>OZ010747.1:16723978-17367731 GCA_963932245.1 Tachinus rufipes | reverse complement strand
ACATTAAACGATGATAAATAAGTTAAAATGAATGAAATTGTTTAATTAGATTATGTAAATAAATAAGGGTTCATATAAAACATTCATGAGAACATTTGCGCAATTTTATTATTAATTTAATTATTGTTTCAAAATTTCTCCTTTCTTTACTAATAAATAATTGAAGGAATGCTTAAAATTCAATTCCACTAAGACTCGTTTTGTTGCGCGATAGCTTTCAAGATGAAAATAATTCCGCTTGATTGCGTCTAGTGAATACACAATATACGTGTAATTGATATATCTGTATCGGACGTTGGAAATTGGGCCTCGAGAGGGTCAGTTTTACGAGTATATTACAACAATTAGCGAAAGTCTTGATTGGTTTTCTGGCGGCAGTCGCTCAGTATAAGACGTAACAACGATTGTTATATGTAGTGTGTGCATTCATGAATTGGTCGGCAATATCTCGGGGAGGAAATGCCGGAAACAGGAAATGGACCGCGGGTAGATAAAATTGCAGCGTCGAGAGTAAAGTGCGGGGAGACCTTTAAAAAGAAACCACCCTCCAAAATGAGAGTTTCCTCCTAAACTAAAACGGAGCCGGCCAATTGATTCATTATACTCGACAAACACCTCTTTTACAATGATCTATCGTAAAGAAAAAAATTCAAACGGGGTGGTTTTGTCGACACGCTCCAGATATCATAGCGTCTCTCTTTTCGTTTTGTGATGCACACGCACTCTTTATATAAGGGATGCGAAATTTTACAGGCAATTTATATGCCTCTTTTCGAGGTGATAGTAAAAATTTATGTTGGAACGTTTGTTAGTAATGGAACGAAATTGATCGACGACTCCATTCTACATCTCATTATTAACACTTTTAAGACGAAGTCTATAGATACTTTGCTCCCTACTTGTTTATGTCAACGTTGTAAGTTTATAGCCAATACGAAATTGACATGTATTTGCATATATTTCTATATAAGTGGAATACACAATGTTCAAGTAAAATGAGACATTTTATTAAATCAAAAAGAGTTTATTGGAGGAACTATACAATTACCGATTAATATTTTTAAATATTTAAAAAATTAAAATTTTTCTGCTTAACTCTGGACTCGGTTTTATAGATTATGCAATGAAGTAAATTACACTTAAAGAAAATGTTGGCCTCTAGATCAATCTCTAGCATACAAAATCTACTACAAACTTCTAACTTTTATTTTTAGAAATAGTTTAAAATAGTGGTTTTTTATTACCAATCATAAGGTACAAAGAAAATAGATTTTGGTATTATATTATCATATTTTTTGTTGTTGCTCAGCTGTGCGGTTAGAGCTGGAGGCAGTAGTAAGTAGTGGAAAGGTTATTTGGTAATTCCAGACGATGGTCAGGTTTGAGTGTCTGGGGGCTCTGAGTAATTTTTTAAGGTTGATAACTTATCTAATTTTAATTGCGTTTCATGTAATTTGTTTAGCTGTGGAGGCGGATTAATCCTATTTATGATTTATAAAAAAACGATGCTACCGGTTTGGGTTGTGCTGAAGTTGAAACCGTTAGGTGCCGCTTGTGGTGGCGAGCTGTTGTTTATATGTTTTGTGTAAAAGTTATCATTTTATCTTCTTCTCTTTTCCATTACGATGTTGTCTATTTTAATTGTCAAGCTTATTTGTGTGTATGCACGTATCTATGTGAGCGAGTCGAGCGTTTAACTATGAGACGCTAGTCACGCTTACAAGTAAGTGAGTGCAGTGCTTGTGGCTTGTTACAATTAATAAGGGTTGCAACGGAATAAAATATGTTGGTAGGGTAAAGCCGGGATTAGCGGTGCGTTTGCTGCCTCGGATTTGACTTTGACCACTGTTCCTTGACTCTGTAATGACTGACTGGATTGGAAACGGCTTTTGTGCAATGGTTTGGGCTCATTCATCATCATCATGTTATTTTGATGCCTTGGTGTGCCACTTTTTATTGGCGTGGGTATCGGTGTTGTCGATATGTGGCTTGACGTTGTCGAGCGTGTTGGAGCTTTGCGTCTAGGTGTAGAGCGTTATCAGATTTGTCCCATTTGGCAAGTTACTTACGGTTCCTTCCTAAGAACAGTTTGCTAGAGCTCTCTCTAGTAGCAAAGTTGGTGTTGTGTAGTGTAATACTGCGATTTGTGGCTAATAATGCTGGTATTGCCTTTAACCAGCGGCTGCACGGATTCTTAATAGTTAGTGATACTATGTTCTCTACTTTGGTCATGTCAAATATAATTTATTGTCACTTTTTCTTACTGGTTACCTGCTGGTTGTAGTTTTAGCAGTGCCAATTTTGTCCGGTTGCAGATTATGAACGTGCGGGCATCTTTTTGCATCTTAGGCCAGTGGTAGGAATTAAGTTTTATAACTACTTGATTTAGTTTTTAAAACATTTATTTAATAATTATACATGAGCTTTATTAATATATATTTATGTGCTGAAGGCCTTAGATTTAATTATTACTACAATATAAAAATGAATGCGTTAGGATGCTGCATGCATCTGGTTTTATTCCAACAGAGTGCCGATAAAGGGTGTTCTTGTTTATAATAACATTACTCCTCCCTTCTTAAGTGAGAAAACAACGATGTTGGTGAAGGTTGTTTGTTGGTTTCGATTGCTTCCTGGGTTTGGCAATTCTTCTTTTTGCACACTTGTCGGTATTTCCAATATATGAATATGGATATTGCGACAATCAGTAGCACTATTGTTACTGTGAAGTTAGTCCAATGATGTATCATGACTTTATCATTGAGTTGTTGTCCTCGAAGGTTATTGGCTAGATTTGTAACTTTTCGTATATCTTCCAATGGAACTTTGTGTAGTATTTGGGTTGGTGTGCCAGATTCTTTCGATGTTTCGAATTGGACGGCAGGTAACTCAAATTCGTACTCTTCATGAAGTGTTGTTTCTTCTTGGTATCTTTTGTTATTGACAATTACATGGCACTTTTCTTCCAAGATAATCAGGTTTGGTTGGTGTACAATATATATTCCATCAGTGTTACATCGGCTTAGAACACTGATGTTCTTGTTTGGGATTACAAGCAGTAGATTAGAACTGATTTGTTCTACGTGTTCCGTTTCATACTTGATGTTGGTTCTGTTACAAGTGTTGGTTCCAAGGGTTATCATTTGACTCAGACATGGCTGGTTTTTGTAGAGTAGTCCTTGCTGACAGTAGTGGATGTCTTCAACATCTGGGCATTTTATATTGCTGTTCCAATAATCGTTAGGTGTGAGCAAGAGGTAAGGGTGCTCAGGAATTATCATTAAATTGTCAATAGGTATTGGATAAAATTGGAAATATCTATAAGAGTTGGTTACAATTGGGATATGTACATGAAAAATAATCAATCCGTGCTTTATAGTTACTTGAGCAGATAATAGTAAATAAAAGTTTATCAAATTTGATACTTTTGGAATCTGTTCCACTTTATAAGTTTGATGTAATTCTATCATCATCTGGTTTATTTGATGAAGATTTATTATTGAGTTATGTAATATATTGAGGTGCGCAAAGGATATAGCCAGTAGAATATCTGTCAAAACTCCGTCTAAATTTTGTGTTGCTACAAGTTGAGCGTTAAGACTAGCTTGAATTGAAAATGCATGTTGAAGATCGTTTATTCGTTTTATTTCGCGAAAAAGATCTGTTATTTGAATGTTTAGCTGTTTTTGGTTTTCATCCAATCTGATGAAAGCTTCACTGTACGAATGGGTGATTTCTTTCAAAACACTTGACTGTTGTGTTAGGTCATGATGCAACTTTTTGTCATTCGAGTTTAACATTTCGATGTAGTTATTACATTTTTCTTCGTCGTCGCTGTCTAGTGTTCCGAATAACCATTTATTTACTTTACCGATTACATTTAGTAAACCTCGCTTTTGTATATTGTGCTGGTTTATAGTTTCAAATTTCTGTTTAGTTTTTTGGTGTGTTGTTAATATGTGTTGCATTTGTGTTATTAAATGTATTTGAAAGTGAGACCATGGTTGATTTTGATAAAGGCTTTGGTTAAAATGATTTATGTTATTTGAAATTATTTCGATGTTGTTTTGAATCTGCGTTAGATTGATATGATACGCGAATGAATGTTTTGACGTAACTATTTTTGCTTGTCCTAATTGTAGGGTTAAGATTGGAGTCTTAATATGTTTAATTTCTAACGAGTGAAGTAGTGGAATCATCAATAGGATTATTGACATTCGTTGGTGCATCTTGTCCTGAAACGAGACGTTGAGGTTTTAATAAATTCTTATGATAAGTTTTGTTGTTCATTTTAAATTTTATGTCATCGACATTTGCAGGGTTATCACTTTTCTTAAATGTGGTTTTCGATAAACGGGTTGATCGGTGTTTATTATCAGTGTTTTCTTGCGTTTTAGATTAGCAGTTTCTAAACGTTTTTCTTGTTTTGATTTTTGCTTATTGAGAATAAGTTCATTAATAATTTTTAAGTTGTCGTTATGATCTTGTAGATAGTTAGTCATTTTTGTATGTTCATCATACTCAAAGGGATCTTTATGGTCTAAATTTCCTTTAATTATCTGGAATGGTGTATATCCGGTGGAAGAATGTATAGAGTTATTGTATCCTAGAATGCTATACGCCATTTTAGTTTCTATATTTTCTTTGGGTTTTTCTAGATTTAGAACACGAATGCTTTCGATTAAAGTTGAGTGGAACCTTTCTATGGGACTATTACTAGTTGGATTATAATTAGTAACGTAGTGTATTTCTATATGATGGTATTTACAAAAAGATTGAACAACTTCATTTTTAAATTCCGTGCCATTGTCACATGTGATTTTGTGCGGAATTCCGTAATGACTAATGAACTGAAGTATTTTATCTGATATTTCAATACTTGTTTTTGACTTTATTGGGTATGCTTGTCCAAATTTTGAAAAACTGTCTACGATTGTAATAAACGTAGTGTTTCCTATCTTAAAAGTATCTATGTAGAGATGATCAAACATTTCACTACCTATGGGCGTTGGTTTAAATTTTAGTTTTGTTGGATGTCGTTCATATTTTGTCCTTTGACAAATGTCACAACTGTTTATGATATTTTTAACAGTTACTTCCATATGTGGCCAGTAGTCAGTTTGTTTTAGACTCGCTAGTGTTTCTTGAATACCTCTATGGCAAGTTTTTCTTTCGTGATGCTGCGTCACTTTTAAATCTTGTTCCTCTTTATCAATTATATCTGTTACAAATTTTTCTGCAATTATCAAATTGAAGCTTTTATTTTTAAATTTCTCTTGCAGCGTAGTTATGAATGGAATCTTTAATTCTTGATTTTCAAAATACATACAGTAGGTGTTTTTTGGTCTAAAATATTCTTTTACTATTTGAATAATATTATCTTTAAATTTATCTGGTGGTACTTTAATTGATAATCTGGTTTTGTCAAATATTTTTTGTTTGTTAATTTTTATATTTTGTGAATCTGTACTAGATAACATTATTTGGTGTTGGAAGGTGTTTATTGCCTTTTCGGTTGTGGGAATCTCTAGTATAGGGTTTTCTTCTGATGAATGTACGGTTTCATCTTCGGATTCTTTGACGTTTGGTTTTATCAACATATCTTCGAGAATATTTATTTTTGGTTTTTCTCGATATTCGTCAGGAAACTCTGTCCTTATAAAGTCTGTCATTTCTTCTGAACTTATTTCAGGCAATTCGTCTAAATCTCCATAATTAGCAATTATATTATTGATTGATTATCTGTTCCAATTGGATTAATTTCGATTCGGGACAAAGCGTCTGCGTTGACGTTTTGTTTTCCCTTTTTGTATATGACCTCGTACTCAAACTCTTCCAGTTTCAGTCTCCATCTTACAAGCTTTGAATTGGGGTCTTTTAGCGAAAACAACCATTGTAGTGGCTTGTGGTCAGTTATGATCTTAAACTTGGTTCCATATAGGTACGAACGAAAGTACTTCGTGGCCATACAATAGCCAAGAGCTCCTTTTCAATTGTGCTGTAGTTCTGCTCAGCTGGGTTTAGTGTACGAGAAGCAAACGCTATTGGAAGATCTTTTCCGATGGGTCCTTGACTTAAGATGGCCCCTAACGCTACGTTGCTAACATCTGTTGTTAAATTGAAGGGTTCATTAAATTCAGGATATTTTAGTATAGGTTCATTGATAAGTAATTTCTTACAAAGTTCAAACGTTTTGCAAAACTCTGAGGTGTGTTCTATTTTTTCTCCCTTTTTTAAGCAATTGGTGAATGGTTTTGTGATCTTTGCAAAATCAGGTATAAATCTTCGATAGTATCCTAGTAACCCGAGAAAACTTTTTATTTGTCTTGTTGTTCTTGGAATCGGAAAATTTTGTATAGCTGTAATTTTTGTTGGATTTGGTTTGATTCCATTCGGCGTTATGACGTGTCCAAGATATTCAACTTCTTTTCTTAGGAATTCGGACTTGTCTAATTGTATTTTTAGTTTAGTTTCTCTTAACCGTTGAAAGATTGTTTTTAATGAGGTAATGTGTTCTTGGAGTGCCGTCGAAAAAATAATTACATCATCCATGTGGACCATGCATATCTTATTTTGAAGTCCTGCTAGCACATTATCCATGACACGCTGGAACGTCGCCGGCGCATTTTTTAATCCAAACGGCATTCTGGTGTATTCATAATGTCCATTCATTGTGTTGAACGCAGTTTTTGGAATAGACTTTTCGCTCATCTCTATTTGGTGAAATCCCGATGCCAAATCGAGAGTTGAAAAATATTGGCATCTTCCCAATTTGTCCAAAATATCAGTTATGTTGGGAATAGGATATCGATCATTGATGGTTTTTTCGTTCACCTTTCGGTAGTCGACTACGATCCTCCATTTTTTTTTTGCCGCTGGCATCCAATTTCTTGGGTACTATCCAGATGGGTGAGCTCCAAGGGGATTGTGAAGGTCTTATTATTCCGTCTTCCAACATTTTTGTAATTTGTTTTCGAACTTCTTTAAGATGAACGTAAGGATATCTATAACTTTTTGTATAGATTGAATTTTCATCACTTGTTTTAATTTCGTGTTTCACTTGGTTTGTGAACGTTAATTTAGATTCTGGATCATGAAAAATGTCTGAATATTCTTGACATAATTTTATTATTTCTTGGGACTCTTCTTTATTAAGATGATTAGTTCTGATCAAAGTTTTTATATCAAAGGTGTTTTGTGATTCTAAATTTTCAAATATTTGAAAATTGTGTAGTTCAAACTGATTCAAGTGTTTGACTTTCTTTTAATAAATCAGTTGGTATTATTTCCACTTGTGTTTTCGTAGTTGGGTTTCTTATCTCGATGTTTGCATAGTAGTTTTTTGCTGTTGTTACCATCTCTGGTATAATCAGATTATTTATTGGTTGTTGATTTATCAATATTTCTCCATTTTCTATTGGTACAGGTATGTTTTTTGTACGATAAAGGTGGTACTTCTAATGTGATAGTTGAAAAATCGTCCCGATAAAATATTGGAATAGAAAATTTAGGGCTTTCTAAAAGATTTTTATGAAAATTTATGTTTGCTTTCAATTTCATTAAATCTCTTTTGCTGATAATTCCATCAAAATATTTGTGAAAATTAAATATAATAAAATTAAAAGTTTCATCCGATTTGAATTCATCGAATGCAGGGATATGGGCTTTAAGTTCAGCTTTACTTTCGCCATTGCAGGTCGTAATTGGTGAATCTTTCCTGTATGTGAACTCTGGGAAATAACGTTCCGCAATTGAAGGTCTAATCAGGGATCCGTGACATCCTGTATCGATTAAAAGTTTGCATGGTGGGTTTGAAATTTTGATATAAGGCAATGAATTTAATTGTTGGGTATTTAATTCTAACTTCCCGTTTGGTTTGAGGCTAATTCCTGAAAATTTTCCTCTTGGTAATATTCATGTTCATTCGAATCAAATTCGCCCGGTATTTCATTATCCTTCTCAAAAATATCTTCTTCTAGTAGTTTGGTTCAACTTGTTCCTCTACATTATATAGTTCCTCTGATGTAAAGTTGCGCGGGTTGTTATTCCGGAAATGGTTGTAGTTTCTATTTAAATTGGGTTTGAACGTTAGTCTAGAAGTAGTAGACATTGGTTCTGGTTTATGCATTACTCGTGGTGTATTTTGTGGAGCAAATGCGTTTTTCGGTTTTCCAAAAATTTGTTCGTTAGTAAAATATTTTCTTTGTTGAACTGAGCGCGGTTGTATATGTATAGGCTGGCTTGGAAAATTTTGGTTTTGTTGTTGATTATAATTAGGTACAAATTGCGATTGTTGTTGGTTATAATTTGGTACATATTGTTTTTGGTGTTGGTTTTGGAATTGAGAATTATTCCATTGCTTATTATCAACAATTTTGTGATTAAAATTTTGTGGATATTGGTTATTATTATTTGGTTTATTAATAATATTTGGTTTTTGTTTAATATTTTGTGGATTCATGAACCTTGCAGTTCTCTGTTCTGTATGATCAAAATTAATGACTATTTCAACAGCTTTATCTAGGTTAGCAGGTTTATTTAGCATTAATATTGTTTTTAGTTCGCTACTGACGTTTCCTAATAATACGTCGATTGCGGTAGTGTTGTTTTGTTGAATTAATAATGTTTTTAAATTAGCGTCTAAATCGCTGTCTGAATTAATTTTTAAATCTAATCTTATTTTCATTTGTTGCATACGCTGAATAAAATCGATTATGTTTTCGTTGCGATATTTTGTTAAATAAAGAAATTCTTGGAGTAGTGTTTGGCGATCAATTCTATCTCCGAATTTAATACGTAACACTTCTTTTACTTGCGGCCATGTAGTTAAGTCAGGTCTGCATAAAATAAACGCTGATGCCGCGTCGCGAAGCTTAGATAAGATTGCCGAGAAAACATATTCACTTAAACTGTTATCAGTTGTTCTTCCGTAACGATTAAACAATTTGTCGCATGCGTTAATGAAACATTCTAAATATTCGCTATTACCATTAAAATAAGAAATTGTATTGGCTATCTTTTCCGTCGAACCAATAGTAGGTTGATCAGGCATTTCTGATTGAATTTGATTTATTATATCGAATAAATCGTTTAAATTAAAATCTGAGTCAAAGCTCATGTACACAGGAAATGGAATTAATAATTAGGATTTCTCACACTTACGGTTGCTACGATTATGTTGTGATCGTTTTTTGCTTCGTACGTCCTTTTCTCAATTGCACTTAAAGACTGGGGTCTAAATTCGCTTTGGTCCTATTTGAATGGATCTTCTTCACGAATTGTGCAATCCTACCTTTTACTGCGCCAATTAAGTTTTATAACTACTTGATTTAGTTTTTAAAACATTTATTTAATAATTATACATGAGCTTTATTAATATATATATTTATGTGCTGAAGGCCTTAGATTTAATTATTACTACAATATAAAAATGAATGCGTTAGGATGCTGCATGCATCTGGTTTTATTCCAACAGAGTGCCGAATCAGCACTCGAGTGGTCGGTTCTTGGAACGCTGTCTCAGCTGCTCCGATAAAGGGTGTTTTTGTTTATAATAACATTACTGTAGGGCATTACAATATCTCTTCTTGCCCTAGGTGTGGCAAGCACACTCTTGCGCTAACTTTGTGGTGGCACCTCTAACTGGTTCTATTCAAATGTTCCTTTCGGTGTAATTGAGGTCAAGGTTATTGGCCGGGTCTGGTTTACTGTCGTTCTGTTTTTGACAGTGTTTTAGTCTTTTTGAAGTTATTGTTGACAAGTTAGTGAAATCTTTGATGTGGTAAGTAAACTTAGTTAGTAATAGCGACCACCGCGTAAATTTTGTTTTAGTATTGTTCAAATTTTTTATCCAGATTAACGCTTTGTTGTCTGTGAGCAGCGCAAGTTTATCTTTCAGGTAATGCTTGTATTTTAATAGCCATATTCTAGTTTATTTGAGTGCAATTGAGTCTAGAGATCTGTCGGGTTCTGTAAGCATGGCACTTGCATACGAGATGATATGTTTTCAAAATATATCGTTTTGGTATAGTACCGTTTCTACTCTTGTATTTACTGAGTTTGTTTGCAAGCGTAACAGAGGCCGGTTCGGGGGCGGTTTAATCTAAGTGGTTTGTTTATGTTTGTTTGAATTATCTTAAAAACATTTTTGATGGCTTTGTAAGCGTATCTATCCCCAAAATGTTCTTGTAATTGCTTGTTTGTAGGGTTGGCGTGTTCTTGGATTAGGGTTAAGTGGTGCTGCAATGGTTTGTTTTTATCTGCCGCAATCTGGTGGTTTAGATACTTGACCTCCGCTTTGGCAAATTTGCATTTGCGCATTTTGCACTTGCTATGGTTTTGAAGACGTTTCAGTACTCTGTGAATTAACGTAGTTTCCGTAGTTTTTTATCATCATCAAAGTAATCCAGCGCAAATTCTCCCAGAAGACCCGCCAGCACCTTTGACGTCAATTTTTGGTACGACTTCCTGTTTGCTTTGAATGTTGTGTAGTGGCGGTGCTATTTTTTCAAAGGAATCTACCAAGATTCTGGCAATTTTGGCAAGGAGCAGCTTTGTCTTTGGTTACATTTCTTCTACTTGCCGCATGATTATGGTATTTTGTGTACATTGTATGAGAATTGGGGTGTCCGTATTGGGGTATGGTTTTTGAGCTTTATTTTATGCGTTATTATGCGGGTAGTTTTGTAGGTTATATTATACGCAAACATCGACGCAAACGCGCGTACAAGCTGTACCGTTTTGGGTACTTCTCTGGTGGAGTTAAGCTAATTGAGGGTGGTGCCGTTTTTTAGTACTCTTTTGTTCGCACTTTTCTAAATCAACTACATTTGTCAAAGGGTAGGCAACGTTGTGCAGTCTAGGCTCTACTGTTGGTTTTTGCGTCTGGAGTGTTGATGGGGGCGGATAGAATTATGGTACTTTGCTCTGATTGGCTCTTTTGTTGTTTTCCAAACTTTTTGATGTGTTTGCTTTGGTGGTGTTCAATGTTAGTTTTTACTTTGTTTGCATGTTTAATCAGCTGCTCCAGGTTGGCAAAGCATAATAGTTTTAGTGTTTGTTGAATCCAAGATTAATCCACGTGACTAGAGCGTTTATCATCTTGCATGCGTTGTGGTTTGTTTTTGCAAGTAATATTTTTTTTTAATGTTTAGCTTACATTATCATCTTCCGGTTTGTTTTTTATCTTGTGTAGTTGTGTGACAATGTTGCGTACCTGTTGACATTTTTGTTGATTGTGTTTTACCGCGGCAACCAAATTTGATTTCTAATGGTTATATTGTAAAAACTTTGCGGTTTTGGGTTTGCCTTAAAAGCTGTAAATTGAATTGACGGGTTAGACTTTAGCTTGAAGTAGTACAAGATGGTCTAGACTGTTTGTTTTGCCTTCAGTTTTTGAGATAGAGCGTTGAGCAAATGGTTTTTGGACCTGGGGATATGCTTGATATCAAATTGAAATTTGACATTTTATAAACTTTGATTTGGTATTTTTGGTCAACTACACCAGTGCCGCCTGATCATTGGTCTTTAGTAGGAAGTAGATTGTCTGTTTTTTTTTTTAACTGGGATTTTGAGCTAATAGTAGTAGATAGTTTTTGACTTCGGAGGTGTGTTTGATATTAAATTAAAATGTGGTTATCAGAACTAACCGTTTTATAAATTTTGTTTTAGTGTTTTTGATGTTTTGATTGGTTATACTAGTCCGAATGATTAGTTCATAGTAAGAATTGACCGTCCTCTAAGTATGCCTATTATTTTGTTTATTTTTGTTTGTTTTATTCAGTTCTCTAAAGTTTACGCAAAAACGTTGTTTGCAGTTTTTTCTTAATGATAATCATTGTGTGTGTAGTAATAACTAGAGGATACTAGAGACTATTGGGGTAAACCATGTGAAGTTTCATAAGATGAATTACAATTGAAGGTTGCTGAACCAAATTCTTTGACAAAGAAGTTTGTATATTTATGTATTGATAAAATCTATAGGGATCAAGAAAGGCATGTTTATTGGTGGTAAGATTAGTGGTTTTGACTGAAGTGGATTTAGTTGACTACTTCTTTGTTATTATTCCTAAGGAGCACTGAAATTTGCTTGTAGTTTATGGTAGCGTGATTTTAGTCAGCAAAACGACGAACGAACGAACTTGTGCTTCCAGGAATTTTAAACTGTTTACTGTTCTTAATGGTGATCTTTCCAGTAATGCAAAAGTTTTTTCTTAAGGTTTGCGGAGTGTACGACATTACTTGTTGCAGTTAGACGAAGATTGACACTTTGCCATGCCGATTGTAATCAAATTGCAATTACATTAGTATTAAATTTATAAAGTAACAAATCAACGCAACGCCATACTGTCATTGTAATGCAATTGGCATGGCGGAGTATCAGCAAGGCTGGGGAGTTCAATAAAGTTGTGGCTGACTCTGTTCTTAATTAGAGCAAGTTTTTTTTATATATATATATATATATATATATATATATGATGGCAATCTTGGACAAGTATTGGTGATTTCTGGCTACTCTTACGTGAGCATGTTGTGTTGCGTTATGTTTGCGTATAATTATTTTGCTGTTTGTTTTCTAACGGGAAGAAGAAACAAATATGTTTTTTGAATGTTGTGCATTACAAGAATTGAATCAAAATTGTTTTGCTTAGGTGTAGTGCGACTTTATGCTGGAGGAAGTTAGCAATAAGTTCTATCGTTTTTTTGTTCAAACTTCTTGGTTTAGATTTTTATTCATATTAAGATTTGTAAACTTTCTGTCTTTACCTCAACAACACCTTATTTGTCAATTTGATAGCGCACAGTTTTATTAAGTATCTCTTTTTTGGCTAGCATTTCTTGGAGGTAGACAACGACACTGAGGGCTAGTTAGTTTATTTTATTATTTCTAAGATAACTATAAACTTTGACATGTTATAAGTGGAGACCATATTAGGAGTTTTTTGGTAGTCCAAAAAGGTAGGAAAACCGTTGTTTATTTTGTTTTGTTAAAGCAAATGTTAAAGTAGCCGCAACGGAAGCAAAAGTTTTTATAGTTGCAGAAGTATTTTTACTATTAGCCTTTGCAACGTAGTGGTGAGTTCTGTAACGTATAGGGCAAAATTTGTAAGTTGCTTTATCCGTAAGGTGTTGGCTACTGCCATTTGCTAAGTTTATCTTAGAAAACATGTGCACTAAAGTTTTTCTTGAGCGGACGGTAGTCTTTATAAAATTATGGCTACAAATAATGATTGGATCTTATTAACTTACTTGATTTGATAATATTAAAGGTACGTGTCTATCTACAAACTTGCTAATTACCGGATTTTAAAAGTAATAGTCTTGGAAAACGTGATTTGCCAGTATTCAGCATTCATCCAAGTACGACAACTTGCGTTACTGTTGCCAAAACTACTCAAACAACCGTTTTTTGGAAATGAGAGTACGGAAACTTGAATTGAAGTTAAATATCTTCAAGATTAACCGGATGGCGATTTGGTAAGAAATATTTGTTTCTGTTTTATGGTCATTTTTAGAACACTTTGATCAATTTCAGGTTTTAGTTTTGTCATACCACCATCAACTCTTAAAAGGCAAAACCTTCCAGTATAGAGTTATTGTAGAAAGATTTCCAAAAATAGGTACAGCAAGCGACTGTTGATGAAGGACTTAACTTCTTTGTGGTCTTTCATTAGCAGTGGCTTAGCATTGTCAACCAACAATAAAAAAGCTATCCGCACACTGTTTAAACTTGGTTCACCCACCCAAGCGTTTGTCAACAAGAAACTTATTGTAAACTAGTCCTCTGCTGTATTGCTAACAACTTACAATAATTCTCTTGTTAAGAATAGCATCACCAACACTTGGGCGGGTGGATGGGACCACAGTAAAAAAGTTATGCGCTCATAGTTTAAACTTGGTTCCCGAACACCCACCTAAGCGTTTGTTATCAAGAAACTTATTGTAAACTAATCGTCTGTTACATTGTTGTCAACTCACAATTAATCTTTTGTTAGTTATAGAAGCAGGAATACAAACAATGGGTAAAAAAATCTTTTTATCACCAAGACTTGGGCGGGTGGGTGGACCACAGTAAAAGAAGCTATGCGCCCATAGTTAAACTTGGTTTTCGCCTGTTCACCCAATTGTTTGTCATTAAGAAACTTATTGTAATCTAATTGCCTGTTGTATTGCTAACAAGTCACAATTATTTTTTTGTTAAGTGTAGCAACAGAAACTCAAAAAATGAAATAATAAACTATTTGATTACCAGCACTTGGGCAGGTGGGCTACAGTACAAAAAACTATGAGTCCACAATTTAATTCAGATTTTTTTGAAGTTTTCTCTTAACCTCTTAAACTCTTCTAGAAGCTTTTGAAATTCAATGTCTTTTGTCTAAAGTCTCATTGGACCTTTTTGAAAACAGTTGTTAGTCTCTAAAGTTTTCTTTTACCTTCTAACCTACTTAGGCACCTTTGAAATATTAAAATACCCAAAGATTCTAAAACTTTACTTAACGTTCTAAATCTAAAATTTTGAAAATAATTTTGTAATTTTGATCAAAATAGTCCAACAATAGCAATCAGAGTTAAAAATGTTGGAAAAATTTTTGGTTGGAAATAATTATAAAGTACATATTGTAAAAAATCATAATTTTAAAGTTTTTAAAGCGTCTACTATAATACTTTTGATTTTACTATTTTAAAATCTTTTATCTGAAGTCTTCTCAATCCTTCTAAAGTCCGCAAAGAGAACAGGCAATTAAAGTTTTTTAATCTTACTAAAGACTTCATAGAAATTAAGATAATATTTAAACTTTTGTCTCTAGGCCGTTAAAAAAGACTGCACAAAGCCTGCTAAATTATAAAAACTTTTGAAGAATCAATAGAGATTCTTTGGAGACTACAGAGTTTACTAGTCTTTTAAATTTTTTAGAACAGATTATACAAATTCTTGATCGACTATAAAAAATCTTTAAAGACGCATAAAGATCCTAAAGATTACACAACACACTTTTGTCTCTAAACCGTTGGAAAAGACTACACAGACTATAGGAAACCTTTAGAGAATTAATAAAAATTCTTTAAAAATTACAGAATTTACTAGTTTTTTTTAACCTTTTGAAACAATTTAAACACTTTTGGTAGATTATAAAATATTTTTAGAAACTTATAAAAATTTTGTAATGCATTCTGTCTCTAGGCTGTTTGGAAAAACTTTTGCTATACAGTAAACTTTACTCCCACAACAATAAAATGACTATGACATGATGCTTATGGTGTTGAAATTAAGAATTGGCCAGTCTAAAGTTTTTTAATGATTTGCTGACGCTACCAACAGTCGAAAGAAGGAGTAAACACCACCGCCATTACAATTTCTTGTACCTGCAAATAACCAGTTAAAACACTCCAAGAAAACCGGAGATTAATGGACGTTTTGTTTTAGCTCAGATAGGCATGAGCCACATGAAAACTGTGGCGGATACAAGTTTATGTCAATGTCTAACTACAAATTTTTTTTTTTACCGTAAAGCTAACTTAAAAGCTCATTTGCTTTGAGTTTCTCAACTTTTTGGTCAAATAGGAGGCAGGGAGGCAAATGCCACTTTGTTTTTTCTGAATTGATAAAAACAAAAATTTAAGCAAGATTTTTGGTTGGTAGAAAGAGTTGCAATGCTTCTATTTAGAAAAATACACAAAAAATCTCTGTCTGCGGGATTAGAACTAGTTCCATCAAACCAACTATTAGTAACTATTGTGTCAAACAAAGGCTTCACAGATAAAGAGAAATTTTGTAAGCTGTTAACTGATTTGCACAAATTGATCACACTAAACACTGTAAAGAATGCATTGCGCCAGAATCAACTAAAAAATTTCGCTTCTATTTGGTCTAGATTGTAATTGTGCACGATTGCCAAGTAGACACGATCAATTACAAAATACTGAAACAACTTTTAGCAAACGGTTTTTTTGAGACTAGTACCAGCAAGTACTTTGTACAGGGTTATTATAAAAGTTTGAGATTATATAACTATCTATTGTACGTTTGTGCCACTCTAGTGAAATAATGAGTTTAATTTTGGTGTTTGTAAATACAGTTGAAGTTGAACTTTCAAATCAAAGTAAATAGTTTGGTACACAATTTTAAAAAGGCGACATATTTAAAGTGATTACATAATATAAAGACCCTGTAGTATTCATGAAAAAGATGGTTTGCTTCTACTTGAATAACCAAACTAAATTATATCTTAAAAAACAATTTTGTCTTGCTGTCTAAAACTTTAGAGGAACAAGCGGTTTTACTAAGGTAGACTATCATGTATAGACAGGTTTCCATGAAATAAAAAAATTTGACCGCATTTGTCATTCTTAATGACGCATTATTTCAGGTAACCAGAGTTTTAGTAAAGCAACTGGGTAAAATTCTTTTTACAAAAGAGTGCACCTTGTTGTGGTGTAGTAATTTTTTGATATTGCTAAAGAACAAGCCAGTGAAAAGAACGGTAAACATCAAGGATGTTTCGTAACGCAATTGCTAAAATACACACTATTACAACAAGTGGAACTAACGGTTTTGGTGGGTAAGAGCTTCACTCAAAAGTTGGTAGAGTTTTTTTTAAACTTAAAAGTAAGATTGCGTTAGTATATTTTGACAAAATTGCTGTTTTTTTTTAAGATTGCGTTAGTATATTGTGAAGATATTGTTGTCTAAGCACTCATCTGACTTTGATCTGGACTACTCAAATTTACCACCAGGAAGCAACTGCGGATTTTTTTAAGCGTTTAAACTTAAGTATGCTTCTGGGTTTGTCGACATCGCTACTAACTGACCGATAAGAACAAACAAGCTACTTTGATGGGACGAGAAAAAAAACAACCAAACTTTTAAAAAGGTTAATGTTGCCTTAGGCTGACCACTATACTTTTGCTGCGATAAATGACAGAAATTTACCGTACCTTACCAAGAAGACTAACTACAGCACTATTATAGCAACAAGACGCAGTACAAAAATGTTGTATGAGAGTTTAAAAAGTTACGATTGTACTTGGAGAACAAGTTATTTATCTTACGTAAGAATAACGGTAGCAAAGTATTTGCCTAGTAAGTCCCTCTAGTGATGTGGTTTGGATTCCACGTTAAACTGTAGGTCCAGCATGTTTGTGTAGAACTATTATCGTACACCACAAACATACGAGAGGGGAGCCTATGCTCGTAGCGAGCACGGATAAGAAGAAGAATAATAACAAAAGTTTGGTTGAGTTGAATACGTCATTTGATAAGTCTAAGCTCATGAGATTGACCATATTGCTAATTGAATTTAGTTTCTAAGTTGAGTGTGTTTTCGGTTAAGTTAAACCAATTGCTAGAGCAAGTACGTAGAGAACTGATCAAGCAAACGCTTGCCTATCAATAGTTAAAACCAAAGGAATGACTTTTAGAGAAATAACAGGATTTATTTTTAGCTAATTGTTCAAGCAAAACTTTTTAAAAGTCATCTTGATTAACTTTTTTTTGAGGTTTTCAGTGTTGCACAGTTTAGACTAACTCTAAAGAACAAATACAAATATTAACCAGTGAAAACCACAAATCATCCACAGCGACTCTATTCACGCAAATAGGAGACTTAGAAGTTGTCACTTTTCTACTATCTACAAAAATAGGCTAGGCTAGGTAACACAAAAGCAATAAATTTATGAGCACTTACCTTATCAAGAAAATAATATGGAATAATTATTACATCCACATCTGACATTAATGCAAAAATCTTAACAAAACATTGTTAGAGTTATTTAACTTGACAATCTTGCACGGTTCGGATTAAAATGAATAATAATATGTCATGCAGGCTTGTTCATTAGATAATAATAATAATATTGTTTTTATTTCAAGTAATTATAATACGCACACAAAAAAAGCAAAGTTCAATTTATCACTCACATAAAATGCTGAAAAAGTTTGATCTAAATATTGGTTTCCTTAGTTCTAGTTTAAAACGTAGTTTTATATTATAATTATAGTATAACTATGTATGTTTTATTGTATTTTCTCACATTACGTACATTTTTTATTAGTTTTTATTACTAAAACTCGTCTATGCATTTGTCGCATGAGCTTTTGCTGTCTTTAACAGCAAGTGTTAATTTGTACATCATGTATGACAACTATAATCCGTTTACCTTTACAGTTTTGTGCAGTAAAAGCATTTTTCACACTACACCGAATGTGCACGTCCGCTTTAAAGTGCACAGGAACTTCCCGCATAATTCCCTGTGCAAACAACTCATTTAGTTGCAGCGGTAGTGCTACTCTTACACACACAAGGGGGATGATATAGTAATGATAATAATAGACCAAGCGAAGAAAGCAAAAAATAAAAATAAATAAAGTTGAGAGCCAGAAATTGGCCCGCAGTTATTTCACGGTCTCGCGGATCGAATTTTCTTTTTCATTTGATTCTATTTATAAATATATGATATATCCAGTAACGAAATAAGAGCCATTAGGGCGAGGAGACCCTTTATTCTCTCCACCCGCCTACCGAAAACTTTTCCTCTCTCTATATCCATTTAAATGTAAATTCCTTAAGATGATCGCATTTTGCAGTTGACTTCGTGAATGTGTCGGAGAATCGATATTAAAATAATTTGATTTTGTTGCAGAAACAGAATATCTCATGTAATGAGTAGCGACCGCTAATTGGTGAGGAACACAGTTACATCAAATTCCATGCATACACCGCACAATTAATTATGCACAAGATACTGAAATGTAAATACGCTATCACTTTAATCTAATTATGTCTCTTAGTCTGTGACGTGGCATGAAACACTAACAAGGGGATTCTAAATGGGTGGAGGAGTCCCTTTAACGGCTCTTTGTGTTACGTGGATTTTCCACAAGAAAAATTTAAACTCATTAATCAAATTGAATTAAGATTTAAATTCTTTAATTAATATTGTTTGCGTTATAAAAACAAAATATTAATTAATAAGAACATAATAAGATTCTGTCGTATTTTATTCAGTCTCTCTCTTTATTCCATCGCCCCTAATGCATCTTTTGCATAATTTTAATTTAATTTAATGTTGGTTTTGGGTAGATTTAAATTGTCTCTGTCGGGTTTCGCTGATTACAACGCTCGTTATTTCACCAGGCGCTCTCATACACACACAGTGGTGGCTGTGCTTTATATGTATAATATGGTGCCGCCCCCCTCTTACCTCAACCGCCCCCCAATAAAACCAAACGGAATTAAAATGCCACCTTTCCACTACAAATCCACTGCGCTAATACAAAGCCGGTTAATTTAAAGTCTGCACACCGCGCTTCGTTTTATATACCATCGGGTTTCGCCTCATTTTCCAGGCAATAGTTTTTTAATTAATTGAACACGGGAGTGCAAGGGTGCAACAATGGTGAGAAATCAGTGTTATTTAACATTGAGGATGTATCACGCGTGCAGGTTTGCATACACAATTTTTCTTTAACAAACATTTGTAATTTATTTGATCAAACATAAAATATATTGTCCCGTCGCTCACACAAGTTTGGAGATAGCTTAAACTATCACCTGCGTTGTATCGTAAACTGAATCTACAATAATCTTTAATACAAATACACAACTTTTAGTTGTATTAGTTTCAGGAGAAACGTCTTTATTGATCAGAATCTATTACTGTAACCGATTTTTTAATTTGAGTTGCTTAAAACTTAATTGGCATTAAAAGTACTAATTGAGTAGGATTGTGTCATCATTAAAATTAAATAACAGCGCAGCTCTTCATGCTTACAAATTGCATTCCCGTTGAAGTTAAAAAAGTAAAAATCAAATATATCAATTCCTACCCACCCTAACAACAAACGATCCCCTACTCATAAATCATTCATCATTACACTATGCGATACGTATACACTAGTTTTCCGAATTAGCCGCCGCGGGCCTTAATAACATCCGCGAAATATCGACCCATTCCACTTTTATTTTTATATTAATCGCATCCCTTTTCTCTCTTTCCTGCATATATACACACAGCCCCTAGGTGCGCAGCGTTCAAAGAGCTCTGATAAATGTGCTCGCCGTGACAAATATCCGATGATTATAATTTGAAAATATGCCGGGCGTACTTCGAATTGCGGCAGACGGTTTTAAAATTCAGATCCAATTTCAATTCGAGGAATGGGGTGGGATGAGGCGGTTTATGATCGATGCTCCGACGAACGGAAATTTTCATTAATATTGTTTATAATTGCATCGGATAGGAACTGTTGCATGGAATTAGCCGTTTGTATTGATATAGTTTCTTTAGGTGGAAATGCATTTAAGAAAAAAAAAATCTCGATTGATTTTCTTGTAATATTGAATTAGAAAGAATAAGTTCAAATTATGACATTAAATTTGAATAAAATTTGGCTGTACACTAACTATTAGTACTATTATTTCTATACCATTAATTAAAGTTTGTACAGTAAATTTTAAATATGACACCACAAAGCCAGCTTTAAAGAGTAGTAAGTTTAAAAATGAATTATTTTAAAACTATGCATTGGATTTTTTGAAAATGAATATCAATGCGGTCGAACATGATTGGTATGTACTAACTCTACAAAGTTTAATTAAATTAACACGGCAACTTTGACAAAACCTATAATTTAGTGACCAGTCATTATTGAATTATGATGTTTTGGGTATAAAGAAATTTAAAACTTTACATTGGATTCTGATGAAATTTGGCAACAATGCAGTTAAACATTATTTCTACTAACTGTATAAAATTTACTAAAATCAACACAGCAATTTTGACATAATTTTAAATTTAGTGACCCGCTATTGCTGAACTTTAATGCTGATAAATTTATAGACTGGGTTTTGATAAAATTTTGTTTAATGCAGTCAAGAATAATTACTACTGTATAAAATATTTAGTAGGTGGATGTGTTCTATTGCAAACCAAACTGCAACTAGTGGTTGTTTTGAAACCAAACTATGGCCAAACTTTATACTTTTCCGTTGTTTGTTCAAAACTAGACCAAATGTATGAAGAGTCATTGCACTTGCAGTACTGTGGGGACAACTTTTTTTTCTTTGTTAGCTTGTGTTTGTCCAACTTTGGACATAATCTGTCTATGTTGCTTTATTTTCTGCTATACTCTTCCAGCAGAAACCCGTAATTCTTTTAAAATTGTTGCTTTATACGGTTTTTGAGTTTTTGTTTGTACTGCTATAGCACGTTGTTCTGCTACGTTTGTAACTCTTTTGATCTTAAAGTATTGCTTTTTGGGTTTTTGCTAATTTGTTCATATTTTTTTAGTAAAGTTTATTGATGAATGCTATGTAAAGCGTGATATAGTATACTTTTGCTTTTTCAATTAGAGGTCTCACTGTGAGAAAGTAGGCCGCTATCAAGTTTGTTGGTGCGTTTGTTGTGATTATCTTCATGAGTAACTTACTTAGTTTTTTGTTTGGATACATCTTGTTTGTAGGCATTGGTTTAATATCCTGGCATTTTTATTATGAATCTACTAGTATGAATCTTTACGTTTTCTCAAGTTTGTTACTTCTTGGTGAGACTTTCCGTCTGCTTAAATGAGAGCTTGCGGTAAACGCATTTTTAGTCAATAGCAATCGGCAGCTTACAACCTTTCAAACTTTTTGCAGATAAGAAGCTTTATGAATTTATTGTTTTCTAAAAGTCTCACGCGCAAAGCGTCAATTGCACTCATTTTAAGAGTGTTATCACCGCGTACGCACTCCCTTAGAGTTGAAGTTGTGGTTTTTATGTAGTATGACGTAAACGAGCTTAAACTGCCCACTTCGGCTGTACTGAATGTTACCATTAGTGGGGTGTGCAATGTCAAAAAGTATAGAGGTAAGCTTCTATATAGGTGGTAGTGCCAAATGTGGGTTAGACGTGGTGGATCAAAGTGGATGTTGACTGTCGAATAAAATTGTAGCCATGGATCACTTGGTTTTCTTCTTTTAGGGTGCTAATCAGCAGATATTGGTAAAATTTATGTTGCAGGTCTGCGTGAAGTATTTTGGAATTTAATGTTTTTATGCCGCTTGCTATTAGTTAAGTTTGCAAGGATGGTTGGTGACGTTTGGCATCTATAACAACTTTTCTTACTTTATTAGATGGTGGTTTACGTTTGCATTTGTAATCTAGTTTAATGATCACTACTGTTAAAAATAGTTCACAAACGGTTACAACTGATGTCCTATTATATTAGTCTGGGGTGACGCGGTGTCAAATTGTTTAAATCACTTGCGTTACGAGCTTGTTTGAAACTTTTAGGTTAAGTTAGGTTAGGTTAGCTAGAAAACCAAGTTTTCGCACTTACACCTTAGAGGACAGCAGGAAGAAGGAGATCATTAAGAAGCTTTTTCTGGACGTTATTTAGCAAATAGTTTCGATCACAACTGGAGAAATAAAAAACCCAGTTTGTTTTACCACGAAGAAGCAGAAAGAAATCATTGGAATACTCAAACCAAAAAAGTCTTGGAACCCGACAGCATTTACTGCCAAATTAACAAACTTGCTCACGAAGTAGTTCCCAATGTGCTGCTGGAGGCATACAACAAGCACCTGTATAAAAGAATTTTCCTCAAAACGTTGAAGAAAGCAAAAATAGCGCTGATCCTCAAACGAGAGGCTAAATGTTGAACTATCAGTCTGCCAAGCGTACCCGAACACTTAATAAAAAAGAGGCTTGAGGATGAGTTTTAAGAAAAAAAAAGCCATATCTAGCGCAGAATATCGATTTAGAAAGGGCCGCTTAACAGTTGGCGCGATCATGAAGGCAAGAGAGCTTTGCAAGGATAGGGAAAACGCGTGGACGATATTATCCTGTTCGACGTAAAAAATGCGTTCAACACCGCCAGCTGGGAACAAATCAGGAAAAGAGTGCTAGAAGTAGGAGTGAGTTGGTATCTTAGATATAATAACAAGCTACAGAAGAAACAAACAATTTTAATTGCCACGAGAAAAATCTGACGCAGGGGGTTTTGCAGAGTTCCGTTTTAGGACTTACTCTGTGGAACGTGAATGACTCCGTGCTGAGACTACGTCTTTTGATGGAATGCAAAACAGTTGTCTACTACTAGCGGTGGTGGTCAGAGCAAATAATATGCAAGAGATGCAGGAGGTTGCAAACAAAACCATAAAGGCGGTAGAAGCATGGATGACAGGAAACGGTCTTGAACTGGCGCCCGAGAAACTCGAAGCATTGGTCGTCAAAGAAAAATGACCTTTGTTTTAAGAGGGAAAACAATCATCTTCAAAAAATTTGTAAAATACTTAGGACTCTGTTTGGATTTAAACTAGATTGCACGTACAAAACACTATCGGCAAGGTAGAGAAGACCATGACTGCCTTATTGAATATTATGCCAAACGTTAGCGGACAAAGCGCAAAAAAGGGTCAGTTTACTACGACGTCATTTAATCTATACTGACCTACGGGGCGCTGGTCTAGAGGCGGGTTCTTGGCGTAAACTGGCATTTGACAGCGCTTTTATTTACGCAGAGGAAAGTTGTACTGAGAGTTATCAGCGCACACCGAACTACAAATGGCAAGGGTGCTTGTGTGATTGGGGCGATTCTACCAATTGACCTAAAAGTGGAGGAGTTGGCAGAAAAGAATCGACCTAGAAAGGAAGGCCACGTACAACATGAAAAAGCAGTGGCAGCGTAGGTGGAATGACATTTATGACACCGCGTTGTGGTCAAAGACACTTATTCCCTTAATAGGAAGATGGGTGAGCTGTCTTCACAGGAACATGGACTACTTTCTGACACAATTTCTGACAGATCACGGAAGTTTTGGCACTTACACCATGAGGATTGAAAAGACCCAGAGCAACAAATGTTATTGCTGTGGCAAAACTGACTCCCCGGAGCACACCATCTTCTATTGCATGCGAGGGCACGCCGGAAAGCACAGGGCAGAGGTAGCTGTTGACAAGGCAATACAAATTGACAGTTTAATGGACCTCAATTTTTAAAGCAAATATAACTGAACGCTGATACATTCATTTGTCAAGGACAAAATGAGCCCAAAAGAAAGAGAAGAATTGGCTAGGCAGAAAGCCAAACAAAAAAAAAGGTTAGATTAAGTTAGGTTAGGTTAGGTTAGATTAGAAATACAACTGAACGCAGATACACTAATTTGTCATAGACAAAATGAACCCAAAAGAAAGAGAAGAATTAGCTAGGCAGAAAGCCAAACAAAAAAAAAGGTTAGATTAAGTTAGGTTAGGTTAGGTTAGATTAGTTTTGGTTAGTTTAGGTTAGGTTAGTTTCCGTGGGAGACCAGAGGGATGCTCCACTAAGTACCCTGCAGGAGATAAGAGAAGCGGGAAAGAAGATGAAGTGTAAAAAAGCGCCTGGTCCGGACAATATACCAGCGGAAGTTATTAAGGTGATGGCAGACAGAACACCGGAGATGCTAAAGGAAATGATGGATGAAATCATATCCAAAGGCAAATTCCCAAAGACTTGGAAAGAGTGTAAACTCATACTGGTGGAGAAACCCAAGAAGGAAGGAGAGCCAAATACATACCGGCCGATCTGTTTATTAAACACCTTGGCCAAATTTGTCGAACAAGTCTTGACCAAAAGAATAAGGGACAACCTAAAAGTGAAAGAAGATCTCTCCGAAAGGCAGTTTGGATTTAGAGAAGGGAAGTCGACAATTGACGCCATAAACGCAGCCCTTGACAAGGAAGAAGGAAGAAACAATAGACTAGGCAAATACGCAATGCTAGTCACGTTCGACGTTATGAATGCATTTAACTCCGCACCATGGAAAGGCATAGTTGAGGAGCTGGAAAGGAGACAAATAGACAACTACCTCACTAATATACTAAAGGACTATTTTGGAGAAAGAACCATTCAAATAGGAAAAGACAAAAAAATGAGAGTGACATGCGGGGTACCCCAAGGATCGGTGATAGGCCCACTGATATGGAACATATATTATGACGAAGTCCTTAAAATAACAACACCAGATACAGTGAAACTGATCGGCTTTGCAGACGATCTGGCAATGATTACATACGGAAATAGCGCGGAAGAGCTGGTGGAGAGAATAGAGGGAACGGCCGCAAGAATACAAAGGTGGATGGCAAGAAAAGAGCTCAAAATGGCCCCACACAAAACGGAGATGGTAATCTTGAGAGGAAATAAGATCAAAGAAATCAAAGTCACGATAGGCGAAAAAGAAATTACCAGCTCAACCACAGTTAAATACTTGGGGGTGTACGTCGGGAAAAACGGCAACATGGGACCCCATGTCCGACAAACGATAGGAAAAGCCGAAAAGGCTGCTGCGAAACTATATAGGATCTTCCCCAGCATAGGCGGCCCCAGAGCCAGTAAGAGAAAGGTCATAACCAACACAGTAACCTCCATAATACTATATGCGGCCCCCATATGGAAGGAATGAGCAAAAGCAAAGAAATACAGGAACATGCTAAACGGAGCCCAGAGGAAAACGCTGCTGAAAATAAGCTCGGCGTACCGCACAGCACCGACGAAGGCCCTACAGGTGATCACCGGATGTACACCTATGCACCTAATGGTAGAGGAAAGGGGCAAAAAACACGGAAACGACACAACAAAAGAGAACATAAAAGAAAAGACAAGAAGTAAATGGGAAAAGGAGTGGCATGAAGAAAAGGAAACGTCACAATGGACTAAAAGATTGATCCCGAACATCTCAAAGTGGGCGGACAGGAAGTATGGAGAAATTAACTATTATTTAAGTCAACTCCTAACAGGACATGGCTGCTTCGCACAGTATCTACACAGATTCAAAAGAAGGGCAAACGACAACTGTCAGTACTGCAAAGAATGCGATACACCGGAGCATACATTTATAAAATGCAAAGAATTTGAAGCAGAACGGGAAAGAAGCACTCAGATCCTAGATAGAGAGGTAACAGCGGACAACATCGTGGATATAATGCTAACTAGCAAGGGAAACTGGGACACTATCCAAAGTATGGTGAGGAATATACTGAGGAAAAAAGAAGAAGACGAGAGAGAAATGCAAAGAAAGGGAGAACTATAGAACAAGGTACTAACAACTGACCCACGCTATTTCGAAGACTAAAACCGCAAGGTAGTACCGGAATAGCAAGACCAACTGGAGTAAGGAGGAGGTTTTTTAGCCGCTATGAACCCGGCACTACTGTGCAGCATCGGTGGCTGTCAGTGTCTTAGATGAAGATTTTTCCCTCCTCCCGTATATATATAAAAAAAAAAGGTTAGGTTAGTTTGAGACTGTTTGGTGGTAGATAGGCCAATGTTTTGTCCGGCAATATTTTTGAAGTTTGTTCAAGGCGTGATGTATTTTATGCTGATTCATTGTTGGAGATTTGGGGGTAAAGGTGTTTTTTATGTGTATAGCGATGGAGATCTTGTCATTTGAGCTGAGAGTATTGCCGGGTTCAGCTACCTATTTTGTGGATTTCTACTTCAGCGTTTTTTACTGAATGAGCAGAATGGGCAAGGATGGTATCAGGTTTTTAAATTTTTATACTTTTTTTTCCATTTGTTTGTAGTTAGCAAATTATTGTTTTGAGCAAATTAGAATTTAGATTTATAATATTTATTATTAATGCAATTTTTATGTACATATATTTTATCTTATTGATTTTTAAATATTTATGTTAGTATGTAGTATTTAAAATAGTAACTTAGATTAGTAATTTAATATTTACATGGTTAATTGAAAGATCAGAAAAAGTATCAAATACACGCTATTTTTAACTCTAGGGGGGCCTTTTTCAATATTTTGCGGGAGGCCTACAAATCCTAGCTATGTTTACCCCAGTTATATTTTTTCAAAGCCAGATTATTTGAGGGCAAACGTAACGACACATCTTGCAGATGTGCCAGTAATTTTATTGGATTTTTTTCTTAGTAAGATTATATTTTAAGGAAATTGAAGGTTGAATGATGATTTTTTTAAGCGGTTTGTGTTTGGACGTTTCACTATTAGGATTTTAGTTTAGTTGTGCCGATGGTTATTTGCACATTGAGGACATTATTGTCAACAAAGCTGTCGACACAAAGAGTATGAACCGCTTGTGGTTTGTTTGATTTAGGAGCGTGGGTGGTATAGTTCTTTGACGGATCGTAGGGTACATACTGAATGATGTTGTTTTTAATGTCAATTATAATTGTCGTAATGATAACCTCCAAGTAACTGATATAATTGGTTTTACTTTGCTGTTGTGGTAGGTTGTATTTTTAAAATTTAAGAGACTGCGCGGTGGCAACGTCTTTGAGGCTTTGTGGTCAAAGTACTTCACAAGGTGGTTTTTTCCACGTTTGGTTATGCTTGCTTGTACGTTATTTGTTACCAATGCGTCTCTAAAAGGGGTGGTGGAAGTAGAAGGCTTACGGTAAAAACTAAAAAGGTCTAGGGATTTGGACGGTGAACGTGTTAAGTTTTATAACAAATTATGTTATCTTTACGCATTTATCCAGATTGTTGTCTTTTAACTGATCCTAATTATATTTTTTGTGTGGTACAACGTGAAAGAGCTTAAAGCTACCTATTACGGCCACTACTGAATGTTATCTTTTTTGGGGTGTGCATTGCAAAAGAGTATGAAGGTATACTTTGTGCAAGTGAAGTTGTTTTTTTTTTTTTGGTTTAGTGTCAACCGAGAGATTAACAAAGCCAACAACTTAGGAACTTAGGAATATTTGACCGTCAACAGTTAACAATATTATAGCTTATCTTAAAGACATGTGTGCACCAAGTCACGATGGTATACCAAATAAAACATTACAAGTAATTTCTCAGTTAAAACAGTTATGTCTTTAACTATCATTATACGTGCAATACTTTATCTAAGATATTTTTTAGCTGTTTGAAAACGCTTTTGTTTTTATACCAGGAGCTAATAGGCAGTTTTTTAAAACTTTTGACTTATAAGTCTTATGTGCACTTTAAAAAGTGATTTTGAATAAAACTTTAAAACCACATTGAAGCAGAGCTTTTGCTGTATTTATTAGATGATTTATATAACGGAATTTGCATTACTAAAACTAAACAGCAAATCAATAAGACAAGAAGATAATTGCACATTTTGTGTGCCAAACTTTTAGAACAAGAATTTACTTAGTAGGTGGGGATTTGTTGATAGACATTTGGAGGATTGAAATTGTTACTGCAACTGTATTAACATTATATAATTCAGATTTTTTTTGGCAAAAACTACTTAAATGGTCTTAGCCAACTCTACATTTTTTATCTATGTTTACTATCATTAACTAGTAGATATACACTTAGACGTTTTTTTTTTCATTTACAACACAGTCAGTTACATCATATATATATAGTAATCAACGCAGTACTTCCAAGCCATCAGTTTTGTTTGCTTACACCATTTTACCAGTAAAGGATATCAACCTATTAGTTTTATATAGAATTGTGTTGTATAATTAATGTTGACAACTTACAATTAAGTAATTAATGGATTTTCCAATAGGGACGCCCCTGTTTTGAATAGCTTTAACATGTGTGAAGTTAGCTTCATATTATAAACGTCAATTTGTTTGAGACATTATACCATTTCATCATGGTGAAGTGCACGTGTGCGCAACGTTTGCAAATTATTAAAATTTATTACAAACATTCGAGTTTGGTCACCGCAACTATACGTGCGTTGACTCCGATTTTTGGTTGTTATAATCATCCGGATAAACGGTCTGTGGTTCGTTTAGTGGCTAAATTTGAGTCGACCTACTCATTATTGGATGTTCCCGTGCCGAAAAGAGCAAGACCAGCCAGGAGCGCTGTACAAGCTTCTGTAGCCGAACAACCAAAACAATCGATTTCACGCCGTTTTCAGAAGTTGGGGATTAGCCAAACAATATTGTGGCGGATTTTGCGGAAAGAACTTGGCCTACTAATTGGGCCTTAGACAAAATGGAGATAGATAATGATTTTCATCGAAAAATCATCCTGAGTGACGAGGCTCATTTTTGGCTAAACGGTTTTGTTAATAAACAAAACTGTCGCATTTGGGCAAGGGAAAATCTTTGTATCCATTAAAACTCACTGTTTGATGTGGTTTTCATGCCGGCGGAGTCATTGGATCTTATTTCTTTTTCAACAATGCAGGCAATGCCGTCATGGTCAACGGCGATCGCTATTGGGGCATGTTAACCGATTATACGTACGTACGTTAAGTCAGTGGTATACAACAACAAACCAACAACATTGGAGAAGCTCCAGACCAATATTGAAAGAGCCATTGCTGACATATCGCCAAATTTGTGTGAAAAAGTGATGGAAAATTGGGTCCAGCGTCTCCATTTGTGCCGGCGTTCCAGAGGTGGTCATCTGAACGATGTTCTGTTTCATTCTTAATGGTATAGTGTCACCTTCAACCCACAATAAACAGATCTTTGATATCTCATCAATTGCTCGTTTTATTTACATTTCAAATGGGGGTGCTCTTAATGGAAGACCCTTTACAATAAAAGTTATTCAAGGCGTTGTTATGCAATACACAGAAACAATTATTTTAAATTGTTTTGCTTACCGCGTGTATCATTTTATTGTAATTTAATATAAACTAATAGCTACCTAGTTTAGAAGTGCTTTTGTTACTCATATATTTGATAAATTTTGTACAAAAAGTAGACAGGATTTAGAATCAATACTCTATGCGGTACAAAAAATATAGGGATTTTGAATAATAAAGATTCTTAAAAAAAAAGTAAAATTTCCCTTTCTATTTGGCATTTATAGATTACGAGAAAGCTTTTTGATAGCATAGAGCTGTGTGAGGAAAAAAACTTGTCATCAGCAGAATAGATATATGGCATAGAATCTTTATTTATACATAACAAATACAAAAAGGCAATTATGATGGTTTAAATATCCAACATACAAAAAACAAATCCAATTCACATTAAATAAAGAGTGAGACGAAATGATACAATATTTCCAAAGTATCCATGGTTTTAGAAGACATTTTCAAATGCTTAAACTAGGAGAATAAAGGAATATTAGTGAACAGAAAATAATTAAACTATCTACAATTTGCAATGATGTTGTGCTAGTAACCTTCAGCTTTAATGAATTACAGACAAACTACAAAAACAGAGCAAATTAAAATGTCTTAAGATGGACTCAAACAAACTAACAGTGATGTTCAACACCGACAAACAACAAACAGAATATGTAAACAACAAAAGCATTGAAGAAGCAGATGAATACATTTATTTGGGACAAATAGTAAAAATAAAATTTAATTGCTTTTTAAAAAATTAGATTAGAAGGTGAAATGTTGAGAATATTAAAACGGCGATTCTGGAATTGTAATCAGTGATCTAAATTACCTAAAAAACCAAAAAAATTGCAAATTTTAACCAAAGTTTGTAAGTTTTAGTCTGGCAACTAGTGGCTACTAAAAAATTTTGGCAAAATATTTGCTTTTAGTCATATGATATTTTTATTTTTTGCAAACGTGGCGCAGAATTTGTGTTTTTTATGAAGTTGTAGCGCTGCAGTTCTTATCTTAATTTATTGTTTTGTTGCACATGTTTGCAATATTTTGAGACGTTTTTAATTTGTAATTATTTTGCACATTTTTTATGTATTTGTAACTCTGCAAACGTTGTTTAGTTGATTGTTTCTTATTCACTTTTGAACAGATAGTACGTTTTTCTTCAAGAATTGAAGACAAAGTATAATAGGATAAATTATAACTATAATGGGACAAAGTATGATATATTTATTAAATATCAGAACATTATACTAAATTTACGTACACCATTTATCTCCTCTATACAACTTGTTAACAATATTTGCTTCAAATTTATCAATTGGGCAAAAGTAGTCACAACCTGGAATCTTTAAAGGAACAGCTTTATCAGTATCGTAATTGAATGCATAAACCTACAACACAAAATTAAACAATTTACTAGCAACTCTATTAATAATATTATATTATAACAATACCTGGAAACCATAAACATTATTAATTTTATGAACCTCAACAGCAACGTAAGCTGAGTAAGTAATGTATTGACCAAAATAAGCATCAAAAGCAGCATACATAGAAGCAACATTAAGATCATGTCCTGAATACAAAAATAGTTTTTGTGGTATGTCTCCTGCTATTTTGCTTTTTGTATCTACTACTATTTTATGCAACAAATTACCTAAAAAATAATAATATTAAACAGAATGATGGTTGGTTTGTAGTTACTTAAACAATTCAAATATACCAACTAAGTCAGGAAGATGTTGTTTTGTTAAATCTAACCAGAATTGTAATGCTGCTTTCTTAAATTTGGAGTTCCATATGGGCTTGACCCAAACAGGTAATTTTAAACCAAATTCTTCCTGAAAGAAATTTAACGTTATACAAATATTGCAAGATTTTGAATGTTTTGAGAATTGGTTTTGAGTTTACCAAACATATAAAGTGGAAAACTAAACAAATTAATTTTTTAAAGGATAATTTAATTCTGATATGATAATCTACTACTAACCTGCACTTGCATTGTATTTTGAATAGCAAATACATCAAAACTGCTGTTAACTTTTTGTCCTGTATGTTTTCTTAAAAAGTTGTAAATATCCATAGTATCCTTATCATTAATTTGAGTGGTGACTGATAATATGCTGGGACATAATTTGGTCATTGATATTAGCTAAAAATAATAGTTAAAATTTTTTAGATAAAGTTATGTTAATTAATATTGATATTACTTTATCGGGACAAGGTACTGAGTAAGGAATGGGTTCCCAATCCAATCTGTGGCTTAGTTTGGATGCTTTTTCTGGTGGGAACATTCCTGCTAGAACTGATAGTAGGGACATTTGTGCTCTTCTATAGTCGGAAGAGTAAGCTTGAAGTAAGTCTCTGTAGTAGTGTCCTCTTATAAGTTTTTTGTATCTATTGCGTAATATAGTTCCTAATGTATAAGCTTTGCGTTTTCCTTTCTAGAAATAGAAAACATAAATTGTATTTATTAAATCAAAAACTATATGATATGAATTATTGATATTAGTAGAGTTGGATTATGATATGTTATTATCCGGCCGGATTTTGTTATAAAAAACTAAGGAATTTATATTGTTAAATTTTGTAATTAATTAAACAGAATGTTTTCTAATTTTAATACGTAAAGCCGGATTTTCTTAAAAAAAAACTAAAAAATTTACATTTTGATTATTTATTACTTTAAAAGTAATTTTTAGCTTAATAACTAAATTTTAAACGATTGGATTTAAACATATTTTAACTACATTTGATGAGTAATAACTTGATTTTAATCATTTATTTCCGAATGTTTTAATTTTTACAGCCTGATTTTACTTTTTATTTGACATTTTTTGTTTACTAACTACATTTTTACAAGTTGTAAGAAGATTTTGTGTTTAAAATAGCAAGATTTTGTATTTATCGGCTGGATTTTGATAAATGTTAGCTTTAATTTATAATTACCGGCCAAACTTTAACACATTTTAGCAAGATTTAATGAGTAATAGCTTGATTATGATCATTACTTGTTATTTTTTAGTCGGGTTTTAATAAATAATAGGCGGATTTTATATTTAACGGCCTGATTTTGATAATTGGTAACCAGATTTTGTCATTAACGGCAGGATTTGGCTTCGGAAGTATGCTCAATATCAAACGTGAATTCGGCATTAAGCAAGGACTACCGTATAAACTTGGACTTAGTTTCTTGGATACCGAATAGCCATACAGATGCTTTATTGTCGGGTTTCAACAGGAACCGATAGTTTTCTAAGTAGGCCCGGTACTTCTTGATGGCACACGTAAAAAGTAACATTCCTGTTTGTTACTGTGATTATGTTGATTGATGCGGGTGAACTGTGAGCTGGCGTAACTGATGATCCGCTACCGCTTTTCTTTTGTATGGTATAGTAGTGCTCTGGTAAAGTCACGGGACGGTTGAGTAGGCTTTTAATGACCACGAATAGAATGGATGCTTTGTTGCTTCAAAGTCCATGAGCGAGGTTGCAATTTTTGCAAGCTGTTTACTTATTTCCTGAGCCACGTGCAAACACCCATAAAACCACGTAGTGGCTTGCGGGTTGTGGGTTGAGTGTGGTTGCGGATGAGTTAAAAGTGGTGTTCTATCAGTTGGTTTCTTAAGTTGTAACCTTGTGTCCAACGTATTTAATTTCTAAGTCTTATTTTTTTTATTACAACGTAGACATATTCTTGTAACTTCTTTATCACTTGCATTAAGTGGTTTTTGTGGTCGTGGTGGTTCATTGAATATACCACATTGTCAAGGTATAATACAAATTTGCCTATCTATCTTGCTATCAGTTTTTGGAAGGTAGCTGGGACGTTTTTAAGGCCAAAATGATAGGTGGCTTTATCCGGTGTAGCAAAAACGGTCAGGTGTTGGCTAGTCGGTGCACTGGGATCTGCCAGAACCCGATGGTCAGGTCCATCTTGGAGAAAACGACAACTGCTCCAAAATTATTTAAGGTATCTTGAATTTTAGGTAGGAAGCTAACGCAAAAACGTGGTTTGTCGTTTTTTTTTTCTAATGATGACTACCATAGTAGTTGCTGGTGGAAAACTCTGTGACGTTTTAGGAAGCGTCTTATTCATTTGTTTATAAATTAGGGTTATATGGGCGTTTTGTTTACCAGTTCAATTACCATCACCGCATTTATAGTGAGTGGCCCCAAATTTTTTGGCAAAAAAGCAGGCATATTCTTGAACCAGCTTGTAAAATTTGGGAATGCGTGTTTTAGCATGTTTGCGATTGCGATTGAGGATACGCTCAGTAGATTACCTCTCTACTGACCCAAAACGAATGAGGCGTCGAACGTAGTCAAGCATTGCCTAATTTTGTGTGAGCCACATGTTACACAAAATCACTGTTTGCTTGCAAGAAGAGGACTAGGTCTGGTACCATGAAACCTAAGCCAAAACGTGTTAAATTGTTTTACAGCCACAGCCACTAAAAGAAATCTACTGGCCGCGATGAGTCAAAATCTTCAATTCTAGGACGCCTAATCCTTAACTGTTGTTGTATTTTTTAGCAAAAAAGACTTATACAAAGTGTTTAGTTTATTTCTGTACTTATTTATCATGACAACAAAACAAGAAATTCTTGCTTTACACAAATAAGTAGTTGAGAATAACGGCAGGGTTTTTTAGATAGTTTGTCCAACATTTTGTGAGATGTTGTGGAATTAAGGTTTTGGGCATTACCACAAAGTATTGAGAAGGTTCCTTTTACGAAAAAAAAAAACGTATATAGTTTTGTCATTTTTTTAGTCCGTTTAAAAACTGTTGTGAAAAGTGGTAAAACTTTATTATTATTATTATTTAACAAAAGTTTTACAGAATAAGCCCAATAAAAAATAAAAAATAACAAAATCCTGTTATACAATATTAAATTTTTTTTAGAAAAACCAAAATCCAGCCATAAACTGTTAAAAACTCTAAAAATCCTTATTAAATTTTTAAAATCCGGCTTAGAAAGATAAAATATTGTTGGAAGTATCAAAATCTGTAAACTGTAAAATTCTATTTATAAAATATTAAAAATAACAAAATCTAGCCATAAAATACCAAAGTATTGTTTGAAAAAACCAAAATATGGCTATAATAGTTCAAATCTTTATTTATAAATTGTCATAATCCGGTCATAAAATTTAAATATTGTCAAAAAACATCAAAGTCGAACAATCAAACCGTTGAAAAGTATAAAATTCTATCATAAAATGTCAAAATCAGCAAAATCCGGTAATAAAATATGAAAATTATGTTAGAAAGAACCAAAATTTGAGCTAAAAACAGTTAAAACGTGCCAAGTTCTAATAAAATAATTTTGTCAGGAAGCACAAAAATTGAGCCATAAACTGTTAAAAAGTGTAACATTAACACCAAGATTTGGTTTTAAACTTAAAAAGTACAAATTTATATTTATAAAAAGTTAAAATAAACCTGATGAAAGAAGTAAGAGCAAATGCTAACATAACTTGAAAGATTTCCGGTTGCTTAAGAAATGTGGTATGAAATAACCATATATATGTTTACAAAGGGCAATGTTAAGATTTATAAAATTTGTGTGCCAATCTAAACCTACGCTAATAAAACCGGTACAAAAGATTCAAAGCCAAAAGTATTATTGAAGAGCTACGGAAATAAAAAAAATTGGAAAATAACTAGATACTGAAGACGTAGATAGATGGGTAAAATATAATGAATCACAACAGAATTGCTGAGCTAAAAACCAAAAACTTCAAAGCTGAATAAAAAACCAAAAATAACTAAATCCGGTCATAAAGCATTAAAATATTTTTAAATAGATTCAAAAACGGTTTTGAAGTGCAAACATTTTATTCATAAAATGTTAAAAAATGTATAATTTTATAACTATTTATAAACATATACAAGTCTTTTTTTATAATCTTATAAATAGTAGAAAATTGCAAAATTCTATTTATTAAAAGTCAGAAATAGCAATATCCGGTCATAAAATGTTAAAATATGTTTAAAAGGAAGAAAAACGTAGTCTAAATCAATTAAAAACTGCAAAATTTTGTTAAAAGAATGTCAAACAGCAAAATTCGGCTTTTAAGTTTTAAACAATTGACAGAAAACACCAAAATCCGATCATAAACTTAAACAAAAATTTGTTGTTATAAAATTTTAAAAATAGCAAAATCCAGCTTTGAAGTATTATAAATATTGTAAGAAAAGGTCAAATCTGGCATAAACTGTTAAAAAGTGCAATATATGACCATCAAGTTTTAAAAAGTGTAAATTTTTTTAATGAAATTTTACACATATTAAAATCCAGCTATAAATTATAAAAAAATTTGTTAAAAAAACCAAGAATTTATTCACAAAATATTAGAAATAGCAAAATTAAGTTTTTCAGGTTTTGAAATAAACGTCGAAAAAGCCCTGTATGCTTGTAAGTTTGTGAGATTTATGTTGGCAATTTTCTAATATTTTTTGCTGCATTTTAGGCATTTTTTTCTGTATCCACTTGAATCGAATATTTAAAGTCTTTACAAGAATATTTTTGTCATTAATATCTCAAAAACAAGTTTAATATAGAAAACGCTGCCAATTGATATCTCTATAAGCAATTTTGTTTTGCTTGTGTCTACCACAGTACTGTTTGACCTTGCATTTCTGTGTTCAACTGATGTAAGTAGTAGAAAATATTACCCAAATATACTAATGACATCCACTTGTAGCCATTGTAGCGATCAGCACGTTTGTGCTTTTTATCTGTCAAAAATATTTCTAATTCTGTTTTAAGAGAAACAGCTCTGAACTGAAACTGTTAAATAACAAATAAATAGTAGTGATAAGACAATACTAATATTAAAAATGCGTTAGAAATTGAAACTTTATTTAAAATTATTTGAGGTTTTCTTAGGCTCACTCAAATTGTTCTTGCAACCTAAGGTCAAGAATCACTTAGTTAGGTTAGGTTAGGTAATGTCAAGAATCACTGAGTTAGGTTAGGTTAGGTAAGGTCAAGAATCACTGAGTTTTGATAATTTGTTGTTAAATTTTGTATTTAACGGTTAGATTTTCACATATTACATACTTTGATTTTATTGATTATTTGCCGGTTTGTGCTAATAAAGATTGGCAAAATGTTGGTTTTTATTGGCCAAATTTTAGCTACATTTTGTACTTAACTGCCGATTTTACCGTATTTTAGCTAGATTTGATAAGTATTACATTGCTTGATTTTAGACATTATTTGTTGTTTTTACTATATTACAAGTAAACATTAAATTTTGATAAATAATGGCTTGGTTTTAGATTTTTATAGCTGGATTTTAACATGTCACAGCTAGTTTTTGATCATAATACATTTAAGTTGATAATGTTTGCTTACTAACTACATTTTTATACTGATCGACCGGATTTTGATAAACAGTAATGGATTTTATATACAAAGGCTGAATTTTGATATATTCTAGCCGGATTTTGTAATTACACGTCAAGTTTGAACTTATTTCAGTTAAATTTTATGAGTGATACTTTAATTTTAATTATTATTTGTTGTGTTTTACAATAATAACATAAATGGCTAAATTTTAATAAATAATGACCAGATTTTGATTTTAAATGGCCGGATTTTAGTTTGTCAAAAATACTTTTATTAATAGTAAGCGGATTTTGTATAAAACAACCGGATATTCATAATTAACAGCCGGATTTTGTATTTAACAGCCGGATTTTAACATTTTTTAGGCAGATTTAATGAGTAATACCTTGATAGTTTTAAAATACTAACTAGAATTTGATAAGTTTATTTTGACTAAAAATGTGCAAACAAAATGTGCAACTTTGTTTCAATTAAATTAATTTCATGTCAAACAGTTGCTAAAACATTCTAACAGTTTTTAAAATAATTTGACAGTTTCTACAACAGATAGACAATTTTCCCAATGATCTACCACATTCTTACTGTTTCTAAAGTAATTTGACATTTTTTATAACAGTTTGACAGTTTTCACAACAATCTGACAGTTTCTATAACAATCTAACAGTGCTACAAAAATGTTATATTGTTTATAACAATCTTGGCAGTTTTTACTACTACTAATACCTTGATTTTAAAATTTATGTGCCGTTCTTGTCATATTATTATAATTAATTGCTAAATTTTGGTAACAACTGCCCGGGTTTTAATTTTTATTAATCAGATTTTAACATATCATAGCTAGTTTTTGAACATAATTTGTTGATTTTATTTTTGAATTGCTATTTGTTGCTTACTAGTTACAATTTCACATTTAACGTCCGGATTTTGAATTTAGCCACTAAATTTTGATAAATAATAATAAAGACAGATAATTATTGGCCGGATTTTAACATATTTTAGTCAGATTTGATGAGTAAGATCTTGATTTTAATCGTTATTTGTTGATTTTTGGTACATTACAATTAATAACCAATATTTTATAAATAATTTTGGTTTTTAATGGCCGGAATTTAACATGTTATAGCTAGGTTTTGATTATTGTGCGCTGATTTTACTTTCAAATTGCAATTGTTGTCTGATTTTGGTAAATAATGTGCAAATTATGTTATTAATAGAATATTTTGATATACAGTAGCAGAATTTTGAATTTTATTGGCCGGATTTTAATATATTTTAACGAGGTTTTATGAATAATACTTTAATTTTAATCATTATTTGCCGTAAAAACTGTATTTTACTGTACAAAAATTAATTGCTAAATTTTGATAATTACTGGCCGGATTTTTGTTATTAATGGCTGGATTATCACATGTCACAGTAGTTTTTAATTTTGATGCGTTGATTTTAGTTTATATTTTCTACATTCTGACAGTTCTAAAACTAACTGGATAATTTCTACATTAATTTAATAGTTTATACTATAATTTGACAGTTTCTACAATATTTTGACAGTTTCTTCTACAGTTTGCGCTAGATTGCACAATATTTGACAAAAATCTGATAATTTTTACTATTACTTGACATATTCTACAACAATTTGACAGTTTTTACAACGATCTGACAGTTGCTACAACAATCTAAGAGTAAATCAAACATTTTGACAGTTTTTTCAACATTACGAACAGTTTCTACAATTCTACCAACAATATTTTACCAAAATCTTACATTGTAAACAACTATTTGACGGTCCTGACTGGAAAAAGGTTAAAAGATAACAGTTTGTTTAAAAACTGTAACTTTGCTTTAATTAAAACAACTTTCTGTCAACATTTTTGAAATTTTGATATTTTAACTTGAATATTGCAATCAGAAAGGTTGTGTTTATTAGAAATTTTAATAAAAGTAATTTAAATAAATTTATTTTGACTGGAAAGACTTTGCTTCAATTAAATCAATTTTTTGTCAAACAGTTGCTAAAACATTTTGACAGTTTTTAAAATAATTTGTGTTATACTACAGATAGACAGTTTTCACAACAATCTGACAGTTTCTACCCTATTTTTTAAAGTCCCTAAAGTAATCTGACAGTTTTCACAACGATTTCACAGTTTTTACAACAGATAACAGTGTTTACAAGAATATTATATTTTTTATAACAATCTTGGCAGTTTTTACAAAAATACTAACAGTATTTTACAAAAGTCTGACAGTTTTTACTATAGCTTGACAGATTTTAGAACATTTTGAAAATTCTTACAACATTTTTATTTATGTTTTATAAGTATTTGGCAATACTTATTATAAAATAATAATAATAATAGCCGGATTTTGTATTAATCGGCCGGATTTTTTACGATATCACAAATAATAATTAAGTTTTGATAAATAATGACTAAATTTTGGTTTTTAATTTTTGGATTTTAACATATTTCAACTAATTTTTAATCATTATGCGTTATTTTACTTTATATTCACAATTTTTTGCTTTTTAGTTAATAAATAATAGCCGTATTTTGTTTGGATTTTAACATAATTTAGCCTGATTTGATGATGAGTAATACTTTGATTTTAATTATTGCCTAATAAATTTAAAAAATAGCCGGATTTTGGTTTTCTATTGCCGGATTTTAACATGTTACATCTAAGTTCTAATCATTATGCCTTTATTATATATTTTTTGCTACATTTTTACATTAAACAACCGGATTTTGTATTTAACAGCCGGATTCTTTATTAAACAATCAGATTTTAATAGACAGTAGCGGAGTTTGGTTTTTATTGGCCGGATTTTGATAAATTGTAACCGGATTTTTTTATTTAATGGCCGGATTTTAACATAATTTAGCTAGATTTGATGAGTTATACCTTAAATATAATTTTTTTGTTTGTTTTATATATATATATAATCTATAACCTCTTAATACCGTTAGGTGTCGAGGTGTCGGACACACCGAGCCACAGAGAAGACATGTGTATGTTTGAAAGCCTATATGAGGTAACGGACCCATATTGGGAAGAACGCTACGCTCGGCATTACTTTGGGGTCACCCATCCAAGTTGTGGCCAGTGCGGCCGTTGCTTAACTTTCGTTAGCGCTGGTATTTGTACATGCCCTCTCTGCCGTACTGCCGACTGTTGTTTGTTTTATATTACTATTAATTGCCAAACCTTGATAACCAATGGCCGGATTTTGTTCATTAAATGCTGAATTTTAATACTAAATGGCCTGGATTTGGCTTTGATATATATCAAACTTTTGATTAATTATTTTCTGATTTTGTAATATAATAGCGTTTTTGATTATTGGTTATTACTAGTAAATAAACTAAAATTGTATTAAATAGTATGGATTGATAAATGAGATGTGTTATTTAAAAAAAATTAATTACCAAAGTTAATTCTCCATATCCATATGGAGCATATGTTTCATTTTCATGGGGATTATTCATATACGTTAAACTATTATCTGGAGTTCGATCACCATGTCTGAAAACCTATTAAAATTGAATTTTATTATATATTTTTATAATCAATATAATGTTTACAGTACTTACAATATGTACTTGTTGAAGTGTTTCATCAGAACACATACTTTCTTTATTATAATGGCTAGAACCATGATAATGAGCTATGGTAACAGTCACCAGAAACGATAACGCAAAGAATCTCAACATTTTGACTGTAACATTGTTATAAGTTGTTGTTATTTATACTTTCAATATTAAAATTTTAACTATTTGTAGTAATAAATAATAATTGGGCTTACCTCGATAAGTATTGTTTGCGTTTTTACGTTATCTGAAATAATTTAACCCACTTAAAATAACTTAGCACTAGTTTTTACCATGCGCGTACATTTGTAATACAACGAATTTTGCTTAGTACCACTTTATGATTAAGAATAATTAAACAAATTAACTAAATTTCAATACAACACTTCAGTTCTTTTATTATTAATAATTGTTTATATATGGATACAAACAAAGAAGAAATTAGTTCATTGTTTCCCGAGGCTTTAATATCTTATTTAATCACTTCAAAATCATTGACCATTAAACATTAATTACATCGTATTAGATTTGCATTTTTTAATGACAATACAAAAAAGTTACAAATTGGTTTTTAATTAAATAAAAATATTTCCTTAACTAAAATTAATAAAAGTATTAATCAATTTTAAGACGCAAATTAAATCAATATTAATATATTAAAGATAATGTTATGCTCCATTAGATAATACTTTTGGAATTTTAAACAAAAATTAATTTGCATAAATATAATTTAAATATTATATTAATATTTAAAAGTTATAAATGGAAGTTAGGATTGTAATGTTGGAATTGTTTAGTTTAATTTTGTTGTTGTTGGCATTTGACATAGTTTACGAATCAAACAAATATGCAGATAGTAAATTAAAAATATTAAATTTGATTCAAACATAATTTAATATAATTGCTTACGGTTTGTTTATTGCATTTAATTTGTTTGCTATTAAGAATGTGTTAGCCTCTACTTTTTTTGCTAATAGTTTAATCATACTACTTTGAAAATCTTTTAGTATTGATCTCTTATATATTTTGTTGTGCATTTGTAATTTCAACTAATATTAGGTGTTTCATAGTGCATCTGAATTGTGCTTGAGCTGTTGAGTGTTGCACGTAAACTGTTTTAATCTGTTCCAATTAACATTGATTTATTTTAAATGAAATTTGAGTTACACTTAAGCGTTCTCAGTTGCTGTATCTGTTTCCAAGTATAATGAGCTATTTTTTAAGTTTTTAATGTATTAGAAATTGCTATAAAGTGTTCCAAAATGTAATTGAGTTTCAAAATAACTGCTCTTAAGTGTACTAAACTATTTCAGTTCAAATTAATCTGTTTCAAAGTAATTTTTATAATTTAAGCAATTATGCCTGGAACTACTGCGCTCTAGTCACACTGGACATCAAAAATGCTTTCAACAGCGTCTCATGGAAAGGCATAGTCAAGGAACTAAAGAAATGAAGAGTAGCACCATATCTATTAAAGATAATCATGAGTTACTTGGACGACCGCTAGGTACAAGTCGGAAAAATTAAAAAGTTTAGAATAATCAGAGCTATGCCGCAAAGATCGGTTCTTGGCCAATTCTGTGGATGCGGATGATCTCGCAATAGTGGCAGAGGCAATGTAAAATATAGAACAATAGCTCAAAACAAAGTTAGAACTGGTCACCCACAAAATAGATGCGGTGCTACTCGTGGCACGAAGAAAGCTAGAGAAAATCACAATTAGGCTGAACGAGACAGAATAACTGCAGAGTCGCTAAAGTTTCTAGGCATTACCTTCAACAAAAACATGAGTATCTTTCTACATGTAGCAAAAACAGCAACCAGGGCGATGGTATTGGTAAATGTGCTTAGCAGGATTATGCCTAACATTGTTGGATTACGCGCAAGCAAACGGCGCACACAACTAATAGTCGCATATTTGATCATTCTGTACGGAGCTTTATTATAGTACTAAGCTTGCAGAAAAAAACACTTTTCAAAAAGCGTACCCGCGTCTATAGCGCATACCATATTTCTCCAACTAAAGCACTGCTTGTCAAAGCTGGTGCACCCCCAATTGCACTACTTCTGAATGAGAAAAACTAAATCTATAAAAAAATAAACTGAAAAGTAATCAACAAGGAAAAAAATGACAAAATGGCCAAACAAATGGGAGAGCAATAGGAGTACTGCACAAAAGACAAAGAGGCTTATACCTGACATACAATCATGGGTGCGCAAGAAATATGGAGAGGTCAATTCCAGCAATACCTGCACATATTTAAGAAGGCAGATAGCAACAGGTGCCATCTGCATCAAAGTGGACACAGCAGACCACACAAATTTTGAGTGCAAAAGGTGGAAAACAAAAAGGAACCAGGCAGAGTTGTCTAGGTGAAAACTTGGTAAATACCATGCTAGAATCTGAGGAAAATTAGGAACGGATACCAAAATTTATTGCTAAAGTCCTTAGCACTAAAGAGAAAGAGGTACTTTTAAGAAAAGAGTTTTCTTCTTTATGTCCCGTCTCCATTATGGAGGTTGGCTAACATTATTACTACTTTGATTTTGGAAACTGCCGCCCTAAACAGATCAGCTGACCTTAAACCATTTTCTCACATTCCTAAGCCAAGACATTCTTCTTGCTCCGATAGATCTTTTTTCCACAATTTTTCCTTGGATTGTGTGTCGGAGAATCTTATATTTCCGACCTCTCATGATGTGGCCGAGATATTGCAGTTTTCTTTATTTTACTTCCAGTAGGATCTCTCTGTCTTTCTCCATTCTTCTCAGAACCTCCACGTTGGTCGCATGTTCTATCAATAATATTCTCAACATCCTACGGTAGGCCCACATCTTAACAGGCTAATTCTAATTTCCTCTTACAATACACGTTGAGCTTCCACACCATATAAGAGGACTGGGAATACGTAACATTTGAGCATACGAGTTCTGAGTTCCAGGCTCAAGTCGCGACTACAGAGCAGTTTTTTAATCTTCACAAAGGATGCACAAGTTTTCTCAATGCAAATCCTTATTTCTGCGCAGTAGTCCACGGCGCCGTTGACGTTTGTACCTAGATAGTTATACCTTTCGACTCTTTCCAGTCTTTTGCCTTCCACATACAGATGTTCATTTGGTGCTTCAGTTTTAGTGACATTCATGTATTTGGTCTTTTAACATTGAGTGTCAGCCCATATTCCAGACTAACTGTGACGACGTTTTTCAGCATATTTTAAAGGTTTTGCAAGAAGTACTGTATTGTCAGCGTAACGCAAGTTATTCAGTGGGGTGCCGTTAACACGTATTCCGCCGTCCTCTCTTTTGTGGCTTCGGTGAAGATTTCTTCTGAATAGGTGTTAATGAGGAGTGGAGAAAGAATACACCCTTGTTTGACTCCTCTCTTGATCTCAACGGCTTTCGTTAGTTTGGATAGGACGTGAACGGACGCACTTTAGTTTAGGTACAGTTTTACAATTATTTGTATATCTCTTGTGTCAAGGTTTTTTTGTTCAAGTGCTTTTATTGTTTGTGTCTCACTTTATCAAATGCTTTATTATAATCTATAAAACAGGCGTATACCTTTTGGTTGACATCCAGACACCGCTGCATCAAGACGTTGTAGGCAAACAAAGCTATACCCTTGTTCCAACTCCTTTTCTAAAGCCAAACTGAGTATCTTCTATTCCTTATTCCAGTTTTTTGCAAATCCTACGGTGGATGACTTTGAGAAAGATCTTTAGAGTGTGGCTCATTAGGCTAATCGTACGGTGTTCTTTGCATTTTTTGGCATTATGCTTCTTAGGAATTGTGACAAACGTTGACTGAAGCCATTCTTGTGGTATTATTTCTGTTTCATAGATCTTATCAAATAGGGAGGTTATAGCATCTAAATGTTGCTTTTCAATCATTTTAAGCACATTTGCAGGCAGATTGTCAGGGCCGGGAGCTTTTTTATCTTTGGCTGATTTTATTGCTGCTTGTACTTCTTCTTTTAAAATAGGTGATCCAGTGTTATTCATACTGTTGGTAGTTATCTCTTCTCTTTGATCATTGAAAAGGGATTTGACGTAATCTTTCTATAGTGTTAGTTGATCTTCAATATCCAGCACAATGTTTCCTTTCTCATTTGTAAGGATGTATGTTCTTTGTTTCCGACCAATTCCAGTGAGTTCTTTTATTTTCTTACGCATGTTATGAGAGTCGTGCAGTTTCTGCAGTTTTTTTATCTCGGTACATTTTTCTTTCAGCCACTCTTCCTTAGCTTGTCGACATTTATATTTGATCTCCTTCTGTACTTCTTTATACTTTTGTGTGTCTGAATTTTTTAGGTTTCTCCTTTCTTCCATAAGCCTTAATATTTCGTTGGTCATCCAATCGAAAAGATTGGTTTGTTCTTTTTTTAGCTTTCAGATGTTTCTTACAAGGTTCTATGAAAGCTGACTTTAAATTTTGCCACATGTCTTTTGAGTTGTCGAACGGGTGTTTATTAATTTATTTAGGTTTTCATTTATCTCCTGGTGCATCTTTGCTTTCACGTTATTATTTCTTAGTAGGCTGGTATCAATAGGTCTTTGGTTTGACAAGACTTTCAGCTTCTTCAGTTTCACCATAATCTCCGCAACAAGAAGATTATGATCTGAGCCTATATCTGCTCCTGGGTATGTTTTGGCATTTTTCACTCCATTTCTGTATTTCTGATTGACAAGAATATAATCGATTTGATTTCTGACTATACGTTCTTCATTGTCTCGTGGCGATTTCCAAGTGTACAGGCAACGCTTTGGTAATTTGAAAAAGGTATTAGTTATTACCATGGATTTTTCTTGACAGAATTGTAGGAGACGATATCCTCGTTTATTTCGTTTGTCCAATCCGTACGGCCCAATCCACTTGTCATATGAACCTTGTCCAATCTTTGCATTTAGGTCCCCCAGGAGTGACATCTTTGTTCTTAGTCAATTTCATGACCTCATCAATGTCTTTGTAGAAGGATTCCACTTCTTCGTTATTTTTATTCGTTGTACACTTGAATTAGGTTGAGTGTTCCACAGTATGTCTCGAGTTGTAAAAGCAAAACACGGGGAGATATGGGTATAAAGTTCTTAACAGATCTCCTAAGAGTTTCATCATGCATAACCGCAACTCCATGACGATGTTGACTGTCATTAATTCCTTAGTAGTAGATGGTTTTGTTTTGAAGTCTACTTTGTCCGCAGTTTATCCAGCGAGCTTCACTGATTCCTATTATTTTGATGTTTAGTCTATTCATTTCCAAGATTATGTTGTGGCTGTTCCTTAGGTTGTACATGCTTTGTACATACCATGTTTTGATTGATTTTTGTAGCAGGATGTTTTTCGTGTCTATTGCATTCCTCATATTAGTCACAACTGTCCTCCCCGGAGATCCGATCGGAAGACTTACTCCGGTATTATATTTAGCCTTGACTTTAGCCTTGATGATAATGCAGGGAATACCACTATGTGGTCTTTAATGCAGTGGTTTTCCGATTGCCTTCTGCATCCTCATGCCGTTCACTACCTGATGTAGTTCATCCGCCTTTTGGGTTGATTTCTCAGCCCAAGGACAAAAGAGTGCTTTACTCTTTCTGGCTCATCCACCCGGAGCTGTTGGCCAGTTAGGGGACACTGCTTATTCCGGCAGTCGTTTGTATGTTTACAGCCGCCCAGTGGCTGTGGTGCTATTTTACTAATATTTAATATTAAAATTTAAAATTTAATATTCAAATTTAATTTGTCAAATTTGACAATACTATAATTTTGACTTTCTAGTTTACCTAGTAAGAGTAAATAACACCTAATTTTTTGACGAGTGCCATGGGTGATACCAAAAAAGGCGGTAGAAACCCAGCACTAGTGGCAACACAGAACTTATAAAAATTGCTACAATCCGTCTATAAACTATTAAAACTTACGGTAAAAGTCAATAGCCATCAACAATTTGAAGTTTTAATTTCTCAATTTTTTTGAAAATGTTTTTTTTTTGTTCTAGCAGATGGTCTTCCAAGTGCAGATAATAAGCTTTAAAATTTGTTTGTTTGTTAAATAGTTTACTTTTGGACAAGTTATTAAAAAGTAGCTGCTAAGTTTTACGTTGTTTGTGTAAAAAAGTTACCGGCACGTCTGCAAAGATAGTTGACCAAGTTTAAAAACAATTGAGTAACTTTTGGTAAAGAAATGCAAAGTTTAAAAGTATAGAAGCAAACCTCTGTGTAGGTGGTAGTGCCAAATTTGGATTAGACGTGGCGGGGTTGCAAGTGTTGGGTCTGTTGGTAGAAAAGGTATCAAAAACGGTAGTTTAACCGTAAATGTTTTAATTGTTGTTTAGGTTTTTACGATTGAAGTGGAAAGTGAGTTGGATAAACTTTTAGTCGTGGATCACTTGGCTTTCTTTTTTTAGGATACTAATCAGCAGACATTAGTAGGATTGGTTGAACGGTTTGCAAAAAAGGGGTGTGTTACGGATAGTTAAAGAATTAGACTTCATTTCTAGTACACAAAACATAAAATGTATACTGGTACGCAAATTTGACGTACTGAACATTGTAGCGCAGTTGCGGTGATGGATAAGCTGATGTTGTGTCTAAGGTTTGTTCAAGGCGTGACGTAATTTTTGCTGATCTCTTGGAGGTTTTGTCTATAAAATATTTAGGGTAAAGCAAGATAACCAGATTTACAAGCAAAAAAAGAGTATAAGATGATTACTTCTACCCCAAGGATTTAATCCTCAACTCTTCTATACTAAATTAGCTTAAGAAAAACTGTACTCCAACAACTGGCTAACTATATTGGCGTGTGGGATTTGAAAAGTTGACGCATCTTAACCGCCGTTATTTAAAAAAATTTACAATGTTTAAACTGAAAAACGATAAATTTTTTTATTTTTTTTACAAAAAGTGGACAATTTAATTTTAGTCTTTTCAAAACATTTTGTTAGCAATTTTTAGAACTAACTAACGTTGAAAACCGTAATTTTTTTATCACCAAAAATATTTTAATATTTTATTACAGAATTTTTGACTTTTTATAAATAGAACGTTGCAGTTTTTAATAGTTTATGGTAAATTTTGGTACTTTCTTACAATATTTTTCTGCCAGATTTTGGTTTTTTGATACTCAATGAATGAAATTTTGCATTTTTTAACCGCATTTTAAACTTTTTTGAAAATATTTTAATATTTTGTTATTTTTGGGAATTTATCAAAAAAGTTTAACAGTATATGGCCGGGTTATGATGCTTTTTTTGACATTTTTATTAATTTTTGACATTTTATAAATAAAACTTTTTTTATGAATTTGGTTTTTTTATATTTTTATTGTTATTTGAAAATATCTTAACTATGACAATTTTTTTGCTATTTTTGAGTTTTTATTACTAGAATATTACAGTTTTTAACAGTTTATGATGATATTTGAAACAATATTTTTATACTTGTTGGTCGGATTTTGAATATTTTATGAATAAAATTTTGCATTTCTTGGCAATTTATGAGTGGATTTTAATTCCTTCAAACAATATTTTGATATTTCATAGACGGAATTTACTATTTTATGAATATAATTTTGGATTTTTTAACCATTTTTGGCCGAATTTTGATTCTTTATAAAAATACTTTTTTGTTTTATGATTGGATTTAGCTATTTTTGACTTTTTATGAAAAAAATTTGCATTTTTTAACAGTTAATGAATACATTTTTGACATTTTAAGAAAAGATTGTTGCACTTTTTAATAGTTTAAGCTGAATTTTGTTACTTTCTAAGTATATTTTGATGTTTCAAGGCCGAATTTTGTTGTTTTTAATATTTTATAAATAATTTTTTTTAATTTTCAACAGTTTATAGCCAGATTTCGGTATTTTTTAACAATATTTTTATGTTTCAAGGCCGGATTTTGTTATTTTTGATATTGAATAAACAAAAATTTACACCTTTCAACAGTTTATGGCCGGATTTTAATGCTGACAATATTTAAAGCTATTTTAGACATTATGAATAAAACTTTGCACTTTTCAAATTTTGCTATTTTTAAGATTTTATGATTTTTTTAACATTTTTCAACAGCTTATGTCCGGACTTGAGGTGATGTGGTCATGTTTTGGATAAACTGTTTATCTTTCCAAAATATTGTTATTTTACCGGATAGCCAAACTCTAATTCATAATTACTATCAAGTAATTTACACTGCACGCTCATCAATCCAAGTGTTACTTCGCTCTGCAAAAAGTCATTATGTCTCTAACTTATGATTACCATCGAGTAGTTTAAATTGAAGTTTATGTTTTTTTACCAGATTTTTGACATTTTTTATTTTGTAACTAAATTTTTTAGTCATTTTTGTTTGTTTTTAAGTGGTTCTAATTTTTATAACCGGATTTTAGTGTTTATAATAATTTATGACCGGATTTTGTACTTTTCTTACAGTTTTGAATTTTCTGACCAAATTTTTGACTTTTTATTATTGGATTTTAGTTTTTTAAAACTCTAATTTTATTATTTTTAACATTTTATAGCCGGATCTTAAATTTTAGTATTGTTTCTTATTTTATGGCTAGATTTTTGCATAGTTGACACTTAATAAATGGATTTTGGTACTTTAAATTAGAATTTAATTAAATATTTTGGCTTTTTATAGACGTATTTGCTATTTGTTTACATAAATTTAAGTTTTGGGTCAAAATTTTAATATTTTCAACATTTAATGGCCGGATATTAGTACTGTTTGTCATTTTATGGCCGGATTTTTGCGTTGTTGACATTTAATGAACGAATTTGAGTACATTAAATTGGAATGATATTTTTAGACAATAATTTGATATTTTAATTTAAAAAAATAAAATTTTAATTAATGTTTTGTAGCCGAATTGTAATATTTTTAACAGGGTTTTAGTACTGTTTAACATTTTATGGCAGAATTTGTACATTGTTAACTTAAAATGAACGGGTTTACTACTTAGCAAACTTTTGATACTTTTGTTATTTATTGAACAGATTTTAGTTGTTTTGAGCAAAATGTTGCCATATTTTGGCCGGATTTTTGCATTGATAAATATTTTTTTTAAATCTTTTTCTAAAATGTTGAATGTCACTTTTGATAAAATTGGAATTTCCTTAAATAAATAAATTGATTTGAATTGATGTTTCCTTTACAACATAATAGCATATTGTTGGGCATATATAGTATTTAGAGGCCGGGTTAACAGTTTAGCAGTAGATTGAACACGTTATTGGCCAAATTTTTACTCTTTTAAGAACTGGGTTTATAAATTAGAAGTCAAATTAACAATTTAAAAACCGCAATAACAATTTGGCAGTTAAATATAACAATTAAAGATTGGATTTACACTTTTAAAAGCCGTATTTATTATTTAAAGGCCGGATTTACAGTTTTAAAAACTGGATTTACAGATTTAAAAGCTAGATTTATAATTTTAATACAGTTTGACAGCAAAAGAACACTGTCAAGACCTGGTTTACAGTTTTAAAAGCTGTATAAAAAATAATAGTAGAATTAGACACTTTGAAGACCGAATTAAACTTTTAAATGCCAGATTTACACTTTTAAAAACTGGATTTACAATTTTAAAGACAGGATATATAATTTAGAAGCAGGGTTAACAGTTTGGCGTTTAACTATAATTGGTGGCCGGATTTTAATTTTTAAAAGTCGTATTTAGATTTTTAAAATGTTTTACAATTAGGATCAAATTAACAGTTTGTTAGTAAAGTTGCTTGACAATTTTTTAGACATAATTTACTTTTTAAAAAAGATTTGTAATTTGAAAACCGGATTATTAGTTTGGCAATAAAATTTACCTATTTGAATGGCAGATTTACACTTTTATAAACTGGATTTATAGTTTTAAATGCAGGATTAATAATTTGGTAGTAAAATTTTAAGACAGGATTTACAGTTTTAAAGTTAAAAATGTTTTTTATTTGGGTCATAAGTAAAAGTTTTTTTACTTTTTTTTACTAAAGCCAAATATTGTTAGTTATTGTATAATAGTTAACGTTGGATTTACAGTTTAATTAATTATTTCAAAGTTAAGAAAACAGTAGAATTTAACACGCTGATATTTTGGAAATGTGCATTTACACTTTTAAAAGCTGAATAGTTTAAAGGCCGGATTTATAATTTGAAAGCTGGATTTTGATGAATTTACTTTTGCACTTTTTGACAGTTTGTGACCGGATTTTAAATTTAAAATTATTAATAATTATTATTATTGTTATTATTTTGATGATTTATAAAAAAAATATATATTTTGATTTTTTTGGCTGGCTGTTGATTCTATCTGAAAATATGTTACTGCTTTAAGCCGAATTTAGTTATTTTTGACTTTTTATGATAGAATTTTACACTTTTTAACAGTTAATAACTAATATTAGACATTCCACAAAAAAGTGCATTTTTCAACAGTTTATTGCCGGATTTTATGTTTTAAGTATTTTATGATAATATTTTGTAGCTATTTTTGACTTTAGAAATAGTACTTTACATTTTTTAACAGTTTTTGGCTGAATTTTCTCTTATTAACATTTTATAAATCGATTTTTACACTTTTCAATTGTTTTTGGCCGGATTTTAGTTTTCTAAAAATATTTAAATATTTTATGACCGGATTTTTAGTTTAACTTTCCGATTTAAAGTTTGCCGCAATTATGTGGAAAATTGTTCAAAATGGTATGTGTTTTTTGGCATCAGTTTTCTCAAAGCCACCCCTTTCCGATAAAGCTTATTGGGAATTTTTGAGATTAATTAGACTCATTGAAAAATAAGTATATTTTTTGTTATTTTGAATTAAAAAGAGTAAAGCTATGATTTTAAAAAGAGTTATGTTACTAAAAAAGAGTATGTCTGGTTAGCCTGGGGTAAAGGCATCATTGTTGTGTATTGGAATTGACATCTTATCAGTTGCGCTGAGGACATTGCCGGGCTCAGCTATCTATTTTCTTGTTTAAATGGACTTTTTTTAGCCTAGGTCTGTAACTGTACAATTGGATGAAAATCTCTTATTTAAGATTTAGGGTTTATAATGCCTACAACTCGGGCAAATTGTTTATCTATCTTTATCTGAAGCAGTTTTTGTTGGTTTAACTAAATCAACTGATGGTAAAGCTTATGAATTTGTGTGTTCTTAGGATTTACTGAAAGTTGCAGCTTGCAGTTACTAGGTTAATAAGTATTGCTACGCATACCAAGTTACTTTGGCTGTAGTAACTTGGCCAATGCAAGATTCTTTAAGATTCTTTAAAAGTTTTGGTCTGTCGGGTAATGTGGATTGGTCAGTCATATTTTTGCAAAGTCAATCTATCTGGTGGCAAAAGTAGTACGGTAATCTGGTTTTGCTTTTGAGTAAGACTATACTTAGTTGTTATTTGTATTTTATTAAGTTAATTTCTTAGCATACCAACACCAGCCAACTTGTTTGTGATCAAATTGCTCAAACAAATTTGCTATTTTGCTAAAATAAAAATTATAAACGGTTTTTTACAATTTACAATTTCTCTTAGTAGCAAAGCATTACAATTACAAGTACAATCAATATTGTTGAACTCGTCATTATGCAATACACAGGAAAAAAGTGGTCTAGATTTAAGAAACTACAGTTTAACAATTATTTAAAGTGGTTTTCTCTAACAGCGTTGTAATTGTTTAGCTTAATTTATTGTTTTGCTGCACATTTTTGCAATATTTTTAGTTTGTTATTATTCCGCACATTTTGTATGTATTTGTAACACTGCAAACGTTGTTTAGTTAATTGTTTGTTACTTACTTTTAGACAGATAAGAGTAGTATGTTTACAAATTAAGAACAAAGTATGATATAATTATTAGATATCAAAACATTATATCAAACTTATGTACACCATTTATCTCCTCTATACAACTTATTAACAATATTTGCTTCAAATTTATCAATTGGGCAGAAGTAGTCACAACCTGGAATCTTCAAAGGAACAGCCTTATCAGTATCGTAATTTAATGCATAAACCTATAATACAAAGTTAAACAATTTACTACCAACTCTATTAATAGTATTATATGATTACAATACCTGAAAACCATAAACGTCATCAATTTTATGAACCTCAACAGCAACGTAAGCTGAGTAAGTAATGTATTGACCAAAATAAGCATCAAAAGCAGCATACATAGAAGCAACATTACCATCATGACCTGAATACAAAAATAGTTTTTGTGGTATGTCACCAGCTATTTTGCTTTTTGTATCTATTACTATTTTATGCAACAAATTACCTAAAAAATAATAATATTAAATACAATTGATGGCTGATTTGTAATTAATTAAACAATTTGAACATACCAACTAAGTCAGGAAGATGTTGTTTTGTCATATCTAACCAGAATTGTAATGCCGCTTTCTTAAATTTGGAGTTCCATATGGGTTTGACCCAATCAGGTAATTTTAAACCAAATTCTTCCTGAAAGAAATTTGATGTAATACAATTATTGCAAGATTTTGAATGTTGTTAAAAATTTGGTTTGGGTTTAACAGTGGAAAATTAAGCAAAAAAGTGTTGTAAATTTTTTTTTTTTTTTAAATATTTCTGATAATCTACTACTAACCTGCACTTGCATTGTATTGTGAATAGCAGATACATCAAAACTGTTGTTATATTTTTGTCCAGTATGTTCTCTTAAAAAATTATAAATATCTATAGTATCCTTATCATTAATTTCAGTAGTAACTGAAAATAAGTTGGGGCATGTTTTGGTCATTGATATTAGCTAAAAATAATAGTTAAAATATTTTAGATCAAGTTATGTTAATTAATATTGATATTACTTTATCGGGACAAGGTACTGAGTAAGGAATTGGTTCCCAATCCAATCTAAGGCTTAGTTTGGATGCTTTTTCTGGTGGGAACATTCCTGCTAGAACTGATAGTAGGGACATTTGTGTTCTTCTATAGTCGCAAGCGTAAGCTTGAATTAAGTCTCGATAGTAGTGTCCACCTATAAGTCTTTTGTATCTATTGCGTAATATTGTTCCTAATGTATAAGCCTTGCGTTTTCCTTTCTATAAATAATAAATAAAAATTGTGTTTATTATCAAGAACGGTGATCTATTATGATGTTACAAGGGGAGTTTTTATGTTATCTACTTAGCTATGAAAACAAGAAGTTACAGAACAAGCAAAATTTTATTTTTTAACAAAGGTTTTTTTTTGTTTTATAAAAAAATTATTGGTTTTTGTTTTATTCTACATTTAGTAATTAATGTAAAAAATTTGAAAATAATCAATTTTGGAAAAAAATACTTGCAAATGGAAATTGATTTTTGTCAAAATTCTTATGGTTGAAGCATTGATTGATGATCATGTATACAAAAGTTGCAACAGATTTTAATCAATTTTTTTTGTAATTTTTACGATTGATGCATTGATTGATGATTTTGTATACAAAGTTGCACCAAAATTCATCGATTGGTTTATGTTTTCTTCCTCAATTAGTGATTAATGTTTAAAATTTGTAATTAATTAATTTTAAAAATTTTGAAAAAAATACTTGCGAATGGAAATTATTTTTTTTGTAATTTTTATGATTGAAGCATGGATTGATGATAATGTATACAAAGTTGCAACAAAAATTATTGATTGGTTTTTGATTTATTCCACAATTAGTGATTAATGTCTAAAATTTGGAATTAAACAATTTTTAAAATATTAAAAAAAAAACTTGCGAATGAAAATTGATTTTTTTTGCAATTTTAATAATTGAAGCATTGATTGATGATTATTTATACAAAGTTGCAACAAAATTCATTTAATGGTTTTTGTTTTATTCCACAATTTAGTAATTAATTTCTAAAATTCGGAATTAATAAATTTAAAAAAAAAAAAAATTGCAAATAAAATTTGATTTTTTTTGTAATTTTTATAATTGAAGCATTAATTGATGAACATGTATACAAAGTTGCACCAAAATTTATCGATTGGTATATGTTTTTTTCCTCAATTAGTGATTAATGTTTAAAATTCGTAATTAATTTATTTTAAATTTTTTTAAAAAAATACTTGCAATTGGAAATTAATTTTTTTTTGTATTTTTTATGATTGAAGCATTGATTGGTAATCATGTATACAAAATTGCTACAAAATTCATCGAATGGTTTTTGTTTTATTCCACAATTTAGTGATTAATGTTTAAAATTCGTAATAAATTAATTTTAAAAATTTTGAAAAAAAATTCTTGCAAATGGAAATTGATGTTTTTTGTAATTTTTATGATTGAAGCATTGATTTATGATCCTGTATACAAAGTTGCACCAAAATTCATCAATTTGTTTTTATTTTCTTCCTCAATTAGTGATTAATGTTTAAAATTTGTAATTAATTATTTGTTTTGGTTTTAATATGTAATGACCAGTTTTTTATTGAATAAACTAAGGAATTTTTACATTTTTATTATTAATTGCTTTTAATGATCAATGTTTGCTACAATTTTTTGTCAGATTTTTAATTTTTTTATTAAGTTTTGTTATTAATGTTTGCCAGGTTTTATTACTCAATGACTGGATTTTGTTATAAAAAATTAAGAAATGTGATTATTAATAGCTTTTATAATGATGGCCGGATTTTGTACATTAAATGACAATTTTAGTTTCTAACTAACTTGTATTTAATTTTTTTTTTGGTTTATTTCTGATATAGGATTGCAGTTTAATTTTGAATGGCCGGATTTTGTTTTTAATGGCCGGATTATTACATGTCACAGCTGAAAAAATCCTCAAAGCCGCAGTAAAAAGGACAAACTGAGTAGACATACTAAATAACTAAATAAATAAAGAAAGAAGAGAGTAAGAAAAAGAGAAGAGAGTCAAAAAAGGACTCGGCTGACGCCGGTTATCTAAGAAAATTATTTTTTTTTAAAGAAACTAGAAAAGACATACAAACGCTAAGAAAGTAGCAAAAATTATAAAGAAAACAAAGACATAAAAAACGGTAGGACTTTTTAGAAAAAAGAAAAAATAACAAACTCTATAACATCAAAAAAATCAAAAATTACAAATGCTTAACACAGTCTTTTTTCTCAACGTTATACAAGGTGTTTAAAAAAAAATGTAAAATATTTAAGAAGTGGTAGTACAAACTACAACAAACAAAAAAGTCTTAATGGGTTGTTATAGCAACGGTTTTGGAGATATGGAACATTATTTATTTTTATATATTTTTACAAAGAATAGAGTTATAGAAAATGTTTGAAGTGCCCTCTTTTTATTTCCAAACAGGCACGACATCTTTGTTTGAAGGACATTTGTACTCTTTCTAAAACCCCCTCATTTGCTCGAATTTCTTTCATTAATTTATAACTGCAACTTTTTGAGGCTATTTACAGGAGTAGCATTCACTAATGATTTCAACTATTCCTAAAAAAAAAACCAAGAGGGTTTAAATTAGGCAATTTTGCTGGTCATAAAACTTTTTTTTTCTACGCACCTATGTGGAAAAGTTTGGAATAAATGCTCTTTAATAATTGAAAAATGAGTTGGAGCACTATCATGCTGGAACCACATTTTTGCCTGTAGGCTAAAGAAATGTTATCGAAAAGATTATACATTGTGTTCTGCAAAAAGTTGAGGTAAGCTGCGCCTGTTAATTGGTTTAGTAAACCAATTAGACCAAGAAACCTGTTGCCTACAATACTCATTCAACTGTTTAATAAAAAATCGTGCTTAATGTCCACATTCAATTACAGCATGGGAATTTTTGTTGGCCCAATAATGTGCATTATAACATTAACAACTCTATTTTGTGTGAACCCGGCTTTGTCCGTAAAAAGATTTTTTTTGGCAAGAAACTGCGGATTTTTAGCATCCTTGCGTAGAAACCAGCGACAAAAAACCAAATGTGCCTAATGATCAATTAAATTTAAAGTCTGTATTTGTGGTACATGGTATGGATTGAGCAGCTGCTTGTAGAGGGTTCTCCAAACAAAAGTAGCACCAATTTTTACCTTAGCTGATATTCTCAGCACACTCGTTCTTGGATTAAGCTCTTTCCGTGCTATAATTTCTTATTCTGCTTTAAGAGTAAATACCGACCTTGGTCTGCCGGAAAGATAGTTTTTGAAGTGAACCAGTATTTTTCAATTTCTGGAGAATTCTTCCAAACATACGATGAAAAGAAATCTGGCGATTTTAATAAACTTCTACATAAAGACGGTACGCTTTGGTGGCAATCCCATTAGAACGACCATACAAAATCTGAAAAATCAGACCCATAACAGAACTAGGGAAGTGCAACTTTGTCTATGACTTCATTGAATACAAATATATAAATTACTCACATAAATTTAAAATGTTTATTGATTGCTTACAGAATAAACTGTTTACAGTTCCAGATTATTATTACCAGCAATCTGCAGTGACTTACCCAAGTTATAGTTATTAAGAGATTGCATTCATTAACCCCTCCGATAACATGTAAAAACAAACACAAAAAAACATTGAACAATTGCAAAGAGGATAAACTTCTTCAATTTTTTGTGGTGGTGAGTAGGCACTTAAATTAAGACTACTCGCTGGTAACTAGGATTTGAAATGACCCACTCAACCACCAAAGTGTCGGTCAGCAAGAAATACTTTTAACGTTTGCAAAAAAAAGAATCGTCTAATTTTTTTGATAACAAACTTTTGGGCGGGTGATTGGGCAAACTATTTTTTGGTAATCATGATATGGGGTGATACCTACCCACCTAAGTGTTGTTTATCAAAAAATTAAATTTTACAACTTTTTCATTTAACAATTTTAACGCTTGCAAAGAGAAGGAATTTTCAATTTCTTGATTACAAACTTTTGGTTTCTTTAACCCAAATGTTAGTCATCAACAGATTGCATTTATCATTTACTCTTTTAACATTAAAACATTTAACGATTGCAAAAGAAGGATAAACTTCTGTTAACGATTTTTAGGTGGCCGGCATTTAAGTTAAAACTACTTGCTTATAATCATAATTTGATGCAAACCACTAAAACGTTGGTTATCAAAAAATTTCTAACACTTGCAGAGAAGAGAAACTTAAAGTTATCTGCTAATAAACTATTGGGCAGGTGGGTTGGCACAACTTGCTTATAATCTGGAGTAACTCACCTATCCACCCAAGTGTTGTTCATCAAGAGATTGGAATTATCAAACATTTCTTGACCGTAAAGACTTATGAAGCTTGCAAACAGGAGAAACTTACAATTTCTTAATAATAAACTCTTAGGCGGGTGGATTGGCACTCTAATTTAAACCACTTGCTGGTAATCATTATCTGAAGTGACCTACCTACTCAAGTGTTGGTCATCATGAGATACAATTTATTAACTCCTCTTCTAACATAGAGACTTTTAACGCTTGTAAAGAGAAGATAACTTAAATTTTATGATAGGCGGTTGGATGGGCAGTTCAGTTTAAACTACTTGCTAGTAATCATGACTTGGAGTGCGCCACCAGCTCACTTAAATGGTGATTATCAAGAGATTGAATTTATCAACTCCTTCTCTATTACTTGCAAAAAAGAGTTACTCTATCTTTAATAACAAACACTTGGGAGGAAGGGTGGGAACTCCAGTTAAAATAACTTGCATTGTCAAAAATATTTTCTAAAAGTACCAAAATTCACGATAAATTGTTAAAAACTGATACAATATTTTTATGAAATGTCAAAAATGGCAAAATATCAACATTTGTCATAAAGCACCAAAATTTGGCCATAAATTGTTTAAACGTGCAAAACTTTTTTCGAAAATTATCAAAAATATATGTGGCTATAAAATATAAAAATATAGTCAGAAAAGACAGAAATTTAGTCATTAACTGTTAAAAATTGCAAATTTCTATTTATAAAATGTAAAAAATTGAAAATTTTGGCCTTAAAACATGAAAATATGATTGAAAAGCACAGAAATTTGTTTATAACTATTAAAATGTGTAAAATTCTATTTATAGTATGTCTGTTAAATACAATTTATTTATTAAAAGTCAAAATAGCAAAATATTAACATATTTTTGAAGAAAAAATAAAATCCGTATTTGAAACATCAAAATTTTATCAGAAAGCACCAAAATATGGTCATAAACTGTTCAAACGTGCAATTTTTTTCTATAAATTATCAAAAATATATCTGGCTATAAAATATAAAAATACAGTCAGAAAAGACAGAAATTTAGTCATTAACAGTTAAAAATTGCAAAATTCTATTCATAAAATGTAAATGTTGGTCATCAAACGATTCAATGTTTCTTCTATCTCTTGTGTTCTTGTAGCAATTATACACAAAACAATGATTGTCAAATGTCACTTGAACATCAGAGAATGGTTTACCATGAATCACTTGATAACTAACGCTTGGGTGAGTGGGCGGGAACCAAGTTTAAATTATGGGCGCGCAGTTTTTTTAATTATTGTCTACCCACCCACCCAAGTGTTGGTAATGAAAAGATTTAATATTTCTCTCACCTCTTATGTTACTGCAGCTTTTATAAACAAAATAATAAATATCAGATGTCACTTAGACATCAGAGAATTGTTTAACAATAAATTAATTGATAAGTAACGCTTGGGTGGGTGGGCGGGAATAAAGTTCAAACTGTAGACGCGTAGCTTTTTCTATTATGGCCCATCCGCCCACCCAAGTGTTGGTCATTAAGGTATCTAATCTTTCTCCCATTTCTTATGTTACTGCATATTTTATACACAAAACAATGAATGTCAGATGTCACTTTTACATCAGAAAATTGTTTAACCATGAATCAATAGGGTGGGTGGGCAAACACCAAGTTTAAATTGTGGGCGGGTAGCTTCTTTTACTATGACCCACCCGCACACCCAAGTGTTAGTCATCAAAGTATCCAATGTTTCTCCCACCTCTGATGTTCTTGTAGCAATTATACAAAAAGCAGTAAATGTCAGATGTCACTTGGACAGCAGAGAAATGTTTAACTTTAAATCACTTGATGACGAACGCTTGGGTGGGTAGGCGGGAACCAAGTTCAAATTGTGGGCGCGTAGCTTCTTCTATTATGGCCCACCAACCCACCCAAGTGTTGGTCATTAAAGGATTCAATGTTTCTGCCACTTTTTATGTTACTGCAGCTTTGATACACAAAATATTGAATGTCAAATGTCACTTGGACATCAGAAAATTGCTCAACTATAAATCACTTGATCACTAACGCTGGGGTGGGTGGGCGGGCATTAAGTTTCAATTGGGGCGCGTACCTTCTCATGAGGAAATTTAATGTTTCTCCCACTTCTTATGATATTGCAGCTTTTATACGTAAAATAATGAATGTCAGATGTAATTTGGGCATAATGTAAATTGTTTAACTTTAAATTACTTGACGACTGACGCTTGGGTGGGTGGGTGGGGTACCAAGTTTACATTGCTGGCGCGTATCTTTTTTTACTATGGCCCACCTATCCACCCAAATGTTAGTCATCAAAAGATCCAATGTTTCTTTTACCGTTTGTGTTCTTGTGGCTATTTGACTTAAAATTAATTGAATTAGGAATTGGATTAGTTGCTATCTGCGAACGTTTTTGGTTGGTCTTTAAACTGAAGAAAGAAGATAACAGATCTAACTTCCTAATAAAAAATAGTTGGGTGGGTAGTTTGACACTTAGTTCATTAAATGTGTGCAAGTATGTAGTTTTAATTGGAGTGCCCCGCCCACCCACCTAAGCGTTGGTGATCCAGAAATTGCAATTGTTATTTGTCTTTAAATTAAAGAAAAAAGGTGACAAATCCAACTTTCTAATAAAAAACAGTTAGGTGGGTAGTTGGGGTACTTAGTTAGTTGGATATTAACAAGTAATTTTAATTGGAGTGCAAAATTCGGTCTTAAAACATCAAAATATTATTAAAAAGCACAACAATTTGTTTATAAACTGTTAAAAAGCGTAAAATTCTATTCATAAAATATCAAATATAGTAAAATCAGGCTATAACGTATAAAAATGTTGTCCAAAATTACTAAAGCTTACTATAAACTGTTAAAACCTAATACAATCTATTTATAAAAAGTCAAAAATGGCAAAATATCAACATATTTCAAAAAAAGAATTATCAAAATTTTGTCAAAAAGCACTAATAAACTGTTCAAACGTGCAAAATTCTTTTCATAAATTATTAAAAATATATCCGGCTATAAAATATAAAAATTTTGTCAGATAAAACAAAAATTTAATCATTTACTGTTAAAAGTTGCAAAATTTTATTTATAAAATGTAAAAAATAGCAAATTTTGGCTTTAAAACACCAAAATATTATTGAAAAACACAAAAAATTGTATATAAACTGTCAAAAAGTGTAAAATTCTATTCATAAAATGTCAATTATAGTAAAATCCGGCCATCACGTATAAAAATTGTGTCCAACAATACCAAAATTTACCATAAACTGTTAAAAACTAATACAATCTATATATAAAAAGTCAAAAATGGTAAAATATCAACATATTTTTGTAGAATAAATAAAATCCTGCAAAATTTTGTCAAAAAGAACAAAAATCCGGCCATAAACTATTCAAAATATAAAAATATTGTTAGAAATGACAAAAATTTAGTCAATAATTGATAAAAATTGCAAATAATGTGAGAAGTTTTACAAGAATTTGACAGGTTTTTGCACAATCTAATAGTCAAAAAAGTATTTTGATAGTTTATACAACACTACTGATAGTATTTCACAAACATTGTTACAACAATTTGACATTATTCTGATTATTTATTTAACAATCGAACAGTGTTAAAGACATTTTGACAATTTGAAATTTTTTTTAATAATCTAACAGTCGCTAAAACATTCTGACATTTTCTATTAGTATCTGGCAGTACTTATAACTTTGGCAGTGTTTAAAAACTACCGCAAGTGTTTTACAAAAAAATGACAGTTTTGCGAAGGGTTTGACGGTTGCTATACCATTTTATCAATTATTTTTTATTTATTATCTTACAACTGGATTTTGATAAATAAAAGACGGATTTTGTGCTTAACGGCCAAATGTTGTATTTAAAAATTACATTTTAATATATTTCAGCTTGATTTAATTAGTAATATCCGAACTTTAATTTAATGGCTAAATTTTGCTAAATAATAGCCAAATTTTGGTTTTAACAACCTGATTCTAACATGTTAACTGTGTTTTTGATTATTATTTGCTGATATTACTTTTTAATTGCTATTTTTTGCTTACTAGTTACGATTTTACACTAAACGGCCGGATTTTGCTAAATAATAAACAAATTTTAGATAAAACGGCCGGATTTTTATAATTAATAAACGGAATTGTAAATAACAGCCGGATTATGATAAATATTAATCAAAATTTGTTTGTAACTAATTATATTACAGTTAATGGCTCAATTTTGGCTAGATTTTAGTTTTTCTGGCCGGATTTTAACATATTACAGCTAGTTTTTTACCATTATGACAAAAATTACAATTGATAAGTAAATCAATTTTAAGCAATTGTTATTTTTTGCTTATTGGTTACATTTTAAGATTGAACGGCTAGATTTTGATGAATATTAGGCAGGTTTGGTAATTAACGGCCGGATTTTTATAAATAATAGCTGGATTTTGTATTAAACGGCCGGATTTTAATATATTTTAACTAGATTTTATAAATAATATTTTGATTTTAATTATTTTTTGTAATATTACAAATAATGATAACGTTTTAATTAAGAATGACTGGATTTCGGTTTTTAATAGCCGGATTTTATTATGCGTTTAGTTTACTAATAACTATTTTTTGCTTACTAACTTAATTTTTGCATTTAATTATTATGCCTTAATCTTACTTTTTAGTTGCTATTTTTTGTTTATAAGCTACATTTTTGCACTGAACAACCGAATTTTAATATTCAATGGCCGGATTTTGGTAATATATTTTTATTATAATATTTTTTTATAATACCAATTTTAGGTTTCAACCATTAAATATTGCTTGCAAAAAAATTTAAATTGCATTAAGTAATATAGGTTGATAAATGAGCTATGTTAATTTATAAAATTTAATTACCAAAGTTAATTCTCCATATCCATATGGAGCGTACGTTTCATTTTCATGAGGATTATTCATATACGTTATACTATTACCAGGAGTTCGATCACCATGTCGGAAAACCTATTGAAAAAGAATTAGAATATATTTTTTTGTATTCAATCAATAAAAAGTACTTACAATGTGTACTTGTTGTAGTGTATCATCAGCGCACATACTTTCTTTATTATAATGGCTAGGACGACCATGATAATGAGCTATGGTAACAGTCACCAGAAACGATAACGCAAAGAATCTCAACATTTTTATTGCAACATTATTATTAGTTGTCGCTATTTATACTTTCAATATTAGAATTTTAAATATTTTTAGTTATAAATTTTAATTGAGCTTACCTTGATAATTTAACCCAGTTAAAATAACTTTGCACTATTTTTTATCATATGTGTACATTTTGTTTGTTTGGATAATCAAACAAATTAACTATATTCCAATATAAAACTTTCAGTTCTTTTACTATTAATAATTGTTTATATATATATATACAAACACAAAGAAGGAATTAGTTCATTGTTTCCCGAGGCTTTAATAACTTATTTAATCACCTCAAAATTGTTGACCGAGGCAATTAAACATTAATTACATTGTTTTAGATTTGCATTTTTCTAATGACATAAGACAAAAATGTTACAAATTGATTTTTAATTAAATAAAAATATTTCCTCAACTAAAATTAATTTAAGTATTAATCAATTTTAAGACGCAAATTGAATAAATATTAGTACTTTAAAGATAATGTTATGCTTCATTAGATAATACTTTTGGAGTTTTAAACAAAAATTAATTTGCATAAATATTATTTAAATATTATATTAATATTTAAAAGTTATAAATGGAAGTAAGGATTATTTTCAGAATAACAATGTTGGAATTGTTTAGTTTAATTTTGTTGTTGGCATTTGACATAGTTTACGAATCAAACAAATATTATTATGCATATAGTCAAAGTAAGAATATCACGTACATAAAAAAAATTAATTTGTTTCAAACATGTATTAATATAATTGCTTACGGTTTGTTTATTGGATTTATTATTTGGTTGCTATTAAGAATATGTTAGCTTTTGCCTATACTAATAGTTTAATCATACTACTTTGAAAATTTCTTAAATATTTTGTTGTGTATGTTTTATAATTTCAACTAATATCAGGTGTGCAACTGAAGTGTGCTTAAGCTCTTGATAGTTGTACGTAAACTTCTAAGCTGTTCCAATTAACATTGATTTATTTTAAATGGAATTTGAGTTACACTCAAATGTTCTCAGTTGTTGTAACTGTTTCCAAGTATAATGAGCTATTTTTTAACTTTTTAATGTATTAGAAATTGTTCTAAAGTGTTCCAAGATGTACTAGAATTTTTTAAGCAATTATGCTTACCGGTACTACTGCGGTCTGATCACACTGGACATCAAAAATTTGTTCAACAGCGCCTTATGAAAAGGCGTAGTCAAGGAACTAAAGAAATGGAAAGTAGCACCATATCTATTGAAAATAATCATGCGTTAATTGGACGACCGCTGGATACAGGTCAGCAATCTAAAAAGTTTAGAATAACTAGATGTGTACCGCAAGGATCGGTTCTTGGCCCGTTTCTGTGGATGCGGATAACCTCGCAATAGTGACAGTTGCAAAATTGGCAGTAGAATTGTAATGCATTATAGTACAGGCGATGCAAATAATAGAGCAATGGTTCAAAGAAAAAGAGCTAGAACTTGCCACTCACAAAACGGAAGCGGTGCTACTCGTGGCACAAAGGAAGCTGGAGAAAACCACTAACAACTGCAGAGTCGCTACAGTATTTAGGCATTACCTTCAACAGAAACATAAATATGTTCATACATGTAGCAAGATCACCAACCAGATCAATGGAATTGGTAAATGTGTTTAGCAGGATTTTGACCAACGTCGGTGGATCACGCGCAAGCAAACAGCGCACACAACTAATGGCCGCCTATTTAATCAGTTTGGCATCAAGCATGAAGAAAAAAAGCTCACCATAAAAAAAATTGAAACCGTACAACACCAAAAGTACCTGCGTCTGTAGCGCATGCCGTAGTGCCCTAACCGAAGCACTGCTTGTCATAGCTGCACTACTCTTGAAATAGTAATATCAAATCTATGAAAAAGCAAACCAAAAAGTAGCCAATGAGGAAAAAATGGTAAATGCGCAAAAGTCAAAGAGGCTGATACCTACCTACATACAATCATGGGTGCGCAGGAAACATATAGAGCTCAATTTTTATATGACGCAATACTTAACTGGACACTGGTGCTTCTAGAAATACCTGCACAGATTTAAAAAGGTTGATAGCTACATGTGCTACTACTGCAACCAAGTAGACACTGCAAACCACATAATTTTTGAGTACAAAAAGTGGGAAACAGAAAAGAGCCAGGCAGAGTTGTCCTTTAACAAGCTTCTTTAACAAACAGGTAAAAATCTGGTGAATACTATGCTGGAATCCGAAGAAAATTGGAAACGGATAGCAAGATTTATTTCTAAAGTCTTTGGCACCAAAGAGAGAAAGAGAGAGAGAGAGGAAATAACACATTTCTTTTTGACAAATGCCATGGGTGATACCAAAAAGGTCTTCTTCTTCTAGTGCATCTCCATTACTGGAGGTTCACGACTACTTCCTTAAACGAATCTCTGTCCGCAGCTTTTCGAAACAGTTGGCCCACATTTAGTTCCGTCCAATTTTTGATATTCCTCAGCCATGACAGCGATTTTGTGCCGATTCTACGCTTTCCTTTAATGCGGTCTTTTATGATGAATCTCAGCAAGTTATATTTGCTGTTGCGGATAATATGTCCAAGATAGGCAGTTTTCCGTTGTTTTATCAGTCGCAATAATTCTCTATCTCGGTTCATGATCTCTAAGACTTTTGTGTTCTGCACCTTCTTAACCCATGAAATTCTAAGCATTCTCCGATAGACCCACATCTCAAATGCTTTAATCCTTCGTAGTTCCGTTACTTTGAGAGTCCATGTTTCTATACCGTATAATAGTACAGAGTGAATATAGCATTTTACTGCTCGATATCGTGTTGTTAGGTTTAAGTTTTGGTTTTGGTTTTGAAAATATGTTCCTAGCATGTTCGATCCTACATCTGATTTCTTGAACTGGATCCCATTTTTTGTTCAGCATGGTGCCTATATACTTAAATGTTTTGACTTGCTCAATAACCACAGTTCCAGTAGTAATTGTTACTATCTTTTTGAGCTTGCTGACTGCCATAGTTTTTCTATTTTTTTGCTTTGATCTTAAGCTCTAAGGCCTCACTTTTGTCTCGCACCTTGTTGAATAATTGCTGAAGGTCTTCTTCATTGTCTGCTAGTATTACAGAGTCGTCTGCGAATCTTATATTATTCACATATTTGCCATTGATCTTTATACCTATATCTTTCCCGTCGAGTGCTTGCTTAAATATTGTTTCCGAGTATAGATTAAACAGCATGGGGGACAAAATGCATCCTTGTTGTACTCCTCGCTTAATTGGTATTTCTTTGGATTCGTCGTTGGCAACTTTGAATGTGGCACTTTGATTCCAGTATAGATTTTGTATTATGAGGAGGTCTTTTCCATCTAATCCAGACTTGTCTAGCATATCTATCATTTCATCATGGTGCACTGTATCAAAGGCTTTCTCATAGTCGATAAAGCATAGATATTCTGTTTTTTAATAGTCTAAACATTTTTGAAAAAGAATCTGCAACGCAAATAGTGCTTCTCGTGTTCCTAGTCCGTTACGGAAACCAAATTGGGTTTCACTGATCTCACTTTTACATATTTTGTACACACGTTGTTGGATTATTTTTAAAAGAATTTTTAAGACATTACTCATAAAACTGATTAGTCTGTACTCTTTGCATTTTTTAGGATTTGGCTTTTTTGGTATTGCAATAAATTCTAATTTTAGCCAATTGTTAGGTATTTTCCCAGTATCGTAAACCTCATTGAACAGTTTTACAAGAATATCAACATTATCATCATCTATTAGTTTGATTACTTCAGCGTATACCTGATCTGGTCCACATGCTTTGCCTGTTTTGCTGGTTTTGATAGCTTGTATTACTTTGTCCTTTATTATGGCTGGACCGCTCAACTCCCGTACGTCTTTCTTTTCTGTTCTTTTGTCATCAAATTTTTTTTTTATAAATTCTTTTCATGTTCTCGTTATTCCTTGCTTTTCAAGTATCACTTTATTGTTTTCATCAGTTAGAACAGGTATTGGCATTTTCTTGTATATACCTGCAGTTTCTTTTAGTTTCCGATGTAGGTATAATGTGTCATGCTTCTTCTCCAGGTCTTCAATTTCTTTACATTTTTTTTCAAGCGGCGTTTATAGATTTTCGTATCTCTTTTTGGATGCTTTTATATTTTTCAGGATCTCTATTTTTGCATTCTCTTTTGTGGTTCATGAGCTTAAGTATTTCATCTGTCGTCCATTTTGTTTTGGATCTTCTTTTTACTATCCCTATTCTTTGTTTTTCGGTTTTTATAATACTTTGCTTTAATTCCTTCCACTTATTGTCTGTGTTGTTGTTTAATGTGTTTTTTAATGTTTTGTTAAGTTCAGTTGCAACTTCCGTTCTAAATGTAATGTCTTTTAGTCGTTCGATGTCTATTTTTGCATTGGGTCGTGGTCTTTCTATTGCCTTGAGTTTAAGTCTAAAGTTTACGACAACTGGGTTGTGGTCTGAATGTGCATCTACACCATGGTAAGTTGTAGCACTCTGTATTTACGTCTTGAACCTTTTATTTATTAAAACAAAGTCTATTTGGTTTCTAACAACTTGATCTTTGTTGTCTTGTGGTGATTTTCACGTATAAAGGCGATTAGGTGGTAATTTAAACCAAGTATTGCAGACTGCATATTCTTTTTCACTGCAGAATTGAACCAGTCGATTACCTCTTTTATTCCGCGTACCAAGTCCATGTTTTCCTACTATGTCGTGTACTTTTCCCTCGCCGATCTTAGCATTAAAGTCGCCAATAATAAGGTTAACATGATGAGGTTTTGTAGCTGAAGTATTTTCTTTAATTTGTGTGTAAAATGATTCTGCTTTTTTCTCGTCTTTTTCAGCCGTGGGTGCATAAACCTGTATAATGTTTATATCGGTCTTGTTGCCTTTTAGTTGAATAAGTGCAAGCCTTTCTGAATATGGTGTGAAGTTTAATATACTCTGACTAAGGTTCTTTCGAATGACAATGGCCACTCCGTATATTTGAGGTTTGTTATCTATACTACCAGAATAAAAGACGATGTAATCATCTATCTCCATCTTTCCGTTCGCAGGCCATTTAACGTCACTCAGTCCCATAATATCATTTTTAAGTCTCTTCATTTCTTAGATAATGTTTTGTATTTTTCCAAGCATAACTAAGCTTCGTATATTCCATGTTCCAATTCTTAATGTTTTTAAAGTTTTTATTGTTGAAGTCACGGTGATTCTTTGCACCTTTGCTTCATTTAAGGAGCATCGGAACTTGGGGCCATTTGTATTGTTGTTTGTCATAGTTTAGTTTAAGTGGTTTTCTTGGGAGAGATAATTCAGGTAGTTTTTTGTTGCTGAGTTTGCTGTGATCCTAACTAACTAAGGATTGTAGATGTCGCCGTTGACTTGATGGTTTTTCGGCCTTCATCTTAAGGTGCTACCCTGCGATAGTATCACCTAGCTCAACCTGCCCTGCCTCTGATAATGTCAAAGCGGCCAGGCCGAGCCCACTAATATAGTTTAGCCGATCGGTCAAAATTGTTGCTCGGGGTATGGCCCTTGGAGCCATAGATTAGAGTTGGGTTTTCCGACGAGGACCAGTGCTGTTCACCACCCCGCAACCATTATGCGTAGGCGTGACCGTGTCGAGTCAAAGGTATATACCCTACCAAAAAGGTAAAGAGGGAATAAAGCGGAAAAGAAGAAGATTTTTGTCGGTAGAAACCCAGCACTACCTGCAGCACAGAGTCCTTAGCTAAAAATTTTATTCTTTCTAAAATAAATAAAAATAAGAATCGTAGCAATTCGTAAAGGTACTGAAGTAAGATTGAAGCTTCAATGTTTTAGAGTTGAAAAACTAAGCAATTAAAAAGAATTTTAGTTAAATGTATAAAGTTGAAGGAGTATAAACTGCAGGAAAGAACTTGTGTCATGTTGTAAACTACAGAAAATCGCATTAGGAAGCAAACAGATATAGATGAATACTTTCCAAAGATTGTATGGTGTTAACTACTTTAAGCTTAACAGTGGCGTACACAATTTTGTAGTTTAAATTTTAAATCTGGTTATAAAATATTGAAAAATTTACACATAATTTTTATTCATAAAAAGTAAGTCAAAAATAACATAAACTTTTCAAAAGTGAAATTTTTTTTTAAAGATTCTTAAAATTAGCAAAATTTGGTCTTGAAACATTGTTAGAAAGCAGCAAAAAATCCAGCTGTAAACTGTAAGAAAAGTAAAAAATTATGACATTTTAAAAACAGCAAAATATTAAAAATAGCTAAACCCGGTCTATAAACTATTAAAAAATGTAAAATTTTATTCAAAAAGCACTATAATTTGGTCATAAACTGTTGCAAACCTCAAAACTTGGCTATAAAATATTGTTAGAAAGAACCAAAATCCGGAATACTGTTGAAATGTGCAAAATTCTATTCATAAAGTCCCAAAAAATTTGGTTATGAAATATCAAAATATTGCAAGAAGGCACCAAAGTTTAACTATAAACTGTTAGAAGGTGTACAATGTTTCATAAAATCTAAAAAATTACAAATTCTGGCTATACACTGCTAAAAGGTGCAAGATTTTATTTATAGAATGTCAAAATTAGTAGAATCTATCTAAGAAGTATAAAAATATTGACAGAAAACATAAAACATTTGGTCATGAACTGTTAAGAAATGTAAATTTCTATGTTTGAATTATGGGAAGAAGCTTCTATTACCCACCAAGTGTTAGTTATTAAAATAACTTAGTTGCTTTAACCTTTTGTGTTTCTGAAATGATCTTGTTTAATAGATTGAGCATCATTTCTCAACAAGACACTAGAGAAGGTTGCAACATTGAGTTTTTTATATTTAAACTAAGAGCGAGAAGTTTCAAATGCTGTGTCCTACCTTCTAATGTTAGTCATCAAGAGAAATTTAGTTGCATTTACCTTTTGTGTTCCAGAAGCTATTTTGTTCTACAGAATAAGTGTTAATTGACAACAAAACACCTGAGAAGATTGCAACAATAATCCTTTGACGAAAAACGCTTGGGAGGTTAGGTAGGCACTATGGTTGAATTGTGGACGAGTATCTTTTAATATTGTATCCAGTTGCACTCACTTTTTGTTTTCTTGAAACTATTTTGTTCAACAGAATAAGCGTCATTGGTCAACAAAACACCAGAAAAGATTGCAACAATAAATCTTTGACGATAAACTTTTGGGTTTTGATTTAAATTGTGGGTGAATAACTTCTAATGCAATTATATCTATAAGGAAAGGGTACAAGGATATACAAACAGCTATAATCAGAACAAACAAAAAGACAGTGGAAAAACTGATAAGAGAAGGAAGCATAAATATAGAACTTATGAGATGCAGAACAGGGAGTGTAACAAATAAAGAAAGCAAATGTTATAAATGCTGGATAAAAGGCCACATTGCGTCGGACTGTACAGGGGAAGACAAATCAAAATTATGCATAAGATGCAAAGAAAAGGGGCATCAGATAGCCAAATGCAGTAATAGGGAATATTGTATAGAGTGTAAAGTAACAGAACACAAAACAGGAGGAAAAAGATGCCCGTTCACATACAAAACAGAAACGAAAAGACCAAGAAAAAACGTAGAAGACAAAAATCCAGATAATTGGAAACAACACGAGAATGAGGACACAAACCAAAATGTATAACATCATCCAAACAAATATAGGCAGAGGAAGAGAGACGCAAGACCTATTGATGGCATCAGCGGTAAAAGGAAAAATAGACATAGTAATAGTAAGTGAACCAAATAAAAACAAACTAAGTGGGGAGTGGATAAAAGATAAAAATTCAGAAGCAGCTATCCTAGCAAGGGGTAAGTGTAGAGATAAAGTAGAAAGGTGGGGGACACTCAAGGAGGGAATAATGTGGGCCGATATAAGAGGTCTGATAGTGTACAGTTGTTACATCAGTCCAAACTGCAATATAGAATATTATCAGCCTAAGGAAACAAAAGAACAAACAAATTCTGATAGAAGGCGATTTCAACGCAAAATTGCCAAGATGGGGAAGGACCAAATGCGACAGAAGAGACCAAGTTCTTAAGGAGATGATAGCATCCGTAAATCTTACAATATGCAATCAAAGAGATAAACCAACGTTTGTAAGGGGAAGATCTAAATCATTCATTGATATTACCTTAGCAACATGGGAAACGGCTGGAGTAGTAAGGGGTTGGACAGTGACAGAAGAAGAATCACTGAGTTTACATAAGTACATACTATACAGCACAAACGGAAAAGGGGAAAAGGAAGACAAAAGAAAAGAAAATTAGAACATAAGAAAGATGGACAGAGAAAGGATAAATAGAGCTATGGAAGCAGAGGAAGTGACTGAAAACAAGAATTTAGAGGAAAGATGCAAAAGGTACTCGGAAAAATTGAGGAAGGCAACGGAAGAATCAATTCTCAGATACAGAGAAGGAAGAAGAAGAAGACCATATTGGTGGTGCAAAGAAGTCAAGGAAAGCAAGAAGAAAGCAATACAAACAGCAAGAAAAGTCAAAAAACAAAGAAGAAGGGGAGAAGATTTTGATGAAACTGAAGAAGAACTGAAAAATGACAAAAAAGCTTTAAAGGAAGCGATCAAAGACAGTAAGAAAATATGCTGGGAAGAAATGTTAGAAATCATAGACAGGGAAACCATACAAAATAGTAATGAATAAATTAGGAGAAATGAATACAGTGTGCTTAAAAGAAGAAAAAAATGAAGTAATACTTATTGAAAAATTGTTTCCCACTGGAGGAATGGTAGAAGAACCAGCAGGAATAGCGGACGAATCAGAAGCAGTCCCTTTTTAAATTTATCAGAAATGTTTGTTATAAAAGTATATTATTATTTTACAGGGTTGTATAAGAAATATCATAAAGAATCCAAAAATAAAATAATAAATGTATTTAAAAAAATGAAGTTGGTTGCCATAGCAACAATACTAAAAATAAAATTATACATGTGTGTACCTGCCTTTATAATATTCAAAAAACTTTTTATAATTTTTTTTTAATCATATAAATCTGTTAAAACATAACGGAGTTTTTCAGGGTACGTTTTTTGTCTAACACCCTGTATAATATTTATTTATGTAAGATAATCTACAATTATAAAACTACTTTTCGTCGCTGGTTTCCCCGACGTTAAACCTTCTATGTGAATATATAAGTTTTTTTATTAATGATCTTCAATTAACATTTCTCTATCATATTAGAATTTTTATAGAGTTTTATTGTTTGTTAAGTTTAGACATTATTATTATATATAAGAAACCACTTAACTTCTAAAAGCAGTTAATGATCTAAGAAATTGATACTGCAAAAACAAGTTTTGTTAGTTTAGCCATATCAAACACGAGGCGAGTCCAATACTCAAATATAAACACATTTTTAATGTTTTTAATAACAATAAAATAATTTCTGGTAACAAAACTACATGCTATTAACTGTAAATCAAACTGCACAAAAATTCCGATTGATTGGTATATCAATTTGTAACATTTGTAGTCCCAATAGACATATAATAAATAATTTTACAGTCGCTATAGCCCTAAAAGTAAAATTGATATGTATCGGTAATGTGAATGCAATTTGTGCGATTAAGCGTCGTTAAATGCCGGCGCCCGTAGCAGAACGAACGTGCGGGGACACCAGAAAATGAAATGAGCAGCCGTTAAAATCGTCGATTCGTGTATAAAGCTGGAAGGGGCTCAGCACACAGACACCCACCCTCGCATGGGAAAATTGAAAATTTTCCGCCAAATATTTCGATGCGGTAATGCGCATTACGTAATCGGATGTGATGGAAAAGGCGATAGATTGACGCGTCACGGGATGAGATGACATCGTAATAACTGATAGATGACGTCGGTTCTGTATATATGTGAGTATATGAGATGAAAGTTCGTCCAGAGTCAGCGAAGTGTTATTCGGCCATTAAAAAATTGGACCGCAATTGAAAAGGGGGGAAAAGGAAAATGGTATAACTTTATGATTGCTGAATTTTGTGTTGGACCGGACCCCGCTCTCTGTGATGTGGGATAGGGACAGCTGAGTCAGTACAATGTGGTATAAACCCCTTTTTTAAAGTGTAATTAATGTAATGGCTATCACGTTACATTTAATGTCAGCATTATAATTATATTTATCTCAACATGAAATGTTTACAAATTAATTTATGCTGAAAAATTATGTGCACCATTTGTTTCCTCTGTGTAACATTTATCAACAATCTTAGTTTTGAATTCATTGACTTGGCTAAAATTGTCGCAATCTGGAATTGTTATTATCATTGTATCTATAGTACTCTGAACTGGTATTGTCTATCCACTAACTTACCAACGAGACCAGTAGTTTAGTGATAATTTCTATCTAATTCTTCTATAAATCTTCTGTTAAGGATGTGCTTATAGATTTTTCTAAGTGAATTCCGTCTTTACTTGATAAGTTTGTCGTATATCTTTATACAGAGCTGCCGTCTTTGTGTCTTCTTGCCTCCGGAAAGATTATGTTTGTGCCGTGAGCTTTTTCCTTTTAATTTTCCTACCTGCCACTCGTATCATGTCTTCTGTACATTTTGGTATTATAGATACGTCTACTCTTAGCTTTTTCTGTTTTGTTTTAGATTGGAAATAGTTTCCTCGTTTTAGCTAATACTTCTTTCTTTGTTAGTGTTAGCGGGGATTTTTGGTCATTTTGGATTTTAACATAAATGCTAATGACTCAAATGTTGGAATAATTACTCAAAACTTTGAGAAAATTTAGTTTATAAGTTGCTTAATATATTGCTTTACTCAAAATTAATTTTCAAAGTTAATCAATCTTTTTTGTAGTTTTTTGAAATATTTTGGATTTTAACAAAAATTGTAGTCTTGTGTTGGTTAATGCTAAAAGCTCAAATGTAGGAATAGTTTTTCAAAACTTTATAGGTTGCTTAATATATTGCTTTACTCAAAACTGATTTTCAAATAAATTAAATATTTTTTCAAATTTTTTGAAACATTTTTAGTTTTTTACATAAATTGTAGTCTTGCATAGATTAATGCTGAAGACACAAATGTTAGAATAATTACTCAAAACTTTGAGAAAATTTAGTTTATACATTGCTTAATTTATTGCGTTACTCAAAATTAATTTTCAAAATTAACCAGTATTTTTTGTAGTTTTTTGAAACATTTTAGATTTTAACATTTCCTGTAGTCATGCATAGAAAAATGCTGAAAATTAAAATGTTGAAATAATGACTCAAAACTTTGAGAAAATTTGGTATATACGTTGCTTAATACATTGCTTTACCTTAAATTAATTTTTAAAGTTAATCATAATTTTTTGAAGATATTTGAAATATTTTGGATTTTAACATAAATTGTAGTCTTGCATAGATTATAATATTTAATTTATTTTCAAAATTTATTAACTTTTTTTGTAATTTTTTAATTATTTTAAATTTTAAGTTAAAATGTAGTCTTACATAAATTTATTCTGAGAGCTTAGTTGATAAGATAATTAATCAAAATTTTGACCAAACATAGTCCAAACGTTGCATAATACACCACATTACTCAATAATAATTTTTAAATTTGATTAAAATTATTTGTAATTTTTTTAAATTATTTTGAATTTTAAATTAAAATGTAGTCTTGCATCAATTTATGCTGAGAGCTCAATTGTTGAGATAATTAATCAAAATTTTGACCAAACATAGTCTAAACGTTGCTTTATACACTATTTTACTTCATATTAAATTTTAAAGTTTATTAATATTTTTTGTATTTTTTGTATTTTTTGTATTTTTTGTATTTTTTGTATTTTTTTTAATCATTTTGAATTTTAAATTAAAATGTAGTTGCATAAATTCATGCTGAAAGGTAAATTGTTGAGATAAATAAAATTGTGACCAAACAAAGTCCAAATGTTCCCCCATAAGGGAAGGGCAATAGCTAATCAAACGCAACGTTCTTTCTCTTTTGAAGATCGTAACCTTGCCGTGATTATGGGGCTTGCGTGTGTAGGGATTGGCAACACTTCACTTTGGCCTGGATTTCTTCTTAAACGGGAGGTCGAGACTAACCCACCTTGATCAATCGGCTGCGTTGTCCAGTCAGATGGCCGACAGGGTGTGCGTCATTTGTTCGTATACAACCCACCTTTGGGGCTATATTATATGGCGGGTGGGGAGCTTGAGAAATAAATTTTAGTTTCTCAACTATGGATAACCAAAATCTCAAAACTAATCTATCAGGTGAATCTTCGGGTACCCTGAAAATTACAGACTCGGTAGGTGCATCTACGGATACTCCATCAACGTCTATAATTGTTTTGCTTTTGAACTGCTTTGGCTGCTAAAAAGCAAACAAACCCCCTTTTCGGGGACGCAGACACCCCAAGTGCTGTGCGAGCAACTGCTAACCCAAAACAGAGTGCGTCAAAGCCGAACTTAAGGTCCCCTCAAAAGTAGCAAGGTCCAAAGTCTTTGGGCAAAGGGACAATTCCTCCAAAACCGGGAGCACCAAAAAAGAGAATTCACTCCTCTACGTCTGAACCCTCACTTGGGCAACCCAGAAAAAGGGTGTAAGACATAAAAAAGATACCCAACATTTCTTCTACAAGAAAGAAGGGGGGACCTAGCTACAAAGAGGTTGCCTCATTGCACCTTTGCGTAGCGGTTACCAGCCTGACTCATCCCCTGGGTAAAACCACTAGTGAGTAGGGTAATTTGATTCTTCTTCATTATGTGCCGTCTACATTCCGGAGGTTGGCTATCATCATTACTACTTTGATTTTGGTAACTGCCGCCCTAAACGGATCAGCTGACGTGACCTTAAACCATTTTCTTTCATTACTAAACCAAGACATTCTTCTCCAATAGATCTTTTTTTTCACGATTTTTTCTTGGATTATAAGTCGGAGAATTTCATATTTTGGACCTCTCATGATGTGGCCGAGATATTGCAGTTTTCTTTTTTTCACTTCCAGTAGGATCTCTCTGTCTTTCTCCATTCTTCTCAGAACTTCCGCGTTGGTTGCTTGTTCTGTCCATGATATTCTCAACATCCTACGGTAGGCCCACATCTCAAAGGCTTTTAATTTCCTCTCACAATACACGTTGAGGGTCCAAGCTTTCACACCATATAAAAGGATTGGGAATACGTAACATTTGAGCATCCGAGTTCTGAGTTCCAGGCTCAAGTTGCGACTACAGAGCAGTTTTTTAATTTTCACAAAGGATGCACGGGCTTTCTCAATGCAAATTCTTATTTCTGCGCAGTAGTCCACGGCGCCGTCGACGTTTGTACTTAGATAGTTATACCTCTCGACTCTTTCCAGTCTTTTGCCTTCCACATACAGATGTTTATTTGGTGCTTCAGTTTTGGTGACAATCATGTATTTGGTCTTTTTAACATTGAGTGTCAGCCCATATTCTCGACTAACTGTGACGACGTTATTCAGCATATTTTGAAGGTCTTGCATGTTTTTGGCGAGAAGTACTGTATTGTCAACGTAACGCAAGTTGTTCAGTGGGGTGCCGTTAAATGTATTCCGCCGTCCTCTCTTTTGAGGGCCTTGGTGAAGATTTCTTCTGAATAGATGTTAAAGAGGAGTGGAAAGAGAACACACCCTTGTCTGATTCCTCTCTTGATCTCAACGGCTTTCGTTAGTTTGGATTGGACTCGAACGGACGCACTTTGGTTTAGGTACAGTTTTACTATTATTTGTATATCTCTTGTGTTGAGGTTTTTTTGTTCAAGAGCTTCTATTAGTTGTTTGTGTTTCACTTTATCAGATGCTTTATTATAATTTAAAAAACAAGCGTATACCTTTTGGTTGACATCCAGATACCGCTACATCAAGACGTTGTAGGCAAACAAGGCTTTCCTTGTTCCATCTCTTTTTCTAAAGCCAAACTGGGTATATCCTATTCCTTCTTCCAGTTTCTTGTAAATCCTACGATGGATGACTTTGAGAAAGATCTTTAGAGTGTGGCTCATTAGGCTAATCGTACGGTGTTCTTTGCATTTTTTGGCATTATGCTTCTTAGGAATTGTGACAAACGTTGACTGAAGCCATTCTTGTGGTATTATTTCTGTTTCATATATTTTATCAAATAGGGAGGTTATAGCATCTAAATGTTGCTCTTAAAACATCTTAAGCACATCTGCAGGCAGATCGTCAGGGCCAGGAACTTTTCCATCTTTGGCTGATTTTATTGCTGCTTGTACTTCTTCTATTAAAATAGGTGATCTAGTGTCATTTATACTGTTGGTAGTTATCTCTTCTCTTTGATCATTGAAAAGAGATTTGACGTAATTTTCCCATAGTGTCAGTTGATCTTCAATATCCAGCACAATGTTTCCTTTCTCATTTGTAAGGATGTATGATCTTTGTTTCTGACCAATTCCAGTAAACTCTTTAATTTTCTTATGCATGTTATGAGAGTCGTGCAGTTTCTGCAAATTTTCTATCTCAGTACATTTCTTTTTTTTTTTTTTATTTGATTAAGAATGCTCTTTCCGGGAGCTGGATAATACCTTATCTACCCCAGGCAAAACACCTCCTACCTTTAATAGGCTGACGCACACAGGAGATATCTTTAGGATCACTTGTGATAATGACGCCTCACTTAGGTGGTTTTAAAAAGTGATTTTCTTTATGGCCGGAATCACAACTAGGCGTTGTGCCACTGAGCCGGCTTCCTAGGCTGACAAAGGTTACTCTGTGGCTTTTGGGAAAACCGGATGTCAAAGAGCTGGTCATGAGTCGCCTGGGAAAGCAGAATCAGTGACTCAAAATATACGATTGGTGCATTTTTCACACCACCAAGTTCAAGGAACCGGAGGGTCGACTCTTTGTTCTAAGTCACTAAATGGTAAGGGAAATCTGCTAAGCTATATGTTTAGCAAACCCACCATCAAAATAACAAAAAATGTGCCGCCGCAGGAGGAAGCAATGGAAACACAGGCGATTGATCTACCTGGTCAAAACTGGGATGGAGATACACCACTGTCCCTAAAGCCGACCGATGACGCGGCACATTAATGTTATACAATGCAACCTGCATTACTGTCGAGTGGCCGTAGCTGATGCAGAACACAATAGCCCTAATACAAGAACCTTGGATTATACAAATTAAGGTTTGCGGATTAGGCTAACTAAGTGGGAAAGTATTTTCAAACCCAACTAACGGTAAGCTACGGACGTGTATATACATACCAGCGTTTCTTATGCCACGCTTTCCGACAGTGACCTCACAACCGTTAAAATCAGATTGGCAGACAAACGGAAGCCAGACATCATTGTGGCGTTGGCATACCTAGCGCACAACATACCACCTCCAACAACACAGGTGGAGGACATTACTGTACAAAAGAAAATGTTGACCTCATAGTTGGATGTGACGCCAACTCCCATCATATTGTCTGGGAAAGTGAAGACATAAATTCCAGGAGTAAGCAACTTTACGATTTTACTATCAGTACTAATCTAGAAATACTAAATCGTTGAACCAACGTTTGTTACGTCCCGCAGCCAGACTGTGATAGATATCACACTGGCAAATTTTAACATTTCAAGCAAAATCCACGACTGGCACGTATCTTCGTCAGTTTCAATGGTGAATAAAATTTAATGTAGAACATAAACAAAAAACAATAATCAGGCTTTACCAAAACCCAATGCTGACCAATAAAGCTGCTTTTCAAGACAACTTATTAGTGTATAAGAAATAGAAATCTATGTAAGTAAGTTGGAAAATTCTTTAACTTGAGCGTACAAGGACTCTTGCCTACTTAGGCTGGCTACCGAATCCAACAACACCATACCTTGGTGATGTGAGGAACTTGACTGGCTTAAGGAGGCTGCACGGAGATCCTTCAACAGAACAATAAACTTAAAAAACCAATCAGACTGGATGTTATACAAAAATGCCCAGAAAGACGCATACGTCAACGTCAATGGGAAACTTGGAGATTTTTTTGTGAGGATGTTGAAAACACCTCAACTGCTGCAAGGCTGAAAAAAAATCTTATTCAAAGACTTCCAACAGCAACTGGGTTGCTTGAAACAAACTGACGGCTCATACACAGACAATCTATTGTAAGCAACGGAGATACTTCTAGAAATTTACTTCCAAGGCTGTGCCACCCATGAACAAGTCTGGTCCGACGCTACGATTCCAGCTCTATCAGAGGAAGACTGGGTAGCTACTTGCCAGTTTGTTGAAAAGGTGCGTATAGCTCTCCGTATAAAGCTCCAGGATTAGATAGAGTCTTTCCTGCTCTTCTACAATTGGGCGAAAATATCATACTAACTCAACCGGCAAGAATCTATAGTGCATGCATTGCTTTTCAATACATACCTATAGCATGAAGAGATGTAAAAGTATTTTTATTAAAACCAGGGCGTAACGGTTACATCCTTGCAAAATCCTATCGCCCAATCAGCCTCACGTCTTTTCTCCTGAAGACATTAGAACAATTGTGCAAAAGATCAATTTGGGAAAAGGCTTTTATTACTAAACCAATACACCCAAGGAAGATCTACCAAATCGGCTCTACATCTCGTAACGGACCGAATCAAAAGATCATTAAGAGTCAAAATGTCTACCTTGGGCGTATTTATAGATATTGAAGGCGCTTTCAATAAAACCACCTTCAATAAAATAGAAACTGCTCTTGCAACACATGGTGTAAACCCCACAATTAGTGGATGCATAAAACACATGTTGAAGAAAAGAGCCGTTACTGTTAATGTAGAGGATTTGACGGTCAAAAAAGTCGTTGCTAAAGGTTGTCCCCAGGGAGGTGTATTATCTCTACTACTATGAAATATAGTAGTCAACAGCCTTATACGGCTATTCAATGATCATGGTTTCTACACAATTGGTTATGCAGATGACATAACAATCCTACTAAGCGGTAAATTTGAAAGCATACTCTGCAACTTGATGCAAGAGGCTTTAAGAATAATCGAAAATTTATGCAATCACCAGGCTCTTACGGTCAACCTTTTGAAAACCAAACTGGTTCTCTTCACAAAAAAAAAAAATTGGAAATTTAAACTTACCAAAACTCCTAAATACCTCACTTCCGCTATCAATTGAAGTAAAATATCTTGGGGTGGTTTTTGACAATAAGCTCACATGGGGACCACATCTAAATATAAGATGCAAAAGAGTTCATATGTCTTTTGCCTCCAAAGATAGTGCTATGGCTGTACACAGCCGTCATAAGACCTATGATCACATACGGGGCACTAATATGGTGGCCAAAAGCTAGACAAAAAACGTCTGCAAGCAAACTGAATCAGTTGCTACAAATGGCATGTTTAAGTATAACATGAGGGATGCAGACAACACCAACTGCAGCTATGGAGGCAATGTTGTGTCTGCCGCCCTTCGACATTTACGTCAAAGAGATAGCGACAATGGCAGCTTTGCGTCTGAATGCAGCTGGACTTTGGCGCACAGCAGGAAGGGCTGGCAAACACTATATTCTCTTGGAAGAGGTTGTTAAGAAAACACATCTGTTAAGAGCGCAAACAGATAACATTCTTCTTTGTGTTTTAAAGACGTGCGCACACATAAACAAGAGGAGCAAAACGTGGTCAATGATTTAATTAGAATCTACACGGAAGAGCTCAAAAACTAATAAAAGTTCTGGAGCGAGAATCTTTTTGAAAGATCTGGACCTGAAAATATCATTACCACTGGGAGCTCACACGACTATCTTCTAAGCAGAAGTAGTTGAGATAACCTATTAAGAATATAAACAAACCTAGAATCACATCAAAGCTAATTTTTGAATGTCATTGTGCCCTTACTTTAGCAGCCTGTGGAAATAGCATCAAGCTGCTTTGGGTAAAAAAACACTCCAACAAAGTAGGTAACATTGAGGTGGACAAACTGGCGCATAAAGGATTAACCCTCATGGCGTGTGGTCCTAAACCCTGGACCGTTTTAACACTCAAGAGCTTAAATAATCTACTAAAAATTAACACGCACAATGCACTGAGACGGCGTTGGGATGATACTCCGGGCTGCAGACAGGCAAAGGAAGCAATGACTGCTCCAAACGCCATGATAGCCGATTACTACTTGCGACTGTTCAGAAAGAACTTGCAAATTATGATAGGAATCTTGACAGGATATTGCCAACTAAAGAAACACATGCACACGATTGGTATGTGAAACGAACGACGAGACGATTGAGCACGTGCTATGCACATGCCCGGCCATCTCATACGATAGAAAGTCCATGTTGGGGAGCTGCTGGTTTGACATGGCCAGCATAAGGGAGACTTCTCCAAGCGTTGTACTTGCATACATCAGCCACATAGAGTGGTTAAATGCAAAAACAACGGAGTGAGGTTACCACTGGAGGAGGTACAAAGAGCCTAATAAGGCCTACGTGCAGTAGACTTTGCTTTACCCTCCAACTTTCCAAGTCCAGAATCCAGAAGTCCAAATGTTGTTTTATACACCACTTTACTCAATATTAATGTTCATTTTTTTTAAATCTTTTTTATAATTTTTTAAATCATTTTGAAATTAAAATTAAATCGTAGTCTTGCATAATTTTATGCTGAGAGTTGAATTGTTGAGATAATTAATCAAAATTTTTGGCAAACATAGTCCAAACGTTGCTTAATATTTTCTGTAATTTTTTTAATCATTTTGAGTTTTAAATTAAGATGCAGTCTTGCGTAAATTTATGCTGAGAGCTCAATTGTTGAGTATTTAATCAATTTTTTTACCAAACTTAGTTCAATATACGTTGCTCAATATACTACTTAACTTATTTTCAAATATATAATTTTTTTTTAAGTTTGTTGATTTAATATAATTTTGTCCAAGAAAATGTCCAATTTGAAGGACCAAAAACTATTTTAAGTAAAAGTATTTTTTTTTAATTTTAAAATTTGTTACTTCTGCTATGGTTTTATGTTTTTTATGTAACCAGTAACAGTAGATATTAATTTTGAAGAACAAAAAAATATTAAAAAAAAATTGCTTTTGTTACTGTTTCACTTCACTAGAAAAACAAAAATTTATTTAATTTTTTTGATAAACTTTGACTAGGAAGAAGCAGTACAAATACAGCAATATTGATGTTGTAATGTTTTTTTTTTTGTTAAATATTTAGATTTGTAACTAATTCTTATGTTAAGACATTTAAAACGCTTATTTTTTGGGGTAATTTAACTTTAAATTATGTCTAGACATTAATATTAAATTAACTATAAGGTTTCCGAATCCTTCCAAATTGGATTAGAAATTAATCAACATTTCATTCAATAATCCAATATAATATAATATTAAATAAATCTTGTATTACATGTAAGAAGTAGAAAGAAAAAAATGATAATATAGAAACCCGCGACGTAATAACTCTAATTGATTTTATCAGCGTGCTTTATACACGCTCAGAACGACGCCCACGACGACCTTTGACGAGAAAATCCCACCGGCAGGCGGCTCATTATTACATCCTCCTTTTTTCGTATGTAAATTTTGCCAGTAAGAAGTGTTTCCGTTCGCATTATGCTTCGTACGCCACTGCAGATCCCTTTTGAAGCCCCTATTTTAATAGACTTTTCAAATTCGTTAGCGTTTATATATTTTTTCTATTTTCTATATAGTTTTTTTGATTTGTTTTAAAAATTTAAGTCCCGGACTCCATTTCCGGTAGAATGAAAAGCAAGATTGTGCATTCTTCCATTCCTGTGTGTGGAGAGGAAAACGAACGAAAACCATTAGGGGACTTCTTTTATTGCATGTTAGGAACATGTTTATATATATATATATATACGGTGGTGTTTTGTTTGTTGTTATTTCCAGGACCGGCCGTGATTAATGGGCGCGTCGCTGTAATATATCAATCGTTTCGGTTGACTTTAATAACGGTACATTACCGCTTCATATTTTTAAATTATCATCCATTCAAATCGCATTACACAATAGTAACGATGTTGTTCTCAATTGGACTAATACTGGTTTTAACTGGAATTCAAGCACAAAAATGTTTAAATAAAATTATCGAAAATAATTTTGAAGAAACTGATTTAATTTTTATATATTCAGAAATGAATTTATTTAATTTTTATCAAATTCGTGCGAATAAAGAAATTGAAATTTCTTTCAAAAATGATTACGCTTATATAATCAACAATTATATTATAGAAGTTGATGAAAATTTTAAACAATTACTAAACCAATTCTATAAGCAACAAATATTGCATCAAAATCAGAAATTTATATTTATTTCTAATCAAAGTGAAGATGTTAAAAATATATTTACAATTGCTTGGAGTTATCATATTTATAAAGCAGTGGTTTTAGAACAAAATAATGTATGGGTTTGGCTTCCTTATAACTATTCATGCCCAAATATAATACAACCAATACGATTACCATGTGAAGATAAAAAATTGTTTCAAACAATTTTGTTCAAATTTGGATTGCATAATTGTTCCTTACAGATACGCACATCAGTTTGGCCTCCTTTTGTAAACGAGCCAAATCCTGATTATACTGATGGATTGGATGTTATTTTATTTAATACCGTTGCGGAAAGATTGAATTTTTATCCAAATTACACTTTATCTGATGATTTATCAGCTTGGAGTGAAGCTTTTGAGGATAAAACTGGAAGTAATAATTTTAAAGCGTTAGAATTGAGAGAAGTTGATGTTTTATTTTCTTCTACTATTTTGACCAAAAAAAGGAATAATTTTTTTGCATCAACTCAATCTTATTTTCAAGATACTGATGGCTTTTGTGTACCATCCGCAGCTGAAAAACCACAATACACTAAATGGTTGGATGTATTACATATTTACGGATATTTATTTGGAGGTTTGATTTGTGTAACACCAATAATGTATGTATTAGGTTGTAAAATAACTGAAAAGAATCCGTACAATAATTTTATGTATGCTCTACAAACATGTTTAGCTGTAATGTGTTCAGTTTCAATAACTGCAATACCAAAATCGTTTAAAATGCGTTGGATTTTAATTCTTTGGTTATTTTATACTTTACATATGAATTTATTCTATCAAACTAAATTAATTAGTATAATGCATGTTCCTTCCTATGAAGATCAAATATCAACGGCTGAAACTTTATCAAATTCCAAATTGCATCTATTATTTTTGGATCATTACAAGCGCTACTTTTTAGATGCCTCTACTGAAACTAATAAAAAAATCTTTAATAAAATTGAAGATTGTTATGATATCACCGTTTGTTTAAAAAATGTAACTATAGATAGGACATCAGCTGTTTGTATACAAACATCTTTTTTAAATTACCGTTTGGATAATTATATAGATGCATCTGGAGCACCAATGTTGTATTGTTTTTATGAAAGTATTAATATAAGCCCGATTGTTATGTTTGCAAATAGGAATTTTTTTATGTTTGATGTTTTTAATTTATATATTGTTAGTTGTAGTGAATCAGGATTGGTTAATAAATGGGCTAGTGATTTGTTTAAAGATATAAATAAATTGATTGTTGTTCGTAGTTCAGAAGCTGTTCCATTGAAATTGAAGAATTTGAGGCTTTTGTATTATTTTTGGATGATTGGTTTGGGATGTTCTATTGTTGTGTTTTTGTATGAAATTAAGATATGGAATATTTAGTAATATGAAGATGTTTACTTAAAAGGTTTTTATAGATTTTTAAAATAGTCCATGCACAACCAACATGTATAGTGGTAAATATAATAAAAGAATTGTTAACTATGATTTGTGTTGATTTTTTTAAATTAATTTTTTGGTTAAACTAACTTTACTTTAAATCTACCAAATAGTTTTTTTTATACAGCAAAGTTTAGGACAATTGGTTAAAAGCTGGAACACTTTTTGTAGGTAACTATTTGTCTTTTGTTTTGAGTGGGTACGGTAGTCCAATTGTTAGCAATGTTTTTGCTTAAGCTTTCTAAAAAAGCTGCCAGCGGCTTTGTGATTCAAGTTTTATTATATTCTCTTATGTTTTGTATTTTGTTGCCAAATAAATGTTTTTAAGCTATGATAAGAAGAAAATGTTAATTTTATTGATATTTAACTCCAATTCATTTATAAATACTTTCTTCTTTTCTCCGAGATAGTTTGCTTAGCAACTTTTGTACTGCGGTCTGATAGGACTTGTAGTACAACTATGAGGTTTTGCTGCATGTCCCAATATTAGTAAGCTGTGTGCTACCTTGTTGTTCAAGAGGTTGTGACTGGGATAAGACCCTTGGTTTACCTGGTGGTGGTATGAGATGTGTTGCGGTTTAAGGGCGCAGAGTGGGGACTATAGGCCGCGCTGGTTAGTGCAATCTTGTTAGGGACTTATCCGCAGCTAGACGATAGCACGCCTCAGGACGTCGTTATTGTCTCTCCAAAGTTTGAAACTTGTCTTACGGCGTAAGGTGCAATATCGTGGATGCAGTTGGGGCCTAGAAGCAGAGTAGGGCAAAGTGTAATCTGACTAACGATTAAAAAGATACTGACTAACAAATCATTGCCAGCACAAATAACAAATAATGACTAATAATTATAAATAAGTTTGTTTTGATTAACGAATATCCGTATTTGATGTGACTAATGATTAATGATTATTAGTCATTAGTCACAGTAAAGAACAATTACTGACTAATAATCACCAACCAAAATTTGCATAGTAATGACTAACGAGTAACAACTAACCAAAGTTTGCTTAACTATTTTAAGAAAATCTGAGAAAATATAAAATTGATTAAGAAAAATTTAAGATTTTAAAGAATGTTATAAAAATCTAAAATAATTAAAAAACGTATAAAACTAATTTTTATAACTAAAAAAGAAAAAAAAAAGAAAAAACTTGAAAAAAAAAATAATTTTAAGCAAAAATTGTATAAAAAAATTAGAAAATTAAAAAAATTTAAGAAAATAAGTAAATAAAATAACACACAAGCCGAAAGAGTCTTAAATGTGTGGGTGTGTGTACAACAAAACGTGCATTGACATTAGAGTTATTAAAGACTTGACAGTTGTAGCATGCTAGATACGCTACCAAATCTAATGTTGTATTACGCTGTAAAAGATTGTTATTCACACACTGGCATTTGATGCATTGACGTTATATGTTAACATCGTATTTGGCATTCATGTCTTCTGTTTAACAGTTTTAGTAACTTTTTGATAGATGTAATAAATTTTTTGACAATTTTGAACAAAATTTGACACATCTGGCAGATTGTATGCGTTTCCTCACATTGTTGTAAACTGATTCACAATTTTAGTAACTTTTCAACATTTTTAATAGTTTTTTTGACAGATTTAGTAACATTGTTAATAATTTAAATTAAATTTTAACATATTATATTGCTGTAAAATGTAACATTTTGACAGGTTTAGTATGCAATTTGTCAGATCTGGTAAGTTGCACGTTATTAAACAGAGAAAGGGAGATATATTTTAATGGCTATAGAAAAAAATGATTAACAAAGCAAAAGCATTAAATATTAATGATATTAATATACAAATACCAACTGAAATAGCACTAAGAAAGCAAAAAAAAAAATATGGAGATGGCAGAAAAAAGAACACACACAAAAGTAAAACTGTGCGTGCCAACCAGTGTTGGTATTAAAGACAAATATAAAAAGAAGAGCGGGAACAAAAACAAGAGCTGTAATTGTTAGCAAACAGGGCGTAACATATGCAGTCTTGCTGAGACAACAAAACTACAGATAAAAGGATCTACATTCAAGGAGATAAGAGAAACAAAAAAAGAAAATTGTTACTGAAATGAGACCAAAAAAAAAAATGGAAAAAATAAGTAATGGAATGGAGGGTTACAATGTAAGAAAAGAACGTACTCACAGAACTAGTGATGATCAAAGATACTAGTCCGGAGACACTAACAGAGAAAAAATGTTAAACAAAGCAAACACAGAAGGAAGTACAATAATGTCTATAATAAAGGGTATAGAGAAAAACAAACGGCTACAGTCAAGTTAGACAAAACATCAGCGGAACAGATAATTAGAAAAGAAAAAATAATCATAGGACTTATAAGATGCAGAGTAGAGAAAGTAACAGCAAACAAGAGAAAATGTTACAAATGCTGGATAAAAAACGTGTGGCGGCGAAATGCAAAAGAGAGGGTAAGTTATCGCTATGTATAAAATGCGAAAACCAAGGATACCAGGTTGGCGAATGAAAAAACAAAGAATACTGCATAGATTGCAAAACGACACAGAACTGGAGAGAGAATATGTCCGGCTACAAAAAAAAACAAAGAAAACAAAAAAATTAAATGGTAAGTAGATAAGAGACAATAAAACAGAGCTACTATGTTAGTTAGGGGAAAGTGTAGTGACGAAATGAAAAGATGGGAAACACAAAAAGGGAATAGTGTGCGCTGAAGTAGCAAGTATGATAGTATACAGCTGTTATGTCAATCCAAACTACGGACTGGAATACTATCGAAGTAGATAGAAGAATTAGAAAGTAGTTTAAAAAAACCAAAAAGCAAAAAATCATTGTAGATGGAGATTTCAATGCAAAATCACTAAGATAGGAACAATACAAGAGAGCTTTAAAGGGAAAATCTTAGAAAAGATGATAACAGAGTTAAACCTTACCATTTGCAACAAAGGAGACAAATTGAAGTTCGTAAGAGGAAGCTTAAAATTACATATTGACATTACCATAGCAACATGGGAAATGACAGGTATAGTAGTAGTCTAGTAGAATGCAAAACGTAGAAGGAAGATAGAAAAAAAAACTAAAAAAATATACTGGAAAACAAAGCGGATAAAACAACGTACATTAAAGAATGTCTAAAAGATAAAAATAAATGGAGAACGCTAAGAAACTTAGCAACAAAAGTACTAAAAAAAAAAAAAACAGTTTGACAATGAAAGAATATAGAAAAAAACAAACAATGGAAACAAACACAAAATAAAATCCATAGAAGAGAAAAAAATGAAACAAGAAAAGCAAAATAGAAAAAAAAAAAAAGAAAAAAAATTAAGGGAAGACAGGACAAATATGCATATCAAGAAATAGAAGAAAACAGAAAAACATTTACAAAGACTACAATACCAAACAAAATTGCAAAAATAAGGAGCATGAGAAGAAGAAAAAAAATGTTGAAAGAATGCAGAACAACAAAAATAACGAGGCAAATACTAAATAGTAGGTATGCTATCTCGAGGTTAACAAATAACGCAACTTTAGAGATGGTTAGAATATACCTGTCAACAAGAGGACACAAAGAAGTAATTTCAGATAAAAATAGAGATATCACTGGAGGTAAAACTAATAAATCTAAGATTGCCAAATGGAATACAACTAATAAAACTGCATAAACTATTCATAAAGAAGAGATGATACAATAAAAAAAAAGTGAACAAAGACCTGAAAAAACTAAGAACGTAAAACAAAATAGTTAAATAAATAACATACGGATTGGAGAAAGAAGAGAATGCAGAGCTGGATGCCAGTGCAGATAAAAAAAAAACAAAAAAACAAAAAAGACAGACAATTTATGCTAAAATATTTTTGTTTACCCCTAATATCTATCTCCAGTATTTTGTTTGAATAGCCTAACTTTTCTTGTTCTTTTCTTCCCCAAGTTTCCGCTATGTACAATAACATACTTTTTACTGAACTATCAATCATCATTCCTTTTATTTTTATACACTCAAATTTTCTTTTACCAATTCCACATACTTGTTCTACCGCTTTATTTGCTCACTTTAATTTCTTTTCTATCCCACTTTCAATTTTCTACTCTACGTCTTCTTCCCCCTTTTCTAAATGTCATTGTTTTTGTTTTACTCTTTTTTTTTTAAATACTTATCCAGACATATAATCATTTGGTTCATTTGATTTGCTTGCTTTGCTACACTCGCCATATCGTCTGCATAAGCCAGCAATCACATTTTCTCTCTGTCCACATTTCTTCTACATCTGCAATGTATGCCGCAAACACACTATGGCTGATTGAGTATTCCTATCTCACACCTTTTGTAGTCCAAAATTTATCTTTTATTTTTTCATTTATACAGACTAACTGTTTCTGCGTATACTTTTTTTATTCTTTTTACTAGTTGCTATTTTTCTCAAATACATCTACAATTTTTTTCTACTAACACTCTCAAATGCCGCTTTTAGGTCTAATAATAACGCATACAACTTTTTTACTTTTTTTTTACTTCCTTTTCTACTATATAGTGTAGTATGTATACATTATTCATGGTCTCTGTTCTTTTTTAAACCCGGCCTGTTCGTCTGGCAAAATCCCTTTCATCTCTAGTTTTCCATTCAGTTTTGTTTCTAGTACGGAGATCTTGTATGCTGTACTTAGTAACGTTATACCTCAATAATTTTCTGCAAGTTCTTTATTTTTTGTTTTGTTTATTGGACATACAAAACTTATTCTTCACTGACTAGGAAACCCTTTTCCTATCTATATTTTATTTATTATGTCATTTGGTTTTTCTATAACATATAGTAGTAGATAACATAAGTTAGATACAAAAGTCTGAAAAATGCTGATCAGATCTTTTGTACTTTATTTTGTATTCCATCCACACTTGGCAATTTTTGTTTTTTTAGTCTTTTAATTTGCTTCCATATTATATCTTTTGTTATTTTATTTACATCTTGTTTCAGTTGTTGTGTTGTCATTGGCTGCCTATCGGTTTTTTTGTCCGATCCTTCATACAGTTTTAAGAAGTGTATTCTTCGTATTTCTTTTATCTCTATTTCTTTTTTTTTATATATTGCCATAACTTCTTTGAATTTATTCTTGTATACCTTTTAAGCACTCTGATATTCCTGTTTACTTGCCTTGTCATTTTTTCAGTTGTGGAGTACTCTTCTAGGTTTTCGTTTTTTTTGTGTACCATTGTGCTCCACCATTTGCATTTTGCAAATGGTTCTTGAATTCGTAAAAACCTTTTTTTTTATTGGTCCATCTGCAATTATGTTTTCTAGTTCTGCTATTTTTTGTTCTACATCTTTTTCTTAAATTTTTTTATATTAATTTTGCCTAAGCTCTTTTGTATTCATACTATTTTTGTTACTATTTTTTTTCTTTTTTTAACCTCTATCTTTGCTACGCTTCTTGATTAACCATTACGTAATCAATTACGGATTGTCCTTTTGCTCTTATGTATATTTTCCCCCCTTCATTTTTTCTATATTTTTGTTTACTATGTTCCACCCATTCTTTTCAATCATTTTTATTATTTTTTTTCCTTCTTTATTTTCTAGTTTGTCTTTCGAGTCTCTCTTTTGTCCGTATTTTATTCTTTCTATGTTTAGTCCGATCTTAGCGTTGAAATCTTTTTCTACTATTAGTTTTTTTTTTGGTTTCTTGTTTTGAGTTTTTTATTTTTGTTCTAATTTTTTTTTATCTTTCTCTTATACAACGTAACCATCTTGTATTTTGTTTTTTTCAGATAAAATTTTGCTGGACTTTCCATTACCAATTTTTCAATATTTTCATGTAGTATTTTCCATCTTATTCTTGTTATAGTGTTTCCTTTTGCTCTTCCCATTTTTGTACTTTAATAAGTTTAAATTTTTTTTTGTATTTTTAAAAATCTTCATTTTTGTTATTTAAACTTTTATTTTTAGGTCATCTTTGTTAGCTTTTGATTTGTTTATCGCTCTTCTTTTACAACTTTCTCTATTAACACAGTTTTATGAAGTTCTTTTTGTATTTTTCTTTCTTTCTTTATCATTATCAATAAATATGTCGTTTTGTTTTGTAATTTTGAATAACTAATTTTCTCAAAAATTTCAAAAATAATTTTTTTGTTAGTGTTTACTTTTTAAAGTTATTAATTTTTATTAATAAAAAATAATTAGTCAAATAAACACAATGTGGTTAATGATTGGCAAATACTCGAATACAAAGTAATTTCGACTAACCAATAGTCGCAAGTAATCGACTAATGATCAATCTGTAATCGTAAATAAATTAACTAATGACTAATCAATTTAAAAAAATATTGTGATTAATGGCTAATGATGATTAGTTAGTCAGTAATCATTAATCAAACTACTATTTTGACTAAATTCTTAGTCACTAACGCCCAAATCTGCCTAGAAGTAGTACTTCTAAGGCAATTGTCGATGTGTGTTAATCTCTAAAAGGTATGTAGAAAGTAAAGTGTATTTCCGGTGCTGGCTGTAGTGATTACCTGTTTGAGGTCTAGCCACTTGTTGTTTAAATTTTTTGCCTTTTCTCGCATCATTACCAGGTTGTCTGGATTGCTTTTTAGGGTACCTTTTCTCCCGGTACGCAAATTTGCGTTGCCGAGCTTGTTGTAATCAAAAGTCTTAGTCTTGTAGGGTTTTGCAGGATGCATCTTAGCTTTCCAGTTTGGCCAAATTCTGTCCTAGCAGGAGTTTGCTTGGTGTATTGCTTGTGGCCGCATTTGTCCGGCTAATGCAGTGGTGAACCGCTAGTGGCAGAAGTTTGTCCCACTGCTTGTGAGGTTAATAAAGGCCCTTATGGTTTTTTTAAGCTTTGCATACCTACGTTTGACCAGGTTGGCCCAGTTTATTAATTATCTTAACTTTAGTTTTTGTTCACCCGCTTAAATGATTGTAATACAATTTTTTGCTTACAAACAGTTGGGTGGGTAGGCGGGGCTCGGAAATCATTAATTACGCGTCAGTAGTTTTAACTTAAGTTTTTGCCCACCCGCCCATTTGTTTGTAATTTTTTTTAATTTTTATTACCAACACTTGGGTGGATGGGCACTCAGTTCATTGATAATGCTCACTTACCCAACTGTTTATGAGCAAGAAATTAGATCACAAACATTTGGACGGGTGAGAGTGAACTAAAGTTCAAACTACTAACTTGATTAAAAATGATTTGCAACTTAGTTGATAAAAATAATGAAATTTGATCTCAATGCAACAAAATGTTTTTTACACAAACTGCACTTAGTCACAATCAATTCAAACCGATACAATGTCTTTTACATATTTGCACTTAGATACAATTAATTGCAAAGCGATAGAAGACATTAATTTGATTGCGGAGCGATAAAATTTCCATTACATGTACTGCACTTAGTCACAATCAATTGCAAAGCGACACAGGATATTAAGTAACTCTGCACTTAGTCACAAAGTTGCAAAGCAATAAAATGTTTTTTACTAGACATTAAGTTACTTTAAACTTAGTCACAATTGATTGCAAAGCGACAAAATGTCTTTTTTACATATTGCGCTTAGTCACAATCAATCGCAAAGCGACACAAGATATTAAATAAATCTGCATTTAGTCTCAATTAATCGCAAAACGACTAAATGTGTTTTACACAAATTGCACTTAGTCAGGATCAATCGCGAAGCGACACGGGACATTAAGTAACAATGCACTTACAATTGATTGAAAAGCGACAAAATGTTTCTTACACGTCATGCATTTAGTCATTTGCATAGCAAAGCAGGACAATAAATGCTTTGCACTTAGTCACAATTAAATCAAAACGACAAAAATTTTATTACACGTACTGCACTTAGTCACAATCAATTGCAAAGCAACACAGGACATTAAGTAATTTTGCACTTAGTCACAAGTGATTGCAAAGCAATAAAATGTTTTTTACACGTACTGCACTTAGTCACAATTAATTGAAAAGCAATACTGGACATTAAGTTACTTTAAACTTAGTCACAATTGATTGCAAAGCGACAAAATGTCTTTTTTACATATTGCACTTAATTACAATCAATTGCAATGCGACATAGGATATTAAATGAATTTGCATTTAGTCAGTATTAATTGTAAAGCAACAAAATTTGTTTTACACGAATTGCACTTAGTCAGAATCAATCGCAAAGCGACTTTGCACTTACAATTGCAAAGTGACAAAATGGCTCTTACACGTACTGCATTTAATCATTTGCAAAGCGACACAGGACAATAAGTGCTTTGCACTTAGTCACAATTGATCACACAATTGTCTTTTTTTACTGATGCACGGCTTTCTGAAAGTGTTGGCTTGTAAATTGCGTGCCATTGCTTGACAGAATTACTTTTGGAAATCCCTATTGGTGGAATTACCGTTCAACTAATTTTGTGGTTGTTTTGCTAGTGGCTACCTATACTAGTGTTGCTTCCACCCACCTGATGCATACATCTATCATTGGGAAAGCGTATTTGTTTTCTGCTTTTGTTGTGTCAAAGGATACTACAAAATTGATTGCTATCATTTCCCAGAGCCAACCAGGGGGCAAGCTTTCAGCAAAGTTTTAAGTGGATGTTTTTGCTTTCACTTTGGCGCAAATCATGCATTCTTTAATATTTTGATAACCACTTTGGTTTCTCCAAATCCTTTAACGTTTCATGAATCTTGGGCAGGAGGCAACTTTTAAAGTTACGTCATTTAATGCTCGGCAATCAATGCAGAAACGTGTTCAGCTGTTTTTTTTTTTACAATGACCACCGAGGCACTGTAGCTACTTGAGCACCCCTCAATAATGCCGCTTGCCAAAAGTTTTTCTACCTGCTCAAAGATGAAAGCTTTCTTGTGAGCGTTGTGTAGCGAGTAGCGAACGGTCTGTAACGGCGTCTTGTTTGTCACCTCAGTGTAATGTTTGACCGTTGATGTAGTTGTAGATGTTACATCTTTACTAAACATGGTCGGAAAATTGCAAACTAACATTTTAAATTCTTTAGTGATGTGGTAACTGCACTGGCTTGTAAGCTTTGGTCGGTGTTGTGTTTTGGGGTACCCAATAGATGGTTTATCGTTTTTTTTTGCCATAGTGTACACATTGGCGTGGGTAATCTAGACTTGCTTGATGTTCCTTGAGCCAGAGTCTACCCAAAATAAATTCTTCTCTCAACTTTGGGGCGACCAGGAGGATGAACTTTTGTTGTTGGTTTCTTACGGTCATTGTGATGATGATTTCTCCAATAGTGTCAAAGAATGTGGATGGGTCCACCTGTGCGACAAAGATTGTCGGGGTTTTTAGATTTCCCAACTTAAAGCGGGTAAAATTGTGGTTTTTCCTTGAGTCGATAACGGCTTCCCTAGTCTTGCCATTTATGGATATTGTTGTTCTGAGTAAATGTCTTTTTCCCACCGCGCCTATGGTGGCTTGATGTGGCGTGTGTTTACGCTTTTTTGTTTTTTTTTATTTGTTTTTTTGGGACGGTGTGATCTTCCTTTTCTGTCCACGCCTACCTTCTATTTGTTTTTTAGAGTCGTTTTAGTGCTAGTAGTGTTTGGCTTGGCACTGGCCTTGGTGTTGCGTTGGAGTGCAATGATTGTTTTGACCTTGCTGGCTGTGCGTACTAGCTGGTCGAACGATTGGAAATTGATGATGTTCAACAATTGTTGGATTTTGGAGTTTGACCAGTGTGGCTAGTACGTTTGCTAAGGTTTGCTCCGGGTAGTGTGGACAGAGTTGTCTGTATAACGCCGCTTGGCTCTGTAGAAAGCATTTGACTGGTTTTTTAGCGTTGTGGTTTTGGGTAGTCAGTCAGCGTTTCTATTAATTGGACTATTACGGCGTAATGTCGGATTAGCCAATTTTTCGTATTCTCTACTGAAGGTGCTGGTTCTCGGAGGTACTTTTTTTGAAAGCTTTGCTATTCAAATTTTGTTTTAGTAGCCGGTAATAATCTGTGGTTGGAATCTGCTGTTGGACAAAGCGGTTCTCTAATTTGACAATAAAGCGGTGCAGGTTTGCAAAGTGCGCAGTCTGTTGGTAGCATCTTTGAACGCTACCTTGTAGGCTCAGTTCTCTCGTTCTTGCTGATGCTATTTTTTCTTCAAGTTTTTGGTGGTTGGCTGGTAGTTGGTTTTAATTTAAATCTTACATTCTTGAGGTGTGTTTAGAGCCATAAGGGTAACATGCTTTTCAACTGCTTTATGTTGAGCGCCATTTGTTACCGGCTCCCCGCTCTTGAGATGATAAAGGGGGTCGGCGGTTGAGAAGAAGGCGGCGTAATCCTTCTCACAATAATTTGTTTGATTGTGAGGCCAATGATCTAGGTTGTCCACCTGATGAGATGATGCTGCAAGTCCTGATGCTACCTTTGTTGGCCAAGAAGTTGTAAGAGGAATACGATCCTTGATTTACCGACAATTTCTGTTGATAAAAAATAAAATTTAGCAAAATCAAGCTTTGAAACATTAAAAAATAATAAAATTCGGCTATAAACTATTGAAGAATGCAAAATGTTTTTCATGGTTTGTAAAAAAATAGTCATTAATTGTTAAAAAGTGAATTAACGTTTATTTTATGCAATTTAATTTAAGTTGTTACTTATAAAAAGACAAACACATAAATTGTATGCATTTTTAATATTGCTGATTTCATTATAAACTTTATTCTGAACGCACTGTACTAGCAATCCTGCCTCGCGCAGAATCACCAGACTTCGCGTAGTTCCGACGAGGTATTGTTGAGTACGCATCAAAAGCTAATCAGCTGCTATAAAATGATTAAGAAATTTGTGTATTACAATTGTGATTGTATTAACATAATTAAGTACAATGTGTCGGGATTGTACTGTTCTAATTTGTAAGTGATTCCGTGCAGATACAGTTTGTGAATTGTGTGAACGAAGATGTGCTGGGAGCCGGAACAAAAGCTATCCAATAAAGGTACGAGTAAAATTATTGATGATTAGTTTCTTATTATTTATAAATATGTTGCTTTCAATATGTTCATTGATATTCTTTTCAAAAGGTTTTGATAAATAAATTTGTTAATAAATAAATTCTTGAATCGTATGACTTCGGGTACTTTCGTTTTTGACGATATTGCAGGATTTTTCTTCGTCTGCCTAACAAGTTTGTGTTATAATGACTTAGTACAGTCGGGATCATTGCAATTTGTTTGTAAATGGTTTGCATTGTGCTGTTAATGAATTGTGATTTGTGAAGATGATTGCCAGTATAACCACTTTGCAATATAAACATGAAGAAGTTTATTCGGAAATTAGGATATTTTATTATATTAATATTTAGTAAGTGTTATACAGGGTGTTTACGGAAAAGAGTTATATGAAGCAAAAAATGTTTATTATTATTTTGTCATGCTTTAATATACAGAGTGTTTAAAAAATTAAAAAATTAAAAAAACGTGGTTTTTGAATATTTATTTTTTTTAAGACTGATTTCAAAAGAAAAAACATACAAGGTATAGTAAATGTGTTATACAGGGTGTTAAAAAAAATTAGTTTGTTTAATAACATTTTTTTTTGCTTTATATAACATATAATTGTAAAAATCTTATTTTAATATACAGGGTGATTAAAATTTAAACTGAAAATATACAGGATGTTTCAAAAAGTAATAAATGAATGGACATTTACGGCAAAGTGTTAATAGTAAAAAAACATTTTTTACATAAATAAAACAACGTATAACAGCATCGTTTGTGCAAACTTTTGCGCATTAAGTTGTGGAATACTACGAGGTAGGTTCACAATATACAGTAGCCACCTGAGCTGTTGGTCGGTAAAGGTAAAGGTTGCTTTCTTCTACTTCTACTTCCACGTACAGGATGTCGTGTTTCTTTTTGTAAGACCGATTGAGCTAGATTGTTTTGTATTCCAAAATTGTTGTACTTGTTGCGATAGATGGAAGCGACTGTGTCGGTGAGGAATACATGGGCTGTATGCGTTACGTTGGGGACTACGCCGCACTTAATTGCAGGTGTATCTGGAAGATTGGTTTTGGAGTTAGACGGAATGTTGGTTTTTGTTTCTGCTGAGATCTCTGGATTGCCTAGAGATACGTTATTCTCGGCTTTCTTCCAACTTTACTTGTCCGGTGATGTTACTGATGTTTGTGACTATACGAAGGGTAAAGCCGAAGTATATCACTTCTTTGGTACTCTTCTTCCATGCGTATTGATTTATCTTCTATGATCGGTGACTTATTTGGTATTTCTCATGTAGTCTAGAACTTTGTTGGTTCTTTAAATTTAGCGAAAATTTGCTCTTTTGTGTCTTAGACGCTGACATATTCTGGGTATTCAAACAAATTTAATACAGTGACGATTATCTTTGTGAGCCATCCGGTTACATTGTAATCGGAGGAGTCCTTGTGTTTGATCAGTTTTCTTTGAAAGTTGTGCACAAGGTACAGGAAGTGTCTTGTCTTGTCCTAAGGGTTGTCGGGGTAATGTGTTACGACAATTTCGCCGTTTTTCACATTAAATACTGTGCTGCCGTATGTTTTGAAGGTAATCGACATATAGTAATTGGTGAATTTGCATGTATGGGAGTTTGGTCCATCTTGGGTAGTTATAGACCGGGTACCCATAATCCGTGTCGGGCGCGCCGGTATAAATTTGGGGTTTGGCTGGAAATTGTGCCGAGCAATTTCCCATGCCTATGTTGGGTTTGCTGACTTGGTTTACAGCGGTTTGGTCGACGTGGTTGTCGACCTGTTTGAGGATTTTGGTGTTATGGTCGCCCAGATGACTTGTTGTGCTGTTATCTTCAGAGATATATTTGTTTAGTTCTACTTTCAAGCGTCTCTGTTGCCGGTTTTTTTTTCTGTTTTGTCTTTTTAGGGTGTTCTTTGCATAGACGTGAAGGCAACATGCTATTTAACGCTCTACACCACGTTGGGCTTTATTTGTTACTGGCCTGGTGTAAGGCCTTGAATATAGTTGGAGCGTCGGATGCGTTTAGATTGTATGTTGATTTGTACTTTATTTTTTGTGTTTGAAGGTTCCATCACACGCATTTACACAGAATGCCGGTGTTCTCACACACACTGCGTGTACACCCACGCACACACATACACAGTGTGCAAGCCCACTAGAACTGTGGTTTGTTTGGATCGACGTGAAAGTGCCGTAGCATATCTCAATGGCCGTCCTGAAACCCGGGCGGGGTGTGCAAGCATCGGATGCTTGTTTGTAGTTTTCTGGAGGTGCCAGGGGTATACTACTTGCGGCTGGAAGTTGATGATAGAAGGTTGTATATGGAAGTTGCAGTAGCGGTGGATCGATCATTTAGTAGCACTTTAAGTCTTTCTACAATGTTGCCTGTTTGCGTTTTCTGTCTTGACTGAAGTGCGAGCGGGGGGGGAGGATGTTGGATTTTTATAGGAGCGCGGCCAATCGCGCTGTTCTCTGGTTAGTGGAGCGTGAGACTCCGTCTACGCGCTTCAACATACTAAAATTTATAAGCGGCAGTTAGGTTGCCGAGGGGGGCGCTTTCATAACAATTTCTTTTACCTGTTTTTGGTTTGGGTTGGTGATGACTCAAGACGGCTACTTTCGGGTTTGTGTGAACAAAAAACAAGATTGTTTAGGCGGTGGCAAGTGCATGCAAGCTTGCTTGCCTGAAAAGACCGATCCCGGCTGCAATCTATAAGATCTTATTATCGGACGTTAAACGACGCCCGGGGGCTGCCGAATAAGTGGCTCTTGCGAAGTTTTGTCTGTGCACTATAGCAACGGCAAATTCTTTTTTTTCTAGGTTTAAGTTGTCTTTGGCGGTTGCGGCGGATCGGTGAGAATCGGCGGCGTCCTAGTTGACGTTGTTGAGCGGCGATGGTTCGATATGTTTAGATACTTTGAGTGCAGGTCCAGCTGGCATGCATTCTGCTTTGAAAATGGTTGATGTTTTATTCTTTCTTGCAGAGTTAGTCTAGACGCACGGACTGCTAACAATACGTTGGTGAGGTTTCCGCGTTGGGGCCCGGGATGGTGGTAGCGTTTTTGTTCCAGTCTATAGTTTGGGGGCTGTATCTTGGCCGTCTTTGGAGCAACCGCTTCCGCGACAGCAACATACTTTGGTGCAGGCAATTAATCAAAAAGATGTTGTTGGCGTGTGCACTATAAATTTGGTTAAATGATCACTTTGGTTAGGGACGGCTACTATAAGTATGAGACCGGCGATGTGTGGAAAACTTGGAGCAATGCATGGCTCAACTTTTGTTACTTTTGATTGGGGTGCTTTGTTGTCGTGGAACTTTTACTGTATGAGCGGAACGGTTGGAGACGGTGTAGTTTTGATCTTCAAAAGTTGGTTTGTTTTGTGTGGGGGGGAGGGCGCCTCATTTTTTGGACTTGTTTTGTAGATTGACTTTGGTTTCGAAGCTTTTAGCGACATTTAGTTGCCGACTAGTATCAAGTATCATTCTACATTTTTGATTACTTTAGGCCAATGCGTAACATCTCAAATAATTAGAGTTGCTTGAAATTAAAATGACTCGAGGTTTTTGGCTCGATTTTGTAAAACATTTGTTATTGAAATTTTTAGGTTGCCAATGCTAAAAGATATTGGAGATAACCTTGCAATAATGGCAGTTGCGAGAATGGCAGTAGAACTGAAATGCATCATAGCAGAAGCAATGCAAAGAATAGAGCACTGGCTTAAAGAAAAAGAGCTAGAACTGGCCACTCACAAAACGGAGGCACGAAGAAAGCTGAAGAAAAGTTGCTAATTAGTGGATCAAGCACAAGCAAACGGCAAACACATTAATGGCCGTTTTTCTATTATCCTGTGCAGAGTTCCAGGAAACATGCGCACAGAAGGCACACTTCAAAAAACTTAAAAGCGTACAAAGGTCAGCAGTATTCCGCGCTTGTAGCACATACCAAAACACTGCTCGTCATAGCTGGCCAATTGCACTACTCCTGAAAGCGAGAAATCAAATCTATGAAGGAACGAAAAAATAACAAAATGACAAAATGGCAAAACAGATGGAAAAACAATACGAATACTGCGCAAATGTCAAAGAGGCTGATACTTTAGGATAACTTTATGATGCAGTTGTGACTCGGCTAAAGCGTATCATCTCAAATTTAATTGTTAGAGGTCAACTTGGCCTGTGTTTACTACAACTGTGCTGTTGTAGAATCAGTCCATCCGGCGGCATACTTTGTTTGTCACATCTGAAAAGGAAGACGTCAACTTTTTCTTTGAGGTGGAGTTTCGGGGAGTAAAAGGAGGTTTGTAATTTGTGCTCCACATAGGTTTAATCGGATTTGAGTTCTCACGATTGGGTTGTGATTTAGTTGTGCGCCTGCACATTGCAAGACTGCCTTGGTTTTCAGTCAAACTCTGATCGACAGGGTTTTTGACTTGCAAGCGTTTACGACATTGATGTTGATAGTAATGCCACCATTGGGGTTGTTCGTTAGAAGCGCAGGTGGTATAATTTTTTGACGGTTAGTAAGGTACGTGATTGAATCACGTCAAATTTTGATAATGTTGTCTTCACTTTTAGTCAAGTCATTGGTAGTTACACAATTTTTTTAAAGGTTACCTTTGCTTTGTTCTTTAGGTTATTTATTGGACTAATTTGTTGTTGAAGTAGAAGCGGTTTGTACTTCTTAAAATTTTTATGGTATGCTTTGTGAGACTTTAGTTTAACCGCGCTGCGGCAACGTTTCCGAAGCTGGTTAGCTTTGTCTTGTGCGATAGACTGTTCTGGGTTTTGTTGTTTTTTTGATTTGTTTGGGTATGTAAGAGGCCTCAAAGGCATCATGTTTTTAATCAGACTTGTCTCTAAAGCTTTGGCATTGCAGTTCATTTAAGAGGTAACATTCTGTACGGCTACTAGCTACTTTCAGTAGCTCCTTTACGTCGTTCAACTCAAAAATCATTAGGGTTTTTTGAGAACCGCGTTCTGGGTGAGGCACTTTTATTGAACGTGTTAGGCAGAAAAACACTCTGGGTGACTGTGTACGTCGTATAAGCCCTTTTGTTTGTGTTACGTAAAATACCTAACAATCTTCAGAACTGGTGTTACTTATTTTGTCTGCCATGCATTTGCTTGTACAGGGAGTTTATAAATGAATGGGATTATGTAATCACTTTAAATGTGCCGCTTTTTTTAAATTGTTTACTAAACTATTTGTTTTGACAGATCAACTTTGACAGTTGTCAAGCAAACGTATGAAAATATATGTAGTATAGTAAACGATTTTAAAAAGGCGGCATATTTAAAGTGATTACATAATCCCATTCATTTATAAACTCCCTGTACAAGCAAATGCAGTTTTTTTTCATGTTTGTCTAAAGTAGAATTTTATGGTTTTCTATTTTTAAATTAACAAAATGAAAGGAATGTATGCTAAGTTTCTAAAAAATGTTGAGTATAGGTGATTTATTTGGGCAGTGGAGATTATCTTATTTGGTCTATTTTTGTGCAAATTTTTGGTGTTCTTGATACTATATTTTTTGGGGTTGTATTGGGTTCTTGGTGCGGTGAGATTTGTTCTACTAGGTGTGCCGTTGGTAGTTTTGTTGGTGCTTTTAGATATTGAAGCAGAAAAGATTAGTTTGTTTTAGTTTGTTTGATTCTCCGCAAAGAAAATTTGTAGATTCTTTTATAGTTTTCTATGCCGGCATTCCACTGGGTTTGTCTAAAAGGTAGTAAGTGGTTGATATTAAAGTTCTTGCGCTAGAAGATGGTTTTGTCTAAGCGAGTAGATTTAGAATATGGTTGTTTGCGTTAGCACAAACTTTTTTGTTGTTTCTCGTTTTCTTTTGCTGGTTTGTGGAACTTGTTGTTTGTCTTTGAACATGCAAAGTGCACCTCTAAGTTTATGCTCCAACTTTAAACAGCAGCATTGAAGACATAGAACAATTTTACTCAGAAATAAAAAACATACTGAAGAAACTTTCTAAACAGGACATCACAATAACAATGGGAGATTTTTACGCAAAAGGAGAACATATAGAAACATACAAATTAGACAAACGAAATAAAAAAGGAGAACTATTAAGCATATTTGCAGCCAAACCCAATATACAAAAAAAAAATTTGAACTTGTTGACAAGGATAAAATAAACTACATTATTTTAGAACAAAGATAGAGAGTTTAAGAAAAAATTATTACAAATTAATAAAAAAAAAAAAATTAAATAATTGCGTGAGTTCTGCTCGTCTTTTTATGTCACTTCCTAAACCGCGCCCTTAATATAAAAGAATAAAAAAATAAAGACTTCAAAGTCAGCGTATATAATTATGTAACTCAATTTAAATACATAGGCATTTTATTATTTATTCAAATAAAACATTCAATTTCTTTTTTTGTAATATTTTTTTTATAAATTGGTATTTGATGCATTAATAGCGTGCCACAGTTACATTTGTTATGATTATACTTAAACATATAAATTATATTTACTTTATTTATAAGTGCTGTCTGTTTGTTAAGGAAAATAAAATTTATTGCGTGAAAGATATTAATATAAATAATAAATAATTATTTTAACATCAATTGGGATTTTCTAATCTTAAATCTATAATAAAATATTTCAATAAATAAGCCAACAAAACTAACCCCAAACCCTATAAACAAATAAATAAACATCAATCCAAAATCTTCAAATCTCAATACACCAAGATTAAAATTATTTTGATTCTTTTTGTTCCATTTAATTTTCAATCGGGTCCTTTCATTATACATTATATCCTCAAATAGTTTCTGGAAAATACCACTACTTCTGCATCTTATAATGACATCATCTATAGCTTTCTTTAAATAATAATTCTTCCTCATAAAAATTCTATAGTAATTAACATCCAATGATTTTGGTAAATAATAAATAAGAGAATCTCCTCTCTTATTTATAAATTTAAATTTATAATAGCGATAAATGGTTTGATGTATTCCTGCTAATACTTTTTGATCTTCTTTAATATGTGCGATACATTCCAACAAATTGGGACAAATTTCAACTTTTTTAAAAACAGCTTTTGATGTTACCATTGTACCATTAATTAAATATCTTTTATAAAAAGGAGGAGCAATTACGGTATAACCAGCATCCATTGCTGCCTCAACAGTTTGTATCTGATCTTCATATAATGGATTATACAACAATCTAATCAATTTTGTATTGTATTCAATTGTAATTATTAAGGAAAATAATAACCAGGCACCATACAATATGCGATATTTTCCATCTTTAGGAAGCTGTGTATTCGGAGTATTAGATATAGCTCTAAAATTGGATACGAATATTTCCATTAGAGGAATTTCTTGATTTGGTGTTAATTTATTGAAGTAGTAGATAAATATTGTATATAGTATTATAGGTATAATTAGAAGTATTTGCATGGAAATAATAATTTGTAATTTATTCCATCCTGGATTCTCAGCGGCCCTTTTTATAACCATTATGTCATAATCATGAATGTACCACTCACTAGCATCATATTCAGCATATCTATCTGAAGTTAGCACATATGATGATAACATTAAATCCGCTTTATTATAGTGTAAGGGATCCAAAATGCTTTTAGATTGATAATTAAGCATATTAGTTTTAAATCTTGAATAATCATCAACGGTTAAAACTAGAGTGAAATTTAATTTTTCTTTTATTATCTTAATTACTTCAAGCTCAAAACCACAATCTTTGCTTAAAACAAATGGTGGAAATATTCGTGTATTTATTCTTACTTCATTGATTTTATTCTTATTGTAATTGCAGTTTTTAATCCATAACATTTCCTTAAAATCCCAAATGGATCCATTCGGTGAGACTATAATTGCCTCGTTTAAATTATATTCAAAAAGGTTGAATATCTTCAGGCATCTTGATATTAAAATCGCCCTTCCGATTAAACCTTCTAGTAATCCGAGCTCCTTAACATCGCAGTATTCCACTAAAGAATTCCTGGCGACACGTCCTTTCGTCACCCATCCCGATTGATGTAATCGCGGTATTATTTCATCGCTCAAATCACTTGAGATGTTCACCCCTAATTCAAAACGACGATCAAAATTTGCGTCGATTAAACCCAGAAGACACGTCCCTAGTGAGGACTTCTCATGCAGCAATAGCGAGATTAAAGCGAGCATCGTTTTTATTTACATATTAATTTTTGCAGCAATTAAATTTTATGAAGTGTTATGCGCTTTTTTATGTGGCATTCTATTACAGGGCGACGCTTATATATGCGATGTTTTTTATGAGGCATAATTATCTGTACATAATCGGTTTTATGTAAGGTAATTACATGTTTACAATGCTTATTAATGTTTACATTTTTGATGCACAATAATTGTCTGTTAAATATTTATTAGCTTATAATTGGAAAACTTACAAAAATATTGTTTACCTATAAAAAAATTCTATGAATATTAGATTTAATTAATGTCAACAAATATTAATAAATACTACACGAAAATTGTAGCTATTGTTGATCTAATATTAATAAAAATACTTTTAAAATTTTGTTTTGATTTATCTTCTGACTATACTTCAATATATTAATGAGCTTTGTATATCACCCACCGGAAAGACCTTATTACGTTAGTGTTCACTATTCCAATATTTTTTATCATCCTGTATGAGGGATAGGCTATGCTAAGAAATGTAGGCTTTGATAAGTTTCTTACCTTCAAATCTGCACGCGCAGCTACGGTTATTTGGTTAATGGGGTTTTTAGACTTTTATTTTTTAGTCTGTTTAAAACCACATTTGTTTGGGTTTCTAATGCTGTACATTTCAAACGTTTCTTCTACTTTTATGGGTTCAGTTTTAATTATCTTCTTTTCATGTTTAGAGTTGCAGTTTAGATACATATGAAATAAAATCTACATAGTCGCAAGTTTTTTACTGTTAGCACTTAAATGATCTAGTCAATTTAAGGTATTTGGTTTTGAAAAACTTTTAGTAAAAGGCTGCTAGATAAGTAATCTTTAAAAAGTTGATTTTGTTAAGTTTTATTAGGAATGTGGTTTTTTTCTTGAATAAACTTTGTTGAGTAAACATTTTTTGAACTTAGGTAATGCCAACTGAAGCCAACTAAATCTATCTTCTTGACAAGTTGGTGTTTCTTGTCTGATTGTGCCATTTTTAAAAGAAAATTTGCTTGGAAGTTTTATTGGCTGCGTTTATTTAGGTGGTAAAAGCACGATGGTATTTTTCAAAGACGAATTTGTTTGGCGGAGGAGGCTTTTAGGTTTGGTAAGGAGTTTTTTTTTTCTATATCGGTTTTGTTTGTTATGATTGTAATCTGGTGGGCAGTATAGGGTTGCAGTAGTTGCTTAGGTTGTACTCGTCCCTGGACCCCAGATTTTGGGGATAGGGGAAGGTGAAACCTCTTCCAGGCGCGTTCCCGGGTGGTGGGTAGGGAATTGTACTCGCAAACCAACACCATTGCACGGTGGCCTTGCTACGGCAATGAGACTACCACTTTCCTCTACCTTTTCCTTCTTTGAACTATCGACCCTTCTTGGTCAACCTAACTTTTCGGCTACCGACGCTATTAGGTATCGAGGGCTAGGTAGCCAAAAAATCTTGTTTTTGCTGATAAGTATGAATCTATTATTGAACCTTCCTGTAGTAGGTCACGAAATTAGTAATGACCCGGTAGGGTTCTGATGCAGAGGGTGTAGCTACCCTACATACCTGGCGGTTAGCTATAAAACGCAAGTTGGCGACAGCTATAAATTGCACTCATGGATAAGTTTTTTACAACTGCCTTGGAAAAAATGTTACCGGTAGGGGGGGTTACCTCTGGTAACGGCTCCCAGCCCCAATTTGATGACGACTTGCATACCCTAACTGTACACGAACTGATTTCAAACAAACAGGCCAAGATGACAGACCAATCCTACTGCAGAGAATTTGGCTTTTGGCAAAAGCGGCAAGATGTCAAGATCGCCGCGCAGCACCACGAGCAGCAACTTTAGGCTTGCTTCCTCAATGACGAGTGGGATAGCTGCAAAAGAAGATGACGACAGAGCAAAAAAACAAGAAAAGGATAGGGTAGCCTACGAGCAGGAGGTGCTCAAGGCACATAGCAGGCGAGGGAGCCTGAACAGATTGCCGGCCAGAAGTATAAACGATCTAGAAATGCAAACGGACACGAGCATAGAGACCATCAATGTAGAGGTGAAAAGCTGAAGAAGATCTCATTAAAGACTTCCACAGAAAAAAATCCATTTTTGCAACTCTACAGAGGAAATCAACAAAAAAAGGAAACTCCATGCATCATCACCAGGCGACAGTTACGAAACGACAGAGCAAGACAGGATAAACGAAGACCTAATAATGGAACAAATCATTAAGGCAATAGAAGAAATAACTGCACACTCCAAAGCACTAAAGCAGATCACAGACAAAAACAGAAACACAAAATGCAAAATTAAAAAAATAGCTGCAAAAATGGACAGGTGTGTACACTTCCTAAGTAGACCACTTGCAAAGAACTTGTTGGGGAAAACCAGAAGTGGCGCAACAGATAAGGTAACAAACAAAATTGGCATACAAGTCAATATGGAAACCAACAAGACAAACATGAAAACACAAACTACACCATGACACACCACCACGAAGCCAATCGAAAACATCGACAACGTCGAAACAATAGAGGCCTGTCACAAGATAGAAAAAGAGGAATGGAAAGACGCAGCTTTCACAAACACAGAGATAGTAGTGGGCAACCCACTAAACGACAAGGAATACATGGTAAAAGTGGTGCTAGTTAAACCGGACGACCCGGAAATGAACTTAAGCATCTAGAGGCAATTCAAAGAAAGACACCCGGAGCTAATAAACACCTAAAGCAACTTTGAAGTGATCAAACAAACGACAAAACTTAGATCCAGAGAACCCCAGCAAATAACGCGCAAAGCAATTAAGGTACTACACGACAATACCGACACAAACATTTGGAAACAAATGGTAAACATAAAGGAGGAAACGAGAAACGACAGCATGATAGCTTTTTACCACCTCAGTCGCATGACACCCAGACGCCTGCAAAAAATGGCAGAATGCATATTCCATAAGACTAAGACAAAGGTAAAAATGTATACCACCAAGGAGAAACAAACAAAAACAAGGCAACCGAAGGAAGACCCAACAAAAGAAAAAAGCACATATGCCCTGCTAATTGAAGATCAGCAGGTGAACTACAAAGAAACGCTGAGCAAAGTGAAGAACATATTGCAAAACAACCCAGCCTCCAAAGCTATCAAAAGCATCAGAAGCACAAGGGATGGAAAGCTTCTCATCACAACAGGCAAAAATGATGAAATTTTAAAGAAAATACAAGCGAAATAAATGACAAAGCACCGCCAACATGGAAAGTTAGACAAGCCGGAAGGCAAGAAAAAACGGAAGTAATACACATCTGCGGCATAGACGCAATCACGCAAAAAGAGAAAGTAGAGTTAGCCATTTCTGAAGCAACAAGGCTCGACACTTTCAAGCTAAGCGACCTAAGACTTTCCGCTAAAGACACGCAAGCTGCCACACTCATAATAGGAAAAAAAGGGGGAAATATCCTCATAAAAGAGAAACACCTAACAGTGGGTGTAGTAAAATGCACTGTAGAGAAGCGGATCCAAGTGGAGAAGTGCTATAAATGCTGGGGTTTCAACCGCAGAACATGCGAGTGCAACGGCTCGGATCAATTCAGGAACTGCCATAACTGCGAACAAGATAGCCACAATGCCAAAGAGTTCAATAACGAACCCTCATGCCCTATATGTAACACGGAAGGGCACAAGGCGGGAAGCGGAATCTGCCCCCAATTTGAGCAAGCACTGATAGAGGCCCAAAAGAAAAAAAGCAAGGAAAGCGGAAAGATAAAGGCAACAACCAAACAACAACAAACAAATGAATTATAACATCAAATTAAGATTCCTACAAATTAACCTAGACCGTGGACACTCGGCGCACGACCTGCTAGACAAAATGTTTGAGGAAAAGAATATAGACGTAGTAATTGGCCAGGAACCAAACAAAAAAAGGACGGGAAAAGATTTTTTCGACACCAACAGCAATTGTTTCGTAAGGCTCAGAAAAAACGTACCTATACTAATACACTGCCAAGGTATAGGTTTCACTTGTGTTGAACTACAAGACACCTGTGTCTACTCCTGCTACTTCTTGCCAAACCTGCTCACTCAGAAATTTGAAGTATACTTACACTAACTACAACACTACATGAAAACCATGGTAAAGGAAACTATCATAGGTGGAGACCTAATCGCAAAGAGTAACGTTTTTTGATCCAAGGTGACGAATGCTAAGGAAAAGATCCTGGACGACTAGATTAATGCAAACAACCTCATCACCTGCAACAGAGGACAAACACCCACCTTTGTAAATGCCAATGGAACCTCAATCATTGACATCACCATGTTCAATGAACCTAAACAACAGGGTAAACGAATAGCACGTCGCCGATGACCTGGAAAATTTGAGCTGCTATCGCACCATAATATTTAACTAAAAAAAAATGGAAGGAAAGAACTTGGAAAAAAACACGACCACCAATCACCAGCAAGAGGATAGAATACAACTCCCAAAACCCTTAAAAAGATCCACGAAAACTGCGACGACATGTTTGCAGAGCTGCGACACAGAAAAAGCGATGTGTAAAATCAAACAAAAATACAACCAATTCTTACGCAAAAAGATGCAGCTCAAACGGTGCCACACACCCGTATACTGGTGGACACCCAAAATTGCGGAATACAGGAATACATGTATCAAACGAAGAAGAAAAATGGTAAGGCTAAACAAAATAAAGACAGATGGCAGCACCAAAAAGACAGCAAAAAAAAATCGAAGCAGCAAATAGGAGCTAAAAAAGGCCATCTCAAGGCAAAAACACAAAACATGGACGGAACTATGTGAAGAAGTCAAAAACGACGTATGGGGCAAAGGTTACCAAATAGTCATAAAAAAACTAAAGATAAGACCGCAGATAACACTTTTCGCAGAAAAAGTAGACGAAGAAATTGACAAGTTATTTCTAAAGCACCCCCGAAATACGTGGGAAAAAACTAGCGTATCAGAAGCCGAAGTACCGAAACTCGCGATGGCAAAAGTAGCCTCGGCAATTAAGGACCTAGACATCAAACTGGCCACAAAAAAAAAACAGAGGTGGTAATCCTCGCCGGCAGACGGAAGCTCACCAACATGCAGGTGGAAATGGAGAACCTATGCATAGACAGCCAACCAGCCCTAAAGTACGTGGGCGTCTACATAGATAAGGATGCGAGGATGGTGACGCACATCCGAAACACTTGCGCCAAAGCAAATAAAACCTTTATGGCACTGGCAAGAATAATGCCTAACCTAGGAGGCTCTGGAGCAAGAAAAAGAAGGATCCTGGCAACAACCGTCCAAAACAAAATGCAATACGGTGCTCCGATCTGGGCAAACGCGCTCAGATACAAGCATTACAAAAACCTAATGGAGAAAACAAACAGGAGACTTGCGATCAGAATCACGTTGGCCTACCGCACGGTACCAAAAACAGCGATCTTAGCGATAACCAAGCTTCCACCAATAAAACTGCAAGTGGAAGAGAGGAAAAGCATGTTTCAGAAAGGAAAAGACTCCAGAACCGAATTCAAACAACGAACACTAACGCACTGGCATGAAATCTGGAACACTTAAGAAGGATGAGCCAAGACCTTCATAAAGGACATAGACACATGGGTAACCACAACCTGGACAAACAGTGACTTCCACACTACTCAAGTGCTTACGGGACATGGAGTCTTTGAGACGTACCTGAAGAAAATCCAGAAGCAGGAAGACGATAAATGCTGGTACTGCTACGATGTGGACTTGCCCGAACACACCTTCCTCCACTGCGCACGGTGGAAAGATCAACGGGCTCTGACAGAGGTAATACGCGGTGAAAAGATGACTAAGGAGAACATCAGCAGCATTCTTGTCAGAGACGAGAGCACATGGAACGCCATAACTGCCATGATACGAAGAATAATAGTTACCAAAGAAGGTAATGAACATCAAATGGAACTAGGGCAAATTCACCCTGAAGTAAAACTTGACGGCAATTCCGGGGTGAATTACTAAAAACGCCAAGTGAGATGGGGGTTTAGTAGATGTGAGCTCCACACTCAGGCTGGCAGAGCTTTCCCGACTTACAATAAAAAAAAAGTTGTACTAGTCAGAAGTTGTCTACTGCGTGGTGGTCGACGACACTGTGCAGCTTCATCATACTACCAACAATACGAGGATGCTGCAGTTTGATTTGACTAGGTGATACTAGACGGAATTTGAGTTTATATTAGTTGCTAGAATGATTTTTTATTCCATGTTTTCTGCTTGAGCTTTTGGACTTAACTCGAGTATTTATAAGAGTGATGGACAAAGAAGTGTGATGTCATTGGTGGAGTGTGGCATTGCTTACTTAAAGCATTAAAAATAGTTTCTTACCGTTAACCATATTTACAAAACAAAACTTACGAGATGATGGATTTTTTATGATTAATTTTAGGATAAATGAATAAAAAATTTAAGTAACTTTGTTTGGTGTGGATTTTGTAACTGGTGCTATCGTTTTGACGTGTTTGATGTGCTCCGAACAACTGAAGCGCTTGATTAAGTTGTTACCGGCATGGATAGTTTGAGGGGAGTGCAAGTTTTTTTTTTGTTTTTTGTTAAAAAAGAACGGAGTTTGGGTTGTTGCTAAAAACCTACGGAGATCCTTTGATGATATTTTTAATTTATGGCTAATTGGGGTGGTAGTGACATCAAATTAACTACATTGAAGTCCAGCCAAAGTTATTGGTCTTTCCGTTTCTAATATCTATCTCATATTTTGGTTACCGTTGTTTGGGTTTGACTAGTAGTGTTTAGAGTAGTGTTTGGGTCCGCTTGCTGAATGAGGTTGTTGATTTAGTCTTTGTTGACATTTGGTTTAGTTGCGACTTATGTTTTGGCATTCTAAAGTTACTTTGACTTGGAACGCGGGTGACTATCTCTAAGGCTCTAAATTTTTATGTCAATTGATTGACTGTTGAAACCGTATTTTGATTAGAGTTGCTAGAGTATTGGCTATAGTTTCTTGGTTGAGGTTGATAAAGTGTTTGTTGGCGTAAAAATGCTTTGACAGTTTGGCGTATTGTCAGATCAGGTTGACTTTAGACTTTTCATTGTAAAGTTTGCGTTTGCATCGGAATTGTTCTTTAAAATTTAATGTTTTATTTTTAAAACTTTTGGTAGGCTGATGGTGAAGTTTGAGGTCTTTAATGATCATTCTATAGTTGTAGTAACTTTTTGAGGTTTTTGTTGGTTTTCGTCTCTTAAGATAAGTAAGTTTTTTCTATAATAATCTATGTGGGGTATGGCAATGTTGAGTAGGCTGAGTGAGTTTTTTGTTCAACTTTATGAATTGCACACCTGCTTTATTTGTGGAAATTGGTTTACATGAGGGTTTAAGTAGACTGTTAGGGTTCTTGGATCAGTCTTTGTTGCGACGTTGGATACTGCTTTGTCAATCAGGTCTTAACGCTATTGGGTAGTGAGAATTCGACGGGAGCGTTGTTTTGTATCAAGATATCCATCTACCTAGGACGGAGTTTTAGCAGTTGGAACCATGACTTTTGTGGTTCTACTTTTAACTTTGGAAAGTTTTTGTAAAAATTTCCCCAAAGTTACAAACTTACTTTTAGCTTTGGGGAAGTTTTTGTAAAAACTTTTCACAAACAAGTTGTATCGGCTTTCCGGTTGGTATTTATCTTTCTTTCTTTTTCTTTAAAATTTATATTGATAGAAAAGCATCATTTTTTTGGTTGCCAATGTTTGGGCGTTATTTGTTGTGTTGGAGATGGTTGTGAAGGCGGCATTGGTGGTTTAAGGTGCGTGTAGGTTTTTCTGCGTGAAAAAGACGGCGGAGTCTAATTGGTAGTTTTGATTTTATAAAGTCAAATATTTAGAATCTTGTAAAGTTTAAGAAATATAAAAAAAGGTATTTAAATTAATGCAACATGAGTTAAAATCATTTTACCAAACAGGTTTGTTTTCAAACACAAGCAAAGTGTTTTCACAACGCAGAATAAGGCTCTAGGATGACATACCATTTTCTTGCGGATTTAGCTGACATTTTGGTACATTATTTCTTCTGGGGTGTAAGGGGGGACGGCAACGAGACCAAAACCCAAAAGGCAACCTGTCCTGCACGTAGTGCACCCTGCTAGAGAACTAACAAGGCTCTGCCGACCGAGTATCTGCCGGTATAAGCAGACACCTCCTGCTGATCAAAGGCTTCGGGCGGATGAATTAGCAGGAGTAAGGGCACCCTCTTGTCTTAGGAGTGAGAAATCGCTCCTAAAGGCTGATGAGACGAAATCGACTAACGGCATAAGGATGCAGAAGACAACGGGAAACCACTGCATTAAAAATCCCTAAGGATATTCCCAGGACAATCATGACTGAAGAATCAAACAATGGCCTCGAGCACGGGCGTCTCTTAGCTGAGACAGAGGTGCAAAGAATCTCCCGGTCAGCCACTATCAAGATAAACAAGAAATTAAATAGGAGAATAGGAACCTGGAACGTGCAAAATATGTATGAAGCAGCTAGGGAAGATCAACAATACTATCAAGGAAATGGCAAGATTAAATATAGCCATACTAGGCATATCGGAAATGAGTTGGCCAAATAATGGAAAACGTGTACTTGATGAACATACCATATACTATGCAGGCGAAGACAGCACACACCACCGGAACGGTATTGCAATCATAGTGAATAAAGAAATGAATAAAGCCGTTACAAACTTTTTGCGAATATCAGATAGAGTCATAATGTTACAAATACAGGCAACAATATAATTCAAGTATACGCGCCAACATCAACAAGTGACGAAGACACAATCGAAAACTTCTACAACAAAATGGAACAACCATTCAGACGAACGAAAGACAACAACATAACAACCATAATGGGAGATTTAAACGCAAAAGTAGGAAATGGACTCGAAGGGAACGTCGTCGGCAAATTTGGGCTTGGGACAAGAAACAAACGAGGGGACAGATTTGTGGATTTCTGCACAGTAAACAACTTAATAATCACAAACACATTCTACAATGTGCCCAAACGCCGCCTGTATACGTGGATGGCTCCTGCTGACTCAGATACTAACATAACCCGAAACCAAATCGATTACATCACTATAACAAACAGGCATAAGAACGTAATAAAATCAGTTAAAACGTTCCCCGGAGCGGACGTGAACTTAGACCACAACCTCCTAGTGGCCCAAATCCGTGTCCAACTGAAAATAACGCCGAAAACCACAATGAAACAAAATATTGACCTGGAGCAGCTTAAAGACCCTGACACAAGACAAGATATAGAAGAGAGACTAGAGAAAGAATTAAAAGACAGATAGAACAGACTAACTACTGCAGTTAAAGAGGAGTGGGAAAATTTTAAACCAACGGTGAACAAGATAAAAGAAGAAACTCTAGCGCAGAGCAAATACACTATCAAAAAAAAGAAAGTTGATGAAGAACGAGATAATGGATCTTATGGAGAAAAGAAGACAACATAAAAACCGAAACCGAAACAAATACAAACAGATAAACAGTAAAAATAGAAGCAAAATAAGACTCGCCAAGGCAGAATGGTTCTCCTATGAATGTGCAGAAATAGAAGATTACGACATGTTCCACCTACACAAAAAAGTTAAAGAAGCAACAGGCTTCAAACAAAACAGAGGTCAGGACAAACTTAGAGATTGCAATGAAAAACTGATTATGGACATCGAAGGCAGACTGACCCGATGGATAGAATACGTAAAAGAACTGTTTGTGGACACACGCACAGCACTGCCACCAGACATGCAAAATATTTTGACTGGCTCTTCAATAACTAAAGAGGAGGTGGAGAGAGCAATCAAGAACGCGAAGAACAGGAAAGCCACAGGGCCAGATGAAATCCCCACAGAAATATTAAAAGTGCTCCAGACTAGGGGCATTGCAATCCTAACACAGTTGCTTAATGCAGTATACGATACAGGGAAAATTCCAAATAACTGGCTCAAATCTAGTTTTGTAGTAATACTAAAAAATAATAAGGCAGACGAATGTAGCGACCACCGTACAATTAGTCTAATGAGCCACGTCTTAAAGATCTTTTTACACATAATACATCAAAGAATATACAGAAAAATAGAAGAGCACATAGGCGAAACACAATTTGGGTTCCGCAAAGGACTGGGCACCAGGAAAGCTTTATTTAGCCTACAAGTCTCAACACAAAGATGTAGAGATGTAAACCGGAAAATATTCTTATGCTTCATTGACCTGGAAAAAGCGTTTGACAAACTACAACACAACAAAATGCTAGAAATATTAAAAAACACTAGAATAGAGAACAAAGACCTTCGTTTCATCTCAAAACTTTACTGGCAACAAACAGCGAACGTCAGAATTGGAGACAGACTTACAGAAGCAGTTGACATACAAAGAGGAGTTAGACATGGATGCGTCCTATCTCCGCTAATATTCAACATCTATGCAGAGCAAATAATTAAAGAAGCTCTTGAAGGGAAAAGTGAAGAAGACCTATCGATAAATGGAATTCCAATAAATAACTTGCGATATGCAGATGATACAGTACTCATTGCAGAGAGCAAGCAATGCAGAAAATGCTTAACCGGGTACATGTAGTATGCGGAAAGTACGGTATAAAACTGAATATAAAAACGACGAAGTATATGATTGTAAGTAAGGATCCAGTAGGCAACTATATAATCCAGGTTGATGGCGTTTCTTTTGAATACACTAATAAGATAAAATACCTCGGATGAACCCTGAGGGATGATTGGGACCACTCAACGAAAATCCGATGCCGCATTGAACAAGCGAGTGCAGCATTTACACGTATGAAGAAAGTATTATGTTAGAAAGATTTGAACCTAGCACTGCGAATAAGAATGCTTAGATGTTATGTGTTCTCAGTCCTTATGTATGGAGTGGGGGCATGGACACTAACTGAAGCAAACCTTAAAAGAATAGAGGCCTTTGAAATGTGGTGCTACAGGAGGATACTCCGCATCAGCAGGACGCAGCACGTTACAAATACCACGGTTATGAAGACATTTAAAAAAGAAATCGAACTAGTACAAACCGTAAAGACCAGAAAGCTTGCATATTTTGCACACCTAATGAGACACCCAGAGACATACAATATCTTACATATAATCATGCAGGGAAAAATCAAGGGAAGCGAGCTGTGGGAAGACGGAAAACATCCTAGCTAAAGAACCTCCGACAGTGGTTTGGACTAACAACAGAGTCGCTATTCAAAGCAGCGGTCAATAGAGAGATGATAGCCAACGTTTGCTAAGCGGATAGAGCACTCGAAGAAGATATTTTCTGTGGTTGACAAATATACGCCAAGTTGTGATCTAAATTTAATATAAAGTTATCCATATACCTATTGTTTGGGTGTTTGCAACTTTTTTTACAAGAAATGTTTTTGTTTCAACATGTATTAGTTTGGGTTTGGCTGGACAATATTCTTTGTTGCTTTACAGAAGGTTGATGTTAAAATCTTGTTTTTTTTTGTTTTATCTAGAGATTTAAATAGATTGACAATAGCATTATTTTTCATTTTTTTTGAGAAGTGTTTTATGCGTTGCTATGGCAAAAAACTACTAAGTATCACCATATATTTATCTTGTTTTGTAAGAAAAAGTCCAGCATTATTCCTCCTTCTGATCCAAGTTTTCTTAGACATGTTTTGGATCTATTCGTTTTAAGACTGATTTTAGCGTTAAGTTTTTGCAAATTATGATAAACCGAGTTTTGTTTTGAACACTAACTGAGAAATGCAACAATAATGCAACAAATACAACATTAATCTGCATCTAACTTTTGTCGATTATGAGAAAATCTTCAACTCAATAGAAATAGATGCTATATTTAGTATCTATGAATAACGCAAAAATTGATTTGACTTTACTCAAAAACATCTACAAAAATGCCACATTGTCTATGACATGGACATTTACGGAATTTGATACTGTGGGGCAGTTTATAGTGCGTTTCTCTTATTCCAAACAAAAGTTCAAAAAAGAAATCTATTAAAAAAATATTTTTTTATCTACGCACTCGACTACGCTAAATTGAAAACTAAGCTAAGGTCGTTTATCTACGAGAAAATCTTATCATTAATCTTCAATGTCAAATGGCCATAATGTCAATCAATATTTGCCACCAACCTCATTACCTGGGGATTTTTTACAATAAGATTTTTACAACAGAATACAAAGACAACGAAGGCCAAGAACGTTTACTAATGCAAGTCCAGTAGAATTGTTTACTATTTAACGCTAAACTTTTGATAATAAAAACAGTGTTTTCACTTACAATATAGCTATAAACTTTAAATAAAAATTTTCTAATTTAATTTAATTGAATGTTTCTAATCAAATTTTCTTTTTGTTTCAGGTAAGTGTAACTTGCACAAACAAAACTATTCGATTCATTGGTAAACGGTATGATTTTTGCAATATATTGTTAGATATTTTATACATTTTATGCATCAATTAGCGTTTTATAGACATTTTTTATAATCTTATAATGCTTCCACCTTATTAAATTTATTATCATTTTATAAAACTACATGCACATATAAAAAACTCTCTAATAAAATGTTCGCATGCTAACAAAAAAGCCAGTCATGAAAGGATGCTTGCGGCAATTAAATATAGTTTGAAATTAACCGCGAGTAAAGAGAGTGCAGCTCGGTGGTAAATATGCAAGACCCTCGGCCGATAATGCGCCACAGTATCCACCACACGTTCCATATCCCTGCCACGTTGAGGCAAACTGACCATCGTAGGGATTTTGCGGGCGAGCTTTTATAATTCCCACAGACTTTGGCCGGCGTATCCATTAAATAATTAACATCCCTGCAGGAATATGCATTTAATGAACCGATGCGCCTCGGCATACGGCATTAATTTTGTTATGTAAGCGATAAACTTTTGATATAAAATAACTTGCACCGAAAATTGCTTTATTTATTATTAATTATACAGTGTCTACTTTTTTTGACAATAGTTAAATGCATTAATATTTATAATGAAAGCAATTAGATCTATAGTTTATAGTCGCATCATTCTATGGACGTTTAAATCAAGCTAAAGTTGCTTTTGATTAATTAATGCAACAAATGAAACATCATTGTAGAATTATTGTACATTACATGAGTTAATAAAACAAATAGAAGAAGTTAAACATCCAGAAAAGTGTCGTTATCTCGTCTCTATTACCCCAAAACGGGTGAATCCTCACGCTCTTTTTAAGCGAGAGAGCTGGGAAAGTCTGCCGATGATAGTGCAGTACATTGTTACTGTTTTTTTACACGCGAATAAAAGTATATTGAAATTGGTATTTTTCCTGTTAAATATCCTACATTATGTAAACCGTTGCATAACAACGTCCCATGAATAGAAATGAGTTAAGAAAAGGGAGCGACCGACCTTCAGCCGGGAGAGAATATATAGACTGATGAATAAATTAGGATGTTATATCTCGCTTAGATTACACGGGGATAATGTCGCAAATAATAATTCTTCAACCCCACGCTCTCATACATTTTATTTTTTTATCGAGCCTCTCGACGCATTCTACCTAAAAACATGGTCTTCTAGAATGAACCCAAATGGAAGGGAAAAGAATACGGCTGGGGGAATTTCCATAAATAAGCAACACAGCAACAAGTTAAAAGAAAATATGGCGCATAACAGTGGCCGCATTAAATATTCATTATCTGATATGTGGAAAAAATGATTGAAATTTATTTCAATTATGTAAATTTAAATTAAAACTGGGTGAAAGTATTATCGAATTTATTGTAGTGGGTGCTTTTGACAGATTATAATTATAGTTAATTAACGTCCACCCCCTTTTTCAGGATTCTTTAATATATTATTCATGATAAATATGGGCGTTTTATTAATAATAAATAAGCCTTGTTAACTATTTTTAAATAAAACTAATCAATAATTGTATTATAATTTAAATATTAAAGTGGAAGTTGACTATTTGTTAACATATCTTGATGTGGAATTTGCATTAACCATTAATTTTTCTAAATAAAAGTAAAAACAAAGTTTTTTTTTTTTTTTTTTTGTACAGTTGTAGTAGGTTTTAACTTATTTTAATTTTTTTAATTAATTTGTTCTAAATATAATGTATTTGTGAGTTTTAAATGATGTTCGGAAGGTGCATGACGTTTCTAAATTATTCAATAAACAAACATTATTTATTTTTAGTATTTGTTTCTGATTATTGCACAGTTTAAAATAATTGAGGTTAGGGTGGTGTGAAACAACAAATTCACACCACCCGCAACACACAACAACACCTGTGAAAAGAAAAAAAAAACTGATGATAGCCTAACCGCCGAAACCGGTCTTAATATATAAAAAAGTCAAATCAGCACAATAAAGTATAAATTTTTTTATTAAAATACCCTAACCTCAATTATTTATTTTACATAAATATTGAATTTTGTGGTGATACAAACAAGCACTATTTGATAATTAACAATTATAAAAGAAATTTACTTTCAAATCAAGTTCAACTACTCATAAGGTAATGCCCACAATTAACTCGTGACGTCTGTTGTGGGCACAGAACGTTGTTATGTTGGCTTCACTATGTCACGAACGGGAAATAGCACACCGCGTGTCCTTAAAGGTATATGATCTAAGGATTTGGCTGGGGTTAATATGGACAGCGGTTGGGTTGTTGAATTTTTTTGTTTTTTTTTTAAGTTTTAAAATGTGTCATTTAGGAGTTACTTAATATGTCAGAACAACGTGCAGGGTTAGTCAAATTTGCCGAAACATCTAAATAATTTTGCAACTGTTAAAAAATTTAAACAAACACACAGGGTTTTATTATTTTTAATTTGGGAAGGACAGATTTTGCTATTTGATATTCCGTGAATAGAATTTGGCATTTTTTGACAGTTTATGGCTAGATTTTGATTTTTTATATTTCATAATTGTATTTTGCTATTTTGATATTTTTGAAAAAAATATTTAGAGTTTCAGGCTGGGTTTTTGTGCTTTCTGTCTAATTTTGACATTTTATAAACAAGATTTTTATCTGTTTTTGGCTAGTTTTTGTTTTTTTTCCAAATATTTTAATTTGTTATGACTAGGTTTTTTATAAATAGAATTTTGCAATTTGCACAGTTTATGACCAAATTTTGGTGTTTTTTGATAATATTTTTATACTTTGTTGCCAGATTTTGCTAATTTTAAGTTTATGGCTAGACTTTGCTTCTTTCACTAAATATTTTTGATATTGTATAGGTGAATTTTGCTATTTTTAGATATTATGAAGATTTTTACACTTTCTAACAGTTTTTATGCTTATTGATAACTGTTTAAACCGGATTTTGCACATTTTGACAAACTTTTGTATTTTTTAACGGTTATTGGCCAGTTTTGTTTTTTTGAAAGTGTTTTAATATTTTATGACCAGATTTTGTCATTTATGATTTTTTATAAATAGAGTTTTGCGTTTTTTAACAGTTTTGACCAAATTTTAATGCCTTTTTACAGTATTTTTTAGGTTTTCCTATTTTTGACATTTTCTATACAGAATTTTGGACTTTTCAATTATGATTATGGCCGGGTTTTCTTATTTCTAATAAAATTTTTTTAGGTGGATTTTGCTATTTTTGAATAGAATTTTGCACTTTTTAACAGTTATTAGCAAATATTTTGATATTTTATAGAAATTTTTTGCAGTAATTGAAATTCTATGAAATATTTTACACTTTTTATCAGTTTATATCCACATTTCAGTTTTTTTTAACAATATTTGAATTGTTGGATTTTGCTATTTTTTACATTGCATGAATAGAAGTTTTCACTTTTTGATTCAATCTGAAATTGTTTTAATGTTTATGACCGCAGTTAGTTACTTTGCCTTTTTAAGAACAGAATTTTGCAGTTATGACCGGATTTTACTATTTTTAGTTTTTAGTTGCACAGTTTATAACCAAGAATTTTTCTATTTGTTAGATTTTGTAAAGATTTTTAGGCTGGGTTTTGCTATTTTTTACATTATATGAAGAAAATATTGTATTTTTAAACTGTGTTTAGTCATATTTTGATTTTTTTGAAAATGTTTTAATATTTTGCAACCGGATTTTGCTGTTTTTAACAGTTTTTGATAAAATTTTATTGTTTACTCACAATTTTTTTAATTTTTTTAATTTTTGACATTTTATTTATAAAATTTTGGATTTTTTGACAGATTATGGCCAGATTTTCTTATTTATAACAATATTTTTGTTATTTTTTTAGGTGAATTTTGCTATTTTAGACTTTTTGTGAATAGATTTTTGCACTTTTTAACAGTTATTACCAAATAGGTGCTATTTTTAACATAATTTTTATATTTTATAGCCGATTTTTGAAGTTTTTGAAATTCCACTATGAAATTATTTACACTTTTTATCAGTAATGTTTGTAATATAAGTTTTAAAGCCGGATTTTGTTATTTTTTACATTCTATGAATAGAAGTTTCTTTTTTTTTTATTCTATCTGAAAATATTTTAAGGTTTATTTATGACTGCAGTTAGTTACTTTGCTTTTTTATTAAAAAAAAAAACATTTATTAACAGTTTTGATGCTTTCAGATAATTGTTTAAAACTGTAAGGCTGGGTTTTGCTATTTTTGACATTATATGAACAGATTTTTTATGTTTTAACGGTTTTTGGTCAGATTTTGGTTTTTTTGAAAATATTTTATAACCGGATTTTGTTATTTTTAACAGTTTTTGACAAAGTTTTAATGTTTTCTTACAAAGTTTTTCCATTTCTTTCTATTTTATTCAATTTTTTTCTATTTTTATCTATTTTTTTCAATTTTTTTTCTATTTTTGACATTATTATTATTTTTTGATTTTGCTATTTTTGATTATTTATTAATAGAATTTTGCACTTTTTAACAGTTATTACCAAAAAGGTTGCTATTTTTAACAATATTTTGATATTTTTAAGGTGGATTTTGCAGTTTTTAAAATTTTCTGATAATTTTTACCTTTTTATCAGTTTTTGTTCAAATTTTGATGTTTTTAACAATATTTGAAGCTATTTTGGACATTTTATGAATAGAATTTTGTACTTTTTGATTTTACCTAAAATATTCTTATGTTAATGGCCGTAGATAGTTGGATTGCTCTTTTTTATGAATAGAATTCTTCTGAAGGACTTTGTTCTATTTTATTTTAGTTGACCAATTTTAGTTATTTTATAAAATATAACTTTTGAGTTTGTTTTTAAGGTTGTGGTTAATGTTTTCTTATAATAAATATAACATTTCTACTACTAGTTTTATGACTTTTAGCAGTTTTTTTTAAATTTTATTAACAATTTCTTTAATTAATTTGTAACTTTATTTTTGGCAAATCTGTAATTGGGCTAAAAATTTAACAAAATATCTTTTAACAAGCTTAGTTATGTAAACGATCAGTCAAATAAACTGTTGCTTTGACAAAAAATATGTCAATCTTGAAAAACGTATTTATTGTTGGGCTTGTGCATAAGCGTTTTACAAAGACAAAAACAAGTTACTTAGAAAATAAGAGTAATCTATGCACAAGCCCAACGATAAATTTGTTTTTGAAGATTGATGTTTAATCACTTGTGTCATGTATTAAGGACATTTCTTCTAATCTAAAACATATGTCAACTATTTCACAAACTTGTTAGATAGAATCTCAAATGTCAATTCAACAAAGACACTATCAACTGTCACACAAATCTGTTAACTTTGTCAATTTGACAAAATAATTATTAACTACTTTAGTTATTTAAACGATCTGTCAAATAAACTGATTTTTTAACTAAGCATCTCTTAACTGTTTTTTTTTTTTGAGATGATAAACTTTATGTTTAGCAGTCAGGGCATTCTACTAGTAGAGTACTGATTATTTGCAGTGGATCCATTGTTTGGTATACTTTGAAGCAACGGTTTTGGTAAAATTTGTTCTGGAGTTTGGTAGCATGGGGATAGCTTTTTAATTATTGGTAGTGGTAAAGGAGAGACTTTGTGTATTATTAATAAGATCTTTCTACTAATGAGAGCACGTTTAACTTAGATGGTGTTTTTTCTTAGTAGCATAGATAAATCCTTGTGGCGTTTACAAGTAAAATAGTTTGCCAATAAAAATTAATTGCTAGTTCGGTTGGGTTGGCTAACATTTTTCTTTGTTTCTGGGATTTGGCATATTTCCGTTTTTTGCTAGTCATGGATTGTGCTAAGGTGTTTTCTTTTTGTTGAGGTATTTTGTTTTTTTGCTTAGTTAAATGTCGATCTTTTTTTATTGTGTTGTGAAGAACCGGGCGGTTGCTAGTCTCAGACAATTTGAACTAGTAAGTTTGTCTTTTTCATATGTACTGCTAAAATAATCTAATAATCAATTTTTTAACTCTTTTATTGGTTTGCGCTACCTTGACGTAGAGTTTTAGGGAATTTTAAAGCTTATGCTGAAGGTTTGTTTCTAAATTTGTGTCGTCTTGATTGGGACACTAACCCCAACGTCAACGGTTTTATTTCTAGATCTTGTTTTTCCTTAAAATTTGCAAGGAATTTTTGCAGTTTTTGAATTGTTCAGGCTGATTAGGGATTTTAAAAAATTGTTTTTGTAGGTAGTTACAGGTTGTACAGTTTTGCTTTGTTTGTTATCTTGGGTTTGTTGGTGGTGTAAGTAAACCAAAAACATAAAAAATTTGAAGATGTATCAATCTACGTTTTTGGTAACATTAGATTTTTTCTCTATTTGCCATTCTCTCAAAAACTTTAGATGTTTTTAAAATTAATTTTTGAATGAGTTGAAAAATTATTCTGAATGACTGTTTGTGTGCTTATAACGGAAGCAATAAAAACAATTCTTATAGCAGCTTTGACAATATCACTCTTATTACTAGTACTTTTTTTTATTACTAGAACTCTGTAGAGCCTAACCCATTAAAACCACCTCTTGTATTTACACAACTTTAATGGAACTACCTTGCGGTTTTTTTATTGTAGCAACCGGTTTTTTTAAATGTTTTTTTTTCCTGATGTTTTCTATACCGGTTTGTATACATGTTTACTTTGGCTTGATGTTTAATATATACCTTACTATATTTTGCAAGGTAATTTCTTGTACGCCTAGATAACTTTTCTTTTTTTCTGCTATATAGTGCATAAACTGTGTGCTCGAGCGTGTTAATTATGCCGCAGTATGGGAAGTCTTTTTTAGTTTGTAGTTTAAATCTGTACAAGTATTTTCAGAAGTACCCGTATTTGCTTAAAAATTGGGTAAAGTGATAGGTGATGCAACCTTGTTTTTTTGTTATCTATGTAGATAGGTTAAGAATAAGAGTTTGTATCTACACTTTTTTTTCACTTTACTATAATAGTATCTTTTTATGACGACTTCTTTTGCTCAGAGGTGCGAGTCAAATATGACTGTTCTACAGTTAGTAGGTGCAACAATATGGTACTAGCAATAGTTAGTAATGCTTTTGTAGAGACAGTAGTATACGCGGACGAGACGGTGATGACAACTTTCCTGTGCTTACGTTAAAAACGTTGGTTTACTTATGGACTTACTGTTTCCAGACATAAATTCTGTACTGAAATATCGAGAAGACGACGTTGAAGATTGCCCTACTTTTGAGTTAGCATTGCGGTAGTCTTATTGAGTTTTTTGGTTGAATTTTGTGGGATCCTTACTACTACTACATTTAGTTATAATAACTGAGCCAAGACAAAAAGACGTACAGAGTACAAAATGGACAAACAAAAGATACCCGGGCTTAATCTAGAGAATTATCTGGTATACAGATGGGACCAAAGACCAAATTAGCATTGGAGCTGGTACAGGGTCTTTATAAATGTCTGGGATTATGTATTCACTTTAAATATGCCGCTTTTTTTAAATTGTGCACCAAACTATTTACTTTGTTTTGACAGTTCAACTGTATTTACGCACACCGAATTTGAATTCACTATTTTAGTAGAGTGGCACAAACGTACATTAGATGGTATATATGAAAACAAAAACTGGTTTTTTAAACAGAGGTGGTTGGTGTAACAAAAACATGATTGAGTTGAGCCATTATTTCAATTGACTAATATACATTATTTTTGACAACTAAAACTGGTAATGGGTTGCATAAACAGCCTGTAACTATTAGGATCAAATATAAGTCTATCTAGACTTTACGGCGAAATAGCTTACCAAAAAGGGAACAAGGGAACTTAAACCTAATCTTATACGAGACCAGAAAATAAATAATCAAAAGCAAACACAACAATTTGTAGACAAACTTTTAATGAACAAACACAAAAGCTATTTTTAACAAACCTCTTCAACATACCAAAACTTTAGTATTTTATATGAATCAAACAAACTACAAAAGTTTACAAGTCTAATAACTAGACATTGTGGCTTAAATAGGCACACGTTTACAATGGGATTAAAGACTAACCTGTTACACCTTGTAAATAAGTAATAAAACAATTTCAAATATTTTTTTAATTTAAATAGATTTACAAACAAGTTGTTTTTCTTAATAATTTTTTTTTGAAAAGCCGCAAAGCACTGGAGACGGTTTTTTCCCATCTTTATTAGTGCTGGAACTTATATATTGGAATAACCTTTAGTTGGTCGGTTACAGCCATTTAAATGTTTTGCTGTATTCTAGAAGGTGAAATTTTAATCTAAGAAAAAGGAAAAAGTCACAAGGGCTCAAGTTAGGCAAATAGAAGTTGAGGAGCTACATGAATGTTTTTACTGGTCAGTAACTTAATTAAAATCACTGTGTGACAAAGCGCATTGTCGTGAATAACTGTGTTGTTTTTGATGTTTAGTCGTACATGCATAATCTTTTCTTACAGTTTTTTTTTTTAACTTTTTGCTAAAAGTTTTAACTGTTTGTTTGGTCTTGAGGCACAAACTTTTTGTGGACGATTTCTTGACTATTGAAAAAAACAATATTTGATTTTGATCAATCTTGCTTGTTTGGGTTTTGGAGGCTTTAGCCATTTTATGCGTTGACGTTTTGTTTTTGTGTCGTACTCAAACACTTAGAAAATAAGAATTGTTTTCAGACCATGAGGCTTTTCTATTGGTGTTTTTGCCCAGATTTTTTTTAATTTTAAATGCATTGCTCAAAATGTAATAAACTGTGGTGTGAGTCATCTTCAAATATTTTCTAATCAATCAAACAACAATTTAATTGCGTAAGATCCCGTACTCTTTTGGAATTCATAATAATTTTTGAAGACGAAGACTTTTTGCTGCATGGTTTGTCTTTTGCCTTGAACCACCAAAATTTTGAGTTTTTGATAAATCACTGTCTTTGTAGGATTGCTAAGGTTTTGTAAAAAAACTTGTTTCATTGTGTCTAAATCTAAAGCTTAAATTTTGCTTCAAATTGATGTCATTCGTTTTTAGAAAGCAAAAAAAAATTGTAAAAACAATTACGGACAATTAAATGGTTCTAGCGAGTTCAAACTTGTACTGAAGTGATTAGTAAGTAAGGTGGGGTCCTGGTTTTTATTTTGTCATTATTAAGTCACTTTTTGCTATTTTTGTGTTTTTGTTAGTGTAGTTTAGTACAAATTATTGAGTGCCGTTTTTGGCATATTTTGCTGCTTCAATTAGGTTCAATCTCATTTTGAAAAAACACTTACAATTAATTGTTTTTTGAGTTTTGGTCGGGAGCAAGTTTTGGCGTAGTGAAGTGTTGGCTTCAACAAGTGGCCCTTGAGAACAACTAACGCAATACTTTTTGGTTTTTTTCTTTGTGTAAGTCCTAATCATTGTTTTTAATGTGGTATTTGTTTGAGATAGGGACGGTTTTGGCCTTGCGGAATTTACGCAGTCTGCTCTGGCAACACATGCTGTCTCCGCCCAATTTCTCCTTATGCTCTATTTGTCTGCCCTATTTCTTACAATAGTATCCCACTTTCTTTTGTCCCATTCTTGTGTTAATTATCCTAGGTATTTGCATTGTTTTTAGTTTTCTATATTTTTATTATCATTCTTCTTTGTTGTATCCTCTTTTTTTTTATAAATATTTTGTGCGTCTTCATTAAATGCATTTCTTTTGATAGTTCTACATTTGCCAGTAAGATTCTTGAATCTCTATTCCGTTTGGAAATTGCTCAGTTAATTCTGTCAGTTTATTTTCTTAAAGCAGTTTTCTTCTTTTTCTCCTTATTTTTGCAATTTTTGTTTGAACTAATGCTTTAGTATATGTTCTTTTCTTGTTTCTTTGTTCACTTTCTATTTCTTGGAAGGCTTAATTGTTTTTTTGTTTCTTTCTTTTTTATTACTTTTTTTCATATTTTTTTGCTTCCATTTAGCTTTTCGCTCTGCCTTTCTTTGTCTTCTGTGGCTTTAAATTTGTGTGTTTTTTATTTGTTTTGGTTTACCTAAAATGAAGGCAAGAGGGTTGAAGCATCTATGTCTACTGAGGAGTTGCAAGAGGTTGTAATCAATTAATCAATTTACCCACTTTTCTACATCTCGGATTAGAGTCTAAGTCCATACTGTTTTGCCGGTGTTTTTTGTCTATTTGGCAATTGTTTTTTACGTATCTCGTTTTTACTTTTGGTGTCTTGTTTATATGAGCGTCTGCTTTGCTCTACCATGAGATTTATGGGCATAAATGACGCAATAACCAGTCTCGGCCAAAACAGTATTTTTTTGTTCCACCAGCATATTTTTGTATTTTGCAAATTTTAATGCCTTTTTGAGATTTGGGCTCCATACAGCATAACAAAATGCGCAACTGAGCATAGCAGTTTTTGTTTTGTTGAGGATGATCTTTTTATTCTGGGCATTATCTTTTCTAGGGCGTTTATAATTCTTTCTGTTTTTTTTTGTGGTTTTTCTGGCATGATTTTTTATCTCAAAACTGTGATCAAACCAAACCCTTAGATATTTATAGTATTTGTTTCTGATTATTGCACAGTTTAAAATAATTGAGGTTAGGGTATTTCAATAAAAAAATAGATATTTGATTGCGTTCTTGGTGACAAAGCTTGTTCTTCCTATTTGCAGGGTCAGTTCTTTTATTCGGCGTCTACCGTATAATATTACAGTTTTGGTTTTCTGCTGTGCATTTTTTAAGCCTTTTTGCTCCAACTTTTGTTTAATGCTTTCAAGAGTAACATTTGCAATTGCTACCAGATTTTTAGCCGATTTAGATGCTACTAGGACAACAGTGTCGTAGCCGGATTTTTATATATTATGGTCGGATTTGAATGCTGTGAAGCCGGAATTTTATATAATTGCCATATTTAGACACTTAAAAGTCAATTTTATGGCCTGATTTTTCTATTTTTTTGTCGGATTTTAATATATTATTATTTTTTTAAATTTATTTTTCATGTTTTATGGCCGGATTTTTATATAATCGCTGGCTTTCTAGCTGGATTTTTATATATGATGGCCGGATTTTTAATAAATAATTACATTTTCTTAGTTTATAGTCAGATTTTTATACTTTAGAGCTAGATTTTTGTACTTCATAGCCGAATTTGGTATATATTATAGTTGGATTTTTACATTTTATTGCTTAATTTCTATAAAATCGCAAAAGTTTTATGACCAGTTAAAAAAATCAATTTAAGACCGGATTATACATTGTGGCTGGATTTTTAAATAATCGCCGGATTTTTGGTTTTTATGGCCGGATTTTTATACATAATAGTCAAATTTTTTTATAATGGCCAAATTTTTACATATTGTAGCTTAATTAGTATAAAATTATCGACCGGATTTAGAAAATATCCAAATTATGTTTTACGGCCGGATTTATAAATAATTGCCGGATTTTTTCATTTTATGGTCAGATTTTTATATTTTATAGTCACATTTTTACAATTTATAGTCAAATTTATTCATAAAACGGTCGAATTTTTACATTTTATAGTTTATATTCTATAAAATTCTTGTTTTATAACCAAATTTAAAAAAATCTATATTTTTATATTTTACGGCCGGATTTTTATACTGTTTGGCCGGATTTTTAAATAATCGCCAGGTTTTTGCACTTTATGGCCGGATTTTTATATATTGTAACTAGATTTTTATTTAATTCTCATAGTTTATGGCCGGATTTTTGTTCTTTTTAAATAATTGCTGGCATTACGTATTTTAGGACATATTTTATATTTTATTATAAATTTTTATAAATTTATTAAAAAAAAAATCTAAATTTTTATGTTTTATGTCCGGATTTTTATACTTTATATCGAAATTTATATCAATTGCAACTAAATTTTTATTTAATGGCCAGATTTTCTTAGTTTATTTTGGGATTTTTGTACTTTACGACCAAATTTTTGTTTAATTTAACCGGATTTATTGAAACTGTTAAAATCTTAAAACCAAATTTAAAAAAAAATCAAGTTTTTATACTTTATGGTCGGATTTTTGGATATTATAGTATAATTTTTGTATTTTTTGGCCGGGATTATGGATATTATAACCGGATCTTTATATAACGGTCGGATTTTTACACTTCAAAGCTTTTGTTTTAATAAAATTGTTAAAGTTTTATGACCAAATTAAAAAAAAATCTAATTTTTATGTTTTATGTCCAAATTTTTATACTTTATGGCCGGACTTTTATATTTTATAGCTAAAATTTAAATATTTTAGCCGGATTTTTATATAATGGCCGGATTTTTATATTATAAGGCCGTATTTTTATATTTTTTTGATTAAATTTTGATATTTTCAAAATAAAAATAGGTTACTTAATATCTAAACAATATAAATTGAATCAGCCAAATTATCATATTTTATGGCCGGATTTTTATATTTTTTGGCCGGACTTTTATATTTTATATTTTGAGGACAATTGTAATTGCATTAAATGTCAACGTTGACACTAAACATCAATTTTAATTTGTTACAAAACATGATAAAATGATAATTGACAAATGACATTGAACATATATTTTGAATTTTGATATATGGCACTAAACGTTGATGAAACATCAGAGTTGACATGAAGCAAATATTCCAATTTTTAGAACTAATGGCTGGATTTTGAAAATTTAGAATCAAATTTTTGGCCAAGTTATTGTTTCATTAAAGTAATTAGTTTTTGTAATTTGAGAAATAAATATATTTATGACTAAATTTTTATTATTATGGATTCTTATGTCAACGAACGGATTTTTTATGTTTAATTTTTTATATATTATATATTGTTTGTCGGATTTTTATGCTATGTGACCGGATTTTTAATCTATATAGCCAGATTTTTTATATTTTATAGTTAAATAGTTATATCTTTGAGCCGGGTTTTTATATAATGGCCGGATTTTTATATTTTATGGCCGGATTTTCATATTTTATGGCCGGATTTTTTATGATTTATGACAAAATGTTTGTATTTTATGTCAGAAATCGTTATAATATACAAACATTTTGTCATAAAACATAAAAATCCGGCCATACAATATAAAAATCCAGTTATAAAAAATAAAAATCCTGTCTATTAAATTTATAATGTATAGATATCAAATTATTTTATTTTATTTTTAAAACCCAGTCATAAAACATGAAAATCCGGCATTTATTATATAAAAATCCGGTCATAAAGTTTAGACATTATCAACTCAATTTTATTATTAACATTTGGCCAAAAAATATAAAATTTGGCTATGAAATATAAAAATACAATTTATTTATAAAATATGAAGCTTCGACCATAAAAATTTGAAAATCCGGCTTTAAAAAATATAAAAATCCGGTCATTGTTATATAAAAATTTGTTCATGACATATGCAAATCCGGCCTATTAAATTTAAAATGATTACATGTTAGAGAATTCTATTTAATTTTTAGAATCCGGTTATAATATAAAAATCCGGCCACAAAACATAAAAATCCATCTATAAAATATAAAAGCTGGTTGTTATAGACAAATCCGGCCATGATATATAAAAATCTGGACATACAGTACAACAATCCGGCCGTAAAATATCAAAATCCGGCCATAAAACATAAAAAATTTGATTATAAAATTTTACAATTGTTTCAAAAATCCGGCTAATATACAAAAATCCGGCCATAACGTATGAAAATTTGCCTATAAAGTATAAAAATGCAACCAAAAACTAAAAAAATTAGCTATTATTTAGAAATTTGGCCATAAATTTTAAAAATTTGGCCGAATATATAAAAATCCGGTTATAATATAGCTAAAGCTTAAGAATCCGGCCATTTATTTAAATAAATCATGTTTTAATATATAAAATCCGGCCATAATATATAAAAATTTAAACATTTAATTCTAAAATTCTAGCAATTATATAAAAACCCGGCCATAAAAGATGAAAATTTAAACTTAAGTTGAAACTACTGTCCCGCATCCACCTACCAGATTTACCCCTTCCAATTTTTAATTGTTTTGAGTGTAAGACTTATTCCCATAACATTTAGAGTTTTTATGATTCTTTTCCAAGGCACCGTGTTGAAAGCATTTTTTATTAATATGAAGAATTTTTTATTTTTTGTAGCTTTGTTGTTGGCTTCAACAACTAGTTCCAAAACATTATTTATAAATTTTCACTTCATGAAGCTATAATGATCTGGTGATTTTTTTTTTCAAATTTAGCCTTGAGTCTAGACACGATCATGCCCTCATACACTTTGCCAAAACCGTTTGTTAAACATAGTGGTCCGTAGCTTGATAGAAACGCTTGGGTTACTAATCATAAACTGGAATAATTTACAACCTCCTTCTCCCCAAGTGTTAGTATTCAAAAGATTGATTGCCTTTATGGCTATAAGATTTTTCTAATGTTTGCAGGTAAGAACTAATTTGAATTATCAAATTTGTTGACAACAAACCACTTTCTTGTAATTATAAACTAAAGTACTGAATTCACCCGTCTAAGTGTTGGTTATCAAAGGATTAGATATCACTATTTTCTTTTTGACATAGATATTCCTAATGCTTGCAGATACGAAAATCATCCAATTTCTTGATCACAAACACTTTGGCTGGTCTCTCTAATTTAATTTAGTTGTTGGTAATCATAGTTCAAGTTCAAGTTCAAGTTCAATATAAATTGGAGTAACCACCAACCTGCTCAAGTGTTGCTTATTAAGAGATTGGATACGATTTTTTTGTTTTTTGACCTCTAACACTTTCAATTTCTTGATCACAAACACTTAAGTGGGCGAGTGGGCACTCCAGTTTAAACTACTTGCTGGTAATTATGAATTGGAGTGCCCTACTCATCTGCCAAAATGTTGGTCAACATATTGAGTACTATTATTTCTTTCTATGACTAAGAGAATTTTAATGCTTGCAGAGTGGAGAATTGTTCAATTTCTTGATTACAAACAATCGGGTGGGTGGGTGTGCACTCCAGTTCAAACTACTTGCTAGATATTATAAACTGGAGTGCTTTACATACTCGTCTAAGTGTTTGTCATCCATGGATTGGACTATCATTATATCTTTATCTGAAATAATTTTTTTTTGCAGATAGGGGAAACAATTTTTTGATAACAATCAATCGGGTGGTTGTGCATTCTAACGTTTACATGGAAGAGACAATTCTAATTCAAATAATTCTTGCTTCAACATTTAATTAACAGTAAAAAAAAGTAATATCATTGCAATGACTCATTACTAAAGGTAATTATTTGCTAAGCGGCATATTGTACTTAGTTGCTTGATTTTAGATATTAATTTTGTATTTGCAGGTTGTGCAGCCGTGTTTTTTAGGGTGCGGAGTTGAGATTAAAGGTTTTCAAACTACTGATTCTAATAAAGTGTAGTATTTGCACTTCTTTTTTCTTGATGTGTTTTAGTTGACTGTATATGTTTGATTTGTTTTCAACGTAGATTATGCAAATATTGCACATCACATCTGTATTTGTATCTCAAATTCAAGCTTAATTACAGCCATACATAATAGCTTTTGTTAATACTTACAACCAGTCAACTCTTGATACAACAATTTATTATTTTCAATTTATTAAATATACAATAAAAATAGCACAACTCTGTTGGTAAATAAAAAGAAACTTTTATATACAATAAAATTGTTTAATATTTAATATTTGCTTTAGTTTTCCACGGACGATTCCTGACCTCAAACATCATATTTCTTTTAAATTTTTCATTTTAAATGAGAACTATTATTGACGTTGGATACATCACGTTCTGTATGATATGTGGGGAATGTGTGCCCGTCGTTATGCTTTATAGTCGTTACGATAAGACTAAATAATGTGGCACGGATCGCGCCATCCCCATCGCGTCCACATTCCATCCGAAGAAAGATGGATGTGGTCCTTAGCATGCTGTAATCTGATTGCCGCCAGTGGCATAAATAAAACCGGCGGTTTTTAAGACGACATAGATTGCCATAATAAATCCGCCCCGATTATCGAAATATTAATACATGAATCATTCTCTTGACGAATAATGTCCTCCCTATTGATAGTAAATCATCCCCTAAAGCAAAAAAAAAAGATCCATCAATCATTGAACCTGCCTATAATATGTAAGTGGATTACTGTCACACCTTTCCCAACCCCTTCAACAAATACAATATGTTAGATATATACACACATCTCCCACGCGTACATGTCCTGAATAATAATTACATTTTATTTTTTCCAACTCCTTCTATCACTTCCATCCCCCTAGGTTTTTTTTTTATATATCTGATTGAAATGATGACAAAATGCATACTCTGAATAACTTAACGGAATACAGGGGCATTAGGAAGGCGCCGGCGGCGCATGGGAATTATACCATTTCTAACATTAATTCCCTTGTACAAACACTAAACATTTTTTCCCATCTCGGCACTAATCTCGTTTCGGGGATGCCTCCGCTTACAAGAGACGCGCGCTGGAAGTGAACCGATTTCCTATTAACTCGCTACCGCCGAGTTTATTTAACTCCCCCGGATTCATTACACACTGAATACCAACTAAATAGCATTAAAAATAATAGAAATCTATATTAAAAGAGAAACTCGATTTCGAATGCAGAGTCCTTAAGTACAAAACCGGCAATTATTGACAAGCGTTTTTTTTTCAGTGAATTGATTAGAATTTAATTTAAAGTTTACAGTAACGTTTATATAAAACTGAATAAAAAGAAGCAAATGAATTTAATTTATTAATTTACGCACCTAAAGAACACTTTAAAAAAATATTTTCAATTATAGAGACTGGTCTATCGCAAACATACTAACTGAGCAGTTAACTAGTAATAGCAAACCCAACCAGGTTTCAATTAATTTTTTTTTTACAGCACTAGTGTTTCAACATATTTTAGTGCCATATAAGATATTAAGAATTGTTTTGGCCGCATTTTTATGTAAACTGAATTATTGCTAATCACTACAATCAGAAAAAAGAGATAAGTTGTTTTTATAGTTTTATCTACAATCAGTAGGTAACAATTTAGTTAATTTACTTAAGTAATGATCTTACCGTACAAGTGCGTTAATAATTATTTATTGAAGTAGTGCGTTAATATTTTTTTCTCTAGTACCTAAATATTGTTTTGCCACACTAATGCGTTAATACATTTTTATTGCACTAGTGTGTCAACCAATTTATTAACATCCAAGGATTGCAATGAAATTTTATTGTCAATTTTTGCAATCAGATAAGACCAACTTATTCTACTTATTTGGGTCAAATATTTATTCATATTAATACACTAAAATGTATGTAGATTTTACCGCACAAGCATGTTAAAGATTTTATACTACTAGTGTGTTAACACATTCTTATACGTTTTATTTCTTTAAAGTTGTTCACAAAGTAACAGTAATATTTGCCGCATGTTTTCCCAATGGTAAATTGAATTTATTACTTATTATTACAAATAAAACGTTTTAGCCTTTAGTTGTTTTTGGTGGTGAAGGTGGTCATACACACACAACCACCGCCGCGACCTTCAAGAGAGAAAGGTTTTTTCTTGAGTACCAGCTACGCGGCCTCTCAGCTACACGCGTACTGTACCATGTATCACGTGGCCTTATCCTTTGAAAACCACCGGTGGGTTATCAATCCCCACCAACAACAGAAACGTACAATCCGTACACCATCAACGGGTTCCCGCAACCCACTTCACCGGAGACACCTCCAGCAACTGCAGGTGCCCTGCCAGTGACAAATGGAGTAGAACGTGTGGCGAATTGAAAGCATGGCGCTTCTACGTTCCAACACAGCATTCCCAAGAGAAGGGGTTTGGGAGAAGCGCAGAAAATCGAAGCTATGACTACAGGATCTTGGCAACAGGCGTTTGCTTACTCACCAACTTGCAACCAGTAAAAGCAGTGGAAAGCTTCCTGAGGAAGCAAACGGCAATATACCAGCAACTGTGGTCACAGCATTCTGCTAGTGAATTAACTAGCACATTGGTTACGCAGGCTTTCGACGCTCAAACAGATAGACAAATATTGCTAGAAGAAAGGCGTTCTCCGCTAAAAATAAAGAAAAACCTAACGCCAACTTGTCTCAAAAGTTGGGAAACGAGTAGAGGGCCGGCAAGGGGACAAAAGACAGAAACCACCGAACTTAAAGAAGATAAAACAGAAGAAGTTGGCGCAAGAAGAACCCAGGAGCGCGGCTAACGTAGGAGCAATAGGGACACACAATCTACTCTGGATTATGGTCCAGATATATGGAGCCCTAATTGATAGCGCGGTTAGTTGTAGTTTTATGCCCATGAAGCTACCCAACATCCGACCAAAAAATATGAAGGTTGCACAGGCAGGCCTCAGTGCCACTATGAAAATTATAGGCGAGGCAAACCAAAAGCGTTACCATATCATGGATCAAACTTAAACGATCTTCTTCCTAGTTGCAGTTACACTAGGAGAAGCATTGATACTCGGTAACCTGTAGATGCTTGACAATGGAGCTACCATCGATTACACCAAGAAGTGCGTACATTATGGCAAAGAACGCCAATCCACTATCTATTGAGTAACACTAATAGCCTAGAGAATAGCACCACACAAACCAGTGGCATTACCAAAACACACCTTTCCGGAATCGGCCAGGTTTGAGAAGTTGGTCAAAGACTTTTTTACCGTTTTTGACAAAACAGTGACCCCGACTACGACAAAAACTATAAACCATGTCATCGAACTAATCAATCAAACATTAGTAAGAACGGCAAGGTATACGTACAACGCCCATAAAAAAGCACTGATATTTATTATTTATGAGCGCAGCTCCAGCAACTACTGCGCTTCAGTAGTGTTGATTTAAAAAAAAAAAAAGATGGCAAACCACGTTTTTGTATGGATTACAGAGATCTAAACAAAATCACTAAAAAAGAAGCCGCACCATTACCAAAGATCCACGAGATGCCGAAAAGTTTTAGACCGGAAAAATAGCAAAATTGACTTATAAATAGGATACTGGCTGATACATTTGACCGTTTTTGTTGCGTTTTACGGCAAGCACCTACCAGTTCAAGGTAATGTCATTGGGGCTTAAAAAATCACCTGCCACTTTTCAAAAATTGCTGTCTAAGGTGGTGGCCAGCTTGCTGCGAAATACCGTTTTGGTTTACTTTGGCCATATCTTGGTGTACTCAAACAACCACACCGAACATATAGGACATCTGCGACAAGTCTTGGAAAAACTACAAAAAAAGTTTTCTTGGACTGTGCACGTGGTTGAGGGAATATATTACCGGGTATACCAACATGGCAGCACCACTCATGACCCTACAAGGCAACAAGAAGTTTTTTGACTAGACTGCTGTAGAAGAAAAAGCTTTAAAAGAAATGAAGACAGTGAGGGACTGATTAATAAAATTGTGAAGACAACAGTTAAAGGGTTTTTTTGTACTGCAAACTGACGCTTGCAATATTGGTCTTGGAGTTTGACACTCACCGACTGATTATATACTTTGCCAGTTCAAAAGTGAAACCATGCCAGACGCGACTTTACTCAAATGAGCAATATGCAATATCCACGTCCAAACCAACTTGGAGATGATGGCTTTGCACTAACCGCTACCGACGTGCGCCCAAATCTTGGGGCAAGCTACAACCGGAGGTACTTACTGGTCATACACACAACACCACCTCCAGCGACCCTCAAAAAAGAAGTGCTTTTACTTGGGTACTAGCTACGTGGTCTAGTGCCAAACCAGGTGGCATTAGACTCTTAAGTACACGCGTACCCTATCAAGTACCATGTGGTTTCGACCCCTGGTAGACCACCGGTTAGTTGGCCGTATTTTTATGGATGTTTTTTTACTTTTATACAAACGTTTTATATGAAATAATGGTCATATTATGTATCAGTTCCTATGTGCGTCCGACCCTATTATTTTCTACGGTAATGTTATAGTTTGGTTAGGTTTGGTTAGGTTAGGTTAGGTTAACGATCAGTTGGCAAGATCTTTGTAGTAACAACACGCGTTTTTACGGAGCTCTTACAATTAACGTTGAATTTGGTGTGCAGTTGCGTTGTGGAATTGTAGAAAGTAAGCAGACACCTTTGGAAAGTGTTCTGCTTCACTTTAGTGTTTGTGCGGTATCGATAAATTGCTAATTGCTCCTGTTATTAGCAATTTACGTTTCTAGTTGGGTGGAAATTTTCTACTCGTCACGCGTTGTGACGTTTTTGTTTAGTGTTAGTGTATACAGTGGGAGAACCCTCTTTGCGCGCGAATTATTTTGGAAAGTGGGAGAGTTGAAGTCCGCACAAACTTTTGAGAAGTGGGAGAACCGCTCTCTTTTTTTGTTCTGTGTAGTTTGCGAGCAGCAACGGAAAGAGAACTGGCAAAATTTTTTGTCCAAAACTGACAAAAACAATATTTTTTTTTAAATATTCAAAAAAAAAATGGTGCAAAGGAAGTCAGCAAAGACGGTTTTGGACAAGGAGGAAAGGTCCAAAGGACGCCACCATCTTTTACAACAAAAAAGAGAAAGGTGCAGGATATTTCCTTCAAAGAGGAGAAACAGGACAGGAAGATTGACGGAGTAGCAAAAAAACTGATTGAAGCGGTAGATGCCATTAACCAAATTTTAATGGAGCTAGACGACAAGGTCACCAGCAAAACCAAAACAAAATTTAATGACTTCATAGCCAATCTTGGAAGGTGTACCGCTATAAGCAAATATGATGCCTTGAAAGCTTGGCATGAAGAACACAAATAGGAAATGCGAAATCTGGAGAAGAAGACATAGCGTCGAACGTGCATGACAAAGTATGTATGAAGGAGCTACGGCAGGTAAGGGTACGCTGAATGATAGAACAAATGAGGAAAAGTTACGAAAAGAGGCGGAAGAAGCAATGGCAATTGCCGCCATATGGAAGGGTATAAGGGAGCAGGCTAAAAAAATAAGTTATGCTTATCAAAAGTTGATGCAGGGTGGCTGGCCAAAAAAAGCTTACAGGTGCTCGATAGTAGAAGTTGGGGTGCCCATATAAGGCAATAACGTGCAAGTTATTGTCGACGTGGGAGACAAAGAAAACTTCATAACAAAAATGTACGGGGAAAGAGAGCGGTAATCAAAGACATTTTCATGGGGGGGAAACTAGGTGCCGGCATTGTAGCCTGTATAGCTGAAGAAGCCAGCGCTATGATAGAGAGCGAGGAGCTTGCCATTAACAAAAACTTTACTTTCTTGTTTAGCGCCGACAAAGGCCAGGACGGAAAAGTTTTTGGAAATGATTACAAAGGCGCTCGCCGTGGTGAAAGGGAGGGACGTAACAAAAATATCAGTAGTGCTGGTTTTTGCTAGAGATACGAAAGGGGTCAGGAAAATAGTAGAATGGGCCTTGAAGGGCACAAACCTTTAGCTGACGCTCCATACTCTTACGCCTAAACGAGCGGAGATAGAACCCGCACCAGCAAGGGAAGGGAAAAAAGATAACTGGGCCAAAGTGGCAAAAAAAGAGTAGGTCCCAAAAAAGGACTGTAGATTTTTTGGTCGACGGGAAAGAACTGAGTATAACGTACGCAGATCGATTAAAGCCAGAGTAAGCGTGGAAGCCACTGGGGTAAAGGTAGTGGACGCCAGAGAGACAAAATTGGAGGGTATTAAACTGACACTGCAGGGGGGGGGACTTTTTAACGCTTTTGGGAAGCCGCCAATAAGGGGCAAGCAACGCAGGTAACATTAAAGAATCTAAAAAAAAAAAAAAGAATAAGTTTTGGTGTGGGGAATCGATGTGGCGATGAAGGCGGAAGAGGTCAAGAAAACAATTGATAATTTGGTTGGGACGGAAGGGGGGAGTGGCTGCAAGGTGAACAGCCTAAAAAGCAAGTAAGTAGGCAGAATTGACAAGACTAATTTGCGGTGGTTTTTTGATAAAATGTCCCTGGACTAAGCTGATAGGCATGTGGAAAATAAGTATAGAGTGGGAGCGGTGTCGTGTAGCATTCGCGGATATCGAGCGGTAAATGAAAACAGGTCGGCTGCTGCTACAAACCTGGCAATGCAGATGGGGGGCGGAGATTAGGGGGGATATTGCTTTGACCTCCGAGCCCAATCTGCGAGCGGCAAGAGCTATTACATGGTTACTGGATGAGAAACAGGACGCCGTTGTAGTAGTGCATAACACCAGCCTGGGGAATGGAAAAAGGGGTAAAAGGAAAGGTTTTGTATGGGTGTAACTGGGTGGAAGGTTCTCCGTGTCCTGCTACGCCTCACCAAACAAGACGCTGCAGGACCTCTCGGCGGTGTAAAAGAGCGTAGAGGGGCAGCTAGGTGATGAGCCTTTTATGGGGTGGCAGCGTCAAAGATGGAAGGGGAAGTTTGCTGGCTGAGTGGGTTGCGTGCCGAGACCTTACCCCCATTAATGATGGGGTAACACCCACTTTTTGGAGGAGAGGTGCTCAGTCACACATAGACGTAACCCTGTGTGGAGTAAGAGTGGTGGGGTTGGTAATAGGGTGGCAGATGCTGAAGAAGGAATTCCTCAGTGACTACCGACCCATTAACTTCCAAATAAAAAGAGCGACAGGAAAAGAGTGGGTAATTTTAAGAGAAGGGTTGGAAAACGTTTGCAAGGATTTCAAGGGGATGAGAATAAGGGTAGAGGAAGCCCACTATGTAACAGCACAGGTTGTCTATGCAATTCACACTTTACCAGGAAAGGGCGCTTACTTGAGAAGCGCGCAAAGTACTGGTGGAATAACAAAATTGCGGATGTGCGAGTGAGATGCAACTGGGTTTAAAGAATATATATAACAGAGTCAAAGCCACGGGAAAAAACAACGTAGAGTTTTTTCCGCAACCCCTTATATTCTACCCTCAGTTGAATATAAAGGGCTGCGGAAAAAACTAGGAGGTTTAATCAAATCTGACAAGAGGAGAAAGTGGAACCTCTTGGTAGTGGAGGTGGACAAAGACATTTGGGGCGGGGGATTCAAGATAGTTATAGGAAAAGTTGAGAGAACGCCGCCCAAAGTTTTGCTAGAAACTATAAAAGCGGCCGTGGTTAAGCTCTTCCGAAATTAAGAGGAGAGAGTGGTTAGGAGGTGTCGTGTAGAGGCGGTGGTAGTTTGTCCGTTTACGGAAGAAAAGCTTTGGGAAGCTTAAAAAAATGCATTTTGGAAAGGCGCCAGGACCTGACGGAATCTCCGCAGCAGTGGTCAAAGCCCTGGTTGAGCAGTGCTCCGAGGTGTGGCTAGCCACGCTTAACAAGAGCTTAAATAACAAAAAAATTTTAGAAGTCTGGAAAAGGGCGAGGCTTGTTCTCTTGAACTAGGGGAAGGGAGTGGTACCTATATGTCTCCTGGACGTGGCGGGGAAGCTGTTTGAGCAGATGAATCCCAAGTTTTTGTATAAGAGAGATAATATTATTATTATTTACGCACTACAGGAACAGTGATGTAGGTTGATTTGCACGATGTTTAACAATGAACTTACCATTACAGTTTCTTAGCGACCTGCAATGAATTCTGATTTATGGTCTTTTTGATCTTGACAGTTCTTGTTGTTTTTGATTTGATCTTATTTTTTTTTTAATGAATAGAGCCAGGAGATTGTGGAGAAACTAATGTGTAGTTGGCTCATTAAGTTTACCACTTTCTTTCAAGAGCCTTTGTTTATAAACAGTACTAATTGAGTACCGGCAATATATTTAGTAGGGTATGCAGGTTTCAACTGTGATGCCGGTACCCCATGTCGTAAGTTTTTTTAGATAAAGCAAGTTTATCAATCTTACCCAAAGGCCTTGATGGCTTCTGTTACTACTGACTTAGGGAGTAGTTGGGATATTTTTTTGGGATTATTTTTAATGCAATATTTTTAAGCAAGTAGTGTAGAATGTTGCGTTTCTATTAGCTTGCGGTTACGTTTTTGGCATTGCTGGCTAAGTTTGGTTTCTCTGAAGATGTCTCAGTTTTTGTTTTGTTGCCTTTGTCATCAATTGTCAGTGAATTCCTTTTTTCAAAATTTTTGGAACATACTACTACTTAAGTAGTGTAGGATTGCTTGTTACTAAAACTTTTCTGGAGTATCTTATATTAATTCTTTCATTTTTAATCTCCTTGCCAAACCGGCAAGATTTCTTGATTGTCACCCTTAGAAGAACTGACAAACTCTAAAAAAAACTTATAATACTAAACTCTTTCTTAAAACTTGCTGCTTTTATATTTTTATCGAAAATATTTGCTGCTGTTTCTATTTATTTTTAATGTACTTTTAGTAACTTCTATCTTTTAAGTTTTTTTAGAGTTAAAATATTAACAATTATTATATAAATTTGTTTTGGCCTGTCCGTGTAGAATTAAGATATGTAAATCTTTGTGGGATGATAGACACACTGATGATGGGTGCATACCTTGAAACACGAGTGTATGTGTCTCTTACTGGCCGGATGAAAAGGCAATTTACATAAAATACATCACTTATTAATTTTAAAACAAAAAAATAATTATTTATTCAATCATTTTTTTATATTTTATTAACAAATTGATTTAATTTCAAGGATTATGCCCGGCGCCTTCACCATATTATCGATATTTTTTTATTTAGTTCGTGAGGGTGTTTTAATCAAATGAATTTAATTAAAATTATATAAAAATAAAAAAATCATAATAAACCAATCATGTTTTTTAAAATAATCAAATCAAATCCTTAGTGAATTCCGCTTAATTTAAATTACCAAGTTTATTATTGCATGTAGTTTTAATCGGTTTTCATGTCCATTAGATGTTATGATATGAGCTATATTCTGTATTTTGAGTGTTACTTAATATTTAATGCGAATTAGATTTATGTAAACGCTATTATTTATGTCCCATAACTGGACACAGACAAGTTTTAGGCCTAAAACCCTCGTCAATGTGTCAAGACATATTGCAGATTGGATGAGTAAATTTGCATAAAAATGTCAACTTTTTTTATTTAATCATAATATGTAACTTCAATTAATCTTTTTTTGTAATATACTAAATAAATAATTTAATGATTATTATTACTTTAAAATTTTTTTAACATTTTTACAAAAACTACATATGGAAAATGCTCGGTGCCACATTATTTAGTCTTATCGCTTGACTATAAAACATAACGAGTGGCAGACACTCCACTTATCATCCGTACGACAGGTGATATTTGCTTTTTAAAATCAAGCATCAATCTTGTTTTCCGAGCGAATGCCAAAAAAAGGGGAAAAAAACGAGTAACAGCGTTTCTAACTAATAGTAACTGGATGCCAATGTAAATCAGCAATCGCCGACTGAATAACGTTGCGGTTGATTTATGTATTTTGTTTAATTATTATCTCACGGAAATTTTGAAGGAAATAACTTAACAATGGAATTTCATTATCTATTATTGCAACATAATCTTATTGAAGTTTAATATTAATTATTTTAATTTTTACGCATTCACTTAAATTAAGTACTCTTTGAAGAATTAATTTTATTTAAAATTATAACTATAATAAAATATTTTGATTACAACAAAAGTTCAGACACTTGTTATTAATATTACGATTATTGCGAAATAATGAATTCGCAACAACAGAGAAACGAGACAAAGGGTAGAGGTGTCTGGGAATTAATTCACGCTGCACTCCAGACGGGGAATAATATACAGCACTTTACATAAGCAAAATTAATAAAATAAATTTTCTTGTATATATTAAAATAGAGAATAATTGTTATTTAATTATGGTTTATTAACTTTAGATACAATTTTAAATTTGCAATTTTGTTATAAAAATATATAATCAGTTTATTGAAATAATGAGATGGGACACAAACAAAACAAAGCTCAATTAATATTAATGCGCGCCCCCGGTCACATTAATTTCCAGCTACGCTGCTGTCGTCCTTGGAAAAGATAATGAAACCTTATTTTCCTTATCGGGTGTGGAATTACAGCCGGCATATTTGGCCCTTAATAAAATTGGTGCTTGCCGTGATCAGGTTCATATTCCCTGAAGGCTTCCTTATACGCTCTTCTCTCTGTTGAACAGGTGTCGTTTTCTTTACAGAAATTAATTGAGAATCAACTACAACATGCCATCACTATTTATACTATTTTCATGGAAGAGATAGTCTCAAGCACTTTATAGAAATGAAAAAAATGTGAACCAAGAAGTATGTTGCTTTGAAATATAATGCCAGAAGCGCTTTGTTCACAAAGCCACATATTTTAACGAGATCTAGTATATGCTTATAAGAAGCTAAACAAATAAAATTGTTTTTGCATTTTTAACTTTTCTGCAAAGCAACAAATTGCCTTATATAATAACTGTTTTATTTATCAAGCAATCAGGTCAACCATTTAAAAAAAAAAGTATAAATTAATTATTTTGTCAGAGGTTAATTGCATTCTACTAATTTCAAATCTAAATTAAAGCGGGTATTTAATTTTTAAATGTTTTTAATTCAATTGCTCATGTAATTTTGAATTATTTTATTGTTTATGGTTGTTATGTTGATAATAAGAAATATATGTGATGCTTTGTTTTTATTAGCATAGCTTATAGAATTGGGAGAAGTAACTAATCCGCTTTTATCCTTTAGTTGATAATATTAAAAAAAAAAAAAATAATTATGTTTGAAAAAAATACGCATTTTAAAAGCAACTTATTCGTTATGCGTGAATGCATAGTTTGTTCCAGATTTTGAAACTTTTGAAAAATGATTTAGGATTTTTTTTAAATCAAACATTTTGGAAACGCATTACGCAATTTGTTTTCTACGCGTGTTGAGAATTTCAGTTAATAATTATGTCCGGAAATTTAACTTTGTTGAAGCGTAGTTTGTACAATTTTTGAAAATTCTAAAATATTGTTTAAAATTTTTTGAAAACGCCAAAATTTTGGAAACGCATTAAGCAACTTATTTTTTATGTCAATTTAAAAAGAAAATAATAATTATGTTTGGAAAATTAATTTTATTTGAAGCATAGTTTGTTTCATATTTTAAAAATTCTGAAATTTTTTTTAATTTTTTGAAAACTCTCAAATTTTGGAAATGCATTAAGCAACTTATTTTTGATGCGTGCTGTAAATATTAGAAAAAAAATGTTAGTAGTAATGTCCGGAAAAATAATTTTATTGAAGCATAATTTGTACAGTATTTAAAAATTAAAAAAATAAAGTTTTTTGAAAACGCCCAAACTTTACAAACGCATCAAGCAACTTATTTTTGATGAGTGCACGTAAATATTTAAAAAAAAATGTTTTTAATTATGTTTGGAAAAATAATTGTATTAATGCATAGTTTGTTTTATAATTAAAATATTCTAAAAATTATTTAAGATATCTTGTAAAAATTTAATTTTGTAAAAGCAATAAGCAACTTAGTTTTAATGTGTGTTGCAAACTTTAAAAAAATGTCAATAAATATGTTTGGAAAATCAGTTTTATTGAATCATAATTTGTTGCGTATTTTAGATATTAAAAAAAAATTATGTAGGATTTTTTTAAAACTTCCAAATTAAAAAAAAAAACGCATAAAGCAACTTATCTTTAAAACATGCTGCAAATAAAAATACTGTCAATAATTATGATAAAAAAATTAATTTTATTTAAGCATAATTTGTTCCGTAGTTTCAAATAACTAAAAAAATTTTTAATTTTTTTTTTTTTAATTCTAAATTTTGGAAACTTATAAAGCTTAGTTTTAATGCGTGTTGAAAATTTTAGACAAAAATGTCATTAATTATGTTCAAAAAATTAATTTTATTTAAGCAAGGTTAGTTCTATTTTTTTCCAAAATTCTGAAAATCTATTTATGATTTTTTGATTTTTTTTAAACTTTAAAAACGCATTAAGCAACTTATTTTCAATGCCTTCTGCATATTTTAGAAAAAAAGGTTAATAAATATGTACAAAAAATTGATTTTATTGAAGCATAGTTTGTTTCATGTTTTGAAAATTTTGAAAAATTGTTTAGAATTTTTGACCTTTGACAAAAGGTCAATATTTAGGAAAATCAATTTTATTGAAGCACAATTTGTTCTATACAAAAAAATAATCTAAAGCTTAAAAAAAAATAATTTTTGAAAACGCATAGAACAACTTAGTTTCAATTTTTGAAAATACAGTCAATAATTATATCCGGAAAATTAATGTTAGTAAAGCATAGTTTGTTCTATATTTTGAAAATTTAAAAAAAATTTTTAGATTTTTTGGAAAAGCATTGAGTAATTTTTTTTAGTGCTGCAAATTTTAGGAAAAATTGTTATTGATTATTTTCTATGCGTGCTGCAAATTAAAAAAAAAAATATTAATAATTATGTACAAAAAATTAATTTTATTGATTTAATTTTTAGTTCCATGTTTCGAAAGTTTTTAAATTTTTTTTATAGGGTTTTTTAAAAAAATCTTTAATTAAGTCCAAAAAATTAATTCTATTGAAAGATAGTTTGTTTATATTGTAAACATTTTAAAAAACTAATTAATATTTTTTAAAAACTTTTAAAATTTGAATACTTATTTTCTATACGTGCTGTAAATTTCAGAAAAAATATCAATAATTAAGTCCAAAGAATTAATTTTATTGAAGCATACATTGTTTTGTATTTTAAAGATTTTTTGAAAAATTTTAAATTTTGTAAACGCAATTTATTTTTTATGCGTTTTTGAAAAATATTTCAAAAATAAAACTTGGAAAATTATTTTTATTGATGTGTTTGTTCTATACTTAAAAGTTCTAAAAAAAAATATTTAATTTTTTTTTTTTTAAATTATAAAAGCTTTTTAAACAATTTACTTTTGCAATTCATAATGCAAATTACAAAAGAATATTTTAAAAATGATATCCGTAAAATCAGTTTTATTGAAGCATGATTAATTCCATACTAAAAATTTAAAATTTTGAAGATTGAAGCATAAATTGTTCTATACTTAAAAATTCTAAAAAATTATTTAAGATTTTTTAAAAAATCAGTAATTTTACAAACGCATTAAACAACTTATTTTCTATGCATTTGCAAATTTCAAAACAAGTTTGTACTGTTAAAAATTCTGAAAATTTAATTGAAAATGTATGAAAAACCATTTTTTTTTTAAATTGCATTAAGGAACGTATTTCTCTGTAATAATGTAATAATGCTTGAAATATTTTATATAAACAGAAGGAGAACTAATACCGTAAGGTAGTTCGCATTATCATCGGTGTAACAAGTCTACTGAACTACCGAGTTTTCCATTAAAATGTGTCATTTTTATTTTATAAAAAATAACATAACAATAATAATAAAAATAACACGTAACTATATTTGTAGTTTAATTTCAAGTAGAAACTCTCCGTCTACTTGTGGAACACGATATCACTACGACTGTGGTTGCAAATTTCTATTTTTTTGAAGAAATTCTTCATCACTCTGCTGTACATTGGCTGCTCTATTTTGCAAATAACAGCCCAAATATTATCCTTGAGCTCTTCGATTGTTGTGTTATTGGCGTAAACTTTGTCTTTAACGTAGCCTCACAGGAAAATATCTAGCGGTGTTAAATTGCATGACCTAGGCGGCCAGTTGATGTCTCCCCTTACCGAAGTAATACTTCTAAGAAATCGCTGACGCAATATTGCTTTTTTTTCTTCACTTGTGTGGCATGTAGCTCCGTCCTTCTGAAAATGGATAGCACTTTTGTTCATCTCGTTCAATATTGTTAATTGTAACAGTTTTACCTTTATTATTATTGAGTTAAAAAATGACCATATCACACCACTGGTTCAAAAAGCACACCAAACTGTAACTCGTTTTGGATAAAGTGGTTTCTTAACAATTAAACTAGGGTTTTTGCATTCTCAGATCCAACAGTTCTGTTTATTTACAAAGCCACTTAAATGGAAATGGGCTTTTTTTGCTCAGGATGATTTTATGGAGGAACTGGGGGATATTTTCCTGCATTATCAATGCTCATTAAACAAAAGTACGGCTTTGTTTGTGGTTTTTCGGCTTTAATTCTTAAGCTAGCTGCACTTTATATGCATACAGGTGCAGATCTTTATGCAAAATGCAATGTAATGGTGTGTGTAATGTGTAACTGTTGTGAACGTCGTAGAATCGACATACGTGGATTTTCTGCGACACTTTTAGCAACAGCAGCAATGATTTTACCTGATCTAACACTACGACAATGGACTAGTGACTCAACCTTAATAACTTGGCCAAATGTTTTAATTTTTTTAATTATCTATACATTTGCTGTTTGTGACCTAATACACCGCAAACTCTACGAATCGTCTCCGCTAAATATTTACCATAGCTGTAGTGAATTTTTACTATATATATATTCTTTGTTGAAGCGTATATTGTACCATTTTTGTAAATGGGACAATTTTTACTTTTCAACTGTAAAAAAATAACATTTATATCTTTACAAATTTTAAAATGGCGCAAACTTTAAAATGACACTTCTTAATGAAACACCTCATCTAGCATTACAATGTTTTCAACTTTGTGACGTTATGTAAACCGGATTGACCTAAGATAATCTGTTTGCTCTTTTTTCTAAGTACCTTCTCGTCGTTATGCGTGCTTTCACTATTCTGGAAGTTGGCAATCATTATGCGGACTTTTTACCTAACTTAATAGTTTGTAGTGCAATTGAAACATTTTTGTAGGTTATTTAGCATCTTTTTTTAAAGTTTCTTTTTTATAAAATTTTTTGATATTATTATTTGGAGAAGATTAAAAGAATTTTTCTTCTCGCGTGACGTGTTCCAAGTATTGTAATTTTGGTGTTTAATTATTTTTTTTTATTATTCTAATTACTTCTATAATGGTTACTTGGTCTATCTATGGTCTTTTTAGTATTCTTCTGCATAATGTAACCTTCTTTATTGTCTACGTTTTTACTTTATAATAGTATGTTATGTATGTAGCATTTTGTTAGTCTGGTATTTAACTATAGGCTTAGGTTTTTTTTGCATAGTTTTTTTTAATTTTTAAGAAGGTTGTTTTTGCTTTTTATTCTTATTTTTTCTGAACTATTGTTGTTTTAGTTAATGAATGTACTTATGTAGTTGTATTTTGTTATTGTTTTCTATAGGTTTATTATTGTGCATATAGATGTTTTTGTCGTTTTTGTCATTATTATAAATTTGCTTTTCTTTGTACTTAAAGATTTCTACTTTTGCTGGTTTCTGCTATTCTGTTACTGGTTCTTTGAAGGTCTTCTAAGTTGGTTGCAATTATAGCTCTACCATTGGCATATATTTTGTTGTTGATAGGTATACCTTTAACTTTTAATTGATGGTTGTGACCTCTTTTTTTTCTTCTTGGCGTGCTTCATCTGCTCCGGATACTAACGATTATTATCACGATCTTCTCCTTGTTTACTGCGTCTTCCTGGGCCTCTTCTTCATTACGCGTGCCTGAGATATTCCAATTTCCTAACCTTTACAGTTTTCAATACTTCCTGTTTTTTGCCTATTTTCTGCAGAACCTTCTCATTACTAATGTGCTCTTTCCATGAGATATTTAGGATACGACGATATGTCCATAGTTCGAAGACTTCCAATTTTTTCTTTGTATCTTTTTCTACTCTGCATATGATTTCTACTAAATGATTTTAGAGTTTATTCACGCATGTGCATAGATATGTGCATTTGTTCACTTGGTCTATGGTTTTGTTGTTGAGAAGTATCGCCCGCTGTAATGGATTATTTTTACTGACAAGCATATATTTGGCCATACACCGAAAGGTAGAATGGCATATGTTTAAATAAATAAATAAATAAATATATTTGGTCTTTTTGAGATTGAGATCGATTTTGTACTTCTCGCTGACTAATTTGATCTTATGCATCATCAGCTGAAGTCTTTGAACTGTACTGATTAATATTCCTTTCTCTACTTTATCCAGCGCCTTCTTAAATATTACCTCTACTACGTGATAATTCATGTTCATTCACAATTTACTATTTTTTTTTCACAAATTTATTTTTACGAACTCTACTATTACTAATTTTGGATTTACTAAAGCCTTCTACACTTCTAACTTATTTCATCTGTAGTAAATTGTTTTATTATTTCATTAACTATTATTTCAGTTTTGGTTGTTTCTAACCACGTTTTAATACTTTATGAGCGGACTCTGTAATTTTTGATTTTTTTTAAATACAATTTTATATTTTTTATTAATTTATGACTTAATTTTGGTGTTTTCTTTCAATTGTATTACCAGATTTTCTTATTTTGACAATAGTTTGATGTTTCAAGATCAGATTTTGCTATTTTTCAAAAAATCATAGTAAGACCTTGAAGGTTGTTTATTGCAAATCTTTCCAGGGAAGCAGAAAATTAATTAAAATAGCGTATTTTAAATATTAATAACGGGTTAGATAATAACAAACAAACTTTTGTACTTTTGTATTTTACTTTTATAGTGCGTTTTACAACTATATTACATCGCCCCTAAAGTCTTACTACTTGGTTGAAGGAGTTGATGGGCCCAACGGCTTATTAGGTGACTTTTGAATAATTTGACCTTGTTTTAGCTTAGCATCATACCAACAAAACCACAATCAGTTTATCCACAGGCAAATATTTGCTAGGAACTCGACTCAACAAATAAGGCAAAAGAAACTAATAATCATTTTAACTTTATAGCTTTAAAGTTTAAAAATGTAAAATAAAAAATAAAAAATTTGATAGTTCAAGATTCTAGAAAAACGGCCCTTTTGACAATTGCATTGTAAACAGAGGGAGCGGGCGCAAAGAGAAGCTTATTACAAAAATTGTTGTTGGTTGGAAAACATCCAATATTACAGTGCTTAAGATTAAGCTAGGATAACTCGGAAGTGTTATGTTATGGCGGCAATACTCTTTATGTTACGATACTTTTTTTGGATTCTGGTAATATTTGCATAGGAGAGTTTTTAAAGGCTACTCTACTACATATTCTCCTTTTTGTGAACAGAAAAATTGTTGTCAATAGTATTTTGACTTTATAAAAACCTTGTAAGCTGCATCTAAAACTTTATAGCAAACAAGTTCCATCAACATGACATTTTTAAATTGGTTGGGACGCTTGAAAACATAGTTTTAGTTGAAAGCAAGAAAATTCAACAAAAATTACAATTGACAATAACTATTTAAACTTGTTTGAACTAAGGGGTTGCTTCCAACTTTAATAAATCCAAAAAGCAGTTATGTAAATTAATAATTAATTGACTACATACTGAATATTAGACCTAGTTTTATAAATTGGTTTATATATAGTACTGACCCAACGCACGCTAAACCTCCCAACCACTACACCGAGCTTTAACGTCGTATATTAATTAACTTTACACTAATTTATTTAAGGAACGGCCATTGCAGTTAAATCATTTGACTGCATCTCTTTGTTTATAATTTTCCGCGCGCTTATTTATAAAGTGAACTTACACACAACTACTAATATATTGAAAAATCCTTTTAAATTTTATCGGATTTTTTGATTTCTAATTATTTATTTATTTTCTGTAAAATTTGTACAATAATATAGATTAGTGCATTAAAATCTTTTCAGACCTTATATCAGCAAACATTTTAAAAGTTTTTTTTTATGTATATAATTCAGTCAGAAATCTAGTCATTTACGCTTGGTTTTACAAGCAATAATGTATTAATTATAGAAGCCAATAAATAAAAGCTATTATTTTATTGAAAAATGATATAGCCCCATAGTACATAGCTAATGGCTAATATCGTAGCCGAAAATTCAAATTCATCGCTCACAAAAAAAAAGAAGACCGTAGTGGGAGAGAGAGTTAATCATGGAAATCCTCGCTTTATGGCCATCCTTATCCGTAATTCATATAAAATAGACTTCCACATTGCGATTTTATTATGTCCGCAACATAGAGCAGCGGCACGCCATTTAAATATAATATTTACTCCGAAATAACGTTTGGCGCCGGAATGCAGACCGAATTAAAAACGGATTCCATTACACGCCAGAATTATTCATATCAGGATTTTCTATTTTATTAAATATTTATATCGCTTAAGCTGCAAACACACCGCCAGGATTACTTTATATAAATATTTTTTGTTTTTACTTTTTTATTTTTATTATTATTACTATATTGTGTAGCTTGGATTATTTATGATTGAAATGTGAGCGCACCTGTGGCGAGGAGTTTTGCTCGGTGCTCAGAGCGCATTAATTTCCATTAAAACACATATTCGGGTTATAAATTTGTACTTAATTTGCAAGTTCTCGTCTTCACGGACCGCAACATAAACAAAGATTAACGAGCCGTGAGCGATTTGTATATTCATATTTTATTACAAGAAAAAGGATAACTAGCGCGCATGCATGGGCGTCGCAAACAGCCATTTATTACAGTCTCTGCAACATGAAGATAAATATCTGTATTTTGGGAATTGCCTAAATCGGAAGGGTTTTAAATAGAGAATTGTGTTATACACGATTTTATTTGTTATAGTTATTATAATAGGAAATTTGCAGAAAGCTTATTTGATACATTTTTCTTCTATGTGATCAATTTGTCTACTGTAAAAAACAAAAAAAAAAGTAAATAATTTATTATACGAATTATATTATGTAATATTATTATTTATATAGAAATATTTAAAAAAAACGTTTTATCTAAATCAATCTATTAAAAAGACAAAGAACAACTGTGATAAAAATGTCAAAAGCAAGCAAAGCAAAACCATGAATAGGACTTTCTAGTGATTTGAAGAAGTTATTTAATGTAAATCAAAAATTGGGGAAAGAACAAAATCTTGAGGAATACCAGAATTTATCATTTTGGGGTCAGAGTCAAAACCATCAATTCTAACAATAATTTTTTTATTGTCAAGAATACTATTGTACAGATTTACACTTTTTTTATCAAGACTTAAACAAAGGAAATTGTTGACAAGATTAGGATGCTATACCCTATCAAACGCTTTGGAAATGTCTAAAACTACTGCAAGCTTGATATTATTTTTATATTCTGCTAAAGTAAGAGCAGAATAACATTCAAAAATTAGCTTTGATGTGATTTTAGACCGGTTTATTATTACTACTCTATTATCCGTTAGAGTTTGGAATCTATGGTTTTTGGATCTGAGCTATTGTGTCTTGCATTCTAGTTTGTGTTCTAGTGTTGCTCAGTTGTTAGACAGTAATGCAGGTTGCATTTGTTAATCTTAATGTGTTGCATTATTGGTCGACAGTGGTGTATCTCCATTCCGGTTTTGTCCAGGATGATTAATCTCTTGCGTTTTTATTGCTTTCTACTGCCGCATCATATTTTTTGCAGAATTTTTCATTTTTCTCTTGGAATTTTCTTTTGTGTTTTTTACGCTTTTTCTGAGTTGTTCAGGTGAGGGCTAAAACGTGAAAGAGCAAATTCTTTTTTTGGTGCTTTTGATTTTGGAGGATGTGTCTATTTACTTGAAAGCTTTGGATTTTGCTTTTTGGGGAGGTTTTAATGCATTCTGTTATAGGTTAGCAGTTGCTGGTCTGGCACATGAGGTGTTTGATTTTTTAAAAAGGAGGTTTGCTTTTCAGCAGCCAAAGCGCCTTTGTTAAATTTTTTACTTTAGCCTTGCTGATTCTGTATTTTTTGGCACCGGTCTATGAGGTATGGTTCAACAGTTTTGGACGTCAATAAGGTATTTGTAGATTCACTCACCTGTGCGGGGTTCCTAGTCTCTTATCTGGCGCCTTTGCAGGTGTCGGATAGAGAAATGCCTCCCAGATATGGTTGATACCGGGAAAATCAAGTATCCAGGACGGACCAAAACTAGCACATCCTGATGGAAGGTTGATAACTAACGAGGCTCTGTCAGCAGCACCCTCTTGCCAGCCAACAGCTTTGGGTAAAGGAGCTGGCAGGAGTGGGGCAATTCTTTGCCTTGATAGTAAAAAATCATTCCCATAAGCGGATGAACCGACAAACTGGTAAACGTCGTGGAAATGCGAAAAAAATTGAAAAGTACTGCATTATAGGTTGCTAAGACATCCCAACAGAACATTATGGAAGAATTTAATGTTAAATATCTAATATACAAGAGATTATAGCTGCCCAATTGGATCTCCGGGAGTAGCAACATTGAATGAGTTTAACCAAACTAAAATAAAATTACAAAACACAACCCAAATAAGAACCTGGAATGTCCGCGGACTTTTGCAGATAGGTAAACTGAACATTATTAAAAGAGAAGCTGACATACTGGCCAGAAGCTGGACATTTTAACACAAGTACTGCACATATCATATACTTCTCAGGAAACACAGAGAAAAGTTGCAATGGAATGGCTTTTCTGTTAAACAAAACCGCCAACAAAGCAGTACTGGGGTACTGTAATGCATTAATGATCAAATTATAGTGCTAAAAAATTGTAACCCATTAACATAAACCACGTTCAAGTCTACACACCAACATCGGAGGCATGGGGTAAAATAATGGAAGCATTCTACGAACAGCTGCAAAACACTCTAAAAAATACTTGTCCTGCTTGGAGACATGAACGCAAAAGTGGGGCAAAACTTAAACAAAGAAGACAACTTTGCGGCACAATAAGGCGCTACGGTTTAGGCACACAAAACGAGCGAGGAGTCCGTTTAATTTAATTCTGCCTAGAAAACAATTTAGCCATTGCAAACACGCTATTCCAGCACCATAGCAGACGTCTATATACGTGAAAATCTCCAGGAGATAGATATAAAAACCAGATCGACTATATCATGGTCAATTCAAGATGGAGATTCTCCATTATGAACTGTAAAACGTTTCTTGAAGCAGATTGCGGATCGGACCACTAACTTCTAATGCAATTTAGACTTCAATTAAAAAAATCTACCATAAAATGAAAGAACCAGAATGACTGACGCTATCAGTGAGCAATTTCAACAACAGCTAGAAGAAAAACTCGTTAAAGAAAAAGAAGTAATATTAAACATTGCAGACGCGGACCTGAAATGGAAAAAACTAAAAAAAAAATAAAAGAAACAGCATAGGAAATTTAACAACAAACCAAAGGAAAGGAAGACCTTAAAACAAACAGGACTAGTGACTCAAGAAGACAACAATAGATTCAAAAAACTATCAAGAAAGATCCAAAAACAATGTAAACAAGATAAGAACCATCACGTCCAAAAAATCTGCAGGGAAATAGATGAACATCAGAACAAAAACAACACCCATCTATATAAAAAAGTAATAAAACTAACAGTCGCAGAAAGATGAAAGCAATACTTCAAAAAACTATACGAAGGCGAGCTAATTATAACAACCAAACAACCCATAAGTAGGGCAACTGAGCAGAAACCTAACATACTAAGAACGGAGATAGAGGAAGCCATAAAACATAAATAAATCACCACGCATTAACGGCATCACTGCCGAAATGTTGAAGTTGTTGCGAGAAACCGGCTTGAAAATAATACACAAATATGCAACAAAATCTGGCAGAGTGGTCATTGGTCCAATGGTCCAAGGATTGGCATACATCAATAGTGGTCCCAATCCACTAAAAAAAAAGCTCTACGAAACAGTGCAAAAACTACCGCACAATCTCTAATAGCATACGCAAGTAAGATCTTACTGCAAATAATTGACCGGAAGCTAAAAAAATAACTGGAGTTTCAAATACCATCTAAATAGCCTGGATTTGTAAAGGGTCGAGGCACAAGGGATCAGATATTTAACACGCGGTAACTAATAGAGAAATCAAGAGAGTTCAATGCGCTTATGTTTTCTATTTAAAGGTTTTTGTTGGCGGAGGTGTTTTCCAACTGCCTAAGTGCACTAAACGTTTGGGTAGGCTTTAGACTGTGGTGCAAAGTATGAAGTTATAGGCGCGGACTAAATTTGTATTTGTAACTTTGTTAGGCGTTTTAGGGTGTTGGCCGTCTCTATTGCATAATCCATTAAAGATTTTTTTTATTTATTAATTACTCAATGTCTATTGCTTATTGATATGTTTGAGTTTGGGTTGGTAGTCCCCCATCGGGGAAATAAAATACTCAGGGCGGACTAAAACTAGCACTGCAGCGTAGCGTCTGTCTCAAATCGAGGGGCTGCAAGCAAACACCGACAGCGTTTGACCCAAATTGGGCGGCTGTCAACAGCGTCTGTACCCAAAATGGGCGGCTGTAACCAAAACTTGCCAACCCGCATGGCAAGCGTGGCGCTTAAACGCCGTTAACCCTCTAAACACGATTATGAATTCTCAAACATTAATACCCCAGGCAAGTAGAGTTACTAGCTCAGAATCTTGCACTGATATACCAGGCCGCTTCAAGGATTCTGGGAGAAGCACAAATTTGACAAGGAAATATAGACAACAACCAACACCGGAAAGAAAAGAGAATCTCTTCATTGCAACCTACAACATCCGAACGCTAAGACTCAAAGAACATATAGAAAGACTAGAGCAAGAACATCAACATATAAAATGAGAACGCAAAACTAGATTAAAAGGAGAAATAACAACATCTCTGAAGTCAGGACACCTATTTTAGCAATGCAACACAGAAACCAACTATCACATAGGAGGAGTTGATAAACAAGCATCTGAAGAATTGAGTTACTAAAACAAAATCTATATCTAATTAAGTCATATACATTATGATACAAATTAACAACAGGTACAGCCTACAAGTAATCCAGGTGTATGCCTTTACCAGTGCATCCGGGGATGATGAAGCGGAACAGCTATACAAAGGTATAATCCCTGCCAAAAACAATGAAGACGTCAAATTTGTTACAATTATTGGACCTCCGCAACAAAGATAGACCTGGAAAAGTCCAAACGGTATCGTAAAAAAACGAAATTGATTACATCTAACCAACAGAAAGAATATATGCCAAAATGATACCGTTCTAAACCGATTTGATATTAATAGCGACCATCGTTTAGTCCAAGCAACTTTACAAATAAACGCAAAATTTGAAAGAAATAAACTAATATACCAACAAAAATTACCAACAGTTAAAGTGCTGAGCGGAAACAAAGACGCATTCCAACAAACTCTAAACACTAAACTAGGCGAACCGAAAATACTCCTACAATTTGAAATAGACGAACTGTCCAAGCACATCGCAAAGAGCATTTAAGTTGCAACAAAGGGAATATGCTCAAAACACAAAGTAAACTCAAAACAAACTTGCGCAAACACAAGAAACCTTATGGAAGTTAGGAGACAAATTGATCGGGAAGCAGAAGACTATAAAGAAATTAATAAAAACATTTACAAGAATATCCGAAAAAATCTAAGGGAACATAAAACAAAATTGATAAAAAATACATTTGAAGATAACAAAAGCATGAAGGTTCTCAAATCCAAGCTATTAAATAGAATATCAAAAATGACCAAAATTAGAAATCAAGATGGCATTATAGTCAGTAATCGGAAAAAGATCACAGATGGTGTTCAGGACTTCTATAAAAAGCTATATAGCTCTATAACCTAGGATAATCGATACCAGAGATTAAATATTCAAAACGTGGGATTGGAAGAAATTCTTAAAATAGACACAGACAAACTAATAGCAACACTAAACCAGATGAAAAACAGAAAAAGTCTAGGCGAGGATCAAATTACCTGCGAATGATTAAAATAGAAGGTAAAGCCGTTCTGGAAAATGGACAAATTCTACTAAACAAATGTATGAAGGAAGAATACCAACCATGCAAACAAGCGAAGTTCCGCATAGGATTTGGGACTATAGACCACTTGCAGACACTTTGTACTGTCATCGAAAATAGCACTAGTATAATATAACAATGCACGTAGTCTTTATGGATAATAAGAAGGCTTTCGACTCCGTCAAAACGTGGGCAATACTAAAGTCTTTATACATTGTGAGAATCGACTCAAGATACTCAAACCTTATCAAACAGATCTACGAAAACGCGATCATCCAAGTTAAAATTAACAAAGATTTAAAGACAGATACTATCCCAATTAAAAGAGAAGTGCGGCAAGGAGATACAATTTCTTTAAAAATTTTGACATTAGCCTTGAAGGATGTCTTGAAAACCTAAAACTGGCATAAAAACGGAATAAATATTGACGGAGTACGCCTCAATCATTTGCGATTTACAGACGATATTGTTGTTATCGGCAGCACTGTAGAAGAATTTAAGAGCTGCTCCAGGAACTTCGTCAACAGTCAGTAAAAATTGAACTTGAATTGTCAAAAACCAAAATTATGAGCCTAGGAAATATTCAGGTAACAATTAATAATCATTCCATTGAACAAGTATCTACATACATTTATTTTGGCCATAAAATTCAACTCGGTAAAGAAAATCAGATTTCCAAAATCTTAAGAAAAATAGGTCTTTCTTGGACGTCTTTTGGTAAATTAAGCCATAACCTCAAATCCAAGGAGTTCCCTATAAACCTCAAAAGGAAGGTATTCAAATCCAGTGTTTACTTACGGCCTCGAGACAATGTCCATGACCCGGAAAACATCTAGCAGACTGCAAGCCACACAGAAAGCAATGGAGAGGTATATGCTCGGAATTACTTTGAGGGACAGAGTTTGGAATGAGAAATTCCGAAAAAAAAACCGTTGTGACAGAGGTACTTATTAGGGTGGTGCAGCTTAGCGATGGGTTGGCCGCAGGACTTGGATAGGTGGACAATGAGGATGACAACTTGGCGTCCGAGAGAGACTAAGCAAAGTGCTGGTAGACCCCAGAAAAGATGGCAAAATAATATTCAAAATATCGCAGGAAAAAACTGGACTCAAACTGCAGCAAATAAGAAGACGTAGAAATTTTTGGAGGAGGCCTACATCCAGGAGTGGATAATTGATGGCTGTGAAGAAAAAAATGAAGATTGGATAAGAAATGCTAAAATAAAATAGAAAAGTAAAATCTAGATAAAGTAAATCAACCTAACTTAACCTAACTTAAACTTTTTTTTTTTTTTTTTTTTAGAGAGTGGAGTAATGCATTATGCAGAGGTGTGTGGGACTCCTTTCCTAATTCAGTAGAGACCCTAGCTTAATGGCATCCGCTTTTCGCATTTCTTCATTTAGCTAGGTTTTTGTTGTTGCTACCTACTTTGCTTTTTTAGTCTGTTCTCTTCTCTTTTTAATTAATTTTTTTTCTTGGGCCCTTTCGTCCTCTTCCTTCTTTGACATAATTTTGTCTACAATGCTGTCTATTAGGCACCAATTGTCTTTGCTTTCCACCTTATTGAACTTAACCTAACCTAACTTAATCTAACCTTATCTTTTTTTTTGTGAGTAAATCGCTACTGCTTCCTGGGCGCTTGGTTCAACGCGCCCAGGAGTGTTGGACTTCCACCCACTAAAAAATCTCAATTCTTCTCAACGAGTAGGCGGAATACCCCGATAAGGGTTTGCATCACCTACCCGTCTGGTCTCAATTAATTTGCCTGTTGTACGGCTATCTGCCTGGCCAGTTCTTCTTGTTCCTTTGTGCTCATTGTGTCTCTCACGAATGAGTGTACCTGCTTCCAGTTGTGCTTGTTTTTAAGTAGGAGGTTCATTAGGCTGTCGGTCGTCAGTGCCTTTCCTACAGCTACCTCTGCTTTATGACTTCCGACGTGCCATCGCGTCAGTACGACTTTTCTTTGTGTGGATAAAAGCGCTGTCAGGTGCCTGTTTACGCCGAGAGCCCGCTTCCAGACCGGCGCCGCGTAGGTCAGTATGGATTGGATCACGGAGTGGTAAATTGCCCTTCTTTTAGCGCTTTGCCCGCTTACGTTTGGCATTATCTTCATTAGAGCAGTCATGGTCTTCTCTGCTTTGCCGATGGTGTTTTGAACGTGCGGGCCAACGATCCAGTTCGAGTCCAACCATACTCCCAAGTACTTGAATGATTTTTTTGGGATGATGGTTTCTCCTCTTAAGACGAAGGCGACTTTGGTCTTCTTCTTCGTTCCTTTCACGACCAGTGCCTCAGTTTTCTCGGGAGCCAGTTCCAGGCCGATTTTTTTTTTTTTAGGGCTTTGTTTGCAGCCTTCTGCATCTCCTGCATGCTGTTCGCTCTGATCACCACCGCTAGGTCGTCGGCGTAGGCGGCCGTTCTGCATTCTCTTGGAAGTTGTAGGCTCAGCACGGGGTCGTAGACGACGTTCCACAGACTAGGTCCTAGGACGGAGCCCTGCGGAACCCCCTGTGTTAGGTTCTTCTCCTTCCCTGTGGCAATTTGGATAGTTCGCTCCCCCAGATAGCTTGCTATGAGGTCTAGGAGATACCGGCTCGTTCCTATCTCTGTCAACCTTCTTTTAATTTGCTCCCAGCTGGCGGTGTTGAACGCGTTTCTTACGTCCAGCAGAATGATTGCGGTCCACGCGCTTGTGCTGTCTTCGCAAAGCTCTCTTGCTTTCATGATGGCGTCGACTGTTGAGCGGCCCTTTCTGAAGCCGTATTGGCTGCTGGATATGGCTTCTTTTTCTTTCAGTTCCTCCTCAAGCCTCTTCTTTATCAGGTGTTCGTACAACTTGCCGGGTACGCTTAGCAGACTGATAGCCCTAAATTTGTCTTCTCCTTTGGGGATCAGCGCTATCTTCGCTTTTTTCCAAGGTTTTAGAAAGATTCTTTCGTTCAGGTTCTTGTTGTACGCTGCCAGCAGCACGTCGGGAATGACTTTGTGCGCGAGCTTGATGATTTGGCAGTGGATTCCGTCGGGTTCCGAGGCTTTTTTAGGCTTCAGTTTTCTAATGGCCTCATTCAGCTCGTCGGCGGTAAAAGGAGTCGGGTTTTCTGCGTCTCCGGTTGTCAGCGGAGCTGCTTGCTCAATAACATCCGGGAATAGCTCCTCAATAATCTCCTTCCTCCTGCTGTCCTCTAGAGTTATATGGTTCGGCTTTATAGCCTGCTTCTTTACCAGTATCTGGTAGCTCTGTCCAAAAGCATCGCTCTCAAGGTCGTCGACCAGGTTTCTCCATTTTTCTATCTTGCTCCTGCGGATAGCTGTTTGGTACTCTTTTCTGGCGGTTTTGAGCTGTGCTTCAAGTTCTTTGACCCTATCCGGTTCTCCTTTCGCCTTGGATCTTGTCAGAAGCCTTCGTATTTCGGTACATTTCTTTCTTTTTGCGTCAATAGTATCGCTCCACCAGTAGGGCAAGTTGTTTGATTGACCGCGGATCTTGTAGCTGGCCCAGTCCTGAACTTCTTTAAGTTTCTGGAAAAAAATCTGGTTGTACCGGAGGCCTCTAAGTTCGTTCCTCGCTTTTTCTGCGTTCATTACCCATTCCCATTCTGATCTTTGATCCTGGTTGTTGTAACGATTGCCAACCTCAAAAGAGAGATATCGGTGCAGGTTTAGGGATTCCTCGTCCTCTTCCACCTTCCATTTCCTTACCGAGATGTTGTTTGTGGCAATCGTTTGGTCAATGAACGATACGCTTTCCTTTCTTGCAAAGGTTGGCGTGAGTCCGTCATTTATTAGGATTAGGTTTAAGGCCGCCATCCAACGTGTGAGGTACTCGCCCCTTTTGTCCTCCTTTGCTGAGCCCCACGCTGGTGATTTCGAATTAAAATCGCCCGCCAGGATTACTCCCTTCTTTCTGGTCTTGATGGCCTCTATGATGTTGTCCACTCTAGACTTATAGGCGGGCAGAGTTGTGTTAGGCGAGACGTATGCGTTTATGACCTCATAGTCTGTCAGGCTAATAATTTGGAAGCCATTTTCTGGTTGGTGGCAAATTATTTTGGCTCTTTTTTGTTCATTATCTGAACCGCCACGTCCGCTCCGTTGTCCGTCAGCAGACCCTGTTTTTTAGCTATGGTCTTATTTGGTTTCTGGAACAAGATGACGTCTGCTCCCATTCGTCTTGCCTGGGCTGCTGCTACGTCGTGGGCAGCCCTTCCGGTCCCGACGTTTATTTGTAGGTACTTAATCATTTTGTTCCGACTGCTCCCGCCTACAGCGGTCTAGGAGTTTTCTGAAGTTTGGACACGCTCCGGACTTGCTGTTTCCCCAGTTTTTTTTGGAGGACGTTTTTCAGTCCCTCCGATCTTCCCTTTTCGGTCAGGATAAGCAGATCCCCTTTCTTTGTCTGCCTCATAGACTTGACGCCTTCCCCTTCCTGGAGTGGATTTGCCTTTCCTTTTACCTTTTTCACCAGGTCGGCATAGATGCAGCCGCTTTGACGATGATTGCCTCAGTAGTCCTCGGCCTATTGTCCTTGTTTTTCTGCGGATCTCTTCTCTTTCCTTTCTGAGTTTTCCACTCCTGGTTTGGGTCGTCCTTTGTAGTTTTCCCCTTTCCTTTAGCCTCAGACTTCTTACTGCTTTTGTCCTCCTTTGGTTTTGGGGAGGCTATCTGGACCATAATGCCCTTTCCACCCATTATGTATTCCATCAGTTTTCGGACCGTAGCAGTGTTTTTTCCGGGTAGCTCTGCCACGATGTGGTTTTTCCGGTCCGCTTTCATCCTATCTTTTATCGCCGTTAGCCCTTTGTACGCCTGCTGGAGTTGCGTGTTGTCGCTTTCCTCGAGGTCGATTATCAGGTAATAGCTATATCTTTCTTTTGTTTCCCATTCGAGCTCGCTTGTTGGGGTTTGCGTTGTGTATTTAATGTAGGCCATTTCTCCTGGAGTTACCCTTTGAGTCTTTACTTCCTCGATTTGCATGCTGCCGTTTCGTTCCGGTTTCCAGTAGATGAGATTACACTCTTTATCTACTACCCTTACTGTGTCTTAGTTTTTCTGGAGTTCCCCCATTGTCTCTTCTACTTGTCTTGTGTTTGGAAAGTCTTCTTCTTCCCAGTCCAAAGCAAGTAGCTCCAGTGCATTTTCTAGGCATTTCTTCTCCGAGACTCTTTCCCTCATTGGGGTTTTCTTTGGTAGAGGGCTTCGCTTCTTGGTCTTCCTCTCAATCTCAAGAAGTTTTTTGAGGGCATCTACTTCTAGTTTTAGTTTCTCTGTCTCCTCCATCTGCATATTTTCTTGGTCTTTCTTTCTATTAGCTAATTGGGCTTTCAGCTTTTTTATCTCTTTCCGCATTTCCTCCGTGCTCTCTCTCTGTTGTAGTTTGAGAGTCGCTAATTCCCCCTTTAGCTTTGAGGTCTCGTCCTCATCAGTTAGCTTCTGCTGGCTTTCCAAAGTTTTTTCTTTTTTATCAGGCTTTGCTTGTAGGTCATTCTTTAAAGCTTTTATGTTGGTAGCTAAGGTTCTGATATGACCCTTCACGTTGATGTTAACGTTCTTTCCTTTTGTGCTGTCGATGAAGGCCAAAGCAGTAGCTGCTGTTTGTGCTAGTATTTTCAGCGTTTTTTCCGCTTTCGGTGTTATTGGGTCATCTCTTGTGTATTTTCTACGGATCTCCTGCTTTGTCTCGTCTTCCTGCGGGATCGAGCCTAGCGAATCATCCGACTCTGAGCCTCCATCCTCGCTCGGTTCCTTTTGAGTAGGCCCCCCAGAGGAGGACTCTTTTGTGTGGGAAGTTAGGTCCCGCTCTTCCTTCTCAAAATCATTCTCAGTATCATTCTCAGTATCATTCTCAGTATCACTTTTCGTTGCGTTGTCGTCGTGGATTTGGGGCTTGGGAGATTCACCGGAGGGAGCCCCCCTGTCCGGTGATTTTTTTTCCGAGGCTGTTTTATTATTGTCGTCTTCCATTTTACCATTTCCATTTTTTTAAGGCTGCTGGAAGCCTATAGGGTGGTTTACTCCTCCAGCGGCAGAGCCCTATCGGGTCACAACTTGCTTTGTGACCTACCGCTGGAGGGTTTAGTTCTTCCGGCTTTGGCTACCGGCGGCCGCGTACTCTTCTTGTTTCTTTAGTCGGCGTCGAGTTTCGCCCTAGAAAAAAAAGGAGAGAAGAAGGGAAATAAAAACTGTTTGGCTCCCTAGCTCTAGAGACCTAGTTGCATCGGTTGCCTGAGTGTGATCCAAGGTAGATCGAAGAGTTTGACCAAGAGAGGTCGACAAATCATAGCGGAGATTGAAGAGAAAGTATTTTGCCAGAGCCTCTTTAGTTTTCATGCAGCGGGCACCGCGTGCAGGCGAGGTTGACTGGAGTTGGACTTATCATCCTGCCAGCTCCTTGCCCACCAACCTAACCTAACCTAACCTGATCTAACCTATCCTAACCTAACCTAAACAAAACTCTTATACTTAACATTTTTACTACAATCTAGATCTATATAAATTTACTAAGAAAGCAGAGTTTTGCCCTTGTTAGTAATACTATACCGCTCTGCAAACTTTTTTATTAATGTTTTCTATGGAGAAAATCAAAGTGCATTTGACAAATCAACTAACAACGCGTATTCTTACTTACCAAAGCTAAACACTAAATTTTTTACAAACATTGTATTAAAAGCTTCCGCCTTCATCCAGGCAACTCTACCGTCTACCCCAAACAAGCAGCAACAGTTACTGGCTTCTAGTAACCTTATATTACCTTTTATTCAATTTATTTAAACAATAATGCAATTGAATCAAATATTCAAACAGTTCTCTTTGTTGTCTATGATTATTTAATTATTCTGGTTTTGGGGTTGTTATTGCACAGCCTTTTAGTCGGCGGGTAATTTATTTAAACGTTTTTGTATCGGCGCAAGTCAACAATAGTTACTGCGGAATAAAAAAATTAATCACTGCTTTTTGTGCATTGATATATTTTAACATTCCTATTTTGATACGAATATCATTGTAGATATACTTAAAACTCTTCACTACATAAAGCAACAAATTAAGTACGTGCAAAAATTTATAACCCGTATAAAAATATCGGTTTAAATTCGGAATTAGATTTTACGGCTGTTTTATTTAAATGATTTTTATGATATATACATGCACGGGCATCGCATCGCCGAGAATTTATTGAAAAAGTTTGGGTCCTCGCATTTTTTTGCCTCGCGGGGCGCGGACAGTTATTGACTTTGGCGTAGATATTCGTTACTACAGCTTTTAGCAAGCCACCATGATAAATATATTAAAATATACTCGAAAAGCGCATGAAGAATAAGAAGGGTATACAAAAAAAAACAAACCATATTGAAATATATGACCAGCACAAAAGGATATTTACGGGAGTTTTCCGTACGTCGAAGCATCAAATCAGATAATGTACATTTTCTTATGCGTCTCAATATTGAATTTATAGTCCTGGCGCACCCAAACAAAATAAATTAATTGATGGTCCCCATTATTAATAAACTGATATTTAAAAAAAAGTGTTAATAGGGTTCATGTAATATTGGACAGGAGTAGGAGATAAATAGTGGGGTCGGGTGTACTCTTGATGGATGTTTGTAGTATGAACACGTGCTGAGGTTAAACCGATTTAGCGTGAGTCCCGGATATTAAGCTCCCCAAGGATAAACGACGGCTAAAAACCGAAACAAAATGAAATAAAAAAATATATAAAAATACTACAGATGTAACCGAAGCGATTCTTTACTCAAACCGCAGATTATTCCATCTTTTTTAATATTTTTAATCACAATGATGCATGCGATTCGCATGTTGCTCCACCATCTGTTTCATAATGTCTTCTTCTTGTTTTGGATAGCATTTAGACCGTTAGGTTTTATGATATTCAAAAGGGTGGCGGAGTTGTTAATGGCAAAGCATCCTCGAATTTATTAGGGCCGTGCGGTCTGTAATGCTTCTAATGGTCTCCTCGAGTGCAGATCCATGTCTGGACTTTCCTGTATATATCACATTGTTGTAAAATAATAATATAATATAAAGAATTCTGTCTTTGTGTAAATAACACGCGCCAGTATGCTATGGCATGCATTAATTATTATGTCGTGTAGATATTTATTACCGAGTTGGATGGGAATGCGCATTGCCACATAATATCCGCATAATTTAATTCGAATTAATGAAAGATGATTCAGCTAGCTGGGCGTAACGAAACGTGACGAACATCGTCAATACAATTGTACGGACAATACGTACGTAATCGAGCTGTTAATTATCATTGGGACTGTAAACTATTTTTTTCTTTCAATTCAAATAGATTGCATATTTGTGTTTGATAAAAAATCACTTTGATAAATTTCCAACCAGCATTTTATGGATAGGTTTCAGTTTCATTGAGCGTAATAATTGGTTTAATTGACGTTTTTTAAATTTGTTAATTTAATTGATTAATATTTGTTTATAAAATTTAGTTAAGTAAATATAATAAAAATTCTTTTTTCAATTAACTAAGTGCCTCGCCCACCCACTCAAGAATTTGTGATCAAGAAATTGGATCACTAACACTTGAGTGGGTGGGTGGGAATTAAAGTTAAAACTACTGTTGTGCATTCAATTAACTATTTGCTCCATCCACCCACCCTAAGTTTGTGATCAAGAAATTGGATCACTAACACTTGGCTAGGTGGGCGGGAACTAAAGTTGAAATTACTGTGGCACAATTAATGAACTGGGTGACCCGTCCACCCACTCAAGTGTTTGAGATTCATGAATTAGATTACTAACACTTGGGTGGGTGGGCGGGAATTAAAGTAGAAATTACTGTGGCACAATCAATAAACTGGGTGACCCGCTCACCCACCCAAGTGTTTGAAATTAATAAAATAGATCACTAACACTTGGGTGGGTGGGCGGAACTTAAGTTGAAACTACTGTTGTGCGTTTAATTAATTAAATGCTCCGCCCTCCCACCCAAATGTTTGTGATCAAGAAATTGGGAACTAAAGTTGAAACTACTGTTGCACAATTAATGATCTGAGTAACCCTCCTACCCACCCAAGTTTTTGTGATCAAGAAATTGGATCACTAACACTTGGGTGGGTGAGCGGGAACTAAAGTTGATACTACTGTTGTGTATTCAATTAACTAAAAGCCTTGCCTTCCCTTCTAAATGTTTGTGATCAAGAAATTGGATCACTAACACTTGGATGGGTGGGCGGGTACTAAAGTTAAAACTAATTTTGCGCATTTAATTAACTAAGTGCCCTGCCCACCCACTCAAGTGTTTGTGATTAAGAAATTGGATCACTAATACTTAGGAGGACGTGCGGAAACTAAAGATAAAACTTTTGTTGTGTATTCAAAAAACTAAATGCCTCGTCCTCCCTTCCAAATGTTTGTGATCAAGAAATTGGATCACTAACACTTGGGTGGGTAGGCGGGAACTAAAATTAAAATTACTGTTTGCTATCAATGAATTGAGTGATCCGTTCACAAACCCAAATGTTTGTGATTAATAAATTGGATTTTTAACAATTGGTTGGAAACTAAAGTTAAAACTTTTGTTGTGCATTTAATTAACTTAATGCTACACCCACCCATCCAAATGTTTATGATCAAGAAATTGGATCACTAACAATTGGGTTTAGTGGAAACCAAAGTTGAACTTAGTGTTGCACAATCAATGAACTGAGTGACCCGCCTTCCCATCTACCTAAGTTTTTGGGAATAAGAAATTTGAACACTAACACTTGAGTGGGCGGTCGGAAACTAAAGTTGAAACTACTGTCGTGTATTCAATTAACCAAATGTTTGTGATCAAGAAATTGGATCACTAACAATTGGGTTTAGTGGAAACCAAAGTTGAACTTAGTGTTGCACAATCAATGAACTGAGTGACCCGCCTTCCCATCTACCTAACTTTTTGGGAATAAGAAATTTGATCACTAACACTTGAGTGGGCGGTCGGAAACTAAAGTTGAAACTACTGTCGTGTGTTCAATTAACCAAATGTTTGTGATCAAAAATTGAATCACTAACACTTGGATGGTATTTGTGTTGGGTGGGTGGGCGGAAACTAAAGATGAAACTATTTTTGGTAGAAATTCTAAAGTGCAAGCCCTTACAGAAGAAAGATGTAAAAAGTTACTTAAGCTGGTATAATTAAACATATGAAAGAACACAAAACAGTAGCAAAAATAAACAAAATCACTGAAAACAGCGTTAGACTAAACGTATTCTTCTGCCATACCCTCCACAGCCAATATTTTGCTTTACACTTAGTAAGGCAACTTTTCCAGACTGTTGTCTTTACTTGCACCACAAAATTTATGCTTGCCACAACTAGAAAGTTAGCAGTTGGTGCTGTTTTGTATGCACTGTAGATCATCTTTTCTTAAGTCCGCAAAACCAATTTGTTGTGCTTTTTTTTGCTGCTATAGACTAAGCAGTTTAGGCGTTTGGTGGAAGATTACGCTGTTTTCAGGGTTAGTTGGCTGCTTTCTTACACACTTCTCTCATATGCATCATCTACGCTAAGTTTGTAGTCAGCATGACCCCCAAATATCTAAGCCGATGTTTTGATTTGACGAAGGATCTCAAGATGACCATCTTTTCTTGTGGCACTTTTCTTGAGCAGGCGAGCACTACAAGTACCGACTTTTATAGAGTTAATTTTAGGACCATCTTGCTTACTTTACGCTTTATGAGTGCATAAGCGCGGTTTTCCAATTTTTTTAGTTCTTCTTAGAACGTTTAGTAACGATTACTGTCAGGTCGTCAACGTAGGCCAGCAAAGGCGTTTTCACGTCTAGAGCAACCAAGACACAGACTTTTTGATGTGTTGAGTTGTATTTTCTTGCAGTTTCTACAACTACGTTCATCTCAACAAGCGCGTTTAGGGTTTTTCTAAACTCCAACTGGCGCGTCACCTTGAAATGTCTTCACCAACGTTCCTACTATTAGACACTTAAACAGTTTCTTGGCTACGTCCAGAAGATATATGGGGCAAAAAGCTCTTGCATATACTCTATCTTTTTCTTTGTCAAGGCTTGCCTTTTTTTAAAATTTTGTCTTTGCTTCGGAAACATTGATCAACTACTGATTACCACACTTTGGGGCATTGTTTTGCTAGAATTTTGACGATTTCTGCGGGGATCTTGTTAGGCCCTGGTGCCTTCTCAGAACGTATATTTTTTGAAAGACTTCTCTTGCCTCTACTGACTACAACTTAACTTAACCTAACCTAACCTAACCTAACCTAATCTAATCCATTTGCTGTTTTTTGGCGTGACATTCCAGAATAAAAAGAGGCGCCGACAATTTTTATAGTTTTTTTCAGAATGCTTATCTGAGAATTTTTGGGTGTAGCCTGGTGAGGAGTGGTGTGTTGTTTGATAGCGGCGGTAAATTATAAAAGTTATCCATTCTTCTGATCTGTTGTTTTTTGGCGCTGGTGGAGTGAGCTGCAGTTGGTGGTGGAGTCATTTTTCTTAGTTTGCTACTAGCTTTTTTGGCTCTGTTTTTTAAGATAATTTTCTGGCAGCTTCTAAAAAGTTTATTTTGTGGGCGAGTTACTTTTTTTACTGTAACCTACCCACCCGCCCGAGTGTTACTCATCAAAGTAACGATTCTTTGTCTCACCTCTTGTGTGCTTGGATCTAGATTTGAGAGAATTGTTTAACAATAAATCTCTTGATATCTAACACTTGGGTGGGTGGGTGGAAACAAAGTTTGAATTGTGAGCAAGTTATTTTTTTTACTGTGACCCACCCACCCACCCAAGTGTTAGTCATCAAAGGATCTATTGTTTGTTCCACTGCTTGTGTGTTTGGATTTAGATTTAAGAAAATTGTTTAATAATAAATCTTTTGATAACTAACGCATGGGTGGGTTGGTGGGAACAAAGTTTAGTATTTAGGCGAGTTATTTCTTTTACTGTGATCCACCCACCCACCCAAGTGTTACTCATTAAAGTATTTATTTTTTGTCTTACTTCTTGTGTGTTTGGATTTAGATTTGAGAAAATTGTTCAACAATAAATCTCTTGATAAGTAACGCTTGGGTGGGTGGGTGGGAATAACATTTATTTTGTGGGCGAGTACCTTTTTTACAGTGACTAACTTACCCGCTCAAGTGTTAGTCATCAAAGTAACGATTATTTGTCCCACCTCTTGTGTGCTAGGATCTAGATTTGAGAAAATTGTTTAACAATAAATTTCTTTATAACTAACTCTTGAGTAGGTGGGTGGGAACAAAGGTTTTTTTTAAGATTTAAGACAATTGTTTAACAATAAATCTTTTAATAACTAACGCTTGGGTGGGTGGGTGGGAACAAAGTTTATTTTGTGGGCGAGTTACTTTTTTTACTGTGACCTACTCACCCGCCCAAGTGTTAGTCATCAAAGTAACGATTATTTGTCCCACCTCTTGTGTGCTTGGATTTAGATTTAAGAAAATTGTTTAACAATAAATCTTTTGATAACTAACGCTTGGGTGGGTGAGTGGAAACTAAGTTTATTTTGTGGGCGAGTTACTTTGTTTACTGTGATAGAAGATAAGAAAGCTTTTTAAATGGCATTTACCTTACCTCAAGAATGAATAACCGGGACCAAAAAACATTCATAAAATTGGAGATCGAGGAATTGATACAGCTAGCTAGGTAAAGCACTTACTAGAATAGAAGCACGTTTAGAAAGAAAAGCGTTGAGAATGGCTGATAGCGTCAACATAAATGGAGACAAGCATGCAATTAATACATGAGTACGGGCCGATAGTTTAAGCTGGGGTTTTTGCTTACCCGCTCAAGTGTTAAAATGTCTCTTCTCTGCTGCGTTAAAAGTCTCTTAGTCACTTGAGGTGATGGTGGTATCTAATTCTTAGATGGCAAACAATTGAGTATTTACCATTAGCCACTCTGCTGCCTCTTTTATGGCGGTTATCTCCGCCTGTAGAACGCTGCAGTGGTCTGGCAGGCGTAGGCTGATTCTGAGGTTGAGATCGTTGGAGAAAACTCCGAAGCCCACTTTGTTCTCTCTCTGTATAGACCTGCGTGTGTCCTGCTGGTATCCCTTTCTTCTCCATCCACTCCTCTTTAGAGGATATGTGGTATGAGAATTTGTTGCAAAAGCAGGTGTTTTTGGCAACCCTTTAAATTCATTGATTATTCCGGCGTGACCACGATAATCTGATGTCAACATTTGCAACGACTTTAGTCTCAATGCTGTGGTAATGGCAAGTTGCTTGCCCATTAGATCGACCGGTCCTATGTCCAGGATTGCCTCCAAGGCTTTTGTAGGCGTTGTTCTTATGGCTCCCGTTATTGTGAGCGCCGCCTCTCAAGTGTTAGTTATCAAAACATTTAAAATTTCTTTTCTCTGCTGCGTTAAAAGTCTTTTAGTCGCTAGAGGTGATGGTGGTATCTAATCTTTGGATAGCAAACACTTGGGTAGGTGGGTGGGCTACTCCAGAACATGTGTAATGGCAAATAGTTTAAACTGGGTTCCTGCCTACCCGCCCAAGTGTTAGTTATCAAGAAACTTAATATTATTTTTCTCTGTTGAGTTAAAAATTTATTAGTCACTAGAAACGATTGTGGTATTTAATTCTTGGATGGCAAACACTTGGGTGGGTAGATCACTCCAGAAATTAAATTTTTTTTTCTGTTGCGTTTAAAGTCTCTTAATCACTGAAGCTGATGGTGATATCTAATCCTTGGATAGCAAATACTTGGGTGTGAGGGTGGGTGGGTCACTCCAGAACATGAGTACGGGCAAATAGTTTAAACTGGGGTTAATGCAAAAAAAATGTTGGAAAAGGCTGATACAGAATGTCTCCAAGTAGGGCACATAACAAAAAATTGAATTAAAACCAAAAAGTGTGGTAAAGAAGGCCACTAGGTTAAAGACTGTTTCAATTTACAAAAATGCTACTTATGCGTAGAGGTTGGGCACAAAACTAAGATCTTGCATAAAAGGTTATACTCAAAACGCAGGAGAATAAGGAGAAGTCCGCCAACTTTAAGTCTGTAATGGTTATTGAAGCAAACCTTGGTAGAAATGAAAGAGCAACGGATGTGTTATGCAGCAAATGCGCCAAAGAGAGACTGTAATACGCGCTAATATTAGAATTAACCTAAAATATCTAACAGATTTAAATGCTGATGCAGCTATATTCCCACCGCATAACTCAGCCAAAGAATATCAAACAGGCTGCAGAAAAGGATACGTGTAGATAGAGTGCAAACATTTTATAATTCAACAACTTAAGAAGGCTATTTTTGCTAAATCCTACACTTGATCACATTTGGTGCTGTCCGATAGAAGAACGGAAAAGTACTATACTAGCAAAATAGGCTGCAGAAAGTAATTTAATAATTTTAAATAATAAATAATTTTTATTTATTAACTTAACTATTTGCTCAACAAGCTTAGCTAAGCTTGTTTAAAAGTGGCAATTTAGCAAAGAACCTCAATTACTATAAGAACATTAATATGAAGCAATTAACTTAAAACATTACTGCAGTACTAGTAGCAAAGATTTACACGTACAATTAGTTAGTGAAATCATAAACAATATTAAGAAAACATGTAACGACATTCTAATAAGAAAAATCCAAAAAAACAATAAACGACTTGAATTCTGATAAAACAGCGACTTAACTGAACTAAGAGCTGAAAGCTTTTAAGCAAGAAGAGAGCTTACTAAAACAAACAAGGAATACCGTGCAAACTTTTATGGAATAAACTGTACTGAGAAGTGGATAACGACTTATGCGCATAAGGGATACAAAATTGTTACCGGTTTTTACCAGTTAGTCTGAAAAGCAAAGAATAGACAACAAAACTGTTCTCAGAGCGGAAAAAACAAATTGGCAAAGAATGCAGTGCAAATCAGAAGGTTATTATAAAGGCAATTACAGAATACTGCCCAAAAGTATTACAGGTGTTTTTCAAAATGCGGCTTAAGAATGACATATTTTCAGAAAAATAGAAAACTGGGAAGATGAGATTATTAGAAAAGAAAAGAATTTGTACAGACTTCTGTGCTTATTATAGTAAACTGTTTGTGCACATAATAAACAAGAAACTGTAAGAAAAAATTGAAGAAAATTAGAGATTGGTATACAATGCTGGTTTAAAAAAGGACGCTTTACTATCAACGCTATTAAAAAGGTTCAAAATATAGTGAAAAAGACGAGAATTAAGAAAAAATACGCCACCTTGGTTACGTTAATGATTAAGAATGGTCTCAACTTAAATGGCCGAACATTGTCTTACTTAACCAGGCTAACAAACAGTTACCTGCACAACAGAAAAAAAAATAAGGAGAAAAAAACAAACTTGAATGGATGTTCTGGAACAGAAAAGGTTCCGCATGGGTCTGCTAAGGGTTTCATTTTAGGGAACATCAGCTATGACGGTATCCCGCACAAAACTATGTCGTAAGAACTCACTAATAAGTTAGGCAGCAACAGCAAGTAAGAATAAATTAAAGATACAGAATGGGCAACAGCTACGATTATAAGGTGTTTGGAAAAGTTTGAACTACTGTTGCACAATTATTGATCTGAGCGACCCGCCTACTCACCTAATTTTTTGCGATTAAGAAATTAGATTACTAACACTTGGGTGGGTGGGCGAAAACTAAAATTGATACTACTGTCGTGCATTTAATTAACTAAATACTTTGCCCTCCCCATCCACCCAAATAATTGTGATTAAGAAATTGGTCATTAACACTTGGGTAGGTGGGCGGGTACTAAAATTAAAACTACTGTTGCACTATCAATAAATTGAGTAATCCGTCCACCAACTCAAATGTTTGTAATTAATAAATTGGATTTTTAACACTTAGATGGGTGGGTCGGAACTAAAGTTAAAACTCTTGTTGTGCATTTAATTAACTTTAACCCACCCACTTAAAAGTTTGTGATCAAGAAATTGGATCACTAACAATTGGGTGGGTGAGTGTAAACCAAAGTTGAATCTAGTGTTGCACAATCAATGAACTGAGTGACTACCCACCCACTCAAGTTTTTAAGATTAAGAAGTTGGATCACTAACACTTGAGTGGGCGGGCGGGAACTAAAGTTGTGCATTCAATTAACTAAATGTCTTGCTCTCCCATCCAAATATTTGTGATCAAAAATTGGATCACTAACACTTGGGTGGGTGGGCAAAAATTAAAATTAAAACTACTGTTGTGCATTTAATTAACTAAAAGCCCCACCTATTCACGTAAATGTTTGGGATCAAGAAATTGGATCACTAACACTTGGGTGGGTGGTCAGGAACTAAAGTTGAAATAACTGTTGCACAATCAATGAACTGAATGACCCTTTCACTCACTCAAGTTTTTGTGTTGGGTGGTTGGGCGAGAACTAAAGGTAAAACTATTTTTTGTAGAAATTCTAAAGTGCTTTACAAAAGAGAGATGTATCAAGACTTGTCACAAAAGAAAGCTAGATTCATGAAAACAAAGAAACTTTCACGTTACAAACGTGGAACTCAACAAAATATTGCGTAAATTAGCAGTTATTGCCTAAACAAAATAGAATAAAAATAGTTGCGTGTTTAACATTTAAGAGTGCAAGCTGCTATTGCACCAGAAAGATCTTAGAGTATGTAGGCAGAAAAGAAGATATTCAATTTGTACTATATAAAAGAAAATAGATAGGACAAAACCATCAAAAACTAAAATACTGATTGAGATGAGATACAGCACTCACTAATCAGAAGCACTTCTAGAAGGAGAATTGTTGAAAACGCAGATTCTAATTTGAAAGCGTCGTTTTGTTTCCGTCGATAAGGCGTGGGGTGTATTGTGTAAAAAATGTATAAAGTAAGAAACTCTTGCTGTTACATTGTGCTCATTTTCTAGATTTTTTCTACTTTAACTAAGCAACGAGAACTTTATTTACTTCTTTTTTATTTATTTTGTTTTGTGTTGAATTCAAGAAAATAATTAATCAGAATGCAGTTTTGATTAATTTATTTACTGTCTCAATGTTTATACTATGTTGCTTTGCAATTAAATTGTTTTATTGATATACGGTGAGATAGCTCAGTTATAGAGCGTCAGCGTAGCACGCTAACAGTCCGGAGTTCAATCCTCAAGTATGACTAAAATAATAACTTTGCTCTTTATCCACCGGGGTGATTTGGAAGTCACCTAATAAGCCGTTGGTCTTATCAACCCCCTTCATACAAGTCGTAAGACTTCTGGGGCAATGTAAAATAGCTGTAAAACGCGAAATAAAGAAGAAAGAAGATATCTACCTAATAATATTTTGTTGCTTTTTGATTATTTTAGTAAAATTCCAGTAAAATGCAAAATAAATTTTATCTTGGAAACTAAACATTAGATCTAAATCTAATTTTTGAAGTAATTAGACCTAGACCATGACTGTAAATACTGAAAGTTTCAAATGTTTCAAATTCTTGAAAATATATATTTTTTAATTGTTATAATTGGAGCAAAATGCAAAACAAAAGGTTTATAGTGAATGTTCTAACTTGTAAACCAAACATTTTGTAATAATTAGACTTAGACTAATACTATATGTTCTAAAAACTTATCAAGAGGTTAGATCACAACTTTCTCTTGTGACAAAATTACTTTTGACGTCCACACAGAAGCTTAAAATTTAATTCCTTAAGGACAAACATTTGGGTGGTTAGGTGGGACACTTCAAAACATGAATACGACTCAGTAGTTTGGAATGGAGTATTCCACCTACTCACTCAAGTGTTAGTTATCAATCGGTTAAATTTGTGACAAACTGACTTTGGTCTTCCGCACAGAAGACAAAAATTTAGAGCATGAAAACAAACCAATAGTTTGAAATAGAGTATCTTATCTACCCATCCAAGTGTTAGTTATCAAGAGGTTCGATCACAATTTTTTTTTTTTTAAAATGACTTCTAACGTCCGCATAGAAAACAAAATATAATTCCTTAATGACAAAGACATGGGTGGGTGGGTGGGTGGGACACTCCAGATCATGAAAACAAGTTAATAGCTTGGAATGAAGCAGCGCCTGCATTTATAACGGTATTCAAAAACATTCTACGCACAACAAAAAAAAACTGTTGCTAAGACAGATGGCGTGTAGAAGCACTGCAGAAAAATGTTATCAAGTAAGGCATATAGCAAAAAAATGCACAAAAAAAAGTAAGTGAAAAGTATAGTAAAGAGGGTCACCAGGTAAACGACCACATTCCAGAAAAATGATAACTGTGCAATGAAGTTGAGCACAAAACCGAGACGATGCTTTGATCTGCTTACAGTCAAAGCGCAGGAGAAGAAGAAAATGGAGAAGTCCACCAAATAATATGGTGTGATAGCTCAATGGTAGAGCACTTGCATATCATGCGAGCAGCCTCGGACTGCTCTTTGATCCCCGAAATATGACTAAAATGATAACTTGCTCTTTATCCACCAGCGTGGTTCGGAAGTCACGTATTAAGCTGTTGGTCCCATCAAACCACTTTAAACAAGTCGTAGACTTACTGTGGCGATGTAAAATAGCCGTAAAAAGCATAATAATAAATAAATAATAATAAATAAATGTTTGTAAAAATTACTTAGGTAAATCTTGGCAAGGAACAAAGAGCAACGGACCTATTATTCATCAAATGCGCACAAGAGGGACTACAATACTCACTAATATCAAAATCAATCCGCAGCAGAGTCAAAACCAGCCCAAAATAAATAACAGATCTGAATGCTGATGCAGCCATATTCTTTCCGCAGAAAAGGATACGTGCAGGTAAAGTGCAAAAATGTTATGTTTTATTAAAGCCATTTTTGGCAACCAACTGAGATTTTTGCCAAATTGTGACAAAAGTTGATCGGAAGAGGTTTTAACGCAAAATCTCACATCTACATACTTAGTCACGCTATTCTATTTCTATTCCAATTTTATTGAAACATACTTTGTTGCATACTTTACAAAATAAAAAAATAAATTTTGAATTTTTTCAAAAATTTCAAAGAACTTAGTTTTAATGCGTGCAGCAAATTTTAGAAAAAACTCTCATTAATTATGCGCGGAAAATTAATTTTATTTAAGCATAATTTTGTCCATACTTTGAAAATTCTAAAAATGTATTTAAGGTTTCTTAAAAAAATGTGAAATTTTGGAAACGCATTAAGCAACTTAATTTTGAAACGTGCTGCAAATTTTAGGAAAAAATCTTAATAATTATATGCGGAAAGTTAATTTTATAGAAGCATAATTTTTTCTATACTTTCTCAATCTCAAATGAGCAACAATGAAAACCTCAGTTTCTATTAGAACATTAACACGGAGCTATTAACTTCAAACTTTACTGCAGTACTAGTAGCAAAAATAGAGAAGCATTTAAAAAAAACAACTTACACACACGACTTGCATTCTGGTGGAACAGAGACATAGGTGAATTAGGAGCTGGTATGTTGTAAGCAAGAAGAGAGCTTACTAAAGCATACAGGGAAAATCGTGACTTGGACAGGCTAAACTACCTAAAAAGCCAATGTATAGAATGCGTCTAGAGAGCAGAGTTGAAAAAAAAGTCATGGAATAAACTGTACTTAGAAGTGGATAACGACTTATGTCTCATAAGGGATACAAAATTGTTACCGGTTTTTACCAGTTAGCCTGAAAAGCAAAGAATAGGCAACAAAACTGTTCTAAGAGAGGAAAAAACAAATAGGCAAAGAATGCAGTGCAAATCAGAAGGTTATTTCCACGAAAAAAAAAAAAACAGAAAGACAAATTAAAGCTGGCAAAGTTCCAAAATCCGACGGAATTCTACTAGAAGTAATAAAAGCAATTACGGAATACTGCTCAGAAGTATTAAGGGTGTCTTTCAATATGACATTTAAGAATGACATATTTTCAGAAGATTGAAAAACTGGATGATAAGATTATTAGAGAAATCTGGGAAAAAAAAAAAATTTTGTACATACCACTGTGTTTCTTAAAGTAAACTGTACGAGCAAATAATAAACAAGAAACTGCAAAGAAAAATCCGGATTCAGAAAAAGGCGCGGTTAAAAAGGTTCAAAATATAGTGTAAGAGACGAGAACCAAGAAAATATATGAAATCTTGGTTACGTTAATTGTCAAAAACAGCCTAAATTCAAATGACCTGACATTATTGAAGAATTATGGAGAAAAAAGACACCGCCTTACTTAAGCAGTAACTAACTCTACAGATAAAAATGTAAGAAGAAAAAAACAAACTTGAATGTATGTTTTGAAACAGAATAGATCTTTTAAGGATCAAGTCAAATTATTACTGGGTAATTCCATTACTTTTTGACTAATTTGAAAAAGTCGACCTCTTTGATTTTGCTTAAATTTTGAGAAATCAAAATATGGATAAAAAAAATGAGATTTCCAAAATTTTTTTCATCCATATTTTGATCCCTGAAAATTTGAGCAAAATCAAAGAGGTCGACTTTTTCAAATTAGTCGAAAAATAATGGACTTACCTTAACTATATTATGAAGAATCCTGTTTTTACCTTTAGCTGAGCTTCTACGTGCCTACAAATAACTCCAAGAAAGCTTGTATTTTTTGTCACAAATAGACGCATACACGGAGCATCTCTAGTCTTAGCCGTGTTCACTGCAGTGGAAAGAAGTAACTATCTATTTGCATTGCCAAAGCGGACATTCACTTTTGTGTAACGAGCGCTTTGTGGAATTTTTTTGCTATCAATGCATTTGACGATGGCTACCACATCAGGATAGCTCAACGTTGTTAAACCCTACAAACTATTGTTTTACTTGGAGATTTAATGAAACTGGTAAACTTCTTGAACTTAGAAAAAAAAAATTAAAAGCTTGTGTACCAACGTTTTTTAGAGGTTGAGAAGGAGACATTTTGATAAGACGTTGTGCCGGATTTACTCCAGATTTAGCTCTTTTTTTCACCAAAATTATTGATCCTTGAATTGCCTCTTAATATATCTTCAAGTTTATTGTCGTTTACCTATGTTTTATTTACATTACTATCTGAGTTTGTCTTTTTTTATTCTTATTTAACTTTTTTGTCTTTTTCTTCTAGTATACTTTAACTGTACAGGTTTCCCGCTTTACAATTTTTTTTAAGCAATTTTCAACTATTTGTATCCTAGATCTAGATTTTTTTTTTGCTATTTGCTGCATTCAAAAACTTGAAAATTATCTAACCTTAAATTACGTTAAACTTATTTCAGCCGCCCGTAAGCGTGCGGCAAACATTTTTTTACCAAAAAATCAGTCTCTAATTTTATTTATATGCATTGTTAAGCTACGGCAACACCAAACGCAAAAAATTAACTTAAACAAACGCGACAAATCTTATTATCTCGACCACCCTAAGCGTGCGGCAAATATTTTTTTACAAAAAATTGCAATAAAATTAGCAGTCAATATCATCTATATACATTGTTGAGTTACGGCCACACCTAACGCAACAAAATACGAAAAACTGACCTAACCTAACCTAACCTTACCAAACGCAACAAATTTCGTAAATCTTATTATTTCGGCCACCCGTAAGCGTGCGGCAAATATTTTACTAAAAAATCGCAAACAAATTAGCCGTCAATTTCATCTATATGCATTTTTGAACTATGGCCACACCTACCGCAACAAATTACGAAAAACTAACTTAACCTAACTTAAACAAACGCGACAAATCTTGTAAATCTTATTATCTCGACCACCCGTAAGCGTGCGGCAAATATTTTTTTACCAAAAATCGCAATAAAATTAACAGTCAATATCATCTATAAACATTGTTGAGTTACGGCCACACCTAACGCGACAAAATACAAAAAACTGACCTAACCTAACCTAACCTAACCTAACCAAACGCGACAAATCTTGTAAATCTTATTATTTCGGCCACCCGTATGCGTGCGGCAAATATTTTTACTAAAAAATTGCAAAAAAATTAGCCGTCAATTTTATCTATATGCATTGTTGAGCTATGGCCACACCTACCGCGACAAATTACAAAAAACTAACCTAACCTAACTTAACCTAACCTAACCTAACCTAACCTAACCTAACCTAACGCGACAAGTCTCGTAAAACTTATTTTGGCCGCCCGTAAGCGTGCGGCAAAAAATTTGTTTACCAAAAAATTACAAAAAAAATAGCCTTCAATTTCATCTATAAGCTTTGTTGAGCTACGGCCACACCTAACGAGACAAATCCGAAAAATCTAGATTATTTCTGCCGCCAGTAAACGTGCGGCATAAATTCTTTAACCAAAAAACCGCAAAAAATTAACCGTCAATTTCATCTATATGCATTGTTGAGCTACGGTCACACCTAACGCGAAAAATTACGAAAAGCGAACCTAACCTAACCTTAAATAACCTTCTTCTTCTTATCGTGCTTATCCGTTACCGGATGTTGGCTATCCACAACGCTATTTGAATCTTGTTTACGGCCCCACGAAACAATTCAGTGGTTGTCTTGCCAAACCAGGTCCTTAAATTTTTCAGCCACGAAATCTTCCTTTTTCCTGGTCCTCTTCTGCCTTCTACCTTTCCTTGTAGAATCAGTTGTAGTAGCTCGTATTTTTCCGGGTGTCTCATTATATGTCCTAAATATTCTAATTTTCTTCGTTTCACCGCCTTTACTACTTCTGTCTCTACTTATAACCTTCTTAGCACCTCCTCGTTGGTAACATTAGCTGACCAGGGGATTCTAAGGATCCTTCTATAAGTCCACATTTCGAACGCCTCTATTTTCTTCGTTGACGCCTCCGTCAAGCTCCATGATTCCATTCCATACAAGAGTACGGGAATGACATAACACTTAACTAATCAAAGTTTAAGTTTGATACTTAGACTGTGATTCTTTAAAATGTTACTTAGTTTCCTGAATGCTGCTCTGGTTTTTTTTATACGACTTCTTTTTTCAATTGAATGATCTCATTCTTTGTTCACCAAAGTTCCCAGATACGTAAATTTTTCAACCCTTTCTATTTCTTCATTATGTAGCAGTAGTCTCCCCGGATTGATTACGTTTTTACTGATGACCATACACTTAGTCTTTTTGACATTTATTTTTAGTCCATACCGTTCGCTTGCAGATGTTATGCTATTAATTAGTTCTTGTAATCCTTCCATGGAGCTAGCAAAAATTACCGTATCGTCAGCATATCTTAAGTTATTCAGTAGTTCTCCATTAACAGCTATCCCTCGCTCGACCTCGTTCAAAGCTTCTTTGAAAATCATTTCTGAGTACAGATTAAACAGCGTGGGTGACATCATGCATCCCTGCCTAACTCCTCTTTGTATAGCTACGCTTTCTGAGTTAGTTCCTTCAATCTTGATGTTTGCTCTTTGGTTCCAGTAGAGATTTTTTTTTTTTTTTTTTTTTTTTTTAAACCTAGCCTAACCTAACCAGACGCGACATATCTCGTAAATCTTATTATCTCGGCCACCCGAAGTTTTAAGTTTTAACAAACGCTTTGGACAGTTTGCGAACCGTTTAAACTACACACAAATAATTAATTGTTATACTTAGTTAATCCTTTATGTACATTAATTTGTTTGTGTGCATTTGTACAGTTTGCAAACTTTTGATTTTATATAAATAGAAAAGAATTCTTTTTTATTTATCATATTTTTTGTCTATAAAATGTGGTATTATTTATTGTCGTATATTAAACATATTGAAAGCCTGAATATTATGCAATAAAATCCAGTCTGACATAATATGGCAATCGATAGGAAAGAAACAATAAATCATTTTTATAAAAGGGAGATGCCTATAAGATTAAATCGAATTACACGCCATTGATAAAGTGATGAGATATCATTCACAAAAATATAAAATAAAATATAAAAAAATATAGAACGAATACTCGTACATATAAAAATCCATTAAATTCAGAATGCAAATCGAAGCCGTTTAAATTTGTGTCGCGATAGAGTGATGAATGAATTTTTATTCAACCCACTTTCCGATCATGTGTATCAAAAATATGTTATAATATATGATTAGTGTAGTGTTTCCGTGCCGCATTAAACGAAATCGATTAATCATGTGAGATAAGAGAAGAGATGATGTTAATTAAAAATATATTAAGTGTTTTTGCCGGGGAATCGGGCGGCCCACGTCCGATCCCATAATGTATTGGTGAATTGCGATGGCTGAATTGATGAAAATCCCTGAAAATGTATAATGACGCCGGCCATAAATTACCAATCTGAAAGATCACATGTAAAACTAGATTTATGGCGATGATATTACTATAAATTATTTTCAAGGCAGATCTAATGGACCAGTTTGTTTTTTTATTGCTAACAAATAGTATTGGAATATTTCCTTTGTATAAAATAAAAAAATAAACAAATCCTCTGTTGGGATTATTTCATTTTTTTTTATTTACAGCCACCGTGCGTATAACTGTTGCTCATTTAAAAAGCCATTAGTAAATATTTAATAACCGGACCCCCCGTGTGTAGCGCCACACGAACTATTTCTATATTAAAACGTATCCGCACGTCCGTTTTTATTGCAGCACTTTTATTATATGTGTTTTAACTTTGCTCAGTTAAATTTTACTGCGTATGCAAATGAGAGATGTTTTATACACCGACTCACTGTACAATTATACACATTCTCTCTTTTTTAGAAAAATATATTAAATATAAATCATTTATGAAATAGTTGTGGTGCAAGGAATTTAATATTGAATTTTATGAAAAAAATTATCAGCATAAATATATACTGCAACCACATTTGTATTTATAGTGAAAACTTTGGTTGTTGCTTTTGTATCGTACGAATATCCTAAACAATGCTGTAGTAACAACCAATTAACCCACGCTCTTCTTGCCCAGTAAACAATTCTAATGAATAATGGAGGTACTTTCATTTATACTAAACAAAGCATAAATATACTGAAGGTGATAAAAGTTAAATGCATTACTAGTGACACTTGAAAATTCTTTTTCATGGATGAGAAGACAACATTTAAAATAGAATAATTTAACTTTAGTAATGGCTTTAATTTGATTTGAAAAAATCAAACCGCTTTGCTTACTTTAATAATTGCTTTACATATAAAAGCACGTTCTTATACATATTTAAAAAAAAAAAAAAATAAACATAATCTTTTTTTTAAGAAAAGACATTCAAAGTTCTGCAAAATTTTCAAAATTCAAAAAAAAACTTTTTGTTTGTAATAACTTATTTTTTAGACAAATTTAAAGAAAAAAGTATGCTATAAATTTTTCCTAAAAAAAAAATAGACGACAGACTTTGAAACGCTGTTTGAAGCTCTAAACTAATCCCATTCCTTCAAAAATCTTCAAATTTATGTATAAAGCTTAAAAATTAATTTTGCAATTTTTATGAGTAAAGTTTTGACAGAATTGTTTAAAAAATAAATCATATTTATTAATTCTCTAACAAATTGTTTGTATAAAGCTCCAAAACTTTTCCCAAAGCAAAAATGTATTTCCCAAAAGCTCTTAAATGTATCTCAAAGCTCCGACACAGCTTCAAAAGCTTTGCTATGTTTCCAAAAAAATTTGAATTAGTTTATAAAGCTTCAAATGCAATTTTGCAAATTTTTTATTAAAAGTTTTGGCAAAATTTAAACAAATTTTTTAATTCTTTTACAAATTCTTTACCTAAAGCTTTAAAATTTTTTCCAAAACAAAAAAAACATTTCCCTAAGGCTCTACAATGCTGTTTAAAGTTTTAACGTAGCCCAAAAAATTAAGTTATATTTCCAAAAAGACCACAAAAAATAGTATTGCAGCTTTTACTTCCAAAGTTTTGACAGAATTGTTTAAAAAATTAAACAAATTTTATAATTCTCTTATTTCTTTGTCCAAAGCTCCAACACTTTTCACAAAACAAAAATGTGTTTCTTGAAAGCTTCATAATACGGCTTAAAGCTTTGACTCACTTCCAAAATTTCTGCTTTTAAGAACCTAAGCTTTATATTAGTTTCTAAAGCACAAAATGTATTTTTGCAAATTGTTTGTTAAAAAACTTGTTAATTAAACAAATTTTCTAATTCTCTTATAAATTCTTTGTCCAAACACTTTTCCAAAACCAAACTATATTCTAAAACGCAGCTTAAAAGTCTGACATAGCTCCAAAAGATTTACCATAATACTCTTAAGTTTTAAATTAGTTTTTTAATCTTAAAATGTAATTTTGCAAATTGTTTCTCAAAAGTTTTGACAGATTTTAAAAGTTTTGACTAAATTGTTTGACAAATTTACTAATTTTATTACAAATTCTTTGTAACTATAATACTTTTTTAAAAGCAAAAATATATTTTTTCAAAGCTCTAAAACGTGTCCCAAAACCCTAAAACAGCTCAATACACTATGCTATATTTTCCAAAAACTTTTAATTAGTTTCTTAAGCTCTAAATGTAATTTTGTAATTTGTTTGTTAAAAGTTTTGACAGAATTAATTAAAAAAATGATCAAATTTTGAAAATAAAATATAAATTTACAAAAATAAAAAAAAGTTTTTAATTTTTATCTTTATATATTGTCCCGCTCAGAATTTTATTTTTAATTACAATGAGGCCTAGAAACTTAAACTCAAATTTCTCTCAGTGAGTCAATGAGTTTTCCATGGAAAATAAAATAAAATAATATTTGATAAAAATTTATCACTATTTATGGCCGGATTTTAATAGATTTTGACTATATTAATTTTTTTGATAATAATTTTTTTTAATTCATCACTTTATGATCCAATTTTGAAGCTTTATGACAATATTTAAATTGTATGACCGGGTTTTATTATTCTTGACGTTTTATAAACAGAATTTTAAACTTTTCAACAGTTTATGGCTAAATTTTAGTTTTCCAACAATTTTTTAATATTTTATTTTATTTAATAGCATAAAATAACTTTTGAACAGTTTATAGCGGAATTTGGTGCATTTTGATATTATTTTGATGTTTCAATGCTGGATTTTATTATTTTTGACAATTTATAAAAAGTATTTTGCATTTTCTTTAAATTACTAATCATACTAAAACACAATTGTTTTTATTTAAAAAAAATTAAAACAAATATAAAACAATTTCAAGTTACAGTTCAACCAGAGTAATAAGACGTGTACTCTGAACTATCGCGCAGCCTGCGGACAGAAGAGAGGGTAGCGTGTATACTGCGACACAAAAGTTTAATGTTAAATATTCACATTCAACGCGGTATTGTACTCGCGTGTTGCAAATAAGATTTTGTGCGCGAATGTACATTTCTCTCGCTAGACACAGGATTGACGCGTTTGGGCGGGGATTTCTCCTACCCAACTTTGAAAATCTGACAAGCCACTCTTCATATTACTCTGGTTGAACTGTAAGTGCATGTTTCAATCTTTTGGGCTCTAATTCTAGTCCGTTTTCTATTTTCTAGGTGGTAATTGTTTGAAACATTTTTTTACCAGGTTTGCAAAGTCGTCTGCGTAAGGGTTATATTTTTTTAATTTCAATTTTAATACTTCATTATACAGTGCGTTTCAAAAAAGGGGCCTAGTACAGATTCTTGTAGGACCTCTGCCGTTACTTGGATTTTTTCTCTGCTCTCGTCCACAAAACATCTTTTGCTTAAGTAGCTTTTTATAATGTTTAAATTTTTTTTTTTATTTTAACTTTGGCACTGATAGTTTTTAGAGCTATTTCCTTCACAAATTCCAATTAGTTTTTTGACTGATCTGCTTCCATTCTTTTGGAAACTCTCTATATTTTAAGGCCTTGTTTATCACCTCTTTTATCGCTTCTGGAATCTAAAGTTTAGACCCGGTGCCTTTTTATTTTTCATTTTGTTTTTGTTGTTATATCCTTTTTATTGATTTTAAGATTAATTAATTTGGTAATCGGATAATTAAAATAATAATTAGCTTATAATTAGTTTTTTATTGCTAACGTTTCGGTAACGTCGTTACCTTTATCAGAGCTAAAAACAAAAAGATTTAATTTACAACAGCAATTACAAATGTAATAAATTATTCACATCAATGTCAAAGACATTACAACAAACATACTTTTAAAAAATACATATATCTACAAACGTGCACAATTATATATACTAAAATTACCTTCAAAAAGTTATTATAATTGTCATCGGTATTAAAAATTTATTCATACTACGTATACATACACTTTAAAAACACTTCTACAATTGTAGATGTAATGTTTACATTTAATATTATGTTGTTATGGTTGCATACATTACATCCACTATTTGCACATTAAAATCAATTTTGCATACATATTGAACAGTTTTTCTTTGTCGGTTTTTAAATTAATGTTTTTATTTTTTGTTCTGTTGATATGATCAACTCACTTATTATCCTTTTTTTATATCGCGGTTCTGTATCCAATATTTTCGTATCATCAAAATTGAACAAGTGATTTTCATTAATAATAATAATAATAATAATAATTTTAATAAAAAGGTCACGTCTGGGTGACAAGAGCACGTCGCTGGGTATTAAAAAAATCTTTAAAAAAATCTATTTTAACTTCGTTAGCATGCCGCAAAATACGTGTAGATGCAAAGTGCTGTGCATAATCTGTACATTTGTACGGTATATGAAATAAGTAGTCATTGCGTAAAACTCAAGCTAAAACAATAATACCAATTAAGTTGAGCAAATTAGGACATTCAATCCTACCAAGCACTTTAAAAACAAGTGTCACGTCAAAATTAAAACTTTTTTTTTCAAGACTGGTCATGTTAAATGTAGAGACAAACAATTTGCTAAAATGTAGCAGTTTACAATCCACTTATCTGCTTATAAACATATCCGTTTACTTTTTTCCTTTTGCGTATCTCTAGGTCGTGATTATATATATTTATCTTTATCTTTATATCGTCGATTTTTACATACAAAGCAAAACCTCGTTTTTTTTTTAATTCTTTTATGACCTACTTCAAGAACTTCATACATGTTTTTTCTTTGGTCGCACTCTCTTTGCTGTCCACTTTGATCAGTTTAACTTAGAGACAGTTATTGCATCTATTTGGAATTAATTTCTCCACCATTTTTTCCAGTGGTTAAAAGCTCCACATCTGTTGCCGCGGTTTTAAAGGTTGTGCAATATTTTCTCTTTCGATTGTTTTATTTTTTTTTTATGTCTGTTTCTGTTTGTTTTATTCAGGTTGGTCAGTATGATCAATTTCTCTTTTTGTTTACAATTTGTTTACTGACTTTTTGCGACATTATTTCTTCAATCATTTCTTTGATATCTCTGGTTCCTTTTACATCTTCGTTCTTTAGTTTGATAAGTTTTTTTAACATGATGCTCTACTAGTTTGTGTCTTTGTTCTTTTTTGTTGACTTTGACTTTCCGTGACATTATTTTCACCATGATGCCCAACTTCTTTAAGTCTACGTTCTGTATTAGCTCATCCACCGTTTTAGCAACAATTTTTTTTTGCCGCCACCAATGTTCTCTATTCTGAGCACGTAGTCCTTATTTTTTATTTCTGGAGTTTTTTTTTTTTTGTCTTAGTCCTTACTGTCTTAATTACATGTTCTTTTATTCACATATATTGTGACAATTGTTTAGTTTTTTAGAAAAACGCACTAGGTCATCTTATTATAATTATCTTGGTCGATACCTTTGAAGAGATTTATAGCCAACGTTTTGCGTTTTTCGTTTAAAAGTTCTTAAATTAGTTCTTTTACGGTTGCTAAAGTTTTCTTCATCACTTTGTTTGGCGGCAAGTCTTGCCACTCATGTTTTTTTTTTTTATTTTTTCCTTTTTGAAGAGAGGTCATAATTTTGATAATACCTACATTACCATTTGCTTGCGATATTTTTGACTATATTTTGTTTAGCATTTTTCCGATACCTTTTCCTGTGTCTTTGGTCTTCTGCTTCTCAGTTCATACTGCTACGTCTGTGTATGCAACATCTGTTGGGTACCTCGTTTTTTTTTCGGTGATTGTTACGTCTTCTCACAAATTTTTTTTAATTGTTCCAAGTTTTTTTTTTGCTTTTATCTGTTACATCTCTCTTAACTGCTCTCAGTTTATCTTTTTTCACTTTTATAAAGCTTTTTTTGTTTGTTCTGGATTATTCTGTTTTTCTGCCTTATTTTCACGTTCCTTTTCTAATTTGCCCATTACCTTGCAAGCTTTTTAATTTGTAATCCGGCAACTAGTGCTAGTATCTAAGCTACTTTGTCGATTGTCTTTTTTAGGTCCTGTTGCCTGTTTTTGCAGTTTCTTAACGCTTTTGACTAAAGTTCCCATGCTCACCTCTACGATCTATCGCGTTGCTTCTACGTTATTCTTGGCTTCTTGGCTTCTTTGTTTCTTCCGCATCTTTTTTTTTTTTTTTATTCTATTATTTTTGTTTATTGCGGGTTTACCGGTCTTACTATAGTCGTTTATTTTTGTTGACAGTATTATTTGAGTTTAGTTCGCTCTACTCAGATTGCACAGAGCAGCTTGCTTCTACAAACAAGAAAAAAATTTTCTCCTGGGTACTTTGTCATGTTTTTTAAGTCTGGATAGTTTATAGTGTTGGATTCTACTGTTTAAAAAAGTTGGGTTGGTTACCAGGCCCTCGATACCTGATAACATTGGTAATCAGAAAGTAAGTCAAGAGAGACCAAAGAGTTGTCTTAAAGCGGATAACAGTTAATAAAAAAATGATAGTCTCATTACAGAGGTGTTAGTCCGCTTGCGCAATTCTTTTATCCGCCACCTGAAAACGCGTTACATTCTAACCTAACCTAACCTAACCTAACCTAACCTAACCCAGCTTGCATTGATCTACTTTCGATTCTATCGCTTTCCTCTAAAGTCTTTTGTCTCTAGTCTTTTTAGAAAAATTATTTAGTTTTATGACAAATACAAAATCACTCAGCCAGTAGTACGTTTTGAACATAATATTCTCTGGACTCATCAACTATCATTAAATCATCTTTTATAGACAATTGTCTATAGTTAAAGTAAACAAGAGCCTATCAAATATACAAAACATCACCCAATCTCAAAGTTCTATTCTAAGACCAACCCTGTTCGATATTTACATGAAAGGCTAATTCTAGTTTAAGTTGCCCAGTTGTCGCGTACTGCATTTAATTTTGTCCAGCAATCTTTTTAAAAAAACATAAAAAGAAAGTAAGCTTATAAATTATACTTTTAAAAACATCTCTTAAAAGTTATAGATTCTTTTGATAACTAGTAATTTAGAACCTTTAGCAACCTCAAAGAAACAACGCCAATAAATCTTCCAAATTTCAATTACTAAATATAAACAAAATTAATTCTTCAAAAACTATGCATACTATAGTACGCTTTATAAATCACATGATGGCAGCTTCATCATCAGTAGCTTTAGATTTTGTAAAAGTTGTTTCAACAAATGTGGTATTTTTATACTGTACTGATATATTAAATAATTTTAAATAATTTTAAAAATTAAAAAAAAACATTAACTGCTTAGACCTACGCACAATATTTTTATTCATAGCTCAAATGCTCTATTCATCTTAATAAACACTTAGTTCAATTAGAAATATACGCCTTCTATTCGAAGCTACTAACAACTGTCAATCAAAATATACAACAATGAAAGACTATTAGCATAAATTAATGTAATTACAGTATTTTAAACTGAGTTGACTTATAATTTATTTCAACCAAGTTGTTTTAATTTATAATCGATAAATGTTTGTATTATTACCAAAAGTAATTCCTTCATTCCAACAAACTTGGTTATATTATACAGAATAATCATTAGTACTTGAAATAAAAAATCATTATAATGTGATAAGAATATAATTATATCTCTGCTTCAACACCTGCAATTCAAATATGCGTTAAATCCAATCGGTTAATACATTCTCGCGTTCTTTTTCCCAACACCCGCAAAGAACGAAATAAGCCGGAGCTCATACAAAACTCCCAAGTAATTAAATGATTTGAATGGCCGCTCCTGGTAATTGAAAGTGTAGGTGTGGCTGAGGCTTCTTCTACTACGGTCCCGAGTTTCATGTAATCTCTCCTCTTTTCATAGCATAGATGTAATCTCCCAGAGAGACAGGAATATCAGAGATGCGCGGATTTTGTCGTGAGACGTGCCGTATCCGAGGGGATCTTCTACACCTGGAAAGTGGGGGCTCGACGCCCTGCATTCATTGAGGGATTTACTCGCCGTTTCATTTACAAATATTTGCCAATATAATGTTATTCCATGCCGCAGAACAATAAGAATAACATAATCCCCACTATATTATGCTAAACATTTTTTTATTATATTTACAACCACTAGAACACGGTACTTCCATTATCCGACGAGACATCAAAGGCGTTTCAATAATTTAGGGGTCTGTTGAGCTCGGCTAGTAAATGAACCAGACAATATAAATCACTTTTATGTACTAGTAACAATTTCACATAAGAAGTTACTTGTAGAAAAAGTATTTTCTTTTAAAAATAAATAGAAACAAAATGTTGTTGCATTTATTTTACATTTTGATAGAATTGCATTTATTTCCGCTCAGGCAACATGAAGGGAAATATGTATATTCACATTTCATTGAATTTATTATTATATAGTTGAAACAGTTGAAAGAGCATTCCATTCGAGATGTTTACCAACTGTTTTTAAGAAAATAAATTTAATTTTGCTTCATAAAATTTTATAATAAAGTAAAAGGAATCTTTTAACTTCAATCAGTTATATTTATTACACCATAAAACATTTATAAATATAGAAATGTGACGCAATAAACGTTTAATTATAATATAATCAATGAATAAGTCTGTTTAATACCAATATAAATCATATTTGAATTCTCTCTAGATTTAATATCCTAAAGAATGAGCCATAAAATATTTTTATGAATTAATACTTAATTTGCAATATATTGTCGGCTTAATTTTTAATATTATTTTACTTAAAGTATATTTTATGAAAATAGTTGTGGCATACTTGGTAATCCTTCAAAGTAACATAAAACGTTTGTTATAGTGGAAAAGTAGGTTTTAAAGTTGCAGACGCAAATTGTTCTTTCATTAAAAATGCATAGTATTGTTGTATTCTGTAGCGTATTGAATGCATTGCCAACTTTCTTGTATATATAAAAATATAAAAAAATAGCCACATAATTTAAATGGAATGTTATATGAGGAATTGTATGGGTGGATTCAGAAAATAGTTTTAATTTATTGTTTATATTATTATATATTATTTTTACTTTATGAAGTCAAAATCTCTAATCATTTGTTGCGTTATTCTGCTTATTAGCATTGAAAAATGTCAACTGTCAAAACATTATTTTTAAAACTGTGTGTATAACCAAAATATTATAACAATTTTGAAACTGTCAAAATGACAAGTAATGAGTTTTTGACATAACAATATAAAAACTACGTTTTTGAACTGTCTGAATGACGATCCAACATTGGTATGATTTCCATACTGTTAGAATGGTTGTTAAATTGCTACTTTTGCTATGGTTTGCTGTCGTTAATGTATCTGTTAACAAAAGATATCCGGTTCGAAGGACCAAAAATTATGTTGAGGCAATATTATATTTTTTTGACTAAAATATGTATTGTAATTGATAATAGAGTTGACATTGTCAATGTTATAAGGTCTACTTGTTGAAAAACTACTAGTAAATTAATTGTTCTAAATGACTTTAATTTAAACTGCAACTTTAAAAAGCTAATACATACAAATTCACTACCTTGGAATACAGTTATTATCTAAAATTAACATTAAAAACATTAAAAATATTCTGTAATTATTTGCAAAAACTTCTCAGATCTTTAAGTCTTTTTACAGACCGCTCAGATGGTATAGTGGTTAGCGTACTTGACTAATACACCGTTGTTTTTTCTGTGTGTTTGTGGTAGTTTGCGGAGAAGTACCCCATTATCTACCTATCGTGATTTGTCTTGTGGCTTGTGGATTTTTTACAGTTTATCCACTTCCTGTTTTATGACGTTTACAGCCTGGGCCTGATTAGGTTTACAGGTCTGTTGTAGGTGGTAGTTCGGGTGATGGTACGTTATGGATTGAATGTTGGTGTTGTCATGAGTTTCTGCTTTGGAGTAGAATTTTTCAGCGTTCTTCATGATGAATTCATGCAGAGTGGAGATTTTTAAGTCTTCTCTGAGATCTTTATTTCTAATATACCAGGGAGCTCCGGTAACCATCCTCAAGGTTTTTGATTGGCAAGTTTCTAGGGTTTTGGAGTAACATTTGGCAACCGTTCCCCAAACCAATGCAGCTTAGAACAGCTGGGCTCTAATGATGGATTTATATAACGTTCTTAGTTTTCTTGTGTCTTAGTAATGGTGCCAAACTAATCATTGAAACTTTCGATTTATCTTTGATTTTATTGACATGGGCTTTCCATGTTAAGGATTTATCTAGAGTTACGCCAAGATAATTAGCTTGTTTAGCCCAAGGTATAGGAATGCCATCGAGGATGATGATTCGATAGGGTGTTATTCGTCATTTTGTGAATAATATAGCTTGACTTTTGGAAGGATTTATTTTAATCCCCTACTCTTCCGTCCATTCGGTTATGGTGTCTGCAGCTTTTTGTAGGTGTTTAGTTATAAATTTGGTAGAGGTGGCTCTGTGAATAATTGCTGTATTGTCCGCAAACTGGGCGAGAATAGTTTCGTTCGTCATAGATGGGATGTCTCCGACATAGATGTTATACAGTGCTGGAGATAGAGTCGAGCCTTGGGGAACTACCGCTGTTATGGGTTTAACGGAGGAAAGCGTATTTGCAATTTTAACTTGGAAGCTTCTGTCATTTAAAAAGTTTTTGATAAGTCTACCCAGATAGTGGGAGAATTTAGCACGATAATGTTTGGCTATTAGGCCATCGTGCCATACCTTATCAAACGCTTTTTCTATATCAAAAAAGATTGCTCCGGTTGACTTTCTGTTGTTGAACCCTTTAGATATGTGGCCTGCCACTCGTGCCAGTTGGTGGACGGAAGAGTGTTGTTTCCTAAAGCCGTGCTGGTGTTTAGGAATTATTTGATTGGTTTCACTGTGGATGTTTATGTGAATCAATATAATTTTTTCCGCTATTTTGCTTAAGCTTATCAGGCGGTAGTTCTGTGGAAATGATTTTGGCTTATTTAACTTAGGAAACACAACGATAATGGCATGTTTCCATTTATAGGGAAAATATCCTTGCCTTAAAATTCCATTGATAATGTTGGTGAGGCCTACAATGGCTTTCCTAGGAAGGTTTTGTAAAGCCGCATTAGATATGTTGTCGTGTCCGAGAGCTTTTTTAGGTTTAGTATGCTTAATAGCTTTAGCCACTTCCGTAGGATTAGTAAATGATATTGCTTTATCTTCGGCGATATTTTCGTAGTGTTCTATCTCTTTTTCCACATTTTCCATTACGTCGACGTCAAGGATATTATATGCCGGGCTGAATTGGTCTACAAGGGACAATGCAATAGCTTCAGCTTTTTCTAGGGTAGTGTGTGTAAGCCCGTTTTGCCCGTGGATGGTAGGGATAGTCTCATGTTTTTTCCTTAAACATTTCGAAATGTGCCATGATTTGGGCATTTCGTCGTCTGTTTGGTGGAAAAGGTTGTCCCACTGCTGGTTTTTGAAAGCTTTATTTTTCTTTTTAACCTTGTTTTCTAGTCTGTTTTTTATAAGTTTGTCCAGGGCAGTTCTAGAGCGTTGAAATTTCTGTCGGGCAGTGTTTTTCTCCCTTATGAGTCTTTTTAGAAATGGGGGGAGTCCGAGTGGGTCATTATCTCTGATGATAATGTTGCTGGAAGCTTTATCTTGGGCAGATTGAATGGATGAAGTTAGTTGTTCAACAGCAGCGTCTAAGTTCTGAGGTGAGCAGATTTTTGGAGAGGGCCGAAATCGTTTTCCATAAACATTTGAAACTGTTTCCAGTTTGTTCGTTTTTTGGTTTTATCCTGTTTTCCTGCCGAAATGCTATGGATGGTTAGTAGAACGGAATAATGGTCTGAGTCCATTTTGTTGAACACTTTGGAAGTGGTGGCGTTGAGTATTCCTTTTGAAACAGCGATATCAAGTATATCAGGCGGGTGACCTGCGTGGCTGTAAAATGTTGGGGAAGTTGGACTATGCATTGTAAGATTGTTCTGGTCCATAAATTTGATTAAGACTCTGCCTTTCGTGTTTGTGGCGCGGCAGTTCCATACCACGTGTTTAGAATTAAGGTCAATAATGGTGGGTATATTGTCTTCGAATTCCATTTTTAAGTCGTTTTCCAATAGTAGTTTAGGAGGAGGTTGGTATACTGATTTTTTTTTTATTTTGCCGATAAGGGGAAGATTGATAATAACCACGGTCGCTTCCAGGTCGGTGAAGTTTGGGATATCAATTTTTGAGTGGTCAATAGATCTTTTTATAATTATGGCTGTGCCTCCGCCTTGGTTTATTCGGTCACTTTTGTATATGTTGAAATTGGGGAATTTTGGGTTGTCTACGGGTTTTAATCCAGTTTCTGACAATAGCATAATATCAATGTCATTTTCCGAGATAAAAAGTTTCAGTTATTCTGGCACTACAGTTGGCGTTCCAGTGTCTTATTGATAATATATTATTGTGCATTTGAGTAAGTCTTGGTCGTTGCTGCTGTTGTTTATGGCATTAGTAAGTTCAAGTTTTAAATTAGATTTTGCTTCCATGAGCGGAGCTGATTGTTGTTGTGGCTGCACAGCTTTTGCATACTTCGTAAGTTGTGGGCGTGGTTTAGGGGTTTTGTAGTTGACTTTGACAGGGGGTTGCCCTTTAGGTTTAATTTTAGTTTTGATCTTTTGGTAGACCGGGCAAACATTGTATGACGCGGAGTGGTTACCGCTGCAGTTGGCGCAGACAGTTTTTTCCCTATCTGCAGAGGTAAAGTGATATTGTGCGGAAGGATGATTCTAGGCGCACCTGACGCACACACAGTCGTTGGTACACATCGATGCGGCGTGGCCATAGGCTTGGCAACGATGGCAATGGGCCGGTTCACCAGACTTAAATTTAACCTCGACTTTGACCTTGAGGCCGAGAATTTTTGAAACGTTGAATATTTCGTCGCTTCTATCAATTTTGTTTAGCTGAATATATAGCTTATCATAAGTTCTGGTAAGGTTATGCAACCTTAAAATTGCGTTCGCATCACAACCTTTTGCCTCCAGCGCTTCACTCATTTCCTCGCAGGAAACATCTTCAGGGACGTTGTGCATAACCGCTTTGATGGTTTTATCTTCCTCCAGTTGGTAAGTGAAATACTTGTTACCTTTTGCATCAAGGTATGTTTTTGCCTTCTGGTGGCGTTATTGGCAATATTTTAATGCACTTACTTAAGCATTTGATATCGAAATTGATATTTAATTTGTCCATTTCGTTTTTGATTTTTGTCTATGCTTTTTTGTCATTAATTGTGATTTGTGGAGGAAGTTTGACATTCGGTAGTTCAGATGTGGTATCATCGAAGTCAGGATCGTCATTCTCGCTGCTACACGAAGAATGGGCTTTCTTTTTCCTCTTGTATTTGCGGTCTACTAGTTGCCATTCGGTTTCGTTGGTGGGATTGCTGGAACCTGGTGTAGAGTCGTTCTCATTTGGCAATGTTTCGGAATCGTTCATGTCTTGGTTAGAGTTAATAATTGGAAGGGGAAGAAAAGAGACTCGTCTCCAGGTGTCCACTTGGATTTTAGGAGTTGGAGTCGCCGATTTGATCTTTTTCGGTTGATTGTCAATAGATGAGGAAAAACTGTTTTGTAATTGACTTGTTATTTTTTGGTATCTTTTTTGTAAGGCTGCTCTTTGGAGTGACCGTGTTGGTTGAACTGTCCGACACGTCTCAAGATTCATCATTTATGGGGTGAGATAGTTGGGCTTTATTCACATTGTTGATTTTTTTGACTAAAACCGAGATCTGTATGGATAGTTGATTGAAACCAATGTTTATGTCTGTTTGAATGTTTTTATAGTCGATTTGCATTTGATTGACTGTGGATTTTAGAGCAGTTACGTCATTCCTGGTAGATTCCGTGTTACTATTGGTAATGTTCAGGTTAGCATTTAAAATTTCCAAGTTTGCTTGGTTTTCAGAAATTTTAGTGAAAAATTTAATAGAATTTTCATCAATTTTTGCTTTAAGAGCATCCAAATTTTGATCTGCATCGTTGTCTTGAGTTAGGGTGAATTGGAAATTTTCCCCTATGGCGATGGTCTCCATGTCTGCTGGGCTGCACAGTTAGAGGGGTAAATGTAAAATCTAATCACTTAAATGTTTATTAGCACTTTGTACAATTTAATCTTGGTTCCTTTGTTTGAGAGATGTGGCTTCAAACAAAGAAAGGTGAGTGATCGGGAACTGGGTCATAAGTCTTTATCCTTTCTGCGGGTGCTTGGTGCCGCCCGCAGATTGGAGGGGTGTTAACTAACTGTCACTAGTCACTTAATTAGAGTTTTCATTGTTTTTACACTATTTATCAGGCTCTTTCTTTTTTAAACTAACGAACTGAGGTGTACGCATACGTGAACAAACACACTGACACACTGACTACTGTTATGACTAATACACCGGGGTTCTTGGGTTTGAGTCCCTTACCTAGAAGGTTGGGTTAAAAAATGTGTTGTGATGAGTACGCATTCTTTTGGATAAGAAGAGAAACTTTAGTACACGTCTCAATGTTGCGTGCACGTTAAATAACCCAATAATTTAGGTTGGAATTTTTAAATTCCCAGATGTGGTAGTTTTAACCTCTAGCTTGATTAGATAACTAATGCAATGCAAGGGTTTCCTGAGCAGTTTATAGTAAATTTTTTGCAATAATTTAGTTTTTTGAGCTCATTCTATGTAATCTGCGCGAGTTATGATTGAATTTTTTGTGCTTTTTATGATATTTTTTATAAGATATCAGTTTTTATGCTAATTTTATGCAATAAAGGGTTTCTTGCTGGTTTTTAATTAATATTTGTGAGATAAATTAGTTATTTGTTCTAATTTTATGCAATAAAAAGTTGTTTTGCGCAATTTATGATGAACTTCATGCTAATCTTTTGCAATAAATGAATTTCTTGCGTATATTATGATAAATTTTGTTTTGTGTTAAAATCATACAATAAAATATAATCAAAAAGTTTCTGTGAGATTTAGATTTATTTTATGAGATAAATGGTTTTTTGTGCTATTTTTTGCAATAAATAAAGATTTTGCTTAATATATTTAATAAATTTAAGTTAAGCTTTGAGATAAATCTGTTTTTGGTTCCAATTTTATGCAATACGAGGATTTTTGGAAGATTTAGTACAAATTTTATGAGATAAACTATTTTTTTTGTGCAGTTCAAAATGAGTTTAACAATATAAACCAATTTGTTTGTGCAATAAATGGGTAATTTGCACAATTTGTGATAAATTTTATGAGATAAATTATTTCTTTTTCTTCTTAAGGTTTTATCTCCATTATTGAAGGTTGGAAACATTCATGCTGAACTCTGCACGATCCTTTGCCGCTCTAAACTACGATGGACATCTAGGCCAGTCCAATCATCAAATAGTACTTTACAAATCTTAGTCGGAGGATTAAGCTTAAGCCTGTATTTGTTAACATTGGTTTTATGCTATTGAAGGTGGCACGGGTTTGTTATATCCTAGCACGATCCTCACACTCCGGGTCCAGATCTTCTGTGATCCAACTTCCTAGATATTTGAATTTTGGTTCTATTTTAATGGTTTCTCCGTAAATTTGTATATGGCAAGGTGGTGTACTTTTGCTTACTTTCATAATCTTTGTTTTTTCTGTGTTAATCTTTAGGTCAAGGTCTGTAATTTTATTTAAGAACTGTTGTAGTGCTTTCGGACTGTCAGCAATTATAGCGGTATTATCAGCGTATCGTATATTGTTCATTGCTCTACCATTGATCTTGATTCCGTCCGTTTAGTCTTGTTGTGTTTGGTTAAAGGCACAATCCGAATACAAATTGAATAATAAAGCGAAAGAACGCAACCTTGGCGCACTTCCCTCTAGATTGCAGCGGGTTCGGTTTTTCTATTTCTATAGTATTGTCATAAAATCTAGGAAGCTTGCTAGTATAAAGGTTTTTAATGTATTTTTGCCATTTTTTTTTTCAGTTCTTCCTTTTTCAATATAACTCTGTTGTTGTTGTCTACCATTTGTGATAAGATTCTCTTTCGGGTTTTTTCTGTAGCTTTTCTTATTTTATTATAAACTGAAATGTGATGTGATGTTTTTCTGCAATTCTTCTATTTCTTTGCATTTTTCTCTTAATCGCAATTCTTTCTACCCTAATCTGTCTCCTTACTTCTCTGTATACTTGTTTATATTTTAGTGTTTGCCTGTTTTTCAAGAGACTTCTCTCTTCCATCTTTTCTAATATCTCTTTTGTCATCTACTTTTTCTTCATTCTTTTTTCTTTAGACCCTACTTCTTTTGTTTCTAATTGTTTAAGATGTTTTTGATTTTCTCTTAATCATTTTGTATATTTTGTGTATCTATTCTATCGTCGGTGTTACCTGTATTAGCCTGTATTTTTGTTCTAATTTTATGAAATAAAAAGGTTTTTTGAGCTATTTAGTTATAAATTTATGAAATAAACTTTTTTGTGCATTTTTTTGCAATAAATGGGTTTTTTGTGCATAATAAATTTAATAATTTAGTTGGTCTCATCAAACCTCTTTAAACAAGTTGTAGACTTACAGTGGCAATGTAAAATAGCCGTAAAAAAATTAAAAAAAAAAAGGATTTTTGGTGCAATTTATAATAAATTTTATAACATAAATTTGATTTTTGCAATAAATGGAATTTCTAATTTTTTGTAAATTTTTTGGTGTGTAGTTTTATGCAATAAGTAGCCTTTCTGTTGGTTTTATAAAAAAAATCATAAAATATTTTAATTTTATGCAATAAAAGATTTTCTACTTGATTTGATTTATATTAAATTTTACGCAATAATATTTTTTGCTTATTTCAGGCAATACAAAGGTTTTTTTTGCAAATTATGATGAATTAGAGTGATTTTATGCAATATTTCTTGCACAGTTTATAATAAATTTAAAGTTTTTGTGCTAATCTTTTGCAATAAATTTTTTTTTTGTAAATTATAATTAGTTTAATAATATAAATAAGTTTTTTGTTCTAACTTTTTGCAATAAAAAAGTTTGTGTGCGATTTATGATGTTTTTTATGAAATGACTGTTTTTTTTTGCCAATTTAATGCAATACGTAGGTGTTTTGTCTGATTTATAACAAATGTTTTGCAATTATATGGTTAAAAAAATATTTGTGCGATTTATGTAGTTATTCTTGCGTTAAATCAGTTTTGTGTGCTAACAAATGAGTATTTTGCACAATTTTTAATAAATTTTATGAGATAAATTGTTTTTTGTGCTGATTTACAAAACTTTAACGTTATCATCATATACATAATACATATAATGTATAAAATGTTAAAACTTATTTTATTGATAATTACGCTATAAAAATTAATTTAGTTTATTTAACATATAAAAGATCACTTCCATTGTAGATGGCATTTACATAAAGTTTACAAACAAAAATCTAAATGATCTACGTAAATGGTCTATGTTTGGTAATGAATTACAATTGTTGCCGGTTTTTGTATTGTTTTTCGTAAAAAGTTTAATTTTTCAAAAGAATTGTTAAGTTTTTTTTTTAAATTAATAAACCCAAAAACCCTTGTATATACAAAGTTTTACTATAATAGTAAAATTAGCTTTATGTGCAAAAAAATAGGTTTTTGAGATAAATGAGTTGTTTGTACAAAATCATGTAGTATATTTTTTGCAAGGTTATTTAAAATGAGTTTAACAATATAAACCAATTGTTCTATATTTATTCTATATAAATTTATAATTTATGATAAATTTTATAAAATAAAAAGTTTTTTGCGTAATTTAAAATGTTAATCAGTTTTTTATTTGAATTTTATATCATAAACATTTTTCTTGCTCGATTCATAATAAATTTTATAAAAAAATAGTTTTCTGTGCCACATTTTTGCAATAAATAGGTTTTTTGCAAGATTTATAATAATTTTTTTGCAATAAATTAGTTTTTTGTGCTTATTTTTTAACAAATTTATGATTTTTTTAAATTAGTTTTTTGTTCTAATTTTGTGCAATAAATGGTTTTTTTGCGCAATTTATCATAAATGTGATAAAAAAAGTGTTAATTTTATTAATTAAAAGGCTTTTTATTTATAATAAATATTATGTATAAATCGGCTTTTTGTGCTAACTTTATAAAATATTTTTTTTTTTGCAAAAAATTACAAACTTAATAAAATAATTTGTGCTAATTTCCTGCAATAAATAAGTTTACTGCTTGTTTTATAATGAGTTTTGTGAGATAAATTAGTTTTTTGTTCTAATTTTATGCAATAATTTTTACTCAATTTTTATTACATATTAAGAGATAATTTAGTTTTTATGCTAATCTTTTGTAATTAAATGGTATTTTGCGCAATTTAAAATAAATATTATTATAATATTATTCTGTTTTTTCTGATAATTTTGTACAATAAAAAGGTTTTTTGTGCAATTTAGATAAATTGGTTTTTGGTACAAAATGGAATTTCTGCTTAATTTTTGATTTTTTTATTGTGTTAATTTTATGCAAGAAGTGGGCTTTATAATAAATTTTATAAAATAAATTAGTGAGTTTTGTGAGACAAATCAGTTTTTTGTTTCAAATTTATGTAAAAAAGGGATTTCTGCTCAATTTATAATAACTTTTTTGTGCACATTCTATGCAATACAAAGGTTTTCTGCGCAAACTTTGATAAATTACCTAATTTGAATAAGTTTTTTGTGCTAAATTATAATGAATCTATTAATATAAATCAGTTTTTTGTTCTAATTCTCTGCAATAAAAAAGTTTTGGCGCAGTTTACGATATACATACGTTTTCTGCCTGATTTGTCATATATGTTTTGCATTAATTTAGATTGTAATATAGTTTTTTGTTTTTATTGTATGCAATAAAAAAGTTTTCTGCGATATTCTTGAGTTAAATTATTTTTGTGTGCTAACAAATAGATTTTATGCACAATTTCTGATGAATGGAAATACTTGTAGCGCTAATTTCATGCAATAAGAAAACTTTCTGCTTGAATCATTAAAAAAAATATAAGATGAATCTGTTTATTGTGCTAATTTTATACACAACAATCTATGATAATCTTCTTGAGTTAAATCAGTTCTTATTGCTTTGTGTGTGCATTTTATAGAAAAAAAAATTTAAAAAATTAGATTTTATCCTAAAATTGTCCAATAAAAGAGCTTTCTGCGTATTTTATAATAATATTTGAGATAAATTTGTGTTTTGTTCCAATTTTATGCAATAAAATGTTTATTGCGCATTTTATAATTTTTTTTTTTAAGTTTTTGTGCTAACTTTTTGCAATAGATGGTTTTTTATATTGAGTTTAATAATATAAACTAGTTTTTTGTTTAAATTTTATGCATTAATACAGTTTTTAGTTTGAGATATGATAAATGTTATAAAATTAATCAGTTTTTTGTTCTAAGTTTCTGCAATAAAAGTTTTTGCGCGATTTAAGATGAATTTTATGAGATAACTGTATTTTTTTTATGCCAATTTAATACAATACATAGATGTTTTGTCTGATTTGTAATAAATGTTTTCCAATTATTAAAAAAATCTGTGCTATTTATGTTGCTATTCTTGAGTTGATTTGATTTGTGTGCTAACAACAATTTTATCAGATAAATGATTTTTTATGCTAATTTCTTGCAGTAAAAAAGCTTTCTGCTTGATTTTTTAAAATTTCTATAATCCTTTGTGTCAATTTTCTAAAATAGATTTTTTTTTTATAATAAATGTAGGAAATAATAATGTTCAGCGGCAAATAAAACAGTCCCACTCTATTTAATTCATCTGTAGGTTTATTGTCATCAGGGTTTTTTTTTTTTATATGACAGATTAATTAATTACCTATTACATCTACACTCTTGATACATTTCTTTTTAAATTAACTAATACATGTAACAGTAATCAGTATCGGTATAATATAAACATACGAAACAATTAATAGCGCAATCCTTACTTCTTAACTCTTGTACGTGACGTTCGTCTTGTCGGTTCAGTTTCGACTCTCTCGGGTCGGGCGGTTCCAAGCGTCTTGTATTGTACAGGGGCGTCCGGTCCTACAACTCGGCCATCCGTACTTTCGATCTTGTCCTCGTGGTCGACGCCGGTTGCCTCATCCTCGGATTCGTCATCTTCTCCACGGTCGCCTTCAGAACAGAGTGCCCACGGTTTCACGAAGTCGGCTGCAGGAGTTTGGAGACCATACTCTTTAGCCGTCTTTAAAACTATGGCCAATCTCCTCACTGCTTCTTCTTCGTTTTTGGCGAGCACTACCAAGTCGTCCATGTAGGTTAGTAAGATTCCATCTTTGATGTGTTCTCTGAATACTTCGTTGATGAATCTCTGGAACATGGCCGGCGAGTTGCACAAACCAAATGGCGTCTTTATGAACTTGTACTGGGCTGTTGGCGTGACAAAAGATGTATATTTTCGACTTTCTTCATTAATTGACACGTGGAAGAATCCGTTTTTCAAATCCAATGTACTAAAGATACGGTATCCTTGCAGACGATCTAATTGGTCCTCGATCAAAGGCAGAGGGTATCTGTCCTTGACGACTTGTTCATTCAGTCGTCTGTAGTCTTGGCAAATTCGTACTGCTCCGTCCTTCTTCTTCACCAAAACGATCGGACTCGCAAATTCTGACTGGCTAGGTCTGATTATACCTTCTTGTAGCCATTCTTCCATCTGTCTGTCCACTTCGATTTTTTCCGCATGTGCCAACCTTCTGGGTCTGTGATAAATGGGAACTTCGCTCTTCAAAATGATCTTCATCTTCAACGAACTCTTCTTCGTCTTCTTAGTTGGATCGTAAGTATTGTGTAACTGGTTGATCTCGTCTCTCAGGTCAGCGTTGATGATGTGACCTAGATCTAGTACAGGTGCTTCACATACAATGTTTAACATCTGTGCTTCGTCATCGGAAAGGTCGTCGCACACTTTCTTCGTCACCATTATCCCATTTGCGTCTATCTTGATGACAGCGTTCTTCAAAAATTCTTGGCCGATGACCATTGGGATCTTCAAAGCGTCGCTTGGTACCACGTACATCTTTCTGCTTACCACGACATCGTCGACTCCAATGTCGATTTGGAAGTTGCCTAAAGTGTCAATTCTGCTGCCTCCAATGCCTGTTAACGTTATTGTATTGTTTTGTAGACGTATTGGACCCAACGTCATAAAGGCATCGCGTTTGATTAGGTTGATGTCGCTTCCGATGTCAAACAATGCAGGTATAGACTTTCCTCGTATGTTGACATCTTTGACAGCATGGTTCTTCTCGTGGTTGATCAACATGGTGCTCTTGGTATTGGTATCTTTTGGTTTGGTAGGACACACCCCCGCCATGTGTCCAAATTCGTTACAGTTGAAACATTTTACTCCTCGTTCCTTGAACGGACAATCCTTGGATACGTGGCCTTTGCTTCCGCATCCATAACAACGCATGCGCGTGCCTTCGTCTTTCGTGGTTGGAGGTATTCCACCACTTGGCGTTTTCACTTTGGTGTTAGGAGGTTTATCTTTTGAGTTTGATTCCGTCGTAGTTCTTCTGTGCATCGCTTCGTAGAGTTTGATCTTTGCTTTAAACTCTCGGAAGTCGTTGGCTCCGTACAAAATCATTTTGTTTGCAGGATCACCTGGAATTCCATCAAGGATGTATTGAATGGTGGTTTCTGGTTTGATGTATGCGCGGCTAGCTATTTCGCGCATGACCAGAGTGTATTCTTGCATCGTTTCCTCTATCTTCTTAGCTCTGCCCATCATTGTTCTATGCACTTCCGCGCTGCTAACTTTCTCTTCAAATTCCCTCTTCAGTAAAGCCTTTAATCAATGCCAGGTAGTTATACCTTTTTCGGACTGAACTAAAAGCTTTGCAAGTTCATCTAGAAGTTTTTTGGCATAGATCACTTTCTGGAAATCGTTCCAGTTTGCAGTTTAGCTAATTCTTCGAATTCGTCAATCTATTTCAATATAGGATATCCATCCTTGCCGTTGAATTGTCTTATCGAATCTTCCATATCCCTAAAAGCGATCAAACAGGCTGCAAAACGGTTCCTCATAACGTCATAATTTTGAGCTACAGCACCTTCATCGTCGTCGTTGGCGTCTCCAGCTCTACTGTTCTTCTTTGATTTCGTCTTATTTGCATCTTTCGTCTTATCACTGTCTTCTAACCCATCTGATCCGTTTTTTCCGTCTTCTTCGTCATGTTCGTCGTATTCGTCGTCTTCACTTTCTTCTTCGGCTTTGTCTTGGTTAATTCTTTCATCACTTTTGTCTACGATATTGCATAGAAATGTCAATATCCTTTGCCGAACATCGTCTTCGGACCCGTCGTATTCGATATTGAGTACATGACACACTGACACTAAATCTGCATACGACAGTTTTGCTTTCATGTCGTCTAATTTTAATGAGTACTCATCTGAACCCGTTTTGTACGTAAATCCTTGGAATTCTCTTAACATCGTTCTGTTGAGTCGTCGGTTCGGATCATCGCATATTATTCTGAATAATACCCGCAACGTTTTACACTGGAAATGCGTAATATTGTGGTCAATATTGGCAATGTCCCCTAAAGCGGACATCTTAGCGCGCGCCACTGTAATACCAGCTGTACTCAAGACTTTACTCACTGCGTGTTCCGTATCCCGGACGAGCCCCCAAGTTGAAGGAAATAATAATGTTCAGCGGCAATTAAAACAGTCCCACTCTATTTAATTCACCTGTAGGTTTATTGTCATCAGGTTTTTTTTTTTTTTTTATATATGACAGATTAATTAATTACCTATTACATCTACACTCTTGATACATTTCTTTTTAAATTAAGTAATACATGTAACAATAATCAGTATCGGTATAATATAAACGTACGAAACAATTAATAGCGCAATCCTTACTTCTTAACTCTTGTACGTGACGTTCGTCTTGTCGGTTCAGTTTCGACTCTCTCGGGTCGGGCGGTTCCAAGCGTCTTGTATCGTACAGGGGCGTCCGGTCCTACATAAATTATACAAGGTGTCCGGAAAATACGTGTACAACGTTTGACGACAGACTCCTGACGTCAAAATAGGTCGATCTAAGCCGACTTAGTTATATCCAAAATTGTCTCGTTTAGCCGGTAGAAGGAGTCAAAAAAAACAAAAGTATAACAAAGTTGAAAGTAACTATTGTAAGAAACTAAGTAAAACAAAAACATTACTTAAGCAAATGTGTAAAATGACCGCCATCTTGCTGAATACACTTATTAACACTCTTTAAAAAATGATATTGGACCCTATCTAATGTCTCGGGATTATTAAAATGGTTGCCTGCATTTAAAATCCGCTGCAATAAATCATTGCGTGTGTTTACCGGAGTCTTGTAAACTTCTGTTTTAATAGCGCCCCACAAAAAGAAGTCACACATATTTAACTCAGGAGAACGTGGTGGCCATTTTACTAGTGCATCATTGCCTCTTCCAATCCATCGGTTGGGATATTGATGATGTAAGTATTGCCGAACGGCAACGGAAAAATGGGGCGGAGCACCATCATGCATATACCACATTTCCCTCCAAAGTAAAAGGGGCAAATTCTCCAGAAGAATTGGTAATGTGTCTTGCAAAAAATTTAAATAAATATTTCCATCTAACCTGTCATGAATAACAATGGGACCAATAAGGTAGTGATCAATAATACCTACCCAAATATTAATTTTAAATTGATGCTGATAATGTGCAACTTTAATGGCATGTGGATTTTCATCGGAATAAAAATGTTCGTTGTGCAGATTGGTTACCACAGATCTTGTAAAGCATGCCTCGTCAGTAAACATAATTTTTCTACAAAAATTTGGAACAAGGATTCTTTTGTTTCTAATAAATTGACAAAATGTAAGCCGCATGGGGGGATCAGTCGGTAAAAGTTCCTGGACTTTTTGTATGTGGTAAGGATGTAACAACTGTTCTCTTAAAACCTTATTGACAATCGTTTTAGGAACATTTAACTCACGTTCTAAGAGACGGGTACTGGTACTTGGTTCTTCTTCAACTTTTTCCAGAATCATCTCTTCTGTTTCCACAGTTCGAGTTGTTCGCATACGACCCCTGCCTTCAAACTTTTTCTCAAAACTGCCCGTTTCCCGAAGATGACGCTCAATATTGGCAAATGTTTGATGGTTTGGTATTCGACGGTTAGGAAACCTCTCCATGTAAACCCTAACACTCTGACGCCCATTTCCTTGACAAAACCCGTATACCAGAAGCATGTCAACTTTCTGAGAGTTTGTATAATTTTCCATTTTTAATGGTAAAATGAACTTGTAATTCAAGAATGTTGATCGTATACTTGAGTAAATTTTAAAGACTGGTGAAAATTTGTCAATAATTGTCAAATTATTAAACGCCATAGCAACAAAGTCACTTAAAAAATTATTGTTACAGGTAATTTCTTTTTAATATTTACAAATTTTTGACGCCCTCTACCTGCTAAACGAGACAATTTTGGATATAACTAAGTCGGCTTAGATCGACCTATTTTGACGTCAGGAGTCTGTCGTCAAACGTTGTATACGTATTTTCCGGACACCCTGTATAAAATAAATTAGTTTGTTGTTACTAACTTTATTGCAATAAATGAAATTTTTGTTTAATTTATTATAAAGTTAAATTAGTATTTTGTGTTAATTCCATACTATAAATAGATTTTCTGAGCAATTTATAAAAAAATATTAAAAAATAAATTTAAATATTTGTGCTAATTTTATGCAATGAAATTTAATATGATAAATCAGTAATTTGTTCTGATTTAATGCAATAAACGGTTTTATTTATAATGAATCATTTGCAATTATTTACTTTTTTAAATGTTTTGCAGTAATTTAATTTTTTGTGCTTATTGTATGCAATAAAAAAGTTTTCTGCGAGATTTTTGTACATATTCTTGAGTTAAATCATGTTTAAGTGCTAATATATAAGTTTGCTGGACAACTCTTAATGAATTTTATAACAATAGTGTGATATTTTGCGCAATTTATTATAAAATTTATAAAATAATTTTGTTTTTTGTTAATTTTTTTGCAATAAATAAAGTTTTTGTTTAATTTATTATAAATATTATAAGTTAAATTAGTATTTTGTGCTAATTTTATATTTAAATGGTTTTTTTTGCGTAATTTATCATAAACTTTAAAAGATAAGTTAATTTTTGTGCTAATTTTATACAAAAATGGTTTTTTTTGTTTAATTGATGATAAATTTAATATGAAATTTTTTTTTTTGTAATAATTTTGTTTCCATTTCAAACTCGGTAAAAAAAATTTTACTGCTGAAATCGATCAGAAATTATTCATAGAACCCAATTCTGACGTCATTTTAAGTCTACACATTAGTTAAAAATATAAATTTTTTGTGTATTTAACTTTTAGAAGATTAAAATTAAAAAAAAAAACTCCAAAAATGAGCTTATTTTTCAAGAGTTTATCTTACAAATACATGTTTAGCAGCGTTTAGAGGAAAATAAATTTGAGCTTTGGAAACAATTTTACATGGAAAATAGTTAGTGTCGTGCTTATGCCCATAAGCAGGCGTAGAAAAGTCCATCTTAAAAAAAAATATTTTACTTATAAAAAAATAAAAATAGACTATTTGGCTTATATCATTTTTTAAGCTTATTTCAGAAGTTTAATAAAGACATGTTTTGACATTTGAACTAATTTTGGGTGCATTTACTGGTTGTTTGATAGTAAATGGTGCGGCACTATTTAAACTCAATCTATCGACGCCAAAATTTGAGAGTATTATTATTTTTGGCTTTCAAACATAAATTCGCCCAGCGCTCACATCAAAATTTGACAAAAAAAAATTTAAGACCTACCCTTGTGTGTTTATAATATTTTTCTAGATGGACTTTTCTACGGCCGATGACACAACATTGTCAAATTTTTAATAATATTTGATGTACAGTTTCTCTGAGCGATGCTAAACGTGTATTTGTAAAAGTAAGAGAGAAAAATAAGCTTATTTTTGCAATTTTATTGAGTTTTAGACTTCTAAAACCTAAATACACAGAACAAGTTTATGTTTTATAACTAAATTACATCAAACTAAGCCAAGGAGGTTAAAAAAATGACTAAAATGCTTCTTTTTGTCCAGACCATTTTTTTTGGGTTTTACTGCGCATAAAGAGGGTGTAGACTTAAAATGACGCCAGAATTGGATTCACTAATTTTGCCTAATTAAAAATGTTTTTTTGAGCAATTTATAATAAATTTTTTTCCAATTATTTAATTTTTATTCTAAACAATATAAAGGTTTTTTGCGCAATATTTTTTTTGGTGAAATCAGTTTTTTGTGCAGTAATAGATTTTTGTGCAATTTATAATAATTTTTGTAGCGTACAGAATTTTTTTGTCTGTCTCTACCAAACGATGGTTTGTTTTGGCACTAAAATGCAGGCGAAAAAGATGATTTATTTTGCTTTGCTCTTTTGTGCCGCTAAAAGCGGCAAGCTGTTATAGCATATTTTTGGCCCTTGATATACTATATATAAATAGTTTTATAATCAATTAAAGGCGCTATGTAATTGTTTTATAAATAATTATTGAAATTAGATGAACTAAACACGTTCGGTGTCTTTTAATATAAAAAGGTGTGAGTTGCATTCCTCTAAAGTATGTTTATGACTTTTGCATCAGAACAAATCTTATTTAAAATCTTTATTGATATGTTTTTGTAAGTAGCTACAAATTCATTTCCATGTTTAGTTGAACGTATTGTTTGTTTTTTAAGCAGTTGACTGCAAACTCAAATACGAAAAGGAGAAGTTTTGTTTGCATCTACTTATTGTGGATTCAAATGCACTAAATAATTGTTGCTTATCTGAGGAATAAAAGATGTAGATTTGCAATTTTAACTACGTTAACTAAGCATTTATTATTTGTTAAACACTTAACAAATTGTTAAACTTATGAAGTGCATCACCGAGTTTCAACTTTCCTGGTATCAGTTTATCTAAGGTACATTTTTTGCTTGTAAGCAGCTGAAATATAATCTTCTGCAATAAGACTAATTGATTACGATTTTTGTTCATATACAATGTTATAACATGTAAAAAAATAGTTTTATTACTAACAGTTTTTTATTAATTATTATTGTGCGTCTTTTGGAAGCTGCCTTAGCTACACCTACCGCTTACTACGCCGGTTAATAGTTATTTTGCTTACTATAAACATTAAATAAAAAACAGCTTTAGTTGGGTCACTAACTCCAAACGAGCTCTGGGTTCAGGACTATAATGTTTAGTTATTCTATCTAATGCTTTGCAATTGACAAAACAATTGTATTGTACGGTATAGATTATTTTTGGTAATTAGTAGTTTTAACACATCTGTAAATTGCAAAACAATAGAATATAATACAAAATATGCTTACCGTGGCGCAGCTTTCAAATACAGAACAACAAATAAATTTACAAAAATATGAATTGTACATATCTTGAGACAATTGTCAATAGGAGGAATTGTTAATTAACTTAATAATTACAATAGTTACCAAAAATATCAAAAGTTTTAACAGGAATTCCGTGACACATTTCCTAAATGCAAAGTGACAAATTAAAAACTATATCAATATTTTCTTGTGTTATGTGTGCAAAAATTTCAAAATATTTTTTATAATTCGCAAAGCAATAGTACAACATATTTTATTTTTACAATTTTTCACAACCTACCTGAAACGCCAGAACACCTACTAAAACAGGTTCATAAGGGTATGAAACTCTTAAAAAAATTCTACAATTTTTTTTAGATTTTGTTGTCGTTTTTTAACTTAATCGCATTTTTTGTTTAAAAATCGCAATTTTATCTCAAAAAAACAAACTTTAATAGTGAAATCAATCAAATATTATTTTTCATAAAATCCAATTCTGGCGCCATTTCAAGTCTATAAGCAGCAAAAGCTATAGAACCATGTTTTTGTTCTCAGTGGGCCTAGCAAAATAAAGCATTTTTTAGTTTTTTTTTAACCGCACGTATTTTAATGTAAATTAGTTGGAAAATTTAAATTTGTTTTGTGCTTTTGGGTTTTAGGGTTCTAAAACCTGCAAAAATACGCATAAACTTTTAACAAATATTCATTTAACAGCGTTGAACTATACATCAAATATTATTAAAAATTTAAGTTTTGCTAACAATTCTACATGGAAAATAGTCAGTGTTGTGTATATCTGGCATAGAAAAACCCACATTTTTTCTTTACTTAAAAAAATATTTTTTTTAAATTTATTATTAAAACTTATTTGACTTTTAAGCTCATTTCTAAACTTTAACAAAGACATCTTTTGTCGCTTGAACCAATTTTGAGCGATTTTACTTTTTGTTTGATAGTTTCTGCGCTTGGTGCACAAATTTGGACTTTATCTATCGGCACCAAAATTTGAAAGTATTATTATTTTTGGCATTCAAACATAAATCCGCCATGCGTTTATCAAAACTTGATAAAAAACGTTTTAAACCACACTCTAGTGTGTTTATAATATTTTCTGTAAATATGTAAAAAAAAATTAAAATTTTTATTCTAGATGGATTTTTCTACGACCAATGAGCACTACACTGACTATTTTTTATTACATTGACTCTAGAATTCAAATTTTTAATAATATTTGGTGTATTGTTTCTTTGAGCGCAGCTAAACGTGTATTTGTAAGAGCTTATGTTGAAGAATAGGCCTCCTTTTGCAGATTTTTTGAGCTTTAGACCCTTAAAACTCAATTACACAGAACAAATTTATATTTTCTAACTAATATACATCAAAATACGTCAGCGGTTAAAAAAATTGAGAACAAAAAATTGGTTTTATAGCTTTTGCGACTTATAGACAAGGTATAGACTTGAAATGGCGCCAGATTTAGATTCTACGGAAAATTTCTGGTTGATTTTACTAATAACATTTTTTTTTTTCAGTTAAAATTGCGATTTTTAAATAAAAAATGCTATTTTTTTTAAGTCAAAGAAAACATTCGTCAAAAAACTAAATAAAATCCTAGAATTTTTTTAAGGGTTTCATACTCTCATAAATTGATTTAAAGATTACTAATAAGTTAAAGAAACAAAAAAAATACTAAAACAAATTTTTCAACCCCCCCCCCCCCTTTGCGCTGGTCCGTTTGAAAAAATACCAAAATCCAGCATTAAAACATCAGAGTATTGTTAAATTGCACTAAGTTCCGCCATAAACAGTTAAAAAGTAAAAATAAATATGCTGTTCAAGTAAAAATAGCAAAATCCGGATATTAAAATTATTAACTTAATTAAAAACTAAAATTTAGCTATATACGGTTAAAATGTTTAAGACTCTATTTATAAAACGTCAAGAATAATAAAATCGTAGACCATAAACTGAGTAATAAAAATAATTAATAAATATTAATATTTTAAAAATGTCATAAATACTGATAAATTTTTATCAAATATCACATTATTTTGTTCACAACACTTTAATTGCCAGAAATTTAAGTTTTAGTTTCTAGGTTACATTTTATTTTTTTATTGTAAATTTATATTTTATTTTCAAAATTTTACTTTAAAAGATATTAGAAGCCACTTAGAGAATCTGAAAGCAATCTTAATAGACTTAAAGTCTAAAATGCATAGTAAAGTAGGAAACCAAACGTGTCTTAATGTTCTAATGAAAGTTTAGATTAATTTTTTTAGTAAAAACATCAGATAAAAAAAATCATAGACTTATATTAACTGCTTTTTAATAGCTGAATAAGTTATAAAAACGTTACAAAAATTATAAATAAAGAGTTTTTAAATTTGACTTAACCTGAACCGTCTTTAATGTATACTATATTGTGATCTAACATCTTGATAACTAACACTTGGTGGGTGGCTGTGTCACTCCAGTCTAAACTACTGACTGGTTATCAAGGTATAGATAGAGTGATCTACCTACCCATCCAATTGTTTGTCATTAAGATATTAGATGTTTAAACTATCTGCGGCCGTTAGAAGAGAAGGTCGTAATCTAACCTTTTGTTTTCTAAGACTTGGGTGACTTCAGTCCAAAAAACTGACTCGTTATCATTGTATGGAGTGTTTTAACCACCCACCCAATGGTTTGTTATCAAACAATTGGTACGTTTAACCTATCTGCGGATGACCAAAGTCACTTTGTCACAAGAGAAGGTTGTCATTTAACCTTTTATAACAAACGCTTGGGTGGGTGGGTGGGTGGGTGGGTGGGTTACTATAATTTAAACTTTTAACTTGTAATTATAGCACATAGTGTCCTACTCACTCAGTTGTTTGAAATTAAGAGATTAGATGTTTGATCTTTTTGTAATCGTCAGAAATCTTTTTGTCTTTTTGATAACTAAAACTTGGTGGGTGGGTGGGTCACTCTAGTCTAAAATACTGACTTGTTATTGTAGTACAGAGTGTTTCACTTACCCATCCAATTGTTTGTCATTAAGAGATTGGATGTTTGACAATTCTGCGGACGTCAAAAGTCATTTTATCAAAAGAAAAGGTTGTAATAAAACTTTTTGATAACTATTACTTAGTGGACGGGTGGGTCACTCCAGTCTACTACTGACTTGTTATCATAGTGTAGAGTGTCCCGCCTACCCAATTGCTTGTCATCAAGACAGTGGATGTTTGACTTCTCTGCGGTCGTCACTTTGTTACAAGAGAAGGTCGTGATGCAACTTTTTGATAACAAACATTTGGGTGAGTGGGTTGGTTACTTCAGTTTAAACTACTGTTCCGTTATTTGTGAGGTATGTGATTGGCTGTAAATCATGATTTGACATATGTCATACCATAAAATCTGACAGTAGTGTCAAAAACTTTAAAATTTTAGAAAAAGAACAAGTTGCTAATGCTTATTTTTGGCTTTTGTTACACTATATACTTTACAAAAATTATTCAAATTGTAAATTGTTGAAAAATGTTAAATATACAGGGTGTTTCAAAACATGTGTCGGAAAATAAACGCACCGTTTTTGAGATACAGAGTGAAACAAAAAAATATTTGTTGACGATATCTCAGGAACGGAAAAAAAAGTAGCAACATGATCACAAAACCTTTATTTTACAAAACTAAGCAATAACATAAAAAACAAGAAAAATCACAAAAATTGTTGAAAATGAGCTCCTCCTACGGTAACGCAGGCTTTCAACCTATGTCTTAGTGACTGACATACTTGTTCAAAAATGCCTAGAGTGTTTCGTATCGTATTGCAGAATGCAATAATGCGATTTTTTAGTTCTTTATCAGTATTAACTGATGTAGTGTAAACTAAACTTTTTAAGTGACTCCACAAAAATTCCAAAACATTTAAATCTGGAAACCAAGAAGACCAAGCCTGTGGGCTTCCTCGACCTATCCAACGGTTCCTATACTGTTAATTTAGAAATTGACGCGCAACTAAACTAAAATGTGCGTTTCTTAATTAAACCGAAACGTCCTCTAAATGTTCTGGCTGCTCTTCTTTAGAAATATTACAATATGATTGACCATTTAGCCTGAACGGCAAAAAATATGAATATTAAATGGTCTCCTACAACATCTGCCTAAACATTAACGGAAAATGTTTGCTGATGATGGTTTTTTATTATGGCATGTGGATTTTTGTTGGCCCATACATGATTATTATGGAAGTTCATAATTGCATCGCGAAAAAAATTTGCTTTGTTCGTAAATAAAACTTGTTTTAAGAATCGAGGATTTTGCGCAATTCTTTCTTGAAACCATTGACACAGCCAATTTTTGCGGAAAATCCGCTGGTAAAAGGGCTTGTACTCGCTGTATGTGATAAGGATATAACATCTGGCTTTTTATTATACTCCACTTTGTAACGTGACTAAGGTTCAAGTTTAAAGCTATTCTTCTAGTGCTAGTTGATGGATCGTCTTTGATTTCTTGAAGAACATCTTTTTCAATTTGCGGAGGTAGCAGGCGAGGTTTCCTATTTCCTGCAGCTTTTTTATGTACACATCCATTTTGATGTAGACGTTTGTAAACACGATTGATTGTTCTTTCATTTGGTACTTGTCGGTTGGAAACTTTTCTTAATAAATTTAACATGCTTTTTCTGCATTTCCACCGGCAACGCCATTAACAAAATGCATATCGCACATCTCGTTATTACTGTAATTATTCATTTTGCTATCACCACGCAAGCAAAATAATAAGAATGGGCAAATTAATTGGGTAATAAAAATAATAAGTTCCCGCGATATTGACTCCTTTTGAAAAAAAGGTTATTTAACAACTAAACAACAATTGTCAATAACTCAAAAGCATGAAACAAAAGCATGAATGCTGACGACTAGATCAAAAACAAATGTTTTTATCAACAAACATATTGCTACTTTTTTTCATGTTTTCTATCATAAAATGCTGAATTTTACTAAAACGGTATACATTAGAGCTTTTGACTTTTTTGTGTAGAAAATATTGGTGGTTCACAATGTGCTTTTAGAATGCCAATTTCTCAAGTGTTATAGAAATTAGGGCCATAAAAACCTCACGCAATCATAAAAATCTCCGTCAATGGCACATAAAAAAAATTGAATAAACGCTTAAACAGTAATGCTAAGATGTGTACAAAATTTGAGTTTTGTATCTCAAACGGTTTCCGAGATATTGTCAAAAAATAAAAAAAATATATTTTTTTTACACCCTGTATCTTGAAAACGGTGCGTTTTTGGAACTATGTTAATGGGAACTTTTTTTCTTATAATTAGCCAACCAATTCCACCCTTTATTTTTCGACACAGGTTTTGAAATACCCTGTATATACAGGGTGTCCGGAAAATACGTGTACAACGTTTGACGACAGACTCCTGACGTCAAAATAGGTCGATCTAAGCCGATTTAGTTATATCCAAAATTGTCTCGTTTAGCCGGTAGAGGGCGTCAAAAAAAACAAAAGTATAACAAAGTTGAAAGTATCTATTGTAAGAAACTAAGTAAAACAAAAACATTACTTAAGCAAATGTGTAAAATGACCGCCATCTTGCTAAATACACTTATTAACACTCTTTAAAAAATGATATTGGACCCTATCTAATGTCTCGGGATTATTAAAATGGTTGCTTGCATTTAAAATCCGCTGCAATAAATCATCGCGTGTGTTTACCGGAGTCTTGTAAACTTCTGTTTTAATAGCGCCCCACCAAAAGAAGTCACACATATTTAACTCAGGAGAACGTGGTGGCCATTTTACTGGTGCATCATTGCTTCTTCCAATCCATCGGTTGGGATATTGATGATGTAAGTATTGCCGAACGGCAACGGAAAAATGGGGCGGGGCACCATCATGCATATACCACATTTCCCTCCGAAGTAAAAGAGGCAAATTCTCCAGAAGAATTGGTAATGTGTCTTGCAAAAAATTTAAATAAATATTTCCATCTAACCTGTCTGGAATAACTGGAATAACAATGGGACCAATAAGGTAGTGATCAATAATACCTGCCCAAATATTAATTTTAAATTGATGCTGATGATGTGCAACTTTAATGGCATGTGGATTTTCATGGGAATAAATATGTTCGTTGTGCAGATTGGTTACCCCAGATCTTGTAAAGCATGCCTCGTCAGTAAACATAATTTTTCTACAAAAATTTGGAACAAGGATTCTTTTGTTTCTAATAAATTGACAAAATGTAAGCCGCATGGGGGGATCAGTCGGTAAAAGTTCCTGCACTTTTTGTATGTGGTAAGGATGTAACAACTGTTCTCTTAAAACCTCATTGACAATTGTTTTAGGAACATTTAACTCACGTTCTAAGAGACGGGTACTGGTACTTGGTTCTTCTTCAACTCTTTCTAGAATCATCTCTTCTGTTTCCACAGTTCGAGTTGTTCGCATACGACCCCTGCCTTCAAACTTTTTCTCAAAACTGCCCGTTTCCCGAAGATGACGCTCAATATTGGCAAATGTTTGGTGGTTTGGTATTTGACGGTTAGGAAACTTCTCCATGTAAACCCTAACACTCTGACGCCCATTTCCTTGACAAAACCCGTATACCAGGAGCATGTCAACTTTCTGAGAGTTTGTATAATTTTCCATTTTTAATGGTAAAATGAACTTGTAATTCAAGAATGTTGATCGTATACTTGAGTAAATTTCATAGACTGGTGACAATTTGTCAATAATTGTCAAATTATTAAACGCCATAGCAACAAGGTCACTTAAAAAATTATTGTTACAGGTAATTTCTTTTTAATATTTACAAATTTTTGACGCCCTCTACCGGCTAAGCGAGACAATTTTGGATATAACTAAGTCGGCTTAGATCGACCTATTTTGACGTCAGGAGTCTGTCGTCAAACGTTGTACACGTATTTTCCGGACACCCTGTATATACAGGGTCTTTATAAAAGTTTGGGATTATGTAAACATATAACGTACGTTTGTGCCACTCTAGTGAATTTAACTTTGATGTGCGTAAATAAAGTTGAAGTTGAACTGTCAAAACAAAGTAAATTTTAAAAAAGCGGCATATTTAAAGTAATCGCTTAATCCCATAAAATTATAAAGACCCTGTATTTGTAAACTTAAAAATAACAAAATCTTAAATAAATGAATGAAATATTAAAATTATATTAAAAAAAATAAAATTTGACCAACCATTGAAATGTGCAAAATTCTATTAATAAAAAAAGTAAATCGTTAATTGTCAGAAAGCACCAAAATTTGGCTAAACTATTAAAAAGTGCAAAAAAATTGATCTATTTATAAAATGGTAAAAATAGCAAAATCCGGTCATAAGTTTTTAAAGTATTTTTAGACAGAATTAAAATTAAGACAAAATCAGTTTAAAAGTGCAAAATTTTATTTATAAAATGTCGAAAATAGCTAAATTTGGTTTTAAAAATGGTTATAAAGCACAAAAATTTGGCTATAAACTACTGAAAAATGTAAGACAAATATGAAATCCAAAAACTAACAATAGATGTAGACACAGACAGTTGTATTTTAAAAGTCCTAAAACGCAATAAAAATAATTTGTAATAGTACTATTTTATAATTATTTAATTATTTATTTTAATATTGTTCTAACTATCAAAGTTGATTTCACTTTTATTATTATTTTAAAACAATTTATATTATTAATAAACATAACCAATAAAATAGATCTTAAGTCATAAAAATCAACTACTTGAGATTTAGATACAGCTTAAGGTGCGTCGGTGCAACCGGGCATAAAAGATTGTTAAAAATAGCAAAATAGGCTTATAAACCTTTGAAAAGATTAAATTTCTATTTATAAAAAGTCAAAAATGGGTTATAAAATGTTACAATATAGTAAGAAAAACACATAATCTAGCTATAAACTGTTAAAAATTGTAAAATTATATTTATAAAACGTAAAAAACAATTAAATTTGATTATAAAAAACATCAAAATTGCGGCATAAAGCACCAAAGTTGGGATCATGAAAATGCAAATATTGTTTAAAAAAAGTAAAAACAGTCAAATATGATCATAAACCGGATGCTAGTTTTGAACTTTTAATAAATAACAAAACAGCTTTGAAATAATAATATTTTTGTTAAAAACAACCAAAATTTGTCATAAATTGTTGAAAAATTTGAAATCCGACCCGTCATTTTTAAACAATTGTTAAAAAGTACCATAAACTTTTAAAAAGTGTAAAAATCCAGCTACAAAGTATGAAAAATATTGTTGACAAATTTGGACATAAACTGCAAAACATGCCAAGTTTTAAAATAGATGTCGAAAAGGCTCTGTGTACTTGTAGACCCTTTCACACTGCAGTCCTTTGTTTACGCCTCTGTTTGTGATACTCATTCTAGCTAATCTATTTTTGTTAATACTTTTTTATTTGTAATCTATCTGAATCATTTTCAACATCTACTTTAAATAAGTTTTTAACTCAACTATATTTTTTGATATTGACATTTTGTGGATTTGTCTATCCAATTTATTTTCAATTTTTTTTTCAAATTTTTTAAAAAATAACCTTTTAGGGTTTATTGAAATTTATGATGAGAATAAATTTAAAGTTTTAACGTATTTGCAAACAAATAGTCTTAATTTGTTCAATTCCAATATTTAATTGGTTTTTCCTTGAGCGGGTTTTGACGGATCATATCTTTATTTATTTTTTATTCACAAAACAAGCGTGCACGTTTTTTTTTAATTATTATTTTGGTTATTTCTACTGCACAATCAATATATATCTAACAAATACGTTTTTGTATCAGGTAAGCAACTTTAGTTTGTTGGCGTACATTTTTATGGATGTCAGCTTTAGTATCAATGTGGTAAGAATATGTGTTTTTTTCATAAAAATTAAATAATAGTAAACAAGTTTTTTTGTATTTAAAGTAAGTAACTAATTGTTTTGTAAAATAAATAAAACACACTTAAACAAGTATACTTGTTTGTATCACCATCCAATGATGGCCTTGTAAAAGTTGAAACTAGTTACGGTTCTTTAAATATATTTGTGATATAGTACATAGTAAACGTGTTTTATTTATTTTATAATGAACTATCACATAGTGAAGTTTTTAATTTAGTTTTGAATATTTTATTTTTAGCCAAAAGCTTTTATCAGGTAACTAAGTCCGCAAAAATGTAACGTAAAAGTTAGCGTCCATTGTGCAATGTCCTAAAAAAATATTTAATATTATACGTACCATTCTGTTACTTCATCTTCCCTTTCTCTGTATACAAATGGAAAAAGATTTAAAAAACACACAAATCCACATTAATTTATTTATTCAATTCCTCTATCCAATATTTATATAATTTAAACATATCACAATGATAATAACTGTTATCACTATAGAAGTGCGTAAAGAATGTGAGGTGCTTACTGTTACGTATTAGTTTGTTTTTCATTCAATAAATTCCCAAAGGAAATAGAATGTGAGACCAATCCGTATCTACATATGAACGGATGTCTCGATTTCTTTCATTATTATTATATTACATATATACATCGTGTCAAATATATCATCCCTCTATCTATTCATATATCAAACTACTCTTTATTGCTACAAAATAAATATTACATCAATAAAAAATTAGCGGTTTGGGTTTATTGGTGTGGTACAATTTCTGTTGGTGTTATTATATTAAATGTGCTAGCATTATATACAATGGGGTTGCAAAATATACGCATAAATACAATACGTTTAATACGATTGCCGCCATCTTACACTGCCTATCAATAAGATGAAGATTACCGACAGTCTTGTCGGTTGTGTGGGACTCGATGAATTCTGGCGCAGCTTCTCGTTGTTCACCTATTCAAAGAAAACGTACTTTTTTATTATTATTTCAACCCGATAAGATACGTCCTGATGGACAGCCGGCGAATCTTTTTGTCGGAATTTTATTCGGACAGAAAAGGACCCCGGGTGGATCTGATTCGCATAAACTCACAATGTGATTACATTCAAGTTTCCTGGTTCGTATGGGACTTGACATTTTTCGGCGATTCATACACGAGTAATTGAAAAAAATCCTCGGTGTTATTTTTTTGTATTGTGGAAACGTATATCAGACCGGAGTAAAACCGCGCTTCGCTTTTTTAATCGAAAATAATAAATTCCAACAACTTTTAGAGATTAAAGCGTATAAATCGCATGTGCTAAAATTAGTTCCAATTTATAGTTCTGTCCGTGACGTGCACATCTAATTAATTTACTCATCAACAAAAACTAAAAAACGTCAAAATAAACTCAACTAGTTAGTAAAATTATAATTGGATTTAAGTTTATATTAAATTAAATTAAATTAAAATTTTCTTACTTGCGATGGTGGTTTAGGTCTGACAACGACGGTGTGCGATACACTTTGCGGCTGGACTGGGATGTTTGGTAAAGATGCTTCGCATCTTAAATGTATGACGCTTTCTTGTAAATATCGTCTTTCTACCGGAATCCTCACGGCTAGTGTACGTGATGCCAGGCCATGTGGGTCAGGGGGCGAACTCACTGCATCTCCTAGCAAAATCGGCGACACCTGTAAAAAAAGGATAACAATAAAATCGGGGCACAATACTGTTCATCAAGTTTAATATTAACGTAGGGTATATTGATCGGAAGAATTTTTTTTTTGTTACGAATCTAGTTTGGCATAAAAGTGTTATTTAAGAAAATATTTAATAAATGGAATGTTGTTGATTTGCTTTTGAAGCTTTGATGTTGCATTTAGAATACAGTACACGAGTACAATAACATTGGTATATTGGTATTAAAACTTCCAGTTAATTGAATGACGTAGTAGCTGTGCTAAAATACTTTAAAAAGTAATGACAAATAAATACAAAATGATAGCATGTACATCATTATGTTTATGATAACCAATCTAATTCTAAAAAAAACTTAAGGGCGCGGTTTAGGGAGATTTTAAGAAGGAGTTAAATTGCTGCTTGTAGTTTTAGGACATCCTAAAACCGCGCCCTTAACCAGGTTCTACCAGGAAGTAGTATACTAGTCTTTGAATGAGAGTTATAATAATAATTGATGAAATTTTTTACTAATTTATTTTTCAATTAACTTTTTTATGGTTATAGAATAGTAGGCCAATTTTTCTTATTAAAAGTTGCAAAGTTGGCTTTGATGTCCCGGCAGCAAACAGCTACACTAGCGATAATCCCGGAGAAAAACACATCTTCTTCTATGCGATGCAATTTGAACAGTATTTTATGATATACTAGTGATGTAAGACTCTTCCTATGCTTGTATGTTTTCATCTGATACCAAAACTTGAATTTTTGAATATAAGCTGTGATTGGTTGTTTCTTCTATTTATTATGGAAGCGCCATGTGATTGTAGACTATCTGATTGATTTGCTTGTAGTGCAAATGTAAGTTAATCTGTACGGACCGCTGACAAAACGCTTGTTTGCTAGAGTCTTTAGTGGTTGCAGGTAATGCCGCTTTGTTGGTAGAGCATCAAAAGGTCAATAAGAGGTGATAAACGCAAACTTTTGCGTTGCAAAAAGACTGATTCTTAACCATTTCACCGATGTTACGGTCGCCATAGTATACCATACCAACCATATCACCCGCCTACTCTGCGACTGAGCTAAACCAATTATGCGCCATCAAGCTGCTTAAAAAATATCCGTTTCTGGATTCAGCAGTCAGTGGCTGCAAAGTACTTTGACAATCTTGCTGTTTATTCCAATCTTGATCTGCCCGACTCGCATTATTAATGATTAACATCACTTAATTACCTACTTATTCTTTGCTCAGCCTATAGGGCTGTCTCTTCATTTGACACTGGTCTCTGTCTTTCACTATCTAACAAACGAAAGTCTAGGAGTCTAACGGTCTCAAACTTCTGGGCAATTTACTAAGGGTGGTATAGTCGGTAGGCACTTTTCTCGTGAGAGTGAATCTGACACTTTAAGCCTTTGGAAGATTCTTTTCTTAGCCACAAAAAAAAATCCGCAGTTAATCCAGCAGCAACAACACACTAGTCAACATCGTCTGATAGAGACAGGAATACCGATCTAGCACCTTTCAATATCTGCAAACATACATGCATCCCCATATGATTCGGAGTTTTTCAATCGCATCATACCTGGAGTTCACTACCGATATCATCTCATGGCACTTCCGAGGTTGCATATCATTACCATTTATTTATACTTAAGCTGCAAAAGACTTAGCAACCGATCTCAAGACACAAGGTCAATTGTTGCAGTCAGGGATTTTACTCAACAGTTTGCTGTTTGGTACCACCGAAGCCTTCATGCAACCTACATCTACTTTTTATAATATTAGAGCGCCGCAATGCTAACGGATTTTGACTTACGAACCATTCACCAAAACTTTCATACAAAAGTCTGCTTTGAGAAAATAGAGAGAATAGCTATGATTATCCAGCTTCTGCCAATGCAGAAACACTAAAGGGTTACCAAACTAACCTTCTCACAACCCTTCTTTATTAGGCGGGGTAGGAGCCGGTAACGAATGGTGTCTAACGTAGGTCAATTGAAGAGCATAACTTCACGACTCCGTTACAATCTAACAAAAAGTATATCCAGATCAAACCAAAATACATGCCAAAAGAGCAGACTTAACCTAACCTAAGGCCCTGCAGAAAAAAGCAGACTGACAACCAAAATGAAAGTGAAACCACCTACCCGCTCATGAGTGGGACCAAATGCAACCCACAACTTTCATTCAGCAACACCAGCTTCACAAGCAACGTTACTAAAACTGTTGCATAGTTGAGAAGCTTATTATCTGTACCACCTTAAACTACCTTAACTCAGCAACAAACTGCATGAAGATTTGCACCAATTCTTTGCCAAACTAGAACAACATTTTCAACAAAAAATGATTTTCTACACTGTTTACCACTGCATCTGGTACAGAGCTTAAAATAGTAAGTTTATAGGTTTAAGTAACGATATGAACGGGATTCGTACCAAGCAACGAACAACACTCAGTTAGTGAAGGAGCAGTAGAAAAACACCACTTACTCCAAATCACCATCTCTATCGATGAAAGAAAGTTGATTCAGGAGCTAACCACAATGTTAATAGGCTGCATCTGAAAAAGACTAAACCGTTGACGATGGCCATCTAAAATACGGTTTTCTTGTTAACCACGATGGAAGTAAAAGTCAACGTTAGCTTAGGAAATCAAATCCACAAAATTTCCTTATTGGTTACACCAACTCTGGGAGAGGAAGTAATAATTAGATTACTACGCTATTATGAATTACTTTTGCTAATGCATCTATTACGACAAAGCTCAACTTTTTACTGTCTATTGGATACTACAAAAAAAAAATGACCGCTGCCTCACAAAGCACTTTTGCGAAAACAGCAGGATTCGAACAGCTACCGTTGTTTGACTAACAAAATCACTTAGAAAGGGACTGCTTTGCTATCTAAAATACAAGAGACTTTGAAGGATTTTGGAGATATCAAAATCTCAGCAAGTTTGATCTGAAAAAAAAAAACAACTGGCAAATTCTTATGGACAAAGTCCACAAATACTTGACCTTTACCGCCTCAGGTGGTGGCACCTACCACTTCAATGTGATGTAGCAGGTATTGGCCTATTTGTTAGAAAACATTGTACTGGTGTATTTGAACGACATCTTAGTCTACTCTAAAGACTACGATGAACACTTGGTATACCTTCGCCTAATCCTGGAGAAGCTTTAAGAGTACTAATTATGCCGCTACATAAATTTGGCAAAGATTCGGTCGAGTATAGGGGTTATCAAATTAGCTCAAAACAAAATTAACTATTGCTGTACCACCTAACGCTAATAAAAAAGTAGACACTACCTCAAAACCAAAACCAGATGCTCAGTAATTAAAAACTGTGCACTTGGCTTTTAAAAATTGCCTCAAAAACATTAGAAATTGTCTCAAAAACATTAAAAATTGTGAAAAACGTTTTAAAAACATTGTTAATGGTCTGAAAAGCTTTGAAAATTGCCTCAAAAACATTAAAACATTGTTTCACAAAAGTTTTGAAAATTGTCTCAAAAACATTGAAAATTTTGAAAAACCACTCAAAAACATTGATAATAGTCTCAAAAGCTTTGAAAATTGCCTCAAAAACATTAAAAGTTGTAAAAAAACGTGTCAAAAACATTGAAATTGTAAACAAAAATCAAAAACATTGAAATGTATATCAAAAACATTGAAAATATTAAAAAACGTCTCAAAAACAATGATAATGGTTTCAAAAACTTTGAAAATTGCTTCAAAAACATTAGAAATTGCCTCAAAAATTGCTTTAAAAACTGTGAGAAACGTCTTAAAAAACATTGTTAATGGTCTGAAAAACTTTGAAAATTGCCTCAAAAACATTAAAACATTTTCTCACAAAAGTTTTGAAAATTGTCTCAAAAACATTGAAAGTTCTGAAAAACGACTCAAAAACATTGATAATGGTCTCAGAAGTTTTGAAAATTGCCTCAATAGTATTAAAAGTTGTAAAAAACGTCTCAAAAACATTGAAATTGCAAAAAAAAATCAAAAACAATGAAATTTATATCAAAAACATTGAAAATATTGAAAAACGTCTCAAAAACATTGATAATGGTCTCAAAAACTTTGAAAATTGCCTCAAAAATATTGGAAATTGTCTCAAAGGCTTTAAAACTGTGAAAAACGTCTCAAAAACATTGTTAAAAGTTTTAAAAGCTTTGAAAATTGCCGCAAAAACATTAAAAATTGTCTCAAGTTTTAAATACTTTTTCTACTGTAGTCCACCTACCCACCCAAGTGTGGTTAAAAAATTATAACTTTAAACCCACCTATTTGTTAGTGATTAAAAAGTTATAACTTCAACCACCTTTGTTTACAAAAGTTTCTTGATGACAAACGTTTGGGTGGGTGGGCGGTAACTAAGTTTAAAAATTGTAGGAAGATAGCTTTTTCTAATGTGTACTGAGGTCAATTCTACTGCATTTATCAAAACCACCTTACCACTAAAAATACACCTAACTAGAGTAGAAACAGTAGAAAAACACCTTTTACTCCAATTAACAATTGATAGACAAAAAGTGGAGGCGCTGCTTAGTTGTAGAGCTAGCCACAACTTTACTAGGCTGCAACTGCCAAAAACTAAATAATTGACGATGGCTGTCTTCTAACCAATCCTACAAATTTTCTTTTAACCCTAGGAAAGTAAACGCCAACTTTAGCGTCGTAGATCAAACCCACGCAATTTCCTAATTTGTTACACCAACTCTGGGAGATAAAGTAGTACTTTGACTAAAAGATTACCACGCTACAATGGATTACTTTTGCTAATGCGTTTGCTACGGCAATGCCCGACGTTTTACAATCTATTGAGTATTACAAAAAACCGTTAAAGTCACTTCAACAATGACACCGGTTATTAAACATAGCACCCAACTAATCAACACTACTCTAGTTTGATTAACACGATATTCTCACATTGCTTAAAAAAGGTTATGGCTGAATTATTTTATTTATTTTTTTATTTGGCTAACAATACTATAGAACGGTAACGCCGAAGTCGTCAGAAAGATTGATCTCAAGACAAACTATTGGCAAATTCTCATGAACAAGGGCCACAAACACCTAACCTTTGCCGTCCCAGACGATGGCACTTACTACTTCAAGGTGATGCACTTTTTGCTAAAAAATGCACCAATGACATTTTAAAAACTCATGTTGCAGTTATTGGCAATCAAACATCTAGCACTGTGCACTTGGCTTTGGGAGTATGTCCTGAATTACTAAAAACTGTCAGCCCCCTCATAGCATTGCAAGGCTTCAAGAAACTCTTTATGTGGACTGAGGTTGAGTCCACTGACAACACCAAGACCGCATTGGACTAACCAATAATGCTGACGCGACCAAAACCAGATCTATCGTTTGTACTATAAAGAGACACATGCAACATCGACGTAAGAGCGGTCCTGTACTAGAAGAAAGGGTTTTAATGACTCATTATATTGTACGACAGTGACAAACTTACTCCTTGAAAAACCAATAACCACTCCACTCTAACAAGTTTAAATGTATAGCTGTTATGTGGTGTGAGCTATAAGTTTTGAGCTTACCTGAAGAAAAAAAAAAAATTTAGCCAGGCTAGAGCTCAGTTGTTCATTCTGAGCGCAAACGCGTCTTCTCCAGGTAGGCTCAAAACTTATGACCCACACAATGGCTATACATTTAAGCTCGTTTGAGTGGAGTGGTATCTTGGCCAATTTTACTCGGTGGTCCCTTTTAATACTAAAGTTTGATTTTCAGGTAGAACACACTCCAGGTATCACTAACCTTTTACTGGACGCTCTAAGTTGACACCCGAGCTATAGAACCAATTCCGAATTGGCGGTAGAATCAGACTATTACTAGAAGAACAAATTTTACCAGCGCATAACAAGCGTGTCAGCAAACCCAAAATGTAATTCAGGGATGACAAATTAGAGTGAATGACCCCAAGCACCCTGAAAACACAGATTTGAGATAAAAGGTAATGAAAAATGGCAAACTTATCAGGACTAACGCCGGCCACGACTAAATAGTAGTACTTTTTGGAATGCAACAAGAAGTAATCACGCAACATCACTAGACAGCTATAGCCGGACATCCGAAAAAAATTATTTGAGCCTACCACTGGCCAAAAGTAAGGAAATACGTTAGGACCTTCATAAGAGAGTGCAAGAGAAGACTAAAAGTTATAACCGGTTTATTCCAACTAAAAGTTCTTTTGAACTAGCACCCTCCGGCTAAGCCATGATAAAAAGTGGCAGTACCCATACCATCAACCACCATGTAGACTCCTAAAACAACACTTGTTCTAGAGGTAAGGCTACTCCAAAACCTCACTATCTGATAACGGCCTCTAATTTACAAGCCAGAATTTTAATGGCAAAGTCAAACACCACACCTCTGCAACTTACTATCTGCAAGCCAATCCGGTAGAACAAACGCACGCAGAGAGAAGCCAAACAAACAATGGAACAATGTTTTAACCCTAGCAGTGTTCCACTGCAACCGCAGAACAAACGCGGCAACTAAGAAGACTTCAAGCAAGATATTTTTAAGGTAAAACTTAGCCCAGGCAGATTACCGCCTGCAATAAGCTAGACAGAAGCAAGCAGCATACAAGGAACAAAGCAAGCAAACGCCAGCTAATCTGAGGCGGGAGAGTTAGTGGTGTTGGAAAACAGTCCCTGCAAGCTACTGTCTACACTCCATCTACATTCCCAACATCCACCGACTTTTCGTCTCTTTATTATGCGTGGCAGGAGCCGGTAAGAGAAACAGGTTTGATGCCGATATCTGTGGATAATGTTGTTGGGATTATTTATTGGAATTGGCAAAAGATGGTTTGTTGCTGGTTTGTTGATGTGAAACAATTTTGTTGCAAAAAAAGCAGAAAATTTACTGTCCAGCGACGTAACTTGTGTTAGGGTTTGCTCATTGTGCAATTTTATTCTTAATGTTGGTATTGTTGCCAAAGTGCAGTGATTTTTTTAATGTTTTTTATAAATAATATTATACACTTAAAAATTTGATGCAACAAAGGTTTAAATACTTTGTCAACGACTGCTGTGGACTGTTTATTTATCAAGTTCTTCAAATAGTATCTGTTGTCATCATCATTTTTTTCTTCTATGTTTCTTCTTTTTTATTTTTTCAGTACTACGTTACCATATTTTTGGCGTGCATATTGAACAGCATTGGTGATAAACAACAGCTCTGCCAGAGTTTTCAACCGCAGTTTTTTTGTGACACTGATTGACCGATAGCAGTGATTTCCTAGTCCGCAACTTTGAGGTGGTAATCTATCACTTTAGAGTGAACAATTAATTTTGCATTCAGTTTTAGTTGGAGTTTTTTTTAATCTGTTTCCGGAATACCACACATTACAGCTCTACGGACTGCAAGGTTGACATGTTTGAAGTAGTTAGAGGACGTTTCAACCCATGTGGAAGTTAGGGAAATTAAAAAATACGTCTTCTAGGATGAGAGTGAAATGGCATATCTTTTTTCTTTTTCCTTCTCTATCTATCTTTATCTTTTTGGTAGTTGGTTTTTCATCTTGATGGAATCGAATTTTTGATTAACTTTTTACTATATTGACTACAAAAACATGATATATAACTAAGTTAAATTGATCAAAAATCAACACACACTTTGTTCAAATACGATAAAAATCTATTTTTTCTGATTTTAAAAGCATTACTTAACAGGTTTGAGGGAAAAACAAATGCATTTGCTAAAATATTTAATGATCTCTGACTGAAGCTTGGATTTGAAGCACATTGTTAGAAATCCCACTCAAACTGGTTAAGTGTTACGTCTGGCCAGTCTTATTGTATGAACCCAAATATTAGACAATAAAAGCAGCATCCATCAACTAGATTGAGACCCTCAAAGTGTAGACCTTGAGAAAAATGTTCTTGTGGATTCAGCACACCAGCAATGAAGAAATGTTAAGAAATGCGGGAATGAACAAATCTCTATTGTACATTAAACAGCGATCAACTACTTGGGCAATATATTAAGAAGGCCAAGATAATTCAGGTGATTCTTAAAGGGAAGATAGAAGGCAAATCTGTCTTCTGTAAACAATTCTCATGGCTCTAGAATATTCTTAACTAGACGGAAACAAAAAACTTTGAAAAACTACGCCAAGCAGCAATAAACAGAATCAGTAAAAAACAATTTGCTAACGCACATAGGTATATGGCAACAAAAGAAGAAGAAAAAGTTAAAAGTAGAGTTAAAGTTACATCAATTTTTAAACCGGTTTTCAGCATTCTCATCGTTAAACAGTTCTGGAAAAAAACACATCATCTTTGTAGTCATTTGCATTATTATTGCACATCTTGTCAGCAGCGTTTTTTACAACAACCACTTGACTAGCTACCAAGCTAGTTTAAACTTTGCTATTTCTGGTTAGACCTGGGGATCTATTGCGTTAGAGGACAAAGTTTACAAACTGTTGCTTAGGTAGAGTAAAACTTCTTACACCTGAGAAACTTAAAATTGTATTACTATACGCTCAATTAAGGGTTTTAAAAAACACGAAGAAGAACAGATTACGCCGTAAAATTTAGACTAAATTAAGTCTAAGGGATTGGTATTGATGTCATCGACCGTTTGTACTGGTGTAAACCTGCCAATAATCTTTCAGAAATATTGAGAAGAGATTCCAATTTGTTACAAATGTTCTTCCTTCACCCCTTCTATAGAGCTGTTGCTGTGATGGGTAGGTTTATCTGGGCCCACTGCTTTCAATCCCCCTTGTTCAACGTAATTGTGCAACGCTCGACCTTTGGATGTTTGTTCTCAAACTGTTCTACGCCTGGTGCTTGCTATGATTGTGGAGTAAAGATTATCAAGAATTGTATCAAAACCTGCTGTTTCAATGCAATTTGACGGTCTTATATATGCAATCTTGAATGTGCCTAACCCCGGCACATTCACCACTATCGCATTTGATTCAAGTCAATTTCTTCGCCTTCTTTCCTTTGGCCAAGATGAATCCTTTTTCTAGAGGCGGGATTTTCTGATGGGCGGCAACATTATTGTCTTCTTTAAACGATCATTTTCTTTTCCTTACTGGACGAAAGTTGACAGAACTAACGGAAAGTCTCTTGAAGGAAACCTAGGATATCTCCGTCTTTAGTGGGTAGCAAAGCTAGAACTTCTAATAACAAAGCGGGATGATGAACAGCTATGCAGTTTTCTTCATAATTTTTTCCATTTCCATCTTTTCTAGAGCTTCCACTTAGTCTATTTGCATTGGTTTAAACTCGTCCATTCAGATTAACACAATAAGTTATTCAAGAGTTGATCTTGACCGCTTGTTTCTCGATCAACTTTTCATTCTTTTTTAGCTGTTGGAACATCATCCAGAAGATCTCTAAGTTGGCAGTGACGTCGGCCATGGTGGAAGAAATATTTAAATCAATTAACTTACTTCTCATTACCAAAATGAATCTTTTCTCTGGAGGCAAAGCTTTGAAATGATGCGCTTGCATGCTGGTAGACTTCCATCCTCTCGTCAACTTTGAAGACAATGTCGGACTTGACCGAAAATTCTGCAATCTTATTTAGAGAAGACTTAGCTATGACTTATGCTTCATTCTTTATTTTGTTAAAGGTTTTATCCTGGAGGTCAATCCTCTCAGTCTGGTTCTTCATCAGAGCCATGATGTGGGCTTCAAAGCTGGTGATCTTAGCAGCCTGATCCTTAATTAGTTAATCATTCAAAACGCCGTCAATTTCTTGCTAAAAAACTCTAAGACAACGGATGTGTAGTATCCGATCTACAACTTTAAAAGCCAATATCTTGGGTCCTGTACAATTTTGCACATGCAATCATATCAAACTTCAAAATCTTAAAATTAAAAAAAAATATATATTTATTTACATTTTTACCTCCTCGCTCATCTCGTAAGTGCAACTGCATTCCTACCATTCATTAGATTTTTGCCAGCACAAAAATTAATAACACCGAGATCTTGTGATTTAGGACTTTTAGACTTTTTTCTTTAGGGCCACGTAAAAAATTAGGTCTATGCCAATGCTCAACAATCGATTCAAGATCTTAAAGATGGAGTTCGTAAAGTTATTGAGGACATACAGCCGCAAATGTGCGAATTGGTATAGAAAATTTCATGAAAAAAATGTGGTACTGCAACCGTAACCGTGGCGGCCATTTGACTGTTATTGTTTTCAAACGTTAATGGCATACCTTCCTCTTTACAATAAAATAAACCATTATTGATTTCTCTTAAAAAATACCCGTTTTTTTTTTATTATATCAAAATGAAACCTCTTATTGGAAAATCTTATACTATCTAACTATAGGCAATAATAATGTGTTTTGTCTAGCAAAGATACTGGACTTAAAAATGTTTTAAATATTGCATTTTTTTCTTTAAAAGAATACTCTTTCTTCTATTTGATATGCACAAAAGTAGTGCATATATCCTCTCATACCTTTTTTTACGTGTAATTTTTTTAATCTTTGTTTAGTTTTTTAATGTTAGTGTGGTTTGTTGTCGGCTCTGTTAAATTTTTCTGGTTATTTGATGTTTAAGCTGAATTGAAAAATCCGATTCGAAGGACCAATGTTTTTTCAAATATAAAATACCTTAATTAAATGTTTGTAGGCTCTTGCTTTTTATTAAGCTTTATGATATTATTGATACTAATATTTTTGGCATTTACTGTTTTTTTAATGTATTATTATTTCACATGCAAATATTTTATTATAATAACAATAAAAAAAACAAATATTATTGAGTGAACAGTTATATTGCAACAATACATTCAATGTTATTTCACCATAAAAAAAACAAAACAGAAATTAATTCCATGCTAACTAAATCATTCACGTTTAAACAATTTATTTCTAAACATTCCAATAATAAATAAGACATTTATTTATTATTTTTATCTCAATTCAAACAATAAATCTGTTTGCTGCAATTGTATTTAAACTCAAATCAAGATACAAAAGTTAATCAAAAGAAAAAAAAATGAATTGTCAAAATCAAGCAAACGTAATCGTAACGAGAAAAGTCGTTGATTATCTAGGAGGAAACGCATTTCAATTTATCTTTTTTTTTCTACAGTAGAAATTTCAGAACCCCCTTTGCGAAAATCCAGAGGATGGTGTTATTAATGACGCGATCCGGCCGATGAGTTGCCGGAGATTTTTTTTAAAGCATAATTAGAAAACGATCGCTTTGAGATTTTCGCCTCATCGATCTTTATACAGAATAGAAATATTACATTTTAGTTAAAAGTTTCTGCGCAATTTGTACATTTTATGGAAACTACAAAGCTTTTATGAATGTTGTAATTTTAGTAGTGTATATAAAACCAACATCAAAAAGTAGAAATTATAAACTTTTTAATTTGCAATTTTTTGTCATAACATATTTCAAATTAGAAAGTTTTTATGGAAAATAATTTTAACTAACTTATTTTTTAATCAACTAATGAATGATGCAAAAATAATCTTATATATAATTAACTTTTTGATGATATTAAATGTTTAAATAAAATTAATTGTTTTAAAATAAAAGTACGCCTTGCATTAATATCACAGCGAAATGGGATTAAATTCTAGTGGTAAATTGTGCCGGGCTTTGTCCTCCCGACAATTAGCAATTTTGTGCATTGGAATTACTTTGCTCAAGCTTTAATCGAAACAGAAAAAAGAAACAAAAACAGTCCGCGAATTTAGTGTCTACATAAAATCCACCAAACCACTTATAAATTCAGCAGTTTACGTTTTGCAATTTAAATTTGTTAATTGTTAAGTTTATTATTAAATTAAATATGAAAAATAAAGTTGAAAGCTTGATTTATTATTTCATTATACATGCAAGTGTTCTTACTATGATTAAAGATAGTAAAGTTATATTATGGTAATATTACATAATAGTTATTTTAGGTAGTTAGTTTGGATTAAGAAGAAATAAATGTTTTTTAAATACGTTTTGTTTGCTAGACCTTAAAAATAACTCAACAAAGACAAACTTTTAATTGTATATTGTACAACTTGCACGTTATCATACTAATTTTCTACTAGTTAAACAAGATAAAAGTTGCTGCACGAACCTTTGACATTTGCCTGTAAGCAACAATTTGCGGAAGGGCTTATGGCTGGATTTTGCTATTTTTGACATTCTGTGAATAGAATTGGGCACACTACATTTTGCTATTTTTAAGACTAACAATTTTTACATTTTTCAATAGTTTATTGTTAAATTTTGCTGAGTTCTGATATTTCAAAGATGGGTTTTGCTACTTTTAGGATTTTATCAATTTTTTGTACATTTCTAAAAGGTTATGACCGGATTTGAGTGTTTTTTGAAAACTGATTAAAATTTTATGACCAAATTTTACCTTTTTTAACAGTTTATATAGCATTTTGGTTTTTTCTAATATGAATTCTTGAAATTTCAAAAATGGATTTTGTTACTTTTTGAGATTTTATGATTTTTTACACTTTTTAAAATTTTTTTACTGTTTTTTAAAAATTGTTACAATTTCATGACCGGATTTTACTCTTTTTAACAGTTTATGCAGGATTTTGGTTTTTTTAACAATATTGTAATAATATTCTTGATAATTCAAAATTGCTACTTTTTAAGATTTTATGATTTTTTTTTATACTTTTTAAAAGTTTATGTCCGGAATTTACTGCTTTTTCAAAATTATTACAATTTCATAACCGAATTTTACTTTTTTTCTAATAATATTCGTGATAATTCAAAGATGGATTTTGCTCTTTTTTGAAATTTTATGGTTTTTTACACTTTTTAAAAGTTTATGACCGGAATTTAGTGCTTGTTGGCATTTGTTTAAAATTTTAAAGGTTTTGCTATTTTTGACATTTTATGAATAAAATTTTCTAATTTTTTACGATTTTTTTATTAAATATTTTACGAATTTTGTCTTTTTATAATAATATTTTGCAGTTTTAACAGTTTATTACCAAATTTTGTTCTAATATATAATACTAAGGCTATATTTTGATATTTTTGTCATTTTATGAACAGAATTTTAAAGTTTTTAACGGTTTTTAGCCGGATTTTGTTTTAATATTTTCTATTTTTATAAATATTTGATTTTTTTTACAATATTATTTTTTCCTTATAACCGGATTTTGCTATTTTTGTTTTTGTTAAAAGTTGCAATACCTTGACAGTTATGGTCAGATTTTTATTTTTTCTAACAAAATTTTTGGTGTAGTCAAGCTTTTAATTTTTTTATATTTTTATAACCAGATTATGGCACAACAATGTTGTGAGTTGGCTATTTTTGATTTTTTTTATATAGCATTTTGCATTTTTTTAACAGTTAATGAACAAATTTTGCTATTTCTAAAAACATTTTAATATTTTAGAGCCGGATTTAACTAAAAACTGAAAAAAAAAACATTTTTTAACAATTTTGTAGGGTGTTTGGTGTAATAATAAATAACTTTGCAGGGTAAAAGTATGTTTATTAACGTAGTCTGGTAGTTGTCGCTAACCAATATCAACTGACTATACATGTTTATTTTCTCCTTTTATATACAAACAACTGGTATATTTTATACAATAATAAATATTTTATTAGTAACGCATTAGGGAAAACCGGCCATTAAGTATCCTGGAATTCCTTAATTTAATCCTCTTAATGTGGGACGTTTTGAAGCATATTTATTACAGGGTCAAACCCTGTCCAGCTGGATAAGATTAAATTAATAAAAGTATGTCTCGACAGTCGCTACAGATACCCCCTGCTAGTGGTTAACTTAACATAAGAAAACAAACAAACAAAAAAAATATAAATATATACATAAGAATAATGATTATGAAACTCCGGCTTGCAGTCGGTCTGGAAATCGTACTCGCCTTCCTGATTTTGTTGATCAATGAGTCATTTTTTGTTTGGTCGGCTGAAAATTCGGTAATATTTTGTTGCTGGAGTTGCGTATCATCTTCCGTGATGACATATGCGAGTTTAAAACGATCGATTGACACTTTGACTTGTTTGCCTTTGATAAGAATGGTAAATATCTTATCGGATTGTCTGACTACTGGGTAGGAACCTTCGTATGGCATATGAAAAGCTTTCTTGATACCCTCAATTTGCACGAAAATCTGGTCACAGAAACTGAGGTCCTTGAACACGAAAGTAAGTTTATTCCCGTGGAACTGGTTTTAGGTCTGCGAAGTGTTTTTTTAAATTGTTGACAAACTGGGATGTTGCTTCGAGATTTGCATTTACACTAGGTACCAAAAATTGTCTTGGTAAACGCAGAGGTTCTCCGTACATCAGTTCCGCAATAGTAGATTTGAGGTCGTCGCGCCAAGCGGCTCTAAGACCTAGAAGAATTATTGGAAGGCTTTCGGTCCATGCTTCGTCAGCATGACACTTAATTGCGGCCTTTATCTGACGATGAAGTCGTTCTACCATACTATTGGAAGAGGGGTGATATGTCGTCGTGTTGATATGTTCTATTCCAAGAAGGGCGTTCAGCTCCCTAAACAGATTAGATTTAAACTGTTTGCCTTAGTCAGTAGTAATCCGCAACGGTACTCCAAATCTGGCAATCCAGTTATCAAATATTGTTCTGGCAACTGTTTCCGCCAAGGTGTTATCTACAGGATACGCTTCTGGCCATCGTGAAAAATGGTCGACGATTGTAAGCACATTCTCGTAGCCGTTTGAGGAAGGTAAAAGTCCTACCAGATCAATGTGAATATGTTTGAATCTTCCTGATGGTGGTGTGAAACTTCCTACTGGCGATGAAACGTGACGAGAAATCTTTGCTCGCTGACATTGTAAACAAGCGCGTGCCTATCTCTTGATGTAAGTTTTTATAGAAGGCCATACGTATCGCTCAGCTACTAACTTTACCGTAGTCTTGATGCCTGGATGTGCTAAGTTGTGTAGTGAGTTGAAAATAGTTTGTCGAAAGGGTTTCGTGACAAATGGTCGAGCTATTGACGTAGACACGTCGCAGTATAGTTTGGTATTTGTTCCTGGAAGTGTCACTATTTTAAGTTGAAGCGCTGATCCTGGTTGTAGGAATTTTTGAAGCTCCTTGTCTGTTGTCTGGGATTTTGTTAAAGCTGCAAAGTTGATCTCTTCGGAGACCCCTTCAATTCTAGACAGTGTGTCTGCCACAACGTTCTCAGAAATGTGCCTGATGTCGGTGGTAAATTGCTCGATAAAATCAAGATGTCAAAATTGACGAGGTGAACACTTGTCAACTTTTTGTTGAAAGGCAAAGATAATAGGCTTGTGATCCGTATATATGGAAAAATTTCTACCTTCCATGTGTCAAAAATATTTTACGGCCTTGTAAATGGCCAGCAGTTCTCGATCATAGGCACCGTATTTCTGTTCGGCGCTTGTCAACTTCTTTGCAAAATCTGATGCATCGGTAAAAATGGCGAGTGGGGCTTCTACTGCTGGATATGTTAGCAAAGCAGCTTTGGGTAAACTATTTTTACATTTGTCAAAAGCTATCCGTGCCTTTGGATTCCATGGGATCAATGTTTTCCCTTTTTATATTTCCTCGTAGAAGTTTGTTGAGAGGGGCTTGCAGAGCTGCTGCTTTTGGGATACTAAGTCTGAAAAAATTGATGGTTCCCAAAAAACGTAGTAAATCTTTTGCAGATTTAAGTAGTGGAAAATTTGTAATGGCATCAACCTTCTCATGAAGTGGTTTGATCCCCTGTTGCGTAACTTGGTATCTAAGGAATCTAACTGCAGATTCTCCCCAGGTACATTTGGCGAGATTAATTAAAATTCCATATTGTTTTAAACGGTCAAACACTTGACAAAGATGATCTTTGTGCTCTGTTTCTGAACTGGATGCAATTAAAACGTCGTCGATGTAAACGTAGATAAAATTTAAATTCCTGAGGACTTCGTCCATGAATCGTTGACTGGTCTGTGCTGCATTTCGGAGTCCAAAAGTCATAAACGAAAACTCAAATAAACCAATTTTAAGATTTGGTTGTAGGCTCTAACTAGGTCTATAGTAGAAAAAATCTTTTTCCCATAGGGAATGTCAGCAAAACCCTGTAGGTGTGGTACTGAGTACTTGTCGGGGACGATTCTTGAATTTAACCTTCTATAATCTCCACAGGGTTTCCATTTACCACCTTGTTTAGGTACCATGTGCAGTGGAGATGCCCAACTACTTTTTGAAGGTCTTGCTATACCCATGTGAATCATGTCTTGAAATTCTTTCTTTGCTTCTTTCAATCTGTCAGGAGCAAGGCGTCGAGGTGTTTCTGTGACAGGTGGGCCAGGGGAGACGAGTATCGCATGATTTATTGAATGCTTAGGTTTGGTGATTATTCCTGCTGGGCGTGTTATCTCCGGGTACTGTTCAAGAAATTGATGCCACATTTAAGGTTCTTGAACAACACGGATTCTTACCCAAGTATCCTGACAGGGGGAAACTATTCCCGAGATAGATAGTGTAGTAAGTTCGTCGATCAAACAATGATTTTTGATGTCTACCAAGAGTCCATAATGGGATAGAAAATCTGCCCCAATAATTGGCTTGCTGACGTCGGCGATGACAAAACGCCAGTTAAACACACGCCTGAGTCCCAAATCTAACGAAAACGATTCAAATCCATACGTTGCAATTGCGGAATTGTTGGCAGCTAGCATAGTACAGTTTGTTTTAGGTGTTTGTCCGTGAGTTAATGACTCTGTAAACACGCAGATATCGGCTCCTGTATCGATCAAGTATTGAATTTTTGTTTGTTTATCGGAGACAAATAGGCGACTTTGGGCAAATGTCGCTGGTTTCAATTAGCGACTGCCCCTTTCGTTTTCCGACACATAAATGCATAGCGGATTGCATTTCTTAGCATCTGCACCAAAATTTGAATGATACCAGCACATTCCATTTTGAAATGTATTTCGTGAACGGCTGCAATTATTGTATCTTGATCGACTGCGAGAGCGAGATTGGTGTTGATTGCTCCTTGAAGAAACCTCTTGTAAGGTTGCTGTTACTTCGGCGATTCTTGTTGTTAATATAGTTAATTGTTGGAACATGGCTTCCATAGGTGACAAAATTGTTGCTTCAGCAATGCTGTGTTGTGGAGATGTGTCCAGAATAGCGTCGGCAAGATCAGCTAACTTATCCAGCTGCTCACCCTTTTGTGTGGCAAGAATGGCTTGCACTGATTTTGGCAATCGCAAAAATTTTTATATTTTGTAGCTGGATTTGGCTGGATCTTTTTTTGGTGCTTTCTGACAACTATTTGACATTTTTGACCGGTTTTTGTTTCTTTCTAACATAATTTTAATGTTTTATGACCGGTTATTGCTAATTTTGACTATTTATGAAAAGAATTTTACACTTTTTAGCAGTTTTTAGTCTAAATTTTGTGCTTTTTGATAATATTTAAACTTTATGGCCAGATTTTACTATTTTTGACATTTTATAACAAGAATTTTACACTTTTTAACAGTTTTTGGCCAAAATTTTGGTTCTTTTTGAAAATATTATAATATTTTATAACCGGATTTTGTTATTTTTAATTTTTTATAAATAGTTTTGCACATTTCAACAGTTAAAAATGATAAACTGTTGTTTTTTTTTAAACCGTTTCCTAATATGTATTTAGCAGAGACGCCCAAATATCCTAGCTGCGCCACAAGTCAGATTTGCTATATTTTTGTTAACCTAAACTATTATTGTAACTTGTTTGACAGTTTTAATAATTTTTGATAGAATAATTCTATTTTTTAACAGTTAAGTATACAATTTGACTAGCTTAGTACAGATTTGCCAACCAATAAGATTTTTACACGCTTACAATTTTACAAATTTTTACAATTTACGTTTACTACATAAAAAGTATAAAAAGCTACATAAAAAAAATATTTTAAACATAAAATTTGTTTTGAAATATACACAAAAAACTTATTTAAAGCATGTAAAACGCGCACTAAATTTATTTTTAGCATAAAATTTGCTAGAAAATCACGGTTATTACATAAAATAAATCAAAATTACTACTTTAAACTTAGTTTAAACATCAAATTTGCTCTAAAAACAAGTTTCATACATAAAATTTATAAAAATTTACGTAGAAACTCATTTACAGCATGAAGAACGCGCAGAAATTTGTTTAGAAATCATAAAACAGTGTAAGAAATTTGTTTCTGAAATAAAATTTGTTTCAAAATTACGTGACCTAAATAAAATTAGTCAAAATTGACTCAGCATTAAAAAAGCAATAAAAATTAATTTTGCTCTAAAACCACGCTGACCACTTGAAAATGGTTAAAGCTAATGCAGAAATCATATTAACATTATAGTATTTGCTTAAAATTTAAGTTTAGTATCAAAAAAATATCAAAAAATACATAAAAAAACTTATTTAAAGCGTGAAATTTGCTCTAAAATCACGTCTGTCATCTACATTTTTTCAAAATTTACGCAGAAAACTTATTTATGGCATAAAAGTTGCTTATAAAAATTATTTTTAATGGGGAAGAATAGTTGCGCTATTGTAAGGGTTCACAGAATCAAACTCAGCAAGAAAACGCCTGAATATAATTGATTAAAATTTTTACAGATTAGAGAAGAAAATCCAATCTGTGTCCTCAAATTTGTAGAAATTTAATGCGTTAAGTTGTTTCTTCGCAATAAATTTTTAAAAAGTAGCGTTTTTAATTAGTTTTTTGTTAATTTTATACTCATTAAATATAACTTCAAATCTTTAACCAAAAACATGAAACATAGAGTATTGTATGTAGTTCAACATATAAAAAGAGTGATGAAATCTTATCGTTTAGATATTGAGTTGGTTGGCGATTTGTCCCATAAAAACTAATTTTAATTTGAAAAAGACGCTGTACGTGTTAATATTTTTCTATAGGATTTAATATTTTTCCATAACAATACTATTAGTGGCACCCCAACAGGACGGAGTGACTAAACCCTACAATTCTCTAGCGTTAGCATAAAATTTATTTGAAAATCACGTTTATTACATAAAATATATCAAAAATGATACAGAAAAACTCATTTTAAGCATGAAACTTGCTCTAAAACCACGCTGACCGCATGAAATTTGTCAAAATTAACTCAAAATCCCTATTTGCAGCATAAAAATGCGCAAAATACTGATTTTTATTATAATATCTGCTTGAAATTTACGTTTACTACTTAAAAATAGCAAAACTTTCACAAGAAAACTTATCTCATTTTTTAATTTGCTTGAAAACCACGTTTACTACATAAAATAAACAAAAATTAATACTATAACCTTAGTTTAAACATAAAATTGGCTCTAAAAACACGTTCATTACAAAAAATTATGTTTAGCATAAAAGTTGCTTAAAAATCACGACAAAAATGCAAAAAAAACTAGTTTTTAACATAAAAATTGTTTCAAAATGACGTTTTCTACATGAAATTAGTCAAAATTGACGCTTAAATCCACGATTACCACATAAAATTAGTCATTTTTTTGCAAAAAACATAAAAAAAATTTTGTTGTTATAAAAGTTGTTCTAAAATCACGTTCGTCACCTGCAGTTTATTAAAATTTACGCAAAAAACTATATTAACGCGCATAAATCTTTGCTTGGCACAAAAAACTTATGTTTAAGCATAAAATCTATTCGGAAATTACGTTTATTACATAAAATATATTAAAATTAATACAATAAACTTGTTTACTACATAAAATTTAATAAATTGACGTAAAAAATTACGATAAAAAGTGCATAAAGTTATTTTTAACATCAAATGTGCTTAAAAATGATACTTATCTTACATAAAATTAGTAAAAATTGACCTAAAAAATTTTAATATTTGGTAGTAGGTAAAATCTTAGCTTCGCCAATGGGTAATTTTATGAAAATTCGGACAATCGTCCCCACATCGATATTTCCGATTTTGCTCAAATTTTGTTTGAAGTACCAAATTATAATTTAAAAAAATTGAATTAGTGTAATGGAAAGAAAATTTCTCTTAGAACGCAATCTTTATGTCCGGAAAATCCGAGAAAAATTCCTTAAAAGTAATCCATTTTTAGCAATTATGTGATATATTTTACCCTAGAACAAGCAAATCCAGTTTTTATTATTTTTGCCATCAAAAGTACTATGTTTCAGGAGTATTTTATTCAAATTTCAAGTCTCCAGGTGTAGCGGAATCAAAGATATCAAATTTTCAATCAAATGTTAATTTTCTCATTTTCCGCGGAAAGTTTTGGGCCGTGTTTTACGGAAAATTTCCTATAAGATACACTTTTTTGAATATGATTTTTGACTATTTTTTACTTATTTACAGCACAAACACTGAATGAAGACAAAATATTTCTAAAAAATAATATGGCCGCCATTTACACTGTATTGCACCTAGAGATCAAAAATTTTAGGAATTGTCATATTTTGGTACCCCAAACATGTGTACAAAATTTGATCATAATTAGAGATATCAATGTGGGAAGGATTGTACGAATTTTCGTGGAATTACCTCAATAGCATTGACTTTTTTTAATATAATCAACTCTGCAGGTTAATTGAGTCGGAATTGATTGACTTGAAAAGTTTTTTGTTAGGGTTGTCGTTTTGTATTGTCAGAATACAATTGCATTTAATTTTAGATTTAAAAAGAGGCTTAACATGCGTAGCCAAGTGTTTTTAGCTGCAAAGGTGGTTGATGATTGCTGTGGAACTAAAAAAAGAGTAGTTTGCATAAGTTTTGTGTTTTTTATATAGACCATATGTTCAAGGATGTACGAGATAAAGTCAAATAAAAACCTTAAAAGTGTCTTAAAAATAAATCAATAATTTTTGTAGTTAATTCTTACTGACTTGTTTTAGCAAATTGTGCCGTGATTACGACAGCCTTAATTAAAAAACACCGTCAAGTTATCTTTGACACATTTCTTAAATTTTGACTATAAGCCATGGTTTTGTACACCAAATTATGCACTACATCTTCAAGTTCTATCAAGAGTCAGGAAGTTGGATGCCACAACAACTGATTTCAAGTTAAAACAATGAATTATTTTTCTGATATTTTTCCAAGATATTATTATACTATTGGTCTACTTAAAGAGGCATTAGATGGAATGGTGATTTTAAACTTAGATAACCTCAACTTTAAAAAACAGAAAAGGTTGTATTAATTTTCTGAGCATGTTTTTAGAAAACGCATTTTAAACCTTTTTAAGTTTAACCAAAACTACAAAGTTATTAAAGATAAATTTTGTTTTTCTGAATTTTATAACTAAGCCACGGCAATCAGTTAATGATCACCAATATAGGCCACAATCTGCAATGTCTGTCTTCTAAAGTAAGATTGGACTTTGGAAGACATAAGTAGTTGCACAATTTTTACCACCATATTTTTGCTGGGTAATTTTAATGCCTACATTTTTTTAAAAGTTTTTAAGAAAGAAATCTGCAAAGTTGTTTTAGGAAAGAAGTTCTTTGACTAAAATTATGCATTTCTACAAATCTTGATCAAAATGGTTTTAAGTCTTTTCAGATACATTGACAATAAACAATAAAATCTAGAAATTATATTTTAGTTTAAAATTAACAGTTTGCAGAAATGTTAGATATTTTGACGATTTGATGCTCTCCAAGTTTTTGGATTCTATCAAAAGGTCTGTAAAACTTCTTTAATAATAGTTTAATTATAAAATTGTCGGAGGACTGATTTTTTTTAGCTCTGGTGGTGTTTGATGAAGAGGTCATTGAAGTTTTTTTTGCATTTTTTTAGTTTTTCTTTTTCTTTAGGGTACCCGGTGCAGTACTCCGCTCCAAGTAAAACCTTGTTGGATGTATGGTTGGTGGTTTTGTTAGTTTGTTGTTGGTTCTGAAAAGGAATAAAAAGCACTAGTTTGTTGTTATTATTTCTGAAATCCTTGGCAAAGATGCTTAGATTTTTTTAATTTATTGTGCTCGCAGTCTACCAAACTCACTTAAAAACATTCCCACTTTTTGAAAGTTGCAAGGTTGTTGTTTTCTTACTGAATATTACGAGAGTTCCAGTAGTATTAAAAGATAATATCTTTTAGAAGTCGTTCTGTCGCTTGTAGCGGTTTATCGAGTGTAGATATCCATAACCGTCAGATATATGTGCAGCTAGACTTTTTCATGCATATTTTCTCTCTTGATGAAAGCTAATATAGAGCAGTATTAAATTTTTTTGTACTTCCTGTCGGTAGTAGGCTCTTAAGATTATTTTTTACTGTTGTATTTTTTGACGATAGGATGTTGCATCGCCGGAGGTACTATGGTTTGGTATTGTCTCAATTTTAAATCTTACGTTTTTTGTTTTGGCCGGTTTATCTATATCATTTTTCTGATGTTCTTCGAAGTAGCAAAGGATCTTGATGGATTATCTTCTCATTACTAAGCGTTTCTCAATTGGTTGTAATTGTTAGGAGCTATATAAGTAAGCCTATATTTGAGTTAGGAGGTTAATGTTTCTTTTTGCGTTGGAGTAGTATCATTGAATCAACGTGTTTGTTTGTTTTTTTGGCCTCGGTTTTCTGTGTGAATACCGGGAAAAAAGCAAGTCATTTTGTTAAGGTGGCAAAGTAGCAAGCATTTTCTGATTAATGTTAAAGTTAGTTTTTGAGTCGTAAGACAATGCGTCTTTAACTATCATGTTATGCAAGGTTTTTAAACTAGTTTGGTTTCATCTCATTTGGATGCAAAAATTTTGCAGTTCAAAATTGCGTTGACCAAGCCGCAAATAGATTTATATAGATATAGATATAGATATATACTCAAGTGTATGGAACACAAATTTGATTATGCTCAAACTTTTTTAATAAGCCATTTTATTATTTTATTACTTAAATATGCTATCAAAATTTGAAAAAATTAATTTTTTTGCAGTCTTTGATCGTTTGTAACTTCTCAGGGTTGCAATTTTAAGAAAAAACTGTAATAAACTTTTTTTTTTCAAAATTGTTCACTTTTTACAACCAATTTTTTAAAAAATTTTGATAATTTTGCAGAACTTTAAAAGACAGTTTTTCTTAAAAAAAGATAACAGGTATTTTTTTTCAATAATGCATAAAAAATTGCATTTATATGTGCAAAAGATATCCTGAACATTTTAGGAAGTGCCGTGCACTGCGCTCCGAGATATCTTAGATATCTTATAAGTTTTCACAGCCAAAAATTTGTTCTTAAAAAAAAATTATAAGTATTTTCTAAACTGTCTTTTAAATTTCTGCAAAATTTTTAAAATTTAGGAAAAAAATATTTGGCTGTAAAAAGTGATTTTTTAACAATTTTGAAAAAAAAAAGTTACAAACGATCAAAACATGTAAAAAAATCCTAAAAATCATTTAAATTTTGATTGCTTATTACTCGAAATAACTTATTGAAAAAAATCTAAAAAAAATCACACTGTCAGGACTTATGTAGAAAAAGGCATTTTTAGTGGTTTGGGCAAAATCAAATTTTTGTTCCGTACACTTGACTCAGACATGGCCATATACATGCCTTTCTGAGCATTTTAAACCTTAGGAAAAATTTTAACCTCAAGGGCTAAAAGCTGTTAGAAATGACATTTTCCCTACCTGACTTTTAGAACTAGACTTCACGCTCAGCGATTGGTCTGTCATCACCAATAGAAGCCACAATCTGCTATGTCTATCTTCTAGAGTATAATTGGAAAGCACACAAAAATATTTTTTGCTGGGCAATTTTAATCTCCAGAATTCTTTTTAGGGTTTTTTAGGGAGAGCTCTGCAAAGTTGTTTTACCAAAAAAAATTGTTGACCAAAATTATGCAATTTTACAAATCTTGATCAGAATTTGTTTAAACCTTTTCAGATACAGTTACAAGTTTTTTTTTAATCTAGAAATTGAATTTTGGTTCAAAGGTGAACAGGCAAACAATTTGTGTCTGGGGTCTGGCGACTCAGTGCAGTGAAATTTGCTCCGTATAATTTTGTTGGATGTGACGTTAGAAGTTTTGTTGTTTTTTTGGTACCAGAATTGCCTTAGTCCACCAAGTATGCATATTCATAACCATTAGTGCAAAACGGTTTTTGTAGTTGACAACCATTCACCAGGGTTTGTTGATTAAATGTTTGTGTAGCTGAACCTTGTTTTGCATTATTTATCCTCTGATGATGTTTAAAATTGGGCAGTATTGGGTTTTCTTGCAGTTTTTTGTACTACCGATTGGTAGTAAAACTTTTTTGGCAATTTATTTTGTGTAGTAGTTCTGGATAACATTAAGTTGTATTGTTTTTGGTTAATCCTGCTATTCATATTTTCAGTAAGTTCTTTGAAAGTCGTAAGACTTCTTGGGCGATGTAAAATAGCTGTAAAAACGCAAAATAAAGAAGAAATGGTTTCTTTTTCTGGTTAAACTTAAAGTTTTTTGATTGAGGTTGCAGGCTTTTGGGAGGAAAGATTGCTTTGTTTTGCATTGTTTTAATCTTTTTCTAAATATCGGAAAAAAGCATAAGCTGATTGATTTTTCTGCGGCTGCTAAAATTGTTTTAGTTTTTATAAGGAGAGCTAAGTGTTAAGAATTACATTGACTCAGTGCGGGGAGGTTTAAAAGGAAATATATATATATATATATATATAGTCTAATATGAAAGCGGAGTGTTTAATCTACATATTCTAAAGAAACAATTATTCAGCAGCTACTGAAGTCATGCTTCAAATAATTCCAACAACTATTTTACTAATTTGCTGCTTACAAAATTTGTTATTTGTTATTAATCATTGTCTGGTTCTACACAAGACGGTTGTTAACTTTAAACAAAAAACTAAACCGGGATCAGAAAGTATCAAAGTATCAATTAAAATTTTTTGTTCAAGTTGTAAGATGGCGTACGATATGTCGTGAAGACATTAAAATCTTCAAAAAATGTTTTTCAAAATTATTTGGTGTCGTCGACAATTAGCGTCAATTTTCTTGCTATAGCATTTAATAATATTGGAGTTTTGGTGTAAATAAAATTTCTTACGTGCATTTTTGCCGCCTCAGGTGACCTCACTGCGGTGCAATATGTATAAAAATTGCGTGCGTACAAAAATAATTTGTTTTTAATTTGGTTTTAACAAATATAAAAGAATTAGTAAAAAAAAAATGAAACGTTATCAAGTGCTTGGCCAGTAATAATTTGTAGAAAAAAGCTTGTAGGCTTGAAGAAAGACACGCAACTGTACAAAGCTTTAATTCTATTCAAATTGGCAACGAAAGCACGGTATACAAGTCAAATGTCTCGGTAAAAAACCCAAAACGTTGTTACTATGCAGGCATTAGATACTTTACAAAAGATTTTTGAACAATTTCTACACCAAGTTTCTGCTGCTGCGAGTTGTCTGACGACTCCTTGTAGGGTATTGACTATTCCCAGACGCATGCCCAGTTTGTAGTACTTTGGAGAGTATTTACTGTCCTATCTTCAAGTCACAATTTTCTTAAGGAATTACCATCCTTGCAATTGTTTCCACTTCTTGCGGTAATTTTCTAATGAAAACTAAACCTGAAGCTTTGCACAAACTTAAAATAATTAACCCTATTCTCAGACAACGTCAACAGTTTCAAAACCATTGTCAATCACCATTTCCAACGAGTTTAAATTGAAACAATTGGCACCCAACGTAGTGCGACTTGGAATAAAGGCGACCCAAACGCAGTGACCCATCACCCGGGAAACTTTTCCAACAAATTTTTAACAGAATATTCAACCTTTCCGTTCTACAACAATGAAACGCATGTGAATGTGAATTTTTGTTTATACTTACCTTGTAAAAGCAATCCTTTTTGACTAAAAACAGAAATAGGTTCTGCTATTGTAAGCGAGAACTTTTGCAAATTATTATTATTATTTACAAAAGTGTGAAGATAATCACTGGCAATTTAAAACAAGTACCTCCTATTTATTAGGCCAACATTTCAGCCGGTTGGTTGTAGAGGGATTCAAACGTTAGGGATTTTAGCAAAAAAGAACAAGTCCAGATCTACCAACTGTACTGAGCTCACAGTAACTCCTTGGATGCAACCAGCAATTTCCCCGCTTCCACACCGGATCGACAAATGCTCGATCTAATTAAGTTTAATTTAATTGACATAGACAATTTAGAAAAGTATCGGGAACTAAATTTAAAACTAGCAGAGATCAACCACAACTATTGACCAACATGGTTCTCTTTCTACTGTGGTCCATTTTTTGACGTGATTCTCAAGAAGATTGAATATTTTTTACTATTTTTACGACACTTCGTGATACCTTTGATGATGGAAACAAAGTTGCAAAAATGGTGGGGTTGCAAGCACGTAATTTGCGTGATCTCAAGTTAATAAAATTCAGCCAAACCAGGAATTACCAACCAGTTCTACCGTCAGTTTTGAGGGTACAACTTCTTTGCTTCCACCATAGACTGTGGAAAAAAATTACCATACACAAGGGGTTTGTTGTAGCACAATTATTTCTTGGAGATTATATCCTAAACCTTGTACGATTACTGAGACTTTTACCAGCCGCAATAAATCTTGATTGCCGCATAAACAAACGGGTGTTTCTAACAACTTTTGCTGAGACTTTGTAGTATTTTAGAGTGTTGCCATTGCCTTATCCCCAAGACGTAATTTTCCGGAGGCACAGGCACTGCAATTTTTTTGACTGGGTGAGTTCATCCAACATTAGAGCCAGCAGAAATGATGCAGTTTGATTTAAGTCTACCAACTAGAACACAGCTTAAGTGGTAGCGACATCTATATAAACAAGAAATTTTGAAGAATAAATCAGTCAAGATAACAACACTAGGAACTACGCAGCAAAACTGCAATTATTATTGCTTAAAGCATTGTTGATTGATTGAAGTCACACAATCAATCATCAACCACTATTGCTAAATGAACATTTAATTAATAAATTAAATAAATAATCAACATTCTTTTAGCATGGATCCCGACAAAGACGACAATTCTGACTCCGAGGTTGAGATTTTTAACAATGAGAACTTTCAAATAATGTATTGCCAGTTGGCGCTGAAGAAGAGGCTCATTGAGGAGCAAGCTATAAAGATCTCTATCTTTGAAGCCCACTTCTTGGCCCTGATGAAAGACTAAACAAAGAAGATTCACGTCTAAGAAGAAACCCTCACTAAGATGAAGAAAACAGAAACCAGCGCAAAGTCTACCTGTTAAATCCTCCTTAAAGAAACCTGCAAAAAACTCAATTAAATCTGACACTGCCTTTGAAGTCAAGGAGGCAATGGAAGTACACTAAGACAAACAAGTCACACCGCATTCCCAATGCTCAGCCACTAGAGGAGAGATTCACTGTAGCGATGAATAAGAAAAAAGCGAAGAAGCTAAAGAAGGACGCGGGTGCGCTTCTTTTATCGAGTTTCACACAAAAACTATCTCAAACACATATTATAAAGCATCTCTCTTAAAATAACATGAGCTAACAATAATCCATTAATAATCAAGAGCAGCAGCAGAAGTACATATTTAGGACTAACGCCAGTAGGTCAGTGTGCTTCTAAACCCAAGAACTGATAAAATAAATAGCAAAAAGAAGCAAGTTTGAGAGCAAACCATGCAATGGGAAACATTTTTGTAGTTGAGCAGCAATTTCAGACCTTTGGTCTCTTTACAAGTTGGCGAGTTTGTACACAGCAGAATTGTATCCAATATGTCAAGCTTGTTTAGTTTAACTCTATTTTAATTCTATATAGTTTGGTATATTTGGCTCATTTGTTGGTCTAGCTGATGCATACATTTGACATAAAAATTTGTCCAGTCCCAAAAGTTTATTGATTGAGTGTGGGCCCCGCGTCAGGTAGACAATCAAGACAATAATATTTGTATACGTATATTTGAAAGTCACAATAAACGATTGGCATGTAAATAATGATCGTTTTGAGAACAAGTTAAAAAAAATCATGTTTTTTCTTACCGCTATAAGTCACCGGTAAATCTCAACATAAGAGAAGAGATTGTCTCATGACCGTTGGCTTGCAATGCCAAACGTGTCACGATCTTTTAACAAGGAATACCCAGTTTCTATCACTAAAGTTTTTTATAGTTTTAGTGTCATTTGTGATGTTAAACATTTTGATTTTGCCTTTGCTTTGCTTAAACAGTGACGTACTACAAACAATTTTTTTTTGCCCTTGATATTTAATATACTATTTTGATGAGATGCACAAAAAAAATTTGGAATTTGTTTTTACTTTTGCATTGGTTGACAAGGCAATAGCACAGTAAAACATTAGATTTACTTATTAATATTAATAACCTGCATACCTAGTCACGCCGTTTTCTTTTGGGTTAGGTAATTGAGGTGTCGGCCACACAGAGCCACAGAGAAGACATGTATGTTTGGATGGATATGAAGTAACGGATCTATTTGAAAAGAACGCTACGCTCTTCATTACTTTTTTAAGACACCCATCCAACTTGTGACCGCTCCAGCCATTGATTAACTTTTGTTAGCGTTGGTAATTATATTAATAGATCTAATACATTGAAGATTGGCAACACTGTACTATTATTTGATTAACAATTAATGAAAACTCAGTTTAACTGCATAATTCAAACTAATTTATTAAGTATGAAATCAAAACCTTTTTTTAGAATTACTTATTTATTTAATATTGATTGATTGATCAAAACAAATTCATATCTCAATTTTAAATAATTTAATTTATTTCAAATTTACTCTTTACAATCATCAATCAAGTTTGAATTACTTTACTTATTCTAATTTAAATCAATATTAAAGCACTATATAAAACTAAATCATTTAAATCCGTTTATAGTTTACAAAAGCATCAATAAAATAATTGAATCTAAACGTGCTCCTGCCCGGATTTAGCAACAAAGTAATTTTCCAATCTATAAACTTCGCAAATTTAATTAAAAGCGGAAAGATAGCGCCCAGCATTAAAAAAAAAACTGTATAAATCCCGCGGTATATTTGAAACGTACTAAATGATGAAAGTAAATCTCCCGGTGAGCGAGAGACGATATCTCGCACAACTAAATCCTAAATCACGGAAAGAGTATTAAAACAAACCGTGCCGAGTTTCATTATATTTCCTATCGCTTCAAATAATAAAAAAAAGATAGACGTCTTACAAGCCTGTATATACAGGTGTAATTTCTCATTGTTTTCCATTCTTTCTTTGTTTTACGATATTAAATTTTAAAAGTCAAAGAAATAATGTAATTAGATGCATTCGAATTTGTAGGGAATGTTGTTTGTCGTCGGGGGAATTTTAAAATTTATTTAATTCTGTGGAACAGTAATGGCATCAAAGGAACATCCTCAAGGTATTTTTTTATCAAAGCTTATTACTTATTATTAATTGATTTATGTTTATTAATGTCTTTTGTGTTGTATTATTATTATTATTATTATGATAAATAAATGGTCTTCTTGTTTACCCCTCCGTTGCAAATTTAACCCGGATCGATATTTTCAATTCGCCAAATCTAATTCTCTGGGAAGGCCGCCGCAGGAATAAAGTCGGGAATTGCCAAAGTATCCGTACGTACGTCTAACTTCTGCTCTTTTGTGGAATTTCCATACATAGCAAAGAATAATCCCGTTCACAAAGTACGCCACCGTAACGACATTTACAAAAAAAAAAGAATGAATAAAGTAAAATAGAGGGACGTGAACATAGGGACAACCAAAGCCCTTGACGCTTTCAACGTTTATTGCATGGCATATAAATTATTATGCTTATTGCTTTTTATTCTTGGTTAAGACGTATATCAATTGCAATTTATTCTGGTTTTAATTAATTCTTTTGTTTAAATATGTTTAAAATATCAACGATATCAATAATGAATAAGCTTGAGATACAGATATCAAATAACTTAAAGCAGAAGGTTTAGTAATCAAAGCTGACAGTGGCAGCTTGTAATTGATGTGATTTAAGTTTTGATTTCTGTAGGGAATTAACTAATACCTGTAATGAAATATATCAAACAATGTTGTAGCAAACATTTACTGGTTTAATGGAATTGTAATCTTCTTTGTCAATTAATATAAAGTTTTAAATACTTGAATAGAAATCAATACACACACACATAAAAATAATATAAAAAGAAATGGTTTATTTAAATTGGAATAAAATGCATTTAAACAAAAAAATGCATTTTATATTTAAAAAAAAACACAGTTTTTTATTGATTTCCAAAGTACAAATGTTGCCATTACATTACGAAGCACTAACAATTTGCTTAATGTATACTGTCAACATTTATACTTTACTACAAATCAATAAAAAAATGTAATGATGTACCTGTGTACCAATTTTACAAAACTTTAGAAGTAATTTTGGCATAAAGTTTCCTGGGTTTCTCAATTAAAATATTTAGTTTTTTTTTTGAAGTTTAAGAGTGGTTCACAAAGGTTTTGCTTTTCAAAAATTTGCTAAGGAAGTAGTCTAGTGGGTTTAAATCACATATTTTTGGCCAGTTTTGATTTTTAGAATGAGAAATTCCATTGGTAGTTCTCAATAGCTGGAAACGGACCTACAACCAAGTGTTATGGGTAGCACACCTTAGGCGGTCATCGGTGTATAGCGAGTCGCAGTGACTGGGGTTGTAACTATACTATAAAGTCGCATGATGGCTTCTGATGGAGACTGTTTAAGTCAAATCTATTTCGTTGGCCAACAATGCTGGATCACTGACTTGGCATTTTTAATTTTTGTGGTTTAAAAGGAGAATCTTATAAGGAAGTTTGAGACCATAAGACTCATGTACCTTTTGTTTGGAGATGATTGATTGGAACGCTGTGGAGTAAGCCACTTTAAGTTGTTAGTTGGTTAACTGTTCTTCTATAAGAGTATAGTTCCTTGTCTAGTCAAATCAGAGTTGGAATGAACCGCGAGATTTACAAAGTATTTTTTGGAAAAAGCTTTGATGTGTTTGACGCAACGAGATAAACCGAAGTCGTTACAAATCCGAGACGGTTGAAATGCGTTTTTGCAGCCGTTCCCTAGATTGGGGACTGATGATCATGGTGTACATCCATAAAAACATTGTTTAGAAGTTTAACTACCAGAGTTCTGCGGTTAAAATATGAAGCTATCAGCTTAAGAAAACGCAAAAAAAAATTAATATATGCAGTTTTAGAAGTAGACTTTTGAAGGTTTTCGGTTTTCTCAGTCTGAAACCTTGAACAATGTGATCAGTCACGCGGTTTAATTAATCGAGCAAATCCAAAGGATTCTAGTGCTTGGCCTACGTTTTTGTCAGTCAGGTATTCCGGAGTTAGAAGAAAAGTTTGTTGTTGTTGTTGGTGGTGTTGCGAAGTTTCGGTTTGCAGCAGCAGGTTTAAACATAACTCTGATAAAAGTTATTTCTTAGCAAAACGACGCTTTTTTTGTGGGCGGGTGGTGCTTTTTGCTTTGAGTGCAGTCGCTGCTTTGGAGTGGATGAAGACGCGTTTTTAGCAAGAAGTGGAGAAAACTCACCTTGAATCTTCTTCTTCTTCTACTTCCGTTAGACCGTAGTGAATCCTTTAAAGTTGTATGTTTTTTATGGCGTCTTCTGCATGTCTTCGCTGATGATGGTTGTTGAAATGGAAGCGGTAGTAAAAGTAATTATTGCAATTAGGGCTTAGATCTGGAGGTCCAAATTGGCGCATCATTTTTTTTATTTTCTGGATCTGGTGGAAAGGACTGCCTCTTTAATTTAGTTTTCTTATTTATTTTTATCTTTTTTTTTGAGGAATAAGAACGTTTAGGGTTTATATCTTTTTGTTTAGCTTTTATTGGTCTGTTGGTTTTCTGCCCACAAAGAGGCATTAAGTTACTCCCCCTTTCACACACTTACTGGACTCTGGTGTTATAGTTTGAGTTTCCGTCACTGGAGTAAGTCACGGGTTGCCAAGGTGCAGTTTTACTGATGTCTTGTAGAGACTACTTTCTACCCAGTAGGTTTCTGCGGTAGCTATAATTTGTTTTTGCCGAAGCCATTTGTTATTTGTCCTATTAGCTTGTTTTTGCCTTGTAATATCTGGCGATTGATTGCCTCGATTACCGTCGCTCCTTGTACGCAGTCTATCTTTCTCTGGTTTGTTGCAGACGTTGGTCTTTGGGTTTCTTTTGGAATGCATTTTAACTTTCTGGTTTGGCAAAGTTTTGCTTTCTTGTCGCGTTTCTCTTGTAGTTGCAGTCAAACACTGCCAGGGTCATATTCTATTGTTTGTTAGGTATGCATGGTTATGGTGCTTGACCTTTCACCGTTGTACCGCGTTTTTGAAATGCTGGTTTGTGAATTAGAATCCGTTCAATGTTGTCAATGGCCATGGCTTACCCGGCAGGTGCAGGTTTAGGGGAATCATTAGTAGTGATAGACCAACCTTGACCTTCAGACAAGTAATGCACCAGAAAATGATTGTTTGCACGTTTGGCTAGCGGTAGGTTTGAAAGATGGCGGCGGTTGTGTTATTTTTTTCTAAGAATTCTACTAGTTGGTCGTAACCAGCGTTTGTCATAATATGTTTGCCATGATTTGGTTACTTGGAGTCATCCTGATGTTTTGCGTTTGTTGTGCGCGTTGTACAGACCTAACAAGTACATGCGAGTTTAGAGTTTGGCCGAGGAGTTGCTAAAAGCAATGTAGACTGATAGGTTTGGCTGTGGTCAGGTTTTCCGGTGGTAGTAATCGTTCTGATTCTTCCACTGAAGTAGGTATGATTTCATTCAATGATCGTTTGCTAACGACATCCGACATTCCACTTTAAATTCAAACTTTTACAATAGAATTTTCTGCAAATATTGTTTGTTGACGTAACCATTGAGGTGGAATGTAGATGTAATTCTTTACTAAAGATGTTTTGGTTTTGCATGACTATTTGCTTGGTATTTCTAACAAATTAAAAAACTTAATCCACCAAAAAAAACAGTGACCGTTTAAGATGAGAAAGATTTAGAGACAGACTTATCTCAACCATAACCTAACAAGAAATTGGTAACAGTTAAGAAACGGAAGAAAACAAGCTCTTCTACTGGAACATCTCTAAAACTTTCAGGAACAAAAGAACACCAATACTAACAATTCATGGATCAAATGGACTTTAATATACAAATGATGGCAAAGCTGAAACTATGGTAAACTGCCTCAAAATGCAATTACTAAGATGTAGATCTTGACATAGCCTTGAATGATATTCCAACGCATATAACACCATTGAAAGTAGTCTATTATTTAAAATCTCAAAAAATGTTTTGCTTCAGGCTCCAATAAAATTTCTAACTCGGTTTTCAAAGATACCAATTTTGATGTTTCTTTCTAATTGAAAATTAGCCTACGTCGTGATGTTGCTTAAACAGGGAAAAAATCGTATGTTTTGCCAAAAACTGCTTAGTTTACTGGATAAAATTGCAAAAAAAACCATCGTTATCAAACAGAAGAAACACTTGAAAGAACATAATCTTATTCCATTTTTTAGCACGGTTTTTGCTCAAAATATTTTATGTTCTACCAACTCGCTTGGTAAAATTGCCAAAAAACCTTCCTTACTAAATTGAGAAAACATTTGAAAGATCAAAATTTTAATCCATTTTTTAGCACGGTTTTTGCCCAAAACATTTTGTCCAACCAACTGCTCCAAGTTTCCAACACAATCTCTTATGGCTTTGTCATAAACAATGCAACCGGCGCGGTTTATTTAGTTATAGAATAAACATTTGACAAAGTGTGGTTCAAAGGTCTAATCAAGAAGTTTCACCAACTAAACTTCTCACTGCAAATAACGCAACTAGACAAATTCTACTAGACCTATCTTGCCTGGGGTCCCACAAGGCTCAAACCTATTGCTTCTGTTGTTTAACTTATTTGTATCAAACATTCCGGTTCCAACCAAGCACGTATAAATTGCACAATGCGGCAACACTGTTTTACTAAACACCTCTAAAAACACCAAAGTGATTACTTTTTGGCAACAATCTTCCCTTGACACCTTGGAAGACCTTTTGCCTAAGCGGCACACTCAGTCCCAAAAACGTTCTTTTCCCATGGGCAACCAACGTGAAGTAGCTTAGCGCCCCACTTTTCCAATAATCTCTGAATCCGCTGAACTGGAGAAGATTAAACTAGCCTCAATTTTTTTCCTTTTTGTTTAGCAAAAACACAGGTTTAAGTAACACAAACAAACTTTGACTGTACAAAACTATTATTAGGTTGCAAATCCTTTACACTCAAAATAGAGATATTAGTTTAAAAAAATTACGGAAGCTGATCAACGCTCTTTAGTTTGTTCAAAACACTTTCTTCATCAAGACACCGTAATTAGCATTGAGGTTTTATATGTAACAACCGTTGAGAGCATGTTTTGTGCTTTGCTATTTGAGCTCTTGAGGTTGCACAATCATTGTAAAAGATTGTCAAGCTTACACTGGCCGGCTAGTCCTTGAGGTTGTATGCAAAGCACACTAGTAAGGAGCAGTTATAAATACACTGGTTTTAGAGTATATCTTGGAGATGTTGTAATTAGGTGATTGGTTATTACTAATAATATGTATTTATATAATTATAATGATTCTGGCATCACGGCCAGTTGGTCTTATACTAGAGAGAAAGTATATATTTGTTAGTTTCACAAAATATTTTAATAATTACTTGCAGGCTCAATTTATGTTTGAAAAGTATGCAAAAACGATAGCAAACCGTAACAATAGCGCGAGATGGACCAATCCGGCACGATTGGGACGCAGTGGGGCAAGAGCAATTTGAAGCGCGCAACAAAATAAATAAACCGTTCCAAAATGAAATTAGTGTTAAATTAATTAATAATCGACGTATTCGCACGGTGTGGTGAATGGGAAGTTTAGCGTTTGTTGCGTCAGTTATATAAAAAACAAAATTATATAGCTGTGCGTAACACACATGTTTTTTTATCAAAAACTTTATTTTGCCATCTTGTTCTGTGTATGCACAAATCATTTACAAAAAACCAAAAGAATTGACATTAAATATTTTTGATTTTGATAAAAAATACCCGCTTTCCGTGTAATTACCCGCACATTGGCAACACTGCTTATCACCCACTTGACGTCACGGTCTAGAGAGAGACAGATAGAATCATGCGCATTGCCACATCTATATACTCACACCACGGTATTGACCTTTTGTTGCAAAAAAAGTAAAACAAAGTATTTTATAATTTACTAAAATAATGTCGATTCTGTAAGTTAATTTTTGTGTTAGCAAAAATTTAATAAAAGGTAAGAATGCAGTTGCACCTACCGCATGAACGCAGAGGTAAAAATGAAAATAAATATTTTTTTTGAGAAGTTTAAAGATTTTGAAGTTTGATATGATTGCATGTGCAAAAGCGGCAATTTTACAGAACCCAAGATATTGGCCTTTAAAGTTGTAGATCGGATACTACACATCCGCTGTCTTAGAGTTTTTTAGCAAGAAAGTAACTCATTAAAGATCAGGCTGCTAAGATCACCAGCTTTGATGCCCAAATCATGGCTCTAATGAAGGACCAGACTAAGAGAATCAATCTTTAAGATAAAACCTTCAACAAAATTAAGAAGGAATCAGAAGCCATCGCTAAGGCTACCATCAGCTAAGAGGACCCTTGGTTTAGTCTTCCTTAAATAGGCAGAACTTCTGGTCTAGTCCGAAACCGTATCCAAAGTCAACGAAAGGATAGACTTCTTCTAGGATAAGCAAGCTACGTTTTACTCCAAAGTCTCGCCTCCAGATGAAGGATTTATTGTGGCAATGAGCAATTAATTCAGTTATTTCCAACTCGGAGATCTTCCAAATAATGTTTCAGCAGCTAAGGAAGAACGAAAAGTTGTTTGAGAAACAAACGGTCAAGATCAACTTTCTCTCGAACAACTCATTAAATCAATCTGAAAGTATTGACATACAGAAAGACAAATTTAAACAAATGCGACCAAAAGGAAGCCCTTGAAAAGATGGAGATGGAAGAATCCATGATTAAAACTGAATGGCTATCCACCATGCCCGCTTTGTTACCGGAAGCTCTAGCCTTGCTCCCCACCAAAAGGCCCAGACGGATATACCTTAAGATTTGTTCAAAATACTTTCCGTCAGTTCTATCAACTTTTCGTCTAGCAAGGAAGAGAAAATGATTGTTTAAAGGAGACATTAATGTTGCCTCCTACTACGAAGTCCCGCTTGTAGAGGAGGAATTCATCTTGTCCAAGGAAAAAAGAGCAAAGAAATTGACTTAAATCAAATGCGATAGTGGTGAATGTGCCGTGGTTAGGCACATTCAAGATTGCATCCGCTTATATAAGACCGACAAATCGCATTGAAACAGCAGGCTTTGATACGATTCTTGATAATCATTACCCCACAACCATAGCAAGCCGGCGTGGAACAGTTTGAGAACAAACACCCAAAGATCGAGCGTTGCACGATTACGTTGAACAAAGGGGAATGATAGCAGTGGGCCCAGATAAACCTACCCATCACAACTACACTTCTATAGAAGGGGATCACCTGGTGAGGGAGGAAAATTTGTAACACTTACGAATTGGAATTTCTTCTTGAGATCTCTGAAGAAAGTGTTAGCAGGCTTGCAGCAGTACGAACTGTCGATGACATCAAAAGATCTTTCAAACTTTTCACGCGCCAAATATACCAAACCACGAAACGGCTTCTAAAACCCATCAGGTCCGTGTTGATATTCCACTTAGACTATTTTGCACAACTAAGGCATTGATCCGCCAAAGAAATGCCGCCAAGTGTCTATGGCAGAGGCATTGCGACCCCCGAAATCGCAAAATTTTAAACTTGGTTACACAAACATTTATGTTGGCAAAATAGCTTGAAATCTATCACAGAAGATGACAATCTAATGTAGAAGATCTCCAAGGTCTTACGCAACAAACGACTTCTCAATCCAGTCATTCATGTCAAAAATGAGCTTTAGTACTTTATTGAGGGAAAAACCGAGGCATTTGCTGAAAACTTCAAATTCCAAGTTAAAGATTTCTTGTAAACTACTAACGACAAAACAGAATCCAGGATCACACAAAATCGAACAACATCCCTCCCTCCCCCCAGATCAATACGGGTTTAGGAAGGGACATTCAACTGTTTATCAGTTAAACCGCGTGACGGACCTTATTGTGGATGGTTTTAAAGTAAAAATGATTGACGTCAAAAAAGCTTTTAACAAGGTTTAGTCCGAGGTCTTTTCGTCAAATTGTACAGGCTAACTTTTCTCCACATCTTGTAAGGCTGATAACTTCATATTTAAACAACAGAACGCTGGCGGTAAAGCTCAAAAAGCACATATTTTTAATTCAGCAGACAATGGCAGAAGTCCCTCAAGGCTTTGTTTTCTCTCCGCTGTTTTTCAACCTCTACTTTGCTGACATGCTTTTGGGAGCAAAGCACGAAGTCAGTATAGCAAATTTGCTGACGGTACAGCATTTCTATACTCTTCAAGGTTTGACTTCGAAGAATGGTTAGACAAGTGGAAATCACACCTGATGCAAACGACGCTACCATACCGTAGCCCAATACTGCTAAGTATCTGGGTGTTCCTTTTGACAAACTCCACGTGCAGTCCATTCTCGATAAAGCTAAAATGGCAAAAAATCTTCTTGTTCCGATGTTGCGTCGGAATAGTAGCTTGTTGATCCGGAACAAAACCCGGCTCTACACATCTATCATCAGATCCATGCTCACTTACGCGTCCCTAATTTTGGGATCTGCAATTGTCTTTTATCTTAACAGACTAGAAGTCCTTCAACGCAATACTCTGAGGATGTTCCAAAAAGCTTCATGGTATGTCTAAAACAGATAAATTCGGGCAGACCTCGGGTTACCTCCAATGAGTGAATACATCAAAACTTTGGTCGTAAAGTACTTTGATAATTTTGCAAATCATCTCAACCCTGACTTAGTTTGACTTGCCGAGCCAGACATAAAGAACTTCTTTTACAAACGATTAGTGAACCAAGTAGCCGCATCTTTATCTAAATTTGGTAACACTACACCAGCTTATAGTGCAACATCTAAACCATCTACACACTACACAATCTTTAAATGGAAAGCACTTTCGTTGGAATTCACTATTGAGTTTTTTAATTGGTAGGCAATCCGAGAGAAAAAAAATCCGACATTAGCCAGTCAAAAAAAAATTTCACCCAGCCCAAAAACAAAATTGAGTTAATTTAATAACTGACCATCAGCCAGCCCGTAAGGTGCCTTCAGCGCCATCATCGGCAATCAGCCACTAAAGCCAAAAGGTCGTTGACTTGCTAAACCCTAAGGATCGTTGACTTATTTTGATACGACTTCTTGCCTCTTTAGTTCCCCCGTAAGTTTGTCAAATACGCCAGCACCCACAGACGTCAATGATACATGCCTCCTTCCTCCCATCACTATTTGTACCAAATCCAAATATTAAAGGCTAATTGCAACGTTTAAATCAATGAACGTAACCATCAAACGTTTGATGACTTTTGCAACTTGTAAGTAGATTTTCGTGCAGTGATTGACATTGTACGGTGAACAAAATATTTCACTACACATATAATATAGGGCCTAAAAAACCCCACAGTTTGTCATCAGGAATGACGCCTGATGTGTTGCAGGCTTAGTTTATTGCTAAGGAGTACAAACCAACCTCCACGATAGGGTAAGTGCTTGTGAGAGTAAATCCGACGCTTTGCAATGTCTTTATAAGATTCCTTTCATAGCCTAAAAAAAAGAAAGACAAGTATTTTTTAGCTTCTGGTACTAATAGATCATCAGTCGGCCCTTCACGTCAAGGGTCTCAGCCAGTAAGGCTAAAGGAACGACCCGTCTGGCCACTAAGGCCAAAGCGACCAACTTTAGTCAAGCCCGTAGTTTGGGGCCGTACACCGCAACCTATAAAGGCTGTCTAGCTTATCTAAAGCCAAAGGGGCCAGCAATTAATAATGTAATTAATTAATTCAAAAATTTCTTTTAGCTTGGCCGTCAATAGCTGCATAACTGCAATCGATGCAGGAGTTTATAAAACTTATGCAAATCTAGGAGAAAAAAAGCAAGAAATTTTAAGCCTTCATTGTGATCTTGGTGGAGGTACAAACCAAAAGAATCAATGTCCACAAAATGGCACTAGAACATCTAAAGGACACAATCCTAGGGCCGCCCATCAAACCTTTTTCTGCACCGCAACAGAAAGCTTTGCCAAACACCAAATAAACGGACAGCGTCTCTCTCAAGAGAAACAACACACATCCAGTCAAATCCGACATCGCCTCCTCCGATGACGAGGAGAGCATGGAAGTCTATCAGGACGGCTGACCAGATTAAGCCACCGGGGAGAGAATTCATTCTTGTCATAAGCAAGAAGAAAGCAAAGAAGTTAAAGAAGGAAACGGGTGAGGCTCAAAATTTTTTTTAAGCTCATGCAAATCCAAGAGAAAAAAACCAAAAAGTTTTAAACCTTCATTGTAACCTTGGTGGAGGTACAAGCCAAAAGGATTGGCACAAACAACCCTCCTTCTATTACCATCCGGAGTAAGTAAGAAATTATTTCAGGGTTGATGGCACATTTTGACTCTGTCAATATAAACATCGACCGATCCGTTAATTAACTTTGACTTTTGATGGAGACTTCAACTTCAAACACTCAGTGTAAAGCAGCGTCAAGAGTAAAGCCAAAGATTGAGCTTTTCTAGACTACATTAAACAAAATGGTTCAGACAAACTCACTCAGCACAGTTATGCTGGGCAGGTTAAAATTAAGATTATCAATTACACAGATATAACTTTCAAATACTTAAAAGTGAGCATAGGTAACTTGTTCAATAAGAACTATTGTGGACATAGAAAGAACCGTTCAAAAACAGACTCACAAAGCTACTGACAAAACTTTTAAAATTCCATCTGCATTGTGCAATAATCTTTTAAGATTATCTTGCACAAACAAGACATTGGAATGCAAAAGAAACGCCGCCAAACACTAATGACAAAAATATTGCGTTTTCAGAAATTGCGAGACCATAAACTTGCTCTACAATTAAGTCAAAACGGCTATAAGGTTGCATACAAATTTGCAATGGCAAAAAACTTTGTAATTGTAATTCGGAGAAAATGGTCTGCAATACTATATTGAGGATAAAGTAGATGCTTTTCCTTACAGTCTTATAGTACAATGCTTAATTTTGACCAAGGACTCTAATTTTGAGCACGTTAAAAAGGTTTAATGGTCTTTTAGAGAACAAGGAGGACGTAAGAAGCAAATTTTGGAAATGGTGACATGTAATTAACATCTTAAAACCTGGAAATTTCTTCAAAAGTATTGGTCAATCAGTTTGTTATGCACCTTAAGTAAGGTCATAAAAAAGATAATCTTGGACATAATCTAAGATCACACTTAAACTTTCTCCTGCCGACCAACATGGTTTTTGACAAGAATGTTTTGTAGACATTATCCAACGTTTGTAGACTGAGAAAATCATAGGGGTAGTCTTTTTGACATTGTAAAGGTTTTTGGCAAAGTTTGGCACAGAAGATTACTCTTAAAGCAGCACACATTTTCTTTGCGTTTTATAAAACTTTATATTTAAACCGGCAGAACTCTGATCTGACTCAATAAAGCTATTAAACCACATTTTTTTTAGCAGATAAACTCAAGGTTCCATTCTCTAGTATTTACTATTTAATCTTTTTATTTGGCTTGTCTGCCTAAGGGCATTATAAACGCGGTTACAATTTAAAAAATGCAATCAATTGTTTATATATGATATATTTAACAAATATTTTAAAACGTCGGTTATAAATAAATCTCAAAGTTTCGAGCATAAACAATTTAAAATCAACAACAATCCAAACTAATTTTCATATCCTGTTCTTTCATTATTATTAAATCGAATGGATTAATCTACCCTTCGAGTACAAGTAGTGGTTATTTTCCACGTAAAATAATTTTTAATTAGTTTTGAAACACGTTGAAAGTTTGCAAATTGAAAATGCAGATCTAACGAACCTTAAAAGTGAACGCATCCGTAACGTGTATTCCTTTTTTTGTCGATTTGTTTTCGCAACTCTCTCTCCCCTCTTGCGCTTATAAATTTCGTGCAACATTAACTTTTATCAGGCCATCCGCAATTCGGCGGCGGCACGCAAAATGTTTGGGTGTGGATTAGTATAAATCTTTTATGGCCTGGTCATCCAGAACGTTATAAAATTTATCGCTAGTCCGCTTGCTTGCCTGCTTACCAAAAGCCGGAACGCCATTATATCTGTTTTTTTTGTTAAAAAATATTGTAGGAAATGAGCTGAACATACTTTATTGAGTTTATATAATAATAAATGGATATATAGCACAACATAATTTTCATAAATTTGAATAAAACAACTTGAAAGTAAAAGTGTGCAGCAATTGAGTAGCTTAATTATCTTGCGGATATTCTTAATTCAGTTCAATTTTTGCTACAATTTTATATTGTGTTGCATCAAAATTTAAAGATGATAACATTACATACATTTTATTACGTTTTTGCTACAACGACAAACATCTTTCTAGTTAAAAAGATACATTTCTGAAGCCGTAAACTTGCCCTAAAGCATGGACATAAAATATTCCATCAAAGCTACTTATAAACTAGTTAGAATTAATTATTAATAAATTAAATAATTTAATAACTTACCAATTGATTATTGATGAACCATGAAATAACGGGAGTCGGATCCCCAGGGGCGGAACTGCATTCTGCTACCAGAAGCTCTCCCAAACTATATGAATCTCCCAACCCCGTTATATGTGGTTCGCCTCTAGGCAGCGCTGCAACAAACACATAATTATCAGCCGCCATCATAAACCCTTAGAATTTTTAAGCTACACATTTCAGATTTAAGGTCGTAAATAACCCATTTTTTATTATATATATTCGCGGCGGCGTTAACTCACACTGAATGTAAATCTCCTTCTCTGTCTGTTGCAATGGGGCGGGCGTCGTTATCGTTTTTAAATCGCGACCGCTTGAATTATTCCCAGTTTGACCGAGTTCTCAGAGACCGGATACGAATTATTGCTTTAATTACATGCGGAGATATCTAATTCGGTGCTTTTTGATGTGGCTAGAGGACATAAAGGAAATGTATATACTTTCAAAGTATGATAAAGTATACATGTGAGCGGAAATTCTGTAAATAATTAATGTGCAGCATAGAAGCATACACCATATATTTAATTGGTTACAACGCAAATGAAATATGTGGTTGAATTTGAAAATTACTAAATCATAGAGCGTTGTTTATTATATAACTAAATCCAAGAAAATTATAGTTTATTAGGAAATAGTTTAAAATTATGATTAAATTTATGGTGATGCAAATTTGTTTGGTGGAAAAGGGCCTAGAAAAATACATTTAGCAATACTTTTTGCTTAAGTTGTTGGTATTGTTTAAAAAAAAAAATATTGCAAGTTTAAGGTTGCCTGGATAAATTCCACTTTCCAAACATAGGTTTATTCAATAAACCAGTGACTGAGCAATACATTTAGAGTTCCAAAAGCATGTTTTTTTATTAAATGATATATCACATGTATACTCAATAAATGAAATAGATTTTTAAAATTTCTTTATAGCTTTCATTAAAATTGAAATATATTGTTTGTCATTTTAGAAGGTTCTAACAAAAATTGAAAAAGTTTGTCGTGTTACGTTGAAACAAAATTTCCTAGAAAAGATTATGAATTTTTGAATTCCGAAGCAAACTTCAAATGTTTGTTTTCAGAATACTTAAGAGACTTTTCTACTGCAACGTGTAGAAAGAACAACGTTAAGCGCCGATTGTTAATATTGTATGATATGCAGAGATTGTCGCATGGCGTCCTGGTTGGATTAATTGAATTTTTAGTGTGAAAGATAAACTTGTATTGGCTGTTGATAAGCTACTAAAAATGCTACAGAACCTGAGAATTACTTCAAAAATTGTGAATTTAGATATATAGTCAAAAATCGCGTTATTACGAAAGTAAAAAACGACGACGGTTTCTTCGCCTTTTGTCAAATTGGGCCGCGGTGCGGAGGGGGTTTTGACTTTGGATTCAAATCCGCCGCATCAATTTCCGAGTTTCGTCGCGATCGGGCCATTGCTACTACGTATTTTTGTGTTTAAAAGTTGTGGTGCGAGGATTAAAAAAACGGTAAAGGTGGGGTCGCGCGAAAGAATAGAAGTGCTCAGAGTTTGCAGTTGGAAGGTCGCATAAATTCTAGTAGCGGATTTCTGAGTATTTGCATTTTTTGCCTCAAAAGGGGCCGCGGTGCGAAAGGGGAACGTTTTAGGGCCTTAAGGACTTTAGGTTCGGATTTGCAGCACTGACTTCCATTGGGAACCCAAGTTTTGTCGTGATCGGGCCTTCCGTTCTCCGCGTGGGTAAAAAAACGTTAAAAGTGGGTTTGCGCGAAAGAATAGAAGTGTCTCGGGGATAGACGCTGAAGATCGGGTTTGGTCTCGTCCGATAGAAGAAAAGTGTCCGCACAAATTGTTGGCATTTTTGATTTTTTGCCACCGACCCGTTTTACAAATTTTCAAAGTTTGTCGATTTTTGAGTATTTTTTTGCCTCATATAAGACGGCGGCGGGGGTAGCAAACGTTTTAATGCCGTTTTGGATTTAGATCTGCCGTACCTGCTTCTTTCGGGAACCCGAGTTTCGTCGCGATTGGGCTTTCTGTTCTCCGTATTTTTGCGTTTAAGTGTAGTGGCGCGTGGGTAAGAAAACACTAAGAAAGCGAGGAAGTATAGAAATGCCTTGGGGTTGGACGCAGAAGATTAAATCTTTTTGTTTTGTTCAAAAGAGGAAAAGTGTCCGCACAAACTGTTGGCAACGGATTTTTGATTATTTGTTTCCAAACCTTTTTACAAGTTTTTAAAGATGGTTTTTTTAAACCGTTTTTTTGCCATAATCGAGGCCGCGGCGGAAGCTGTTAACGTTTTAACGCCGTTTCAATTTCGGATTAGGATCCGCCGCACCGACTTCTAAAATTAATATTAATTTGTATCAAAAGGGAAAGAGGTAGAGGAAAAAGAGAAAGAGGACAAGAATATATAAACATATATAGTAACTCATATTTTATAAAAATAATTAAATTTGTTTTCTATTAAGTTATTTACTCCTTCATTTTTTTAATTATTTTTACTATGATTCAATGCTAAACTAAAAGTTTAATATATTTGTATTATTTTTAATAAGTTTTTAACAAATTCTTTACCATTTTTTTTAATTTAGATGAACCTAACTTCAATATTGTTTGTGGGTGTCTGTGTTTGTGCATGTGAGTGTTTATGTTTGCATTAATTTGAGGATTATAATATGAAAATTTTTCAATAAACTAAAGATGATCCTCAGTCCAGATGAAAACATTTTTTGCATAAATTGAAGATTATTACTGGACTAAAAATAATTATGTATGCATCAATTTGAGAATTATTGCAGTAATTATCTTGATTAAAATTAAGATTATTACTGGACTAAAAATGATTATGTTTGCATCAATTTGAGGATTATAATATTGCAGTTATAAAGTAAGTCTGTAAATGTCTGTGCGTGGTGTCTGTCAATTTTTTGTTTTAATTTTTGATGGCGCTATTTTTGATTAGGTGTAGTCAGATCAATATTAGAGTAGTTTCTATATAATTTTGGAAACAGTTAATATTTTTCTGTATGATACCATGAAGTTAGTCCGAGAGCTAGCAATTTTTTTGAGAAGGCATTTTAGGTTAACTAGTTAGTGGATATCATCATCATCCTTATTGACGATAGGTAAGGACGCGCCGCATCTGGCAGTTGGGAGTGGTTTCGTATACCTGTGCGCAGCCCCCCCCCCCCTGTACAGGTGAAAATTGAGCATTTTTAATACATTTAAGACAAAAAAAAATTTCCTTAATTTTCTTGTTACTTTATCATTATAATTCTATCTTGTCAGACAGTTTTGCCATCGTTAACATCGTGCCCGACACAATTCAAACAAATAAAAAATAATAATAAACTATAATTTTTGTGTATAAACATTAAATTATACTTTTCTTTTTTTTACATACATTTTTGTTTTTTGTTGGTATTACAGCTATTTTACGTTGCCGCGTAAGTTTTACGACTTGGTTTGAACGTCAAACCCTAGATTTGCTTTCTTGAGTTTTGCATAAAAGATGCCGTTTTTTGAATCGACTTGTTTAGAAGCGGATCTCTAGATCTTGCAGTTTGAATCTTGTAAAGCAGTTGTTGCGCAAGTTGTATCAAAAGTGGCATCTAAACCTGATTTATTTGTAGGTTCACTTAATTTATTTTTGGTTTTGGATAGCATTAGCTATAATTGGTTTTATAAATTTTATTGGTTAGGAAAAGTTTTGTTGACTTTTTGCTTTAAGTTTGCGTTTTGTGTACGTTTGGTTTTAGAGTTATATGGTTAAGTAAAGTTTTGGGTTTGTGTTGAAACGTTGTACCAAGGCTTTTTGTTACTTGTTGTTGAGCTCCATTTGTTATCGGCACGGATTGTTTCTTCTTAATCACCATCTCGTTTAAAAGGAATTTTGCAGTTTTAAAAGAATTTCTAGTATTGATGTATTTTGAAATACGACGTAGATTGCATTCTTAAGACAACAAAGCAAAAAACCCATTTAGCACAGTTTTTGGCCGGATACTAAGTTCATTTCGTGGTGCAATTTGTTTGTCTTTTAAATTACCGCAAAGTTTTTGTCTAACTGGTTATCTTTAAATTGTCAATCTAGACTCTCCGGGACTGACAAGATTAAGATGTACAAAAGAAGTTTTCTTTGTGCAACAAAAAGAAGTTGGAGAGGTTGGAAGCTATTGTGTGGATGCGGATTGTGTTTGGGGTTTTGCAGTTGAGCAAAGGTTCACGTTGTGTCCGCTCACTAAGTTTGAGTTTCTTAACACATACTCCACTAATTGTATTACTAATGCGTTTGTGGTAATAATATTATCACTTGCTTCCTTATAACAGAATAAAGGATGACAAGTGCTCTTAAAAGTTTGTTTTTAAATGTTGATACCTTTTGCAGACTGCTTAGAAGTCGGTTGTTTCTTGTGGGGTATGTGATGTTATTAAACTTTATTTTTTAATTGAAATCTTTTACGATGCTAGACCATGATTCAATCTATTTTTTTATGACAATCGTTTACATCTAATGGAAAATTCTCGGACTGTAAAATAATGGACGTATGAACAAACAATTTATATAAATATTTTACAAATCAACCGTAATCTTGAATTTGGATGTTAGGATTGGACCTTGATGCTCGGCGCTCCGACCTTTACACCTTTAAATGACTGGTTATTTAGTCAGGAATGCTGTTGGAGCTCTTGTTTTTAGTTACTTAGTGGTAAATTAGAGGTTTTTGTAAACAGCCAAATGTCACGCGCCGATTATGCACTCTGTTAAGCGGCGTAGACGTTATGCTAATTGGCTAGCTCCAGTCGACCAGCACGTTTTGAGCATAATGTATGGGGAGCTGGTTCTGGCTTTCAAAGCCAAGATTCTAGTTGCAATTAGACCAGTGCATATATGAAAATTAAAATTGGATAAAAGTTAGTTAATTTTGGGATTGCAATTTTGATATTGTAAATTTTTTTTATAATTTATATTTTTTTTTTTTCATTTTTGACGTAAAATTTACAATTTATGGTATTTGATACCAATATTTGAAAATCTATTTTTTTATTTTTATATAAATAAAAGGGAACTTAGTTAACTTTAGTTCTGGAAACCCAATACTAGCTTCTATTATCAGTAACACCGTTTCGCTCATATGTTTTAGCAAACAGTTTGTTATTATGTTTACTTGTATCACGCAAGATTTTTCCAGAAAAACATGTTTTGGCGTGATTAGATAAAATATTTAAAAAACAGAAAATGTTGTGTTTACATCAACAAAAGTAAAATCATAGGACGGTGAATCAAACAAGTACTTGTCACCGTCTGATGATGGCTTTGTTGAAAGGTTGAAAAAGGTTACATTTTTTCCGTTTCTATAATTTATTTGTAGTTTTTTTATTGGTTTTTGAAGGTATAAAAAAACCTTTAAAAAACACAACTTTTTTAGTTTTTTTTGTCGTTTTTAACAATTTTTTTTTTTTGTAATTTTAAGTAGAATCTATACTATATTTATACCTGTCTATAAGCCGCAAAAGCCAAAAAAACATTTTTTTGTTCTCAGTGAGCTGGGCATAATGGAGCAACTTTTGGATTTTTTGTAACCGCTAAAGTTGACTTATTTTGATGTAAATTAGTTGAGAAATATAAATTTTGTGTGTTTGGGTCTAAAAAAACTGCAAAAGTATATTAAAAATGCCTTTTTTTTAGCATTAACTCTTACAAATACAAGTTTAGCAGCGCTCAGAGGAAATATAGACCAAGTATTATTAAAAATTTAAATCTGCGGGCAATTTTACATAAAAAATAGTCGGTGTTCTGCTCATCAGCCGTATAAAAGTCAATTTGAAAAAAAATATGAAAAGTGAAGGAAAATTTGATGTAATTTTTTTTCCTTTACTTGAAAAATATTTTTTAACTATTTTGGCATATATCTTTTTTAAGTTTGACAAAGACATCTTTTGTCGCTTAAACCAATTGTCGATGATTTTATTCTCTAGCCAATCTATTGGAATGTTATTTTAGTGTGTAAATAATATTTTCCGTAAATATAAAAAAATAATTAATTTTTTAAGACTTTGTTTGTCTAAAAGGTTTTTTTTCTTAGATGGACACTAACTATTTTCTATGTAGAATTGTCTGCAAATTTCAAATTTTTATTCATATTTGGCATATAGTTCTTCTGTGCGCTGCTAAACGTATATTTGTTAAAGTTGTTAAAAAAAATTTCAACCAATTTACATCAAAATACGTCAACTTTGGCAGATAAAACAATCAAAAATTTTTTTTTTTGTGCAGCTCACTAAAAACAAAAAAATGGTTTTATGGCTTTTGCGTCTTATAGACAAAGTATAGACTTTAAATGGCACTAGAATTAAAACTTACAAAAAATGTTTGATCAATGTCACTAGTATGTTTTCTTTAGTTTAAATTGCAAATTTTAAACAAAAAATGTAATTTTGCAAAGTCAAAGTTATAAAACAAAAAAAAACAAATTTGTAAATTTTTTTAAAGAGTTTTATAACCTTATGAAGCAATTAAAAGACAACTAATAAGTTATATAAACTATCACTTAGTAACGGACACCACCATTCAATTTTTAATAAATTTACAAATCTGTTTTTGCTAGCCAAATTAGGATGCAATCTAGTTTGACGCAGTGAGGCATATTTAAACGCTTTTTCTTTAACCACTTTTTTTTAACTTGTGTATTGGTATAGCTATTAGAAGTTTATGTTGGAAAATTGTAACCTGTTGACGCTAAGCCGTCTGAACGTTTAGAAGTCAATCCTGAAAAGTCTTTCTAAAAAGATTGTTAATTGTAGTTGTAGTCAGAACCTAAATGTTTGGAAGAAGTAGTTTTTGTAAAGTCTTTACGTAATTGAGCAGGGCATTAATTTTACTTGTTTTTTTTTTAAGGTTTTGGTTAGAAGTCTGAGCTGTTATTGGCATTTGCTAATATTAAAGTGGCGAAACGAGGTGGTGCTACTGTTCCAGCTTTTTATAAATTTTGCTTGATTTAATTGACATGAATTTTATCTATGAAATTTATTGAAAGCCTTTTGTGGTATTATTGCAAGTTCATATTAATTGTGCAGATATTTTTCAAAACTTCTAAAAAACTTTCAAAATGTTTTAATAAGCTTCTTAAAGCTGTTGCTAGTATATTTCTTAAAACTTCATCTTAAGCTTATAACATTTTGCTAAGTTTTCATAATCGCATAAAATAACCATCAACATTTTCTAAATATTCTTCAAGTTTTTTAGGAGCTTCTAAAAAATTTGCAAATTGTTAGAATTTTTGTTGTAAAATTTTAGTATTTTTTTTAAGCTTTTGTAGTCACATGAAATGATCCTATTTTTATATATTTTTCAAAACTTCCAAAAAAAAAAATTTAAAAAAAAACGGTTTATACTTCATGACTTATAAGAAGCTTCTAAAATATTTGTAAGCTTTTAAAAGTTGTTATAACTGTTGCTATAAGTCTTTTTAAAATCTTTTAATTTTTTTTTAGATTTATCACATTTTGCTAAGATTTGTAGTCACATAAAGTAATCCTCAAAAAAAGTTAATATTCTACAAAAAAATTTAAAAGCTAATATGATGATGTAAGTTAACTTTTTAATCAAAACGCTTTAAAACCTCTACCAAAAACAAACCGCCCTCAAATACAATTCAAAATCAACCAAATCTTTAAATTTACAATAACAAACAAAATAAATTAGATTAGAATTAATTTGGGTACAATTTACATATTTTGAAGTACTTTGTTGCCAAATTTTATTAAAATCCTATGTTTATTTCTTAAATTATTGTTTCTTATAACAATTTAGGTTATTTTAGCTTGAATCAAGTGAGATCACACAGAGTTAGTTTAAATAAAATTCAACCTATCAATTTGGGTACAATTTACATATTTTTTGGCAATAGTATCAGAGTGCATTGTTGCCAAATATAATTAAAATCCAATGTTTAATTTTTAAGTTATTGCTTTATATAGCAACTAACGTGCTTTTAGCTTGAATCAAGCGAAATCACACAGAATTAGTTTAAATAAAATTGAACCTATTAATTAAGGTATAATTTACATATTTTGGCAATAATATTAAAGTGCATTATTTTAATCAATTTTAATATTTGCTTACAAGTTATTGCTTTTAATATCATCCAAACTACTTTCAGTCTAAATCAAGTAAGATCTCACAAAATTAAATTAAATAAAATTAAACTTATCAACTTGGGTACAATTTACATATTTTATAGCAACTTTATTAAGTTACATTGTTGTCAAATTTGATTAAAATCCAATGTTTCATTCTTAAGTTATTGCTTTCTATAACAACTAACCTGCTTTTAGCTTGAATTAAGAAAGATCACACAGAATCAGTTTAATTAAAATTGAACCTAACAATTTTAATACAATTTACATATTGTATGGCAATAGTATGATAGTACAATGTTGCCAAGTTTTAACAAATTTCAATGTTTGGTTTACAAGTTATTGCTTTTAATATCAACCAAACTACTTTTAGTCTAAATTAAGTAAGATCTCACAAAATCAGTTTAATTAAAGTTAAACCTATCAATTCAGGTACAATTTATATATTTTATTGCAATAGTATTAAAAAGCAAAGTTGCCAAATTTCAGTAAAATGTAATGTTTAGTTTACAAGTTATGGCTTTTTTTGACATCCAAAGTGTTTTTATCTTTATCAAGTGAGATAACAATTAAAATTGAACCTATTAATTTAGATAAAATTTACATATTTTTTTGGCAATAGTATAAAAGTGCATTGTTGCCAAATTTTAATAAAACCTAATGTTTAAGTCTTAAGTTATTGCTTTCTATAACAATTAAAGTGTTTTTTTGCTTGAACCAAGTGAGATCTCACAAGAAACTTATAGTTTAATTAAAATTGAAAATCTTAAGTAAAGTTTAAAAATTTCATAGCAATATTATAAAAGAGCATTGTAAATATAATTAAATTGCAATGTTTAGTTTTCAAATTATAGTATTCTATGGCAATTAAAGTGATTTTAGCTTGAACCAAGTGAGATTACACAGAATCATTTTATATAAAATTAAACCTATCAATTTAAGTACAGTTTATATATTCAAAGGCAACAGTATGAGAGTACAATGTTGCCAAGTTTTAACAAATTTCAATGTTTGGTTTACAAGTTATTGCTTTTAATATCAACCAACCTACTTGTAGCTCAAATCAATTAAGATCTCACAAAATAATTTTAATTAAAATTGAACCTATCAATTCAGGTACAATTTACATATTTTATTGCAATTGTATTAAAATGCATTGTTGCCAAATTTCAGTAAAATACAATATTTAGTTTACAAGTTATGGATTTTTATGACATCCAAAGTGTTTTTATCTTGAATCAAGTGAAATAACACAGAATCAATTTAATCAAAATTGAACCTATTTATTAAAGTACAATTTACATAATTCATGGCAACTGTATTAGAGGGCATTATTGTCTATGAATATCAACCAAACTACTTTCAGCTTAGATTAAGTAAAATTTTACAAAATCAGTTTAAATAAAATTGTTTTGGCTACAATTTATGTATTTTATGGCAACATTATTAAAATACAATGTTGCCAAATTTTATTAAAATCTAATGCTTCATTTTTAAGTTATTGCTTTTTATAATAACTAAAGTGCTTTTAGCTTGAATCAAGTGAGAAACCAAAACTATTTGAAAAAACTAGAGTAGACCATGTTTAGCAATCGACAAGTTTGTTGATGACTAACCTTACTGTTTGGACTGTTTTTAATTAAAAATTAATTAAAATCAAGTTGCAGAATTTTTATAAATTACCTACATACTGGAGATTTATTTAACAATGAATTAATTGATAACTAACGCTTGGGTAGGCGGACGGGCAGACCCGTATCTAGAACAAAATTTTGGAAAAATTCTGATGACCAAAAAAAATTTAATTTTACAACATTTGCAATTTTAATTGCAATAAGTGACCACTAAATTACAAATCATGTATTAACCTATATAGTCAGATTAAATGTAGTTGCTTTAAAATTTTTAACAAACTCAATCTTGTTCATCACAAGATTAAATTTATTATTTCTCCTTCTGCCTTATAGACTTTTAACGCTTGTAAAAAGCAGAAATTTTAAATCTCTTGATACCAAACACTCAGACAGTTCAAATTACTTCATGATAATTTTAAATTGTGGCCTACTCACCCACCTAAAAATTGGTATTAAAAGCTTTCATATTTCCTCTTCTTTTTTGGATAAAAAGATTTCTAAAGCTTGCAAAGAAAAGAAGCTTCAAACACTTAAACGGGTGTGAAGGTACTACAGTTTAAACTAATCGCTGGTAGTTATGATTTGGAGTGACCTACCCACCCGCTCAAGTATTGTTCATTAATCTCTTTCTTTTTATACGAAGAGACCTAACGCTTACAAAAACAATAAATATCCAAAGTCTTGATAACAAACTTTTGGGCGGGTAGAGGGCACTCCACTTTAAACTATTTTATAGTAATCATGATCTAGAGTGACACAACAGCCCACCTAAAAGATTGGATTGTACCTCTTCCTCCTCGGACTAAGAGACTTGTAATTTTTGCAGAAGGGATTTTAATTTTTTTGATTAAAAAACTTGGGCAAACTGTTGGCTAGACTTTGGGCTGTGCATTAGACCATTACCATATTTTTCTTGACACAGGGCTAGTGAAATGCTTTGTAACAATTTAACAACTTTTGCTGAGAGTCAAGTGGCATCACCAGTTGGTTGTGTCCATCTGATATGCGTAGAAATTCTCCAGTTTTATCAACCTTATACCACATATCTTTGCCTAGTTGAATTTCTGAGTCTAACAGCATTTTTCGGTGATCATAATTTTTTGCGTTTGACGGCAAATTGCCTGGTATTGTTATACCCAATAGCGGAGTTATTTAAAAAAGATCTACTCTGTGACGGTTAAAAAAAAAGACAATTTTTTCATTTATTTAACTATTATCTTGTAAACTTTGGGGGGGGGGCAAGTTTTGAAATAATCGTCTGGAGCTCCCTATGCTTGTGGGCCTTTCCACATTGCAGACCCTTGGTTACAGGTAGCTCCGTCTTAGTTGTACTATAGTTGTAAACGTTTCGTTTACCTTCTTGACTATTATTCCTGGCGTTTGATGTTTGATGTCTCTCATAAAGGGTTTTTTGATAGTGCATTGCGTAAATGGTTGATGGCATTTGAGCTGTGTTCCACTTTGAACGAGAACTTCTTATATGTAATAAGAAGGACCATCTTGTAAATTTTGCATTGGCATTGGTTGATCTATCTAACTAGTGGTTTATTGTATGTACGCAATGTGATGTGCACGGTATTTTTGACTCAATGCATTCCAGCTAGTTTTATTGAAATGTTTGCTAGCATTGTTCCATTTGAGTGCCAGTGTTAATATTTAGTCTAAAGTCTTGTTGGTGTATCTTGCACATTGAGCTGCATTTGTCACCAAATGTCCCCTTATAGAGCAGGTATCTAGTAGTAGTGGTAGTGCCAATTGGGGCAGGTGGCACATAGTGAATGGCATTTGCGTAATCTGGATGTGCAATTTGGGTTGGCCACTTTGGGAAAACTCTACGGGGATTTGTAAATAAAGACAAAATTCTCTTGTTCCATCCCACGTTGGTAATGTATCAATTTAGTAAGAATGAGTTGTGTTTTGCGACTGAAGGTCGCGTTTTTCAAAATAATTAAAATAACTTAGTGTGGATGTAGTGCACTTGTTATTGTCATCCATTGGCAATGTCTAGTAAAGTAAGCCGGGTCTGTAGCTAGGGTTGTTATTGTACTTCTTTCAATTGCCAAATCCATAAGGTAATCGAGGTGAATAGCGGGGGTTGGCGTCGGTAGTTTATCATTGTAGTTGGTATTGTCTTAGGCTAGCTTGGTTTGTTAGACGGATACTTTTTACTAAAGTTTACCTACCTGTTTTAGTGTTAGTCACTAATAGATCCATTGTTTTTCCACATTTTGTGTTTTTGCAGTTATTTTTATACAAAAGAATAAATGTCAATTGTCACTTAGATATCAGAGAATTGTTTAACAATGAATCGTTTGATAGCTAACGCTTAAGTGGCTTAAGCACCAAGACTAAGTGGGGCAAGTTAAAGCGGCGCAAGAAAGATTTTTTTTTGCAGTAACATGATGCGGTTGCATAATTTGGTGGCAAGCAATTTTAGCAATAAGCGGCAAGCGGCAATAGGCGTTATAAAATAAATAAGTGTGTAATTAATTATTATATGATTTAGCATCTCGGTGGGTGGTTGAAAGACAAAGCACAATTTTGATTTATTTTTAAACAAGTTGAAAATTGTTATTATTTTATAAATATAATATATAAAAATTCAAAATTTTTAACACTTAATCTGTGCTACCAGTAAGACTCAAAAATTTTTTTTTTTTTTATTTTAACTACTTTTCATTGACGTTCTTGGGATGAATTTAAAAAGTTATTATATGCAGTACATATTTTACTAAATATATTTTTTAATGTAAAATAATCCACAACGAGCATTAAAGAGAAACCCGTAGATCACCACAGTATGCAATTTTATCCATCACACTCGTGCATACTACTAACTACATTTAAGGTGCAGGAGATAACTCCAAAATGTAAATTGTGAGTATTAAATGGAAATATAATTGTAATTCGTTGAGTGATTTGTTCCGAATAAAATTTAAAAATAAAGGTAAATGAATTCAAATTCATTTTTAATTCGTTCAGATGTTACACTTTTAATTAAACATTTCAGTGCAAACTTTAGGGAATTTCAGGATTCCATTTTGTAATTTATTTATTTGTTGTATCATTGCTTTATAAAATATAAATATATTTTATATATTTACAATTAATTCAAAATGTTTTGATAGAATATTATTTTAAATTAAAATAAAATAATGAATTTTGTTAATTATATTGATTCAACGTTACATAAATGTTTTAATAAATTCATTATTTGCAATTAAAATAATTGTAATAAAATTTTTAGTTGTTTTAATTTATTTTTTATGTCTTCACATCTAGTTTTGTATTAGGTACTTCCTATTAAATAAAGTTAAAGTGTAATACAGGATTTAGTTCAGAGATGAAGCTTCAACATGGGTTTAATATGTTAGATTATGTTTAATTATAAGATAATGATTTGCAAATTAATTAATACTAAAATTTGCAATTTATTTAATGCTAAATATTTTTTTCAGATTGTTACAATTAGATTACATAAAAGTTAAATGAGTTGACCTACTGTAGTACAATAAAAGATTGTTTATGGCAAAAGAAAATTACCCAATAAAAAGCAAGGTAATATAAGTTACATTAATGTTAATAATTAAGCAAATGAGTATTGTCTACATAGTAGTTATACGTTTTATTTTTAAATGATGGCTTAATTAGAATTCATTATCAAAAAGAAAGCACAAAATGTTTCGATAAATCTAACAAAATATAAAAGCAAGAAGAATTTTTGAAAGCTTTAGAAAAAATATCCAATCATAACAAATTCATAACAATATTATTTTTAACCCCTCGATCCAATTGTGGATAAATGATTAAGTTTTCTAAATCCGGTCTCGGATTGTAATTATATTAACCAATGCATTAGTTATCTTGGCGCCCGTATACATGTAATATGTTAAAAGAGCAGATAAATTTACCGTCAAAATTGTCAAAAACGTTATCAAGATTGGTTACTTGTTTTCTTAAACATTTAAATTAAAACTATTTGTTATCTAATTATTATTCTTTTTATATTACTTTTAACATTGCCGGAGTTTAGTATGTAATATTCCTGCAAATGGTGCACGCGTGAGTTAGGTTGGCTATAGCTAAACTAGATTATATCACAACTGTATTCATCCAACATCCCTTACAAGTTCCAGTATACATTATCTAGCAAATGATCAATCCATGCAATATTTGCATGATTGAAATCCCTAATAGCTTCCCTAAATTACGTCTCTTTGTTTAATTTGCAATTTGTTATACTAGTTTGTTTACTATAAACAAACTCTATGTTGTGTAGTGTTATCTTAAATTGATATTTTGTGATTAATATTTAATTTTATAATATTTTAAAAACTCATTTAATACTAAAAAAGTTTCAGCTACATTTTTTTACAGTAAAATAATAAAATTGGTAAAATATTAAATATCATACGCAACGTTAATATTACAAAAACACTGTTTCATTGTTGAACAACATAATCAAATCGAAAATTCAATTTGATAGTAAAAATGCCAACAAACTCACAACTCTAATCATATCACGATCGCAAATAAATAAACTAATAATTTTATTTAGTGTGTACATAACAATTAACAATGGAATTACAATTGAATCCGGCCCTTTTTGATTCGCTTTATCGTCACTGACCGGATGGTGGAATAAATTGTAAAATAAAATGAAATTAAATATTATTCCAATAACTGAAAATGCTGGCTGTTATTTTTTTTTATGTTGTCTGTTCATATGTGAGTTAGTATGTGAATGTGTGGGAACTATGAACTCTCATCAATTTATCCAGCTGATGTGTTCCATGCGAATTATTTATAATCCCGTTTCCGACAATGAAAATAATTTAATTAACAGATGAAATAAATTATATTGTTTGTGCGAATTGTAAAAAATATTTTTAAATTAAATTGTTGGATGTTGTTATTGCATCTTAATGCATTTTATATAAATGAATAATTATAATCAAAGGTTCTTTTAAGTATGACTATTAAAGATTGAGTTAATAAATGATATTATTATTTATTTTTTACCTAAATTGTACATACACTCACAAATTAAATATAAAGTAAAATATTATACATTTATTATAATTATTGCATTTTGGTTGCCAGTTGTAATACTAAACTTTTATCGATGATATTCGGTTATTTTGATTGAAGCAACATGATGGAGCTACAACTACTTTGCACCACCAATTATTTAAAAGTCCTATTTTTAGTTTTGCTGATGATAGCACCCTTTATACTTGATATTTTCCAAAGAATATCTACAAGTATGACGTATGAAATTTCTAGGTTAGAATCTGTAGCATCTATAAACAAAGAACTCAAAACAATATCTGAATGGGGTATTTCTAACTTGGTCAATCCTTTGTATTGAATATTGTTTCAAGTATTGGTAGAAGCGATCCCGGTGTAGCATAGGCCTACTTCAGGAACACAACTCTGTCTGTGCAAGTCTTGGTTTCCACTATTTCAAAACCAAAAAAAGTAAATCATGTTCAAACCTTAAATTTATCTACATCTTTTTAACTCTTCTTATATCTTATCCTAAACCATTCTCCAATCCCCTTGGCCAGCGTAGAGGAGTATGGCTATCATACCTGTCAAATGAAAAATTTTAAATTCTGAAACACTATTACACCAGTAGAGTCAAGCACTCACAATCTTGCACTGCACCAGTCAAGCCTTACGCATTCTGGGGAAGGCAAAGAATTGACACTTGAGGGAAAAAAACAACAAAACACACAAATCTTCAAGATTGCTACATACAATATTGGAACGTTAAGATTAGAAAAACTTACGGAAAGACTAGAAGAGGAACTACAGCACATAAAATAAGACATACTAGGCTTAAATGAAACCAGATTGATGGCAAGGAGAAAAGACGACGTACTTAAAATCAAGACATTGGCTGTATCAAAACAACTCAGAAATAAACCACCACCTAAGAGTTGCAATACTATTAATCAAATTTCTAAGACACCAAATAGTCAAAACAAAAGCAATATCTAGTCGAGTCATCTTTATTGTAATACAGATCAACAAAAGGTTCAACTTGCGGATTATCCAAATATATGACATTACGGCAAACAAAAACGCTAAATTTGTGAAAGTTTTAATGCAAAAGTCGGACAGAAAGCAGACGGGGATATACCATAAACAGAGGAAAAATGCAAATTGAGTATTGTAGAAACAAAAACCTGTTCTGCATGAATAAGTTTTTACAAAAACCACAACAAAAGAGATGGATTTGGAAAAGTTCCAACAATAATGTGAAAACTAAAATAGATATACATTATTACAAACAAAAAGAACATTTGCCAAGACGTCACCGTACTGAACAGATTTGATACCGGCAGCGACCACCGACTTGTCCGAGCAAGTATAAAGGTAAACACAAGATCCGAAGATACCTAACCTCTGATACGCTGTGTAAAAACAAAGACAAATTCTAACGCACAAGAAGAAACAAGCAAACTAGCATAAATAAGAATAGAAGAATTCTCTGAAAACATTACCAAAAGTATACAAACAGCAACAAAGTTGATACATGTAACACAAGAAGAAAACACGGTTAAAATGAGCTCATAACCTAAAGAACTATGGAAACAAAAAAGAAACATGACCAGAAAACTGGAAAATAACTTTTTTTCTTCTGTTGTCTTACACCCATGTGCGTTGGCAAATTATCATTTATTGTATAATTTTTAAAGTTTTGTTAATTGCTGTTTGGCATATGTCGCCAAATTTTCTACAGTTCCTGATGTTCCTAAGCCATGATAGCTGTTTACGTCCAATGCCCTTTTTGCCGTTCATCTTTTCTTTGAGAATGAGCTGGGAAATTCGATATTTTGGCCTCCTTAGTATGTGACCCAGGTATCCTATCTTGCGCCTGCTTTATGGTGTTGAATAGTACTCTCTCCACTCCTACCCTTCTCAACTCTTCCTCGTTGGTAAATTAGTCAACCTATAGGATACGAAGCATTCTTCTGAATGTCCAGATCTCTTTGAACGCTTTGATCTTATTAATAGATGCTACTTTTATCGTCCAGGTTTCTGCTAGATACAGTAGTACTAGCCAAACGTAGCATTTGACCATTCTGTGGCGGATTTCTAAATTGAGGTTTGTAGTTTGTTGAATGCCTTTCTGGCTTGTTTTACTTTACTTTTGATCTCTTGTAGTGGGTCCCATCTGTCGTTTACTAGTGTGCCTAAATATTTTTTGCTTGTAGTTCTTATATTGTTTTCCCCTCTACTGTGATAGACGCACCTGCCTGATTATTACGGCCTATAACTATGAGTTTTGTTTTGGATCAATTGATTTTTAGCCCGGTTTCCGTCCCCTTTCTGTTTATGTTGTTCATTAGTAGCTGTAGGTCTTGTTGGTTGCTTGCTATGATCATTGTGTTGTCTGCGTATCTTATATTGTTTATTGTAGTACCGTTCGGCATTATTCCGATTTCTATATCATTGAAGGTTTCTGAAAATATTTGTTTGACGTAGAGCTTAAATAGCATTGGTGACTTTATGCATCTTTGACGTACACCTCTTTTTATCTCAATTTCTTCTGTCGTTAATTGGTTGTTGATTCAAACATTGGCCAATTGTTGCCAGTACAGGTTTTGGATTATTTTTACGTCATTTTCACCTTACCAGTTTTTTTTTAGATATTCGATGACACGTTTGTTTTTGATACTTTTGAACGCCTTTTCATAGTCAATAGATAAAGCACAGGAAGATGTCCCTTTTTTGGTCATAGTAGTTTTGTACTGATGTGTTTAGGCAGAATGTTGCTTCTCGTGTACCGGTGCCACTCTTGAAGTGTCTCCGTTTAGCCCTTCAAGTTTATTAAATAACCTAGTATGTATAATAAGTAAGAATATATTTAATGCGTGACTCAACTACAAAATATTAACTACAGTTACAGCTCCACTTCCCAGAACCGCCAATACTACAAACACAAAATATTGTATCAGAAAAATTCCAGAAATTTTCCGAGAAGAACTAAAAACATCTCTAAACCAATTGAAATTTATAATTGCACCTGTACAAACTCCTATTTAAAATCGTCACCAATCGACTGACACAAAAACTGGACTTTCATCAACTAGGCAAACAAGCTGAATTTTGAAAGAGATACGCACTACTGACCACCTATAGACACTTAAAACCTTCATCTAAAAAAGCAACGAGTACTAGCATTTGACTCGGTTAAAACCTGGGCAGTTTTGAAAGCCTTCAATAAATCTAAAATTGACTCAAAATATTCAAACCTTATAGATAATACCTATATAGACAAAGATACAAAAACAGACAAGATACTAATCAAGAGAGGAGTACGGAAAGAGAAAACCATCTTTCCAAAATTATTTACAGCTGCAATGAAGTAAATCTTTAAATAACTAGACTGGGATCATATAGAAATCCCAATTGATCGTACATCGTCCTTATCAGCACAAATTCAGATAACCTACAGACAATGCTAGTACAATTACATCAGGCATCAAAAAACATCGGTTTGGAAATGAGCTTAAATAGAACCAAAGTAACGACTTCCGAGAACTAGATAAGGTATTTGAAAACGTAACCGACTATGTCTATCTTGGTTACAAAATAAAACTAGGTAAAAAGAACCAATCCTGTGCAATACTCAGAAGAATAGGGGTCTGTTGGGCGGCGTTTGGAAAATTAGGCTTCATACTCAAGGCACCAAAAATAAGTGCGTACTACCAGTTCTCACCTACGAGACCAAGACCATGGCAATAACAAGAAATAGACTCCAAACTACACAACGAGAATTGGAGACGGCCATGCAGGGGATTAGCATTAGGGATAAAATCAGAAACGGGGAAATTTGGACAAGAACTCGAATAACGGATTTGATTATGCAAATAGCACAACTGAGTTAAAAATGAGCCGGCCACGTGGCAAGGCAAGATTAATCAAGGTGGACCAACATAGAGACACGATGGCAACCTAGAAACAGTAAAGAACCACTAGAAAACAAAAAAAAAAGATGCGAGAGACAATATCCAAAACATCGCAAGGAAAAATTGGATTTTAACAGCCCAGGACAGAGACAGATAGAAGAAATTGGAAGAGGCATAAGTTTGGAAGTGAATACATACAGGCTGAAGAAGAAGAAGACTGGGAGAAGCATCCAAAACATCACTATATTTTCTAGTTTCTATACAAAAATTGTCATTTAAAAACCGTTTTTGTAATACAAGGCTTGTTCTAACAAATATTCACTGACCGTTTAAAACAGATTTTATTAACCGTACTATTGACTCACGGAATAAAGTTACAAATTTAAAAAAAAATTAAATTTATAAACCGCAAGTAATCAAGATCAATGTTTACAAACTGCTTACATCTCGGCTTCAATGTGATAGTTTTATCGAGTGTGGTTTCAATCGTTATTTTTTTTTTTTTATATGGGCAATTCCATTTCAAACGGACCAGAGTTGGGGGGGGGGGGGGTGAAAGGTGCTACAAAAAAGAGCTGGGAGAAGAAAGAAGAAGAATATCGTGGTTTAAAAACTTAAAAACTTGGTTCAGTAGGACCTCAACTAAATTACTCGGACAGCAGTTCACAAAGTAATAGTAGACAGGGTGTTTGATAACGTTCAAATCGGATAGAAACCACAAGAAGAAAAAGACGTTCAGAGAAGTTTTTGGCTTTTGTAATTTGATTTAAATTTAATAAATGATATATTATGCAGTCATAAACTTTTGCCAAAAGAATATTTTGAGTTTTTCTTTGCTTAAGTTAAGTTTGGTCTTGTTGTTCATTTCTTGATGTTATTCTCTTATTAGTTTTGTTTTTTAAATGAAATTCATAAACTTTTATCAAAGAACTATTTATGAGTCTGTTTTTGGTTAAATTCTGTTTTCCAAAAAAGGCTTTGCAGGTAAGGCGTTTTTTTTTTGTCTCACAAACAGTTGTTTGCATTTTAATTTTATGTATAATTTTATTCAAGTCAAGTTATTTGAAGATTAGTGACCAAAAAGCAATTATGCTTCTTAATCTAACCATGAAAACTTTCTTTACAGAATGCACAACTGCGCAAGAGAGAAGCATCAAAAAGAAGCACAAAAAAAAAATTATAATATTACCAATTACAAACGCAATATTTTTAAAATCCTTATATAACTGCGTCCAAAATAACTATTAAAAAGTACAAACAAGAAAGAATACAAAACAAACAAAACAAATATTGAATCAGCAAAAAATGTAAACCAAAATGACAATACCAACTTCTGATGACTGCTGGTTTTGCCTTGATATATTTTGAAATTTTGTTGAATCTATTATTTTAAAATTTGCCATAACACCTTAGTTGAACATTACGAGTTACCTCTAAATTAAATTGTTTTGCTAGACGCAAATTATAAAAAATTAAACTTTTTCTAAAAAATCGAGTCAAAGAGACTATGTATTTTGATGTGCGTTTGGTATTGCACACCTATTAGCGGGCGTTGAATTGCCGGAGCTTGGTTTTGCTTGTAGGTCAATTGGTTTTGAGGTTTAGACTGACCATCGCTTATTTTTCAATTGTTTGGAAGGTTTGAAGCAACTGTCGTTTTGTTGCAAGCTTTTTTTGCTAGATCTTCAATCGACTCGAGATTTGTTGGTTGATTGACTGAATTTGAGGGTGGCTAATGTATTGGCTAACATTGCTGATTGTATCAAAGGTAAATTTGGTGATACAATACGGTTTGCCAGCTTAGAAAGTTTTTGACAGGCTTTTGTGCTTGATGGGGTGGGGTTGACGTATTTTTGGACTAGCCTAGCTGTCGATTTTTCATGTTTAGACTTACGTGTATTGTTTGCCTAAAGTCTTTTTTGAATTTTCTTGGATAGTGAAGTTCTGCTGCTGATTAAAGTTGGGGTTTGCATCAAAATTATTTTTATAAATTTTTAGCTTTATCTTTAAGACTTTGTAGGTAGATTTGTAGTGGCTTACGGTAATTTTTTTTTTCAAAATAGTTTTTCAGACGTTCTTAAAAGTTTTTTGGGTTTTTGAACAAACAACCTCTTTGAATTTTCTATGCTACTCTGGGGTGGTGTTTTGCAGCGCATTTTTGGTTTTCTAGACCGGTGGACACTGAGGTGGCTTGGCGGTTTCAGTTGAGTTTTGCGCTGTTAGGTATGCCAAATGGGTTTATGGTTCAACTCTAGGAAGTGCAGTTTAAAGATATGTTATTACTGGAGCACGATCTGCTTTCCCAATGGTAAAGTTGAGTTGACTTAGAAATTTGGGTGTATTGTCAAGGCTTTTGACCTTCATTATCGCTTGTGGTTTATCCGGAGCTAGCAGTGGGTAGTCGGGGTGCGGAGTTGGCTATTCACAGATATACTTTACTTTTGGAATCAACTTGATTGTGGTTTTCAAAATGGCATACTAGTCGTAGTTGGGTATTATTTCCCAGTCAAGCCTCAGTCTCACAGCTATCGGGTTTACGGAAGCATTGTTATAATCTTAAGGCAGCTTTTGTGAAACATTTTACAAGTGGGTTGTCAAATCTGTCGGTTGGTATTCCGGTGTTATTTTGCTCTTTTTATTAATTTCATGGATGGAAACATTGTCCTTTATAGATGTAGAAAATTTAGAACACCATTCTTTTGATTGTTCCTGCTTAGACGTCGGTGATAGATGTGGGACTGGAGTTAGTAAATCAAGGGGTGTGGGTTTCTTGCTGTAAATGAGAAAGCGGAGTCCGTTGGTAAACACATAACCGCAAGGCGTGCATCGGTCACACCATGATCAATTAATGTTTGGTTTAGGTGTGTCTTGTATAATATATTGATTAGAAGCAAATAGAATGCACTCGGTGCAAACGTCGGTGAGGAAAAGTTAGCTATTGGGTCAGCCAAGGTTGTAGCAAAAGTCATCATTATGGGGGTCAGGCAGTTGTTATCGTACTAAAAAGGTTTATTGCAAAGGCTTAGTTGTAGATGTTTATGTTATTTGGTTTTGATCTAAACTTGCTTTTCTCTTTTAATATGTTTGGAGTTTGTGACTATTGGTCAATTAACTTTTTATGTATGTTATTTATAACTTGAATTTAATGCGTATGAGTGTGATAAACAAACCAGTTGAGCCTTGTGGGACCCCAGCCAAGATAAAGCTAGTAGAAAATGTCTTGTTTATTTTGATGGCAATAGAGCGATTTTCTAAGAAAAAACCATTAGTTACGTTAAACGCAGTGGGATATTTAGCTTTCAGGTCAGATCTGTAGAACTGGCAAAATTGATGGGAGAAAACAGAAAATGTAGGCCAATAAACAAATAAGGTTATTCCAAACATAGAACAATGAGTAAGGAGAAGTCATGGGGTAACAAACTTCTGACACAAATGTTGACCGGGCATGGGTTTTTTGAGGCGTATTTCCACAGATTTAAGATAAAACGTTCTTAAAATGCCCGCGTTGAAACAAAAAAACGGAACTCAAGTAGGAGAAGCTATAATGCCAAAAAACATTCTGACGCACATGCTGAGCACTACTGACTGCATTATTTCTACGATGGTAGAAGATATAATGAAAGCCAAAGAAAAAAAAAAGAACAAACAAAGAAATAGCCCAACAACAAGAGATGTAAGAGACAACGGGTATGATGAAGTAATACCTGAGATGTCTTTTGATGATTTCACTTCTATCTAGAAACTATCAGAGATAATGTTGAAAACTCAAAGCAGCTGGTGAAACGTAGAATGTTTTGGGCAAAAACTGATGGAATAAGATTTTGTTGTTCCGTGTGTTTCCTCAGTGTGTTAAGGCAATTTTGTTTAGTTAGCTAAGCAGACTTATCGGACAGTAGATCTAAACTGTGATAGTTTGGATTTGTTTTATACCTTAGTAGGCAAAACCATTTGGGCTCGTTAGTGTGAGGGATCTAGTCCTGTGGCGCAGTTTTAGCGGCCGTAAATTGAAGTTGATGTTTTTAGTAGTAGTAAATATATTATAAACAGACAAATGACTTTATATTGTGACAAAGATTGTTTGAATATGATCAACCAATGTATTTCTGCCCTTTTTTTTTGTTTTTCCCGCTGGATTTGACGATGTAACTATACTTTTAACTCAAATCTAGTTTAGTTTGCTGCGGTATCATATATACCAATATTTAAGTGACATCTTTAAAGCAAAGTTTTTATATTTTGAGAAAATTTGTTAAAAAATTTTTAACAATTTTTAAATTTAAAAACTACAAAAAGCAGAATAATTTTAAGTTTTTGAAAACATCTAAGGATACTATGAAAAAAATGTAAAGTCTGCTAGTATTTTATTACATTTGATCTTTGACAAATTATATAAAACTTCATAAATATTAGGTGTAATAGGAAAACTTAACCAAAACGCACACATTTAGGTTGGATTAGTGTATTGCAAATTGCTTCACCAGCTTTACTATTTGATGCATGCCTAAGTACAGAGTTATCCGTTTTATCTGAGTTTTAAATTTATGGCGCACAACAAGAGAAATTAAACGTTTTTTCCTAAATTGGTGAGATTAGATAAAGATCTTGATCAAACTTATATATTTACTTTTATAGGTTTATTTATAATGTTTAGATGTATAAGTTGGCCTAATTTTAAAAATGTTAAAATTAGCATAATTAGAAGCACTCAATTTAATTACACCATCAGTGCATGCAATTGTACTTTATTTTTGAAGTATAGCACTCCAAGTGCGACGTGTAAATTCCATTAAGTTTCAATGATCATTTCCCAGCAGACGTTAAATAAACAAACAAAGAATATCTCATTTCACTTAAAATCAACCACACTAATGGCAACGCAATGTTAAAATCGTTAACAAAAATTGCTAGATTTACTTAAAGACATGACACTTTTTTTCGCGTCTGCAAACACACCTATCCAAACCGCGTCTATCCATCACCGTCATTCGTCGTTATCTACGGCACGTGCTTTGCATACGAAGCGGTGGATGCTGGCCGCAAACAAATCACCTCAGTTCACGCTGATAAATATTAAAAAATATAAAAATAGTAACCTCAACTGACCTGCTACTGTTACATTGTGTGTTCCCGAAGCTAACCGGAATGCGGGCGCGTCACTGGACACCTCGCAGCGATACGCTCCCCCGCTGTGGTCCCTGCTGAGGTTAGTTAGTCTCACTTTACACCGGGACTCGCCACAACTCGTTTCCTTTCCCATCATGTGCACACCGGCCACAGGGAATGACAGCATGTGGGGTTGTTGATGGGGCATATATCTGAAAACAGAAAAGGAATGCGGCGCTTAATTAATTTAACATCGTGTTTTACCCTCAACCATGCTATCCGCAAACGTACATTTTAGATGTCATTAAGTCTTTTAGCTTTTATCTTATGATTCTACTTTGTGTTAAAAAATAAGTAGTTTCATAGTACATCATTTTAACAGTTATAATATAATAAAATTACTTAAGATCATTTTTATTAAACTAATATAATTAGAAGAATTAGTGCTGAAATTTTAGCAAATATTTAGTAAAGTTTGTTTTGCATTAAAATAATTGAAGAAATCACGTTTTATAATTTATAAATTTGTAGCCTTAATTAATGCTGTATTTGATTTTTTCTAATCTTGATCTGAAAGCCATTAACTACAACAAAGAAGCACACAATTTGACAAGAGAAAAACTTTTTAGATTAGAGAAATGCGTTTAAAACGAGAATACTTTCAAAGACAGCGTTTAAAATAGTTTTTTTTTAAATGTTTTTTTATATATTTATGTCTCCAAATTTATCAAATTCATTTTTTTTAAAGATTGTTAAATTTTTTTATTTTTCTAGAGAGCTGCAAAAGATTTTTGCGCTGTAATGCCACAAAGCATTACTTTTCGATACAAAATATAAGCGGAAAAGCTGTTTTTTTTATTTATTTTTTTTTCCTAAAATGCTTTTTCTAGTTTTTTATTTTTTTAGCGGACTGAAATCAACTTTTTAATCTAAAATATAAGCGGAGAAGCTGTTTTTCAACATAAAAATATAATTTTTTTAATTTTTTTTATATCAAATAAATCAATTTAAAGAAGTTTATTGATTCAAAGTACGAGACAGACGTCATCTATGGCGTATTAGTTTGAGTTATTAGCAAAACAATATATCATTAAAATAAAGAAATCATCGTCACAATCTAAAATATTATTGTAAGTACAACTTTTAAGTAACATAAAACCATATTAATATTTCTTGAATTAAACATACAATCAGATTACTTAATCTTTAGGTTGTATATACCCCAATCAATTGATGTAAGGTCATTCGATATTCAAATCACACGTCGGTAATCTGTTCCTCCCTCTTCGTAAAGGGATTCCAAACTGTTTGGTATGAAGAGTAACGACCTCATCAGTATAGTATAGAGCAATTGTGAGAGGACAAATGGATGCTACGTTTGAGTTGCAGCAGGAGCCATTAAAGTGTTCATACAAAAAAAATGAAATAGAGAAGTAGCGAATATGGTAACGTTAGGTTTTTGTTCAGGATATAATGTAAACGGGGCACGTAGACCGTGTAAATGCAACCCGGGGAATTGGGATAATTAACATCTACTTCTATGTTTTAACTTTAATCCGACAATATTTAAATTAAATTCATTACTTTATCGATTGATTAATTATGTTTAATTTAAAGTGTTTTTTATATACAAATTAAATATTGAAATGAAAGAAAGAATAAACGTGTAAACACAATTTCATATCAAGTACTGATGAAGTCTTAAATAAATTATTTATATTAAATTAAACAATATAATTATTTATAAATTAAACGTGGGATTAAATTAACAAGCGTATACTTATGTTCAAATTGGTCGTTTAAAAAAGAATTGGTTTTCTTTTTATGTTTGTGAGTTTCTAAAGTCTAATTTTTATTAATTATATAATTTGCAAATGTTGATTTTAAATTACCGTGTAAACATAATTTTTTATGTTCACTAAAACGTTTGAAATTTTGACCAGTTTGACCGATGTATACACTTTCACAATTAGTACATGTTAGTTTAAAGACTCCTGATCATAGTTTATTATTTCTTTTCTTGGAGGTATAGAGAAAATTGCTTAATTTTATGTTTGACTTTTTTCCTAACTGTGTGGTTAAACTTGTATAACTTGCTAAATTGTTATTTATGTACCGATTCCAAAATTTTATGTGTTTTCGCGGGGTCAGAAGAAAGAATTTTTGACTTTAAAGTTGTTCTTTAAACTCGGGCCAAGAAGGCATTTCTTGCTATCTCTGTTCTTGTTCTTATTTCTCTGGTTTGGTCTACATTGCTACTTGTCCAAGTGCCAAGATATGTATAGGTGTCTACTTAGGCTGTCAACGATGTTGTTGTTTTTATAAATTTTGTTTTCTTTAGGTTAATTTTAATATCCATTTATTGCATACAGTATTGGTACGTTCCACAAGTTGTTAGAGGTCTTCTATGTTAATGATCAAAATATATGTATCATTGTCATAGCAAATGGTATTTAGTATTTTGCTATTTATGACTACTCCTGTTTCATTGTCTTCTAGAGTTTCTTTAAAGATCATCTTACTGTATAAGTATAAGGCAATACACCTTTGTCGTACTCCTCTGCATATTTTGATATCATTGCCAGTTTTGTTGTCCACATTGATGTTTGGTTACAAATTTTAAATTATGTAGATGTCCTTAGAATCCCAGTATTTTTTCCAAAGAAGCTCAAGCAATTTTTGATGTAGTTTATCATTTACATGTAGTTATTTCTGGATTAATACATTTATTTTGTTTAAGGCTTATCTTTATTCAAACCCATTTGTTTGATAATGCGTAGAGTACTATCTTTTTTCAGTATGATCGGTTCTGTGTCTCCGTATTTATTAGTTAGCAGTGTTTTTTGGTGTTTCTAAATAATTTTTGCTTGTATTTTGTTCATCTTTTTATCTCATTTTGTACATCAAGTGATCAACACTAGTGAAGTAAAGAGAAGAAGGTTTTGTCCCATGTGTAATGATCTTGGTAATATCTATCGTGGCATGCAGCACGTAACGCCGTCTTGTTGGAACTGTATGCTTGCCGTTGATAGTTAAACCAGTTTTCTTTTAAATGAAGTACAGACCAATGATTCTAAATCAAAATCCGCACAAAAGTTTAGAGAAAAACTTTACTTTTGTATGCTTTTTTTAAACACCTATAGAGCGGCTACTTATTTTCATCAAGGCCAGGGTTGTGAGCAACTTGTATTTTGTGACAATTAAGACAATCTGAAAAACTGTGGTCCAGAAGTTCTTCGTCTTACGGTTCCTATCCGTTCCGGACGTTGGCAACCATCCTAGTTATAATCGCTTTATTCACTGCTGCTCTAAATAATTTGGTTGTCGGCTTAGTGAACCAGGTTTTTAAGTTCTTTAGCTACGAAACTCTTCTTCTTTCTGTAGCTTTTTTTTCTAGCATTTTCCCCTGTAAAATGACCTGCAACAAATGATATCTGCTTTTGTTTCTTAAAACATGGCTTGAGTATTTGAGCTTTTTTATTTTTACTTTGGCCAGTACTTCTTTTTTCTTTTTTATTCTACAAAGAATTTCGATATTTGTGACCCGGTCTGTCCATGAAACCCTTAGTATTCTTCAATAAAGCCACATCTCGAATGCTTCTAATTTCTTGTTTGTAGCTTCCGTTAATGTCTAAGCTTCAACGTAACATCGCAGAAATTTTATTTTAGTTTGTATAGTAAAGTTGTGACTTAAACATAGAACTCATTCTATTAAAAACAGCCCTGGTCTTTTTAATGCAGACTTTTACTTCATGCAAATGGTCCCACTGATCATTTATTGTGGTACCGAAATATACATATTTCTGTACTCTTTCAATGGGTAGTTTGGTTCCAGTAGAAATTTATGACTATTCTTAGATCTTTTTTGTCTAGTCCAATGTCTTGTAATTTTTGTATCATTCTATAATGTTTAACCCTGTCAAAGGCTTTCTGGTAGTCAATGAAACATGCACAGGTGATACAATTCATATCTTTACATCTTTGGAATAGCACTTGAATGCTGAAGATGGCTTCTCGTGTGCCCACTGCATTCCTGAAACCAAACTGTGTGGGTAATACTTGTTCCTTACATATTTTATATATTCTTTGGTGGATAATCTTGAGGAATATTTCGAGTAAGTGGTTCATAAGGCTTATCGTTTTGTAATTACTACACGACCTAGCTTCAGGTTTTTTGGGCAAAATGATAAATTTTGATTGTAGCCATTTGGTGGGAATTGTACCCAAGTTGTAAATACTGTTGAACAGTGATTTTACATTTTTTTCATCAAGAAGCTTCAGCACATCGGCTTGTTCATTGTCGAAACCTGCGGCTTTGCCGTCTTTTATTGCTTTTATTGCAGATTGAACCTTTCCTATCATAATGCTCGATCCAGTTCTTCTTCTTGTCTGTGAAAGATCAGCTCTGTTCTACAAGACTTCAGCAGCAAGAATGACTTTGAGTTATACCGCGTGTTAACGGAGATTGTTAACTACTATACGTCGACCGGGTTACCAAAGCAAGAATTTAATTTGGTTTAGGGCAACGTATTAGGCAAACTAAAAACCTTAGTCACCTTGATTGAATACTAATAAAAGGTGTCCCAAAATTAACGCAAAATTTGAATTTGCTGCTAATTGTGCAGTAAATTGTTGGCAACCTTAAAAAAAAAAACAATTTGACAGTTGAGAGTTTAGGATTAATAAAAATGAAGCCAACACTGTGCCACATGCTATACAGCCCGTGAAACAATTCAATTACTGCATGAGACATTTCCTGGTAATGTACTCTCTTAATTCGATGATCTGAATTGGCCCCTATATCGTGTGATTTAACACCATTAGACTTCTTTTTATAAGGTTATTTGATGTCAAAGGTCTATGTCAACAAGCTCACAACCACCCGTGCATTACAGGAGAAACGCTGCATCAATGAAATTTAGCCACGTTTATGAAGAATTGTTATTTCGACAAATTGATATTGAAACCGGTCGCTCAATAAAACAACATTTTTATATTTTTTGGATGAAGGTTTTTTATTTCCCAAATATTATAGTCGCCTCAGGCTTGAAAATATTCTAAAAACGTATTCTACAATTCAAAAGCCATGCGTTCCTGGTTTTAAAGTTTTTTAATAGAAATAAAAATTTAATATTTTTTTACTTCTTTTGGTATTCCATATACAGCGTATTCATAAATGTCTGGGATTATGTAATCATTTTAAATATGCCGCCGTTTTAATATTGTGGACCAAACTATTTACTTTGTTTGACAGTTTAACTTCAGCTGTCAAGCAAGGTTATAAAATATAAAATCACTATTTTACTAGAGTGGCACAAACGTATATTAGATGGTTACACAATCCCAAAAGTTTTATAACAACTCTGAATTTTAAAACTTTATTCTTACATTTTTTAGTTTTAAAAGCTTTTAGGGCTGTAAGTCGTATAGAAGCTCAGTCAATTATAATTTTAAAAACAAAAGTTTTTAAATTTTTTTAAATATATTTTGGACAGTTTAAATAATTTAATCAACTTAATGCAAATTTATTATAAGCTTTTGGGGTGCCACTAGTAGTATTGTTATAGAAAAATATTAAATCCTATCACATCTACGAGAATATCGGTGAACTTTTCTTTCTAGAAAAATATTGACACGTACAGCACCGTTTTTAAATTAAAATTGGTTTTTATGGGACAAAACGCCAACCAACTCAATATTCAAACGATAAGATTTTAGTCATCACTCTTTTTATATGTTTAACTACATACAATATTCTATGTCTTCATGTTTTTGGTTAATGATTTGAAATTATATTTAACGAGTAAAAAATTGATAAAGAACTATTTAAAAACGCCATTTTTTTTAAAATTAATTTTGGAGAAACGACTTATCACATCAAATTTCTACAAGTTTGAGGACACAGATTGGACTTTCTTCTACAATGTGTAAAAATTTTATTCAATTATATTCAGGCGTTTTCTTGCTGAGTTTGATGCTGTAAACCTTTATAATAGCGCAACTATTCTCCCCCTTTAATTAAAATTACTGTCGCGTTTGATTTGTCGGCTTGTGTAATAATTAAATTGTCGGCTTCTACTTTTTTTTTTATTGATTGAGTAATGATGGGTCATTTAGTTGCTTTTTTATTTAAGCTTTTGCTAGAATTGTGTCTTTTTTATTTAAAGCTAATTTAACGTCAACAATTAAAACCTTGATTTTGTTTTTTTGTAATATTTTGGGACTGTATTTTGGACTTTTTGATAAAAGTGTTTTTTCCGCTGTTTTTAGTAGAAGTTGTTTCAGATAATTTGCTTACTGTTTGCAAATTAAATGTTATAACAGGTTGATTAATAATTAGGTATACTGCTATCAGTAGTTGTGACCACTTTCTGACGTTACTCTGTGCGGTAGACTTTAAATGAATTATTTTACGAATCATGTTTTTAATTTTGTTGTCCAGTAAATCAAAAATTACTGGATGGATTTCTTATTATACGTCTGAAAGACATTAAGTTTTTGGCAAAAAGACCGAACTGTTTCTTTAAGCCATATTTTTTGTGAAGCTTTAATGGATGTTTTGGCAGTTTTAGAGGTAGAAAGGCGAAAATTGTCATTATTAATGACAATTTTCGTTCAGATACATTTTTTACTAAACCAAATATTTTTTCCCCCGGTACATAAAGAGGATTTTTGTTAGTCATACTTTGGGGATAGGATAACGCTCTGTCACTGAGTTTCACTGTTTATGTGTTTTTTTTCTTTAAGTTAAAGTTTTTTCGAGTTTTCGAGTTTTTTTTGGTAGCTTGTCTAGATCACTGTGATGTCATTCAGATACATTATTACAGACTTTTCTAGTAGCTCATTAACTATTCTTTCCAATAGTTTTTGGAAGTTGGCAGGCGTGTTTTGAGGACGAAAGGGCAATTCACGTTTATTGTCTTGATCCTAATGCTGCAGAAGCTCATGTTAAAAAAATTATAATTACAAAAAAAAAAATATATTGGGTCCAACCATAAAAATTTGGCAATATCCGGCACGTGGATCTAGTGTGGTGAAGCTTCTAGTAACTGATTTAAAATCTTAATTTATTTATGTATTTTTTTTTTCATAATCACTAAGAATTGTTTTTTTTTTCTGACCAATGGTTTAATTATCTAGGACAAAAATAATTTTTTTAAATAATTTTAGATCAGGATTTTCCTTACTTGTCTTGATGTGCTATTTGTTAATGTAATATTTTGCAAATCCTGTTGTAGTAGGTCTAGACGAATGTCGGGTTTACAGTTTTTTTGTTGGGAAAGTTGTTTGGTGTTATTGGTTTGTACCAGTAATGATACACGAATGAAAATGTTTAGTTTAATGTGTAAAAACTATAGTTTCAAGAGCTTCTCTTTAGCAAGTTTATTGGTTTTTTCAAATTTTGCTTTAGGGTAATTCCACGATAGTTTGGACAATTGTTTCTACATCAATATCTCCGATTTTGCTCAAATTTTGTACACATATTTGGGGTACCAAAATATGACGATTTCTACAAAAACATTTCTCTAAGATACACTCTTTTAAATATGATTTTTGACTATGTTTTGCTTATTTACAGCACAAAAACTGAAAGAAGACACTGTATTGCACTTAGAGATAGAAAATTTTAACAATTGTCATATTTTGGTACCCCATACAAAATTTGAGCAAAATCAAAGATATTGATGTGAGAACGATTGTCCAAACTGTCGTGAAATTACCCTACACCGTGTATAATTAGTTTCAAAGTTTTTAGTAAACAACGGGTTGTTGTACTATTGCAGCAAATGCCATTAGCCTATTTGTAATCTGGGTCTAAAATTTGTTTCATTTAATATTGCATTGGGCCCTGTTGTGTAGTCGCTAGCAATGCAATTTGTACTGCCATTTTTATTTTTTTACGGAAGTGGAAATGATCTTTTAATTTAGCAAAGTAACAATTTGAGATTTTTTTGGCATGCCCTAAAACGTTCGTCACTAAATTACAAAAACGGTGTTTCACAGAGTTTTTGTGCCTTTTTGAACAGAGTTTTTGTTTTTATTTGACCTTGGATGGGGTTTGGGGTTTTTTCATTTTTTCATTGAAAACTTTGCTTATGTATTTCAGCGGAAAATTTGGTTGTTTGGTGTTTGTCGAATGTGCATTTTAATAATATTTATGTTGGTGTTGTTGCAACTTTTGTTTCTCTAGATTTTTTTAGTATGTTTTTCAGTATTAGTTAGAGATTTTCTTACTATTTTTTTTTCAATATTTCAAGTTTCTTGATTAGATGTTTGTCATTTTTTTAGATATTGTCAGTTTTTTAAAATGCCAATAATTGTAACTATAAAATGACAAAAATAGACTTATGTAAAGCATGTAAATGTAGTTGATTGTAGGGGGGGCTATTTTACTTTAGTAGATGCTTTGCTAAAACAATAAATTTTTGACTAACAGCAATTGCAAGAAATGCAAAAAGAAAAGGATATTTTTGATAAATAAACTGACTCTCGATAACAATTTTGTGAATCAGACACTAATATTTATTTACTATTTTTAAAGGAAACAATTTTTTATTTATTTTTTTTGCTTTAATAGCACACAATCGGTAGAAGCAACATTAAAACATGTGCTACATTGAAGCATGGTGAAAGAAGCGCAATTGAAAAGCATTTAATTTAGAATACTAAATTTTTTTTATATTTTTGACTTTTAAGCATTATTTTTAACAAAAATAACAAATTTTGGTTTTTGATTTATTACATGAGTACGGTTAGGTTAGGTTAGGTTAGGTTAGGTTAGGTTAGGTTAGGTTAGCTTAGGTTAGGTTAGGTTAGGTTAGGTTAGGTTAGCAGTGGCAGCGTAGATGGGACGACACCCATGACAATGGACAAAGAAGCTTATACCCCCAATAGAAAGATGGGTGAGATGCCAGCACAGAAACACCGACTACTTCCTGACACAATTCCTGACAGGCCACGGGAGCTTCGGCACCTACACCAAGAAGATTGGAAAGACCCAGAGCGACGATTGTCACTACTGCAGCGAAACCGATTCCCCGGAGCACACCATCCTCCATTGCACGCGATGGCACGTCGGAAGACATAATGAACCTCCTACTTGAAAACAAGCACAATTGGAAGCAGGTACACTCATTTGTGAGAGACACAATGAGCACAAAGGAACGAGAAGAACTGGCCAGGCAGAAAGCCGCACAACAGGCAAATTAATTGAGACCAGACATGTAGGTGATGCAAACCCTTATCGGTGTATTCCGCCTACTCGTTGAGAAGAATTGAGGTTTTTTAGTGGGTGGAAGTCCCACACTCCTGGGCGCGTTGAACCAAGCGCCCAGGGAGCAGTAGCGTTTTCCTCACCAAAAAAAAAAAGGTTAGGTTAGGTTAGGTTAGGTTAGGTTAGGTTAGGTTAGGTTAGGTTAAAAAAAAGTGTTAGCAAACCAAAACGCATAATAAAAAATTGGTGTCAAATCTATCTAAATGTGTGTCAATTGCGCCTGAAGACTGACGCGCGGGAACTTCCATCTCGACGTAATACTTAAATACAATTCCGAGGTGGAGAAAGATTGTTATTCTCGCAAGAAGAGGGAGAGGTGTTTTTAGTCAGTAAGAATCTGACACTACCCTTCGGGGTGTCTTATAAAATATTTTTTACCTCCTTAAAAAAAAAGGTTAGGTTTGGATAGATCCAGATATGCTGTTCAAAAAAGATGGACAATTTAATTGTCTATAATTTTTATATCCTTTTAAGAAATTTTTTCGAATATTGTATAAAAAACAAAAAAGTTTTTGATGATGTGCAGCTACTAGGGTGAACATGGTTGCCTAAGTTTACAAATAAAAAATGTCTCAAATGAACCCTTCTACCCACCCTAGAAGTTTGTTACCTCTATTAACACCCTGTATATCACATTTTTAAAATAATAAGCGCTAGTCAGCGGTAAAAACTTAGGTAGGTTGTTTAAGTAAATGCTTGCTTGTATTCAGTAAATTTTCCATTTTTAACAGTAAACAAATTGCGCTGCAAGTTGTGTTTCTTAGAGGCGAGCGAAATTTTGTTTAAAATAAACTAGTAAGTAGTAGCTAGTAAACTTTTGTTAATATTTGCAATGTTTCTTTTTGATAGGTAAAACCTTTTTAGGCCAATTTTTTTAACTTGTGGATGGATTTCCAAAATCAGTTTCAGTTACTTGCAAAGTGTTCTTTTTTTGGCAAAATAGTGTGTCTTGTATAACTACGGCATTGCATAATAACATAAGACAAACTTGAATTAATATTTCTGTGTTACAAATTATAATGTGCTTCAGTAGCTGTAGTTTGTAAGAATTTTTTTAAAATTATTTATATTTCAAAAAATTCTAAAGTCAGGTCTCAAAGTTTCAGTATGTGTCAATTTAATTTTTTAGTTTTCTATTACTTTTAAACAAAGTTCCTTGCCTCCTAAGAGTTTTTAAGGCTGTAGGTGACTAGAAGCTCTCACAGTCAATTGTAATTCTAAAAGCAACAACTTTCAGATCTTTTTAAATATATTATATTATTTTTTGTTCATTTTGCAAAATAATTTAATAATATTTATTATTTAAATAAAATATAAATGATTTTAATTTTTATTTATTACAGAATAGGTTTTTGATATTTCAAATATTTCATAATTTTTGTTTGTTATTTTCTTAAATTTTTTTATGATTAGCAGTTTTTAATTATTTTAAATATTTTCCTATAATTTATTCAATTCTACTGTAGAGCTCAAGAAACAAACATAAATGCAAAATCAAAAAGTACTGGTGCAAGTATACATTCACCATTCACCATCTCAAGCTCTATCGAGTTGAATAGACGACGAGTATAATTAGTAAATAGTTTTTCTCTTATAATTTTATAGTCTTATACAATAGATTTTTTGAACATTTTTAAAATCATCTATCGTCTTTTCAAAATGATTTGAACTGCGTTCAAGTTTCCTACGTCACTTCTAGTAACTTTTAAAATTGTTAGTTAAAAAAAAAAGACTTCTTAGGCTTACCTTTTTTATAAAAGAGTTATTATTATACTACAGGAAGTTTATAAATGAATGGGATTATGTAACCACTTTAAATGTGCCGTTTTTTTTAAATTGTTCACTAAACTATTTGTTTTGACAGATCAATTTTGACAGCTGTCAAGCAAACATATGAAAACATATGTAGTATAGTGGACGATTTTAAAAAGACGGCATATTTAAAGTGATTACATAATCCCATTCATTTATAAACTCCCTGTATAATTGGAAATAAATTTACCAGAAATTTCCAAACTTTTCTAATATTTTCTTATAGATTCTAAAACTACGGTAGCTCTCAAATATAATTTAATATTTCTAAATTTTTTTAATAAATAATATAATATTTTAAGAGCATTATAGTCTCTACAAATTTAATAGTTGATTCAATGATGCTATAATTGTTTGAACAGAAAGATAAAAACATGGTGACTTTTAGAGCTTTTAAAAGTTTTTTAGGAGAGCATTAATATTCTAAAATTTATCATACCTTTGTACAGAGTTTTATAACTTTTCAAAGTTATCTAAAATATACAAATGCTTTATCTAGAATAAAATTTGTAGGCAGTTTCTAAAGTTTCTACAAGTTTAATTTGAAAGCGAGTTACTTCTTCTACTGTGGTATTCATAGACAAAACTCAATCTCCGACTAATAAAAAGTTGTTGTAATTAAGAGTTACAATTTTAACAGATGATGGGTGAATAGATTTCAAATAAAATAATATAAACCGGAAGTAGCTGCGACTCCTGTGTTAAATTTGTCGAATTAATCAAAACAGACCAAAAAAAATTGACCTTTTTTATTACAGAAAGTTTATTACCGGCCGATTTTTTTGTTAGTACAAATTTTTTTAATTATAATATATTTACATATTTACAATTTATTTTTTATTTTGTTTTCTCTCCATTTGCCGCTCTACACAGTCTCCATATAGATGGCTGCATCTTATTTGTTGTAAATGTTGTGTGTATTATCTATTTTTTTGTTTTGATCTTGTTAATATATAGTGTTCTTTTATTTTTATTTTGAATTTTTTATAAGTCTTTGTTTTCTTAATATTTTCAGACAGTTGATTGTACGTGACTAGTCAATTGCCTATAGTATTGTTTGTTTTGCTTTTTCTGTTCTTATTGTGTGTATATTGCTTCTTTTTTTAGTGTTATGTCTGTGAATTTCTTTGTTGCTTTTTATTTGGAGGTTGTATTTAATTTCTTTATTTTTAATTTTGTATATTAGTTTGCATTTTTTAATTTTTATTTTGTTGTTTTTACCAAAAAAAATAATCAACTCGCTCATTGTAAGTAGAATTATGACATAAAAATAAAATTACAAAATTTCTTTTAAATAACAGTGAAGCAATTATTTTAAATTTGCCGTAATGTTAAATTACTTCACTCCTACGCTACTAGAACAAAATTAATACAATAGATAATTTTTTTGAGGTTGGTGCATAAAATTTTGATGTTTTCTGATAGAAATCGTGTGTCCGCTTAAAATCGACACGGTGATAAAAAAGTTATGGTAAAATAAATGTGCGGATTTTTTTTGCAAACACACAATTTGCGAAGATGGTTATATTTCCAAAACAAAAATGACAGCTTTATATTTTGGAACTGTAAATGTTTTGAGTTTGGATTTGTCTATATGCTATAAGAATTTGAAGATGATCTTATATGTACTTTACAAGATAATGAAGATTTTTTTCTTACATTTTATTGATTTTCTCCGTTATTTAAGGGAGAAATGATATGGGTATGGAACCAAAATTTACATCTTAATAAAGGCTTTGAAAAAAAAAACATTTTTGTATTAACTAAAAGGTAGTAATGAAAAAGTTAAGTTTATCTGTACGCGTATTTGACTGAGAACGCGCCGAGTGGGAAATTGAGTTTTGTCTATAAATACCACCCTAAAGGATTTATTACTTGTCCCACCCTATCTCTTGTGTGCTTGGATTTAGATATAAGAGAATTGTTTAACAATAATCTCTTGATAACTAACGCTTGGTTTGGTGGGTAGAAACAAAGTTTAATTTGTAGGCGAGTTACTTCTTCTACTATGACCCACCCGCCCGCTCAAGTGTTAGTCATCAAAAAATCCTTTGTTTGTCCCACTTCTTGTATGCTTGTATTTAGATATGAAAGAATTGTTTAACAATAAATTTCTTGATACCTAACGATTGAGTGGATGGGTAGGAACAAAGTTAAATTTTTGGGAGAGTTACTTTTTCTACTGTGACTCATGGGAACAAAGTTTAATTTGTGGGCAAGTTATTTCTTCTACTGTGACCCATCTACACGCCCAAGTGTTAGTCATTAAAGGGTTCATTGTTTGTTCCACCACTTGTGTGCTTGGATGTTGTTATGAGAGAATTGCATAATTTTTTAGATATAAATGAATTGTTTAACAATAAATCTCTTGATAACTAACGCTTGGGTGGGCGGGTGGAAACAAAATTTAATTTGTGAGCAAGTTGATTTTTCTACTGTGGCCCACCCACCCACCCAAGTGTTAGTAATTAAATGATTTATTGTTTGTCCCACATCTTGTGTGCTTGGATTTAGATACGTGAGAATTGTTTAACAATAAATCTTTTGATTACTAACGCTTGGGTGGGTAGAAAACATTATAAAGTGTTTAAAATTTTCTAAAATTGGTTGTATTCAAAATTGTAAGGCCTTTATGTGGTTTTTTGAATGTTTCTAGGAACTGCTACAAATTTTTAAAATTTCTAAAGACTTTGTAGATCTTTTAAGAATTTTTTCAGAAGCTTTTAGAATTTTTAGAAAAAATATTTAATTAAGTAATTTCTAAAAACTTGTAGAATGTTTTTAGGCGTTATAACAGATATCTCAATGTTATCAAAACTTTGTAGATGATCTTATAAGTTTTTAAAAGTTTTATACAATTGAACATGCATCTTAAAAAAAAATCGTTTTGTCCTTGACAGGATTTCTAAAGTTCTTGTAGAAAACCTTCTAAAATTTTTATAGAATTTTAAAATAGTTTTATAACTTATAAAAAGACTTTTATGTGGTTTCCAGAACTTGTAGGCAGCTTTTTAACTTTCACGGATTCTATAAGAATTTGTAGATGCTTTTAGAACTTTTAGAAAGACTTTTTATTAATTTCTAGAATTTGTAGAATGTTTCTGAAATTTGTAGCAAATTTTTAAAATTCAAGATTTTGTAGAAAGCTTCTAAAGGTTTGCAGATCTGAAAGTATTTATAAAAGTTGCAACAAATGGATAGAATTTATCATGTAAGAAGAGAATTTATTGTTAATATTTTATATTTACATTAAATTAGAATTAAAATTGAGACTATCTAGTAATATTAAAAGTTAAAAAAGAAAATGTATTTCAGTAATATAAAATAAAAAAAGATTGGTTTCATCCCTCTTTCATTGTCCTGAGGTTTGCGGGTGTTCGTTCTCATCTCAGGCTACTGGTATTGAGGGCGATCATGATTTTTTTAGATTAGTTTTATTACTTTCTAAAAGATTTTTGGAGAATGTAGAATAGTTTTAATTTTTTTTTTTAACTTTTGTATATAATTTGTAGAAAGATTTCTAAAATTTATCAGAATTTTGAAAAAAGTTATAAGCTTTATAGAATTATCTAAAAGTTATTTAAAAATTTTGAAAAACTATAATGTGGTTTCTAAATTTTTTAAAATGTTTCTAAGACTTTGGAGCTAGTTGTAAAAATGTTAAGTGTTTCTAGATGCTATAGCAAATTTCTTGAATTTATCAGAAATTTGTAGAAAGTTTTATAATTTTGTACAAATTTTTTTAGAAAGTTTTATAACTTTTTTAATTTTTTTTAGAATTTGATGATGAATTTAGAATTTCTGAAAAACTTCAAGTTAAAAAGTTTAATTATGTAAAAGTTTTTTGAAGGTTCAAAATCTTTTGTAGGTAGTTTATACAACTTTATAAAAAAATTACAACAGATTTCTAGAGTTTATTAGAATTTAGCATGTTTTTAGAAGTTGTAGCAGATTTCTAAAATTTATCAAAAGTTTGTAAAAATCTTATAATCTTTATAAAACTTTTTGGATGCTTTTAGAACTTTTAGAAAGACTTTTGGTTAATTTCTAAAACTTGTAACTTATACTAGGAGTTGTAGCAGTATTCTAAAATTCACATCAAGATTTTGTAAAAAGTCTAATAACTTTTTTATAGTTTACTAAAATTGTTTATAGAACATGTAACATGTTTCTAAACGTGTGAAAAAATTATTATAATTATAAAAAAGTTTTATAACATTCTCAAAATTATCCAGATTATGTAGACGCTTTTAAAAAGTTCTTATTACTTATAGATGTCTTGTAGTAGTTACATCAGGGCTGACACTCTGCCATGCCGATTGCATTGCAATCGAATCGCAATGATGTCAATATGACGTAGCGTTGTTATGTTACTATATAAATGGAACAGCAACGCAACGTCATATTGATGTCAATGCGATTCGATTGCGATGCGATCAGCGTGGCAAAGTGTCAGCCCTTAACTCTAAAATTCTTCGAAAATTTCTAGAATTTGCGAATGTTTTTGGAATATTTAGTAAAACTTTCAAGTAATTTTTTTAATTTCTAATATGCAATTTCCAAAATTTGTAGAATGTTTCTAGAAGGTGCAGCAAATTTATAAAATTTCTCAAAACTATGTAAAAAGTTCCACATTTTTCTTCAAGTTTTATAGAGTTTGCGGAGGCTTTTAGATCTATTGAAGATTTTTGTATTATTAGTTTTATTGCTGCAAAATAAAATCTTTTAAAGTAAAAGTTGTACAATAAAATTCTATTTCAAACGAACCAGAGCAGCACCCCCGCTTTGGTCCAGAAACCTTTTTTTTAGTTTCTTTAACTTTGTAATTTTTTTATAGGTTTATAAGGGTATGAAAATTCTACAATTAAAAATTGCAATTTTAAAGCAAAACTCAAAAATCCGATTTTTTTGTCTTAGTAGTTTGGGTTTTTAGTGGTCTTAAACTATTTTTTACGGCCGATAAGCACGACACTGATTATTTCCATGTAGAATTGATTGCAAATTTTTTTTTGTTTAAATAATATTTGGTTCCTCTAAGCGCTGCTAGACGTGTATTTTGTATGTTGAAAAACAGACATTTCTAACCTAAGTTTTTTTTAGTTTTAGACCTCTAAAACCCAAATACACAAAACAAATTTATGATAACTAATTTACATTAAAATACGTCAACTTTTCCGGTTACAAAAACTTACAAAATGCTCCTTTTTGCTCAGTGCACTGGGGCCAACAAACTGTTTTGTTTGCTGTTGCGGCCAGAAATGGAATGCACAAAAAATTTCTGATTAATTTCAAAAGTCATTGTTTTTGTTTTATTATAAATATAAATAATATAATTGCAGTTTTTAAACAAAAAATGCGATTTTAAAAAAAAAAAAATAAAATACGACAAACTAAAAAAAAATATTTTTTTTAGTGTATTGTACCTTTATGAATCGATAAATAGACTATATGTACTAAAGTATAGAAACAAAAAATTTAATATTTAATTTTTATTTACTAAACAAACTTTTAGACACACGCTACTAAGTTCCTAGAAGGGCTTTTGAGGTTACTAAAGTTTTTTAAGTATTCTCAGGTTTAATGAAATAAATACATAATTTTTTTTAAGATTTTACTTCACTTTTTTGTTTAAAATTATTCCCTGTCGATTAGTGCGTTTTACACATTTTTTAATAACATTTTGTTTTGGTTTTTTAATATTATACAAACTTTTATTTTGTGCACAATTTTCAATAAATAATTAAACATAAAATATAAATTATTGAGTGATGGATAGCAAACATTTTTGATATTGTGAGGTTACGCTAACAACGTATTCCGCAATAGAAAATTATTTTGTTTTATTAAAAAAATTGTTCAATCCTCAATTGATATATGTATTGTTTCATTGCCATTTTATTATTATTGATTCTGAAATATAAAAACTATAAATTTTAATAAATCCTGCTAAATTGATTGATTTAGCTTTTTACATATCCTCGGCTGCGTCAATTATATATAATGGATGAGAATGCTTTTGAATGTCTTTTTCTCTATGTATATGTGATTTTGTCTGTAAAACTTTTGCTTGTGAGTCGAATACGTTCTTCACATTCATGTTCGACTTTATGATTCCTCTAGAGACAAGCTTGCACGTAAAACGAACTTTAAATCGATCAACCCTTACTCGCATTTAATGCAAAATATTAGCCATATAAATATTTGTCTAAAATAACAATTTTTTTTATAAATTAATTTTATTCTTACCTGAAAAATTCTTGGTCATCTTTATACCACTTTACGGCGTACAACACCTCAGCCCCCATATCAAAATGACAATCAAGATGCATCTCATCTCTTGGATCCGCTATGGAAGGAGCTGACATATTAGTGAGCCGCAAGCATTGTGAAAAGGCCACTGTAACAAATAAATAAAATTATTGAGTAACTTTTCTTTTATTCTTATCTAAAATAGTAACTTTTCAACTTTTTTCCTTTAAATTTTTATATCATATTCAAACCATACGATTTCTCACGCCGAACAATGAAAAATTGAATAAAATATATTTTATTTTATTAGAAATATTCCCACACAATGATGGCGTCGGTATATGTGTATCGAAATCCCGATTTGTTCCCCGTCTAGAGATTCATATGTGCCGCATGTAAAGTTGTTATCCATAAAACAGAGCCTGAAATATGGGAATATTATAAGAGATACTGTGGAAGAATATGTAAATCCCTTTGTCATTTGTGTTTTTATTTCTGCACATAAATCGTTTAAAATAAAATAGCGTCCGGGAAGTTATCTATAGAGATTTTCATTCCGCGCGCACACCACATATGATTTTTTTCGTTCCTGGTTTTATTATATTTTTCCTGGCGTAAAATATAAGTTATAATATTGGCGTTTTATGCGATAGTAATAGTTAATTATTAAATTATATAAAATTGAAATGAACGGACGGTTTGCTAGAGTGGTAATAAACTTCTACATCGGTTGTGGATTCAATACTTAATTTACTGGCTATAAAATGTTTGTTTTATGGTTACAGCTATAAACAAATCCACATACATTACACATTTCATCTCCATACAAAGACTTTCTCTTTGTTTAAGATCAGATTGGATAAGGTCTAGTATAAACCATTTATATTGTGAAAGGCTAGGCTTTGTGAATATTTAATGAAGGTCGGATACTGTTGAGGTAGTAATCTGGATTTTTTTTTGCATTGAAAATTATGTAACGGTTTAGGCAAAGGGAATCTTAGTATTAGCTACATTATGTACATTATGATGGGTACAAAAAGTAGCAATCGTGTTACATGACAAAGGAACTGAGTGGTTTGATATAGGTAAAAAGGTTGGAGTGTTGAAAAGGTGACAAGGTGGGAAGAAGAGTAGAATCTATTCGTTTTTTATGAGATGATATTGTTGCTGAAAGTACAAAAAACGTTTAAGCAAAAGATTAAAAGGCGCATAGGAATAAAAAACAAAGCATTTAGAAAAATAGTAAGATTTTTAGTAACAACTTGACACAGAGTATTAAAAAATGCTTTGTTTGGAAAAAAATTTTATACGGATGTGAAATTTGGATTATTGTAAAAAGATTTCAAAGTCGTATAAAGTGAAGCTTTTGAAATGGAAATAATATTAAGTAATAAGAAAAAAATTAGAAGAAGAAATGTAGATTTACCATAAAAGTATGGTAAAAAATACAAAAAAAAGGTAGTGTTATAAAACTTTGTTTTAAAAAGAACTATAAAATATAAATAAGATTAGTTTTGCAAAAGTAATATATATTATTGTAGGCAAAGTACCTTTTTTAGTTTCTGCTTTAGTACTATTATGAACTATATTTGTTTTTAAATCTTTTGTAAATTTATTTATGCTTACATAAACTCATTTTATACATCGCACTCGAGATTTAGTCGTTTTTAACATATCATTTGTAATTTTTTGTCTTCAGTTTTAAAGTTACAAAATTGCTACACAGTAACAGCTTGCTTTCTGACTTTACCAGCTAATAGTGAGGTTACAGCAAAGTTGGTGAGCATTACTTTTAGTTGGCCTGCAGTCAATTGTCTAGATGGTTTTGTTGCTTGTGATTTGTAGAGTATATTCCAACTTGGAAATGCGTAGATTTGATCAGCCATAAAGTGCTAAGATTGTATCTAAAGTTGGTTGCGAATGAGTTTACATTTAATCTAGAGTTGTTTAATTTAAAAAGCTATTTGTGCAAAAAAAGACATTTAGAAATTGAATTAAAAAATGAAAGGAGAAAAAAAAGGTTTTTTCCAAACTTCCAAAATAATTTAGGTAAACATGGACAGATCTACAAGAGCAATAGATCTGCTAACCAAAAAAATAATACAAAGAGAACGTGGATCTGGTTTCAATTTTATTACTAAATAAATACATGGCCAGAACTAGCAGCATATAGATTGTTGACAAGGGAGAAAGGTTGTACAAAGATAGACAAAAAACAGATAAAATATATTGTTTTATTACCCTCCAGGCTGATGCGCTCAAGGTATAGGAATATGTGGATAGACCAAGCAAGGACATGAAAATCTATAATAAAAAGACATTTAAGTTTTAGAATAAGCCTAAACGCTAAAGCTTACTGCTAAGATTTGAAGGAGGAGTACGTTAAAAGGAAATTTTTTACATTTTGAACAATAATAATATACAAGCGTTTGAAAGAAAAAGATTTTTATTTATAGACTTGACCATGTGTACGAAAAGGTTGCAAAAGATGTAACCGTATGGCTTAAACAAACAGATGCATAGAAAAAGAATTCAGATTGATTCTTTATAATGCGGATGTCTGAAACTCCGTCACATTTTCTGAGCGAGTGCGAAGTTTACAGTATACAACGTCAAATAGTCAACTACTACAAAAAAAACAACTTTTTTTTTTTGAGTTTCACTCTTATTGGAAATTGAAAACCATAATTATTATGATCTTATTGGCTGCCCTACATAGCTTGGCGGATATGCATCCTAACCAGTCCCTCAGGCTGCAAAGCAACGGTATTCTTCTTTTTCTAATGCTATATCAGTTTCCTCTCAGGTTGTGACTAAAGTATTCTAGTTTTCTTTTTTTTATTGTGGCTAGTCTATAAAATTCTAAGAATTCTACTGTAGCACCACATTTTAAATATTTTCAGGTTTTTGATGTTTTCTGCCTTTGTTGTCTAGGCCTTTATTGAGTTTTAGTTTCATACTATCTCTATTCTATTTATGATTTTTTTCTGTGTTACTCACGTTTTTAGATATTTGTCAGAAAATACGCATTTTATAGTTTTGTTGTTAATGTATACGGGTGGTCCAGTCTGATTTGAGTTTGTTGTGATGGCCATGACTTTATATTCCTTTGTGTTTATATCTAGGCCATATATTTTGAAGTTGATGTTTACTGATTCAATTAGATGCTGGAGATTTAATGTGCTGTCAGTTATAACAATTCCATTTCAAAACCGGCTAGTAATCATGTTATGGACTGGCAAACCCACTTACCCAAATATTAGTTATCCAGAATTTTATATAACCATTGTCTCTTCTGACGTAGAGATTTCCAACGTTAGAAGTGAGAAAAAACTCTAATTCAAAGTACCGGCAAGTACTCATGTTGTGGAGTTAGCCACCTACCCACCCAAATGTTGGTCAACCAAAAATTTGTATTAAAATTGCCTCCTCTGACATAGAAGCTTCCAACGTTGGCATTGAAAAACACAAAAATTTAAACACTACTATGTAAAGTACCGGCTAGTAAGCATGTTATAGAGTAGCCCACCAACCCAAGTGTTGGCTATGCAGAAATTGGCGTTGGCAGTAAACAGAAACTTAAACTTCTAAAACAACAACACTTGGGCGGGTAAATGGGCATTCCAATTTAAATATTGGGTAATAATCATGTAAAAAGTTGACCACCCACCCACCCAAGTGTTGTTTACCCAAAAATTGTCTTCTCTGACATAATGACTTCCAACGCTAGCAGTAAATAGAAACTTTAATTTTTAGATGATCAATACTTGAACGGGTGAGTGAGCACTAAAGTTCAAACTACTGGCTAGTAGCTATGTTATAGAGTGGCCCACCCACCCATTCAAGTGAAGGTTATCCATAAATTTCCTCGTTCCACTAGAATTTTGCTCTACAACCTCTTCTGCTCCTCTGCTGCGTCGCAGGCTTTCCTTAGTGCTGCCATAAAATCTTCCGCCGTTGGTTCTTCTTTGTCGTGCAGGGCTCCTTTCAGGGTGTCTATGAAAGTGTCGTGTTTTAGTTTCCTTGTGTTCCACGTGCTTTGTGGCTTGTACGCGTTTTGTTTTCCCTGTCCCCTTAGTGTATTTCGAAGAAAATGCAAGCTTAGGGTTTCGGTGTCCAGCACCTTCCAATTGGTTATTTGGCCGTCGGCTTGTTCCAAAAAGAACGTTACGTTTATAATGGAATGCTGTTATTCCTGATGAACGTCGGGGCGTTTCCGCGCGTCTTCTTTCCCAGACTCCCATTCTGGCAATTTTGCATTAAAGTCCCCGGCTACGATGACTAGTTTCCTGGTGCTTCTGACTTTGTCACTTAACCTTTGGAGAGAATCCTCGTATTCTCCGATTTTTCGGTTAGGGGATGCGTAGCAGAATATTAGGCAATTTTGATCCGTTTTCACCCATACGTAGCCGTCTCCTCTTTTTGTCGCTATAGTTCAAACTTGTGGGTTTACTATTTTAATGGCGGCATCTAAATCGTTATCGGCTATCCACGGTCCGGTTTTCCCTATCAGGTTTTTGTTAGGTTTGCTTAATAATATTATGTCGGCCTTTTCTTCCAATGCAGTGACGTCTATGACGTCGTGGAATCGCGTACTTTGCCCGACGTTTATTTGCAGTACCCTCGTTGTTGATGACAATTTTGTTTATTGGAAGAATACACTCCCAGCATCAGTGGCACCTTATAAGCCTCATCCATTTTTGGATTTTGCATCTTGACGCCCCGATTGTTAAGGTGTTTGTCTCAATCCTGGGCTCGCGTTCTACTGTTGCTACCTCGACCAGTGCTCTCTGTTGTTCGTTGCTGAAGGGGTTTAGGTTTATAACTTTGACCTCAATTGTGTCCCCCGGTTTTCCCATGAGAAGATCCCGCACTGCCTTCTCACTTCCTCCGTTCGTCGATGCCCGTTATACTGTAGGTTGACGTTTTTGAGGCCTCTCTGGTAATTCTCATTTTCAGGCCGCTTTTGTTTAGGGTGTCTTTCAGGTTTTGCAGAACCGCGCTGCCTTTTTTTGCTGTAATTAGCAGGTCTCCCTTTTGCGTCTTTTTGATTGTTTTTATGCTGCCTTCTTTGTTGGCTTTAACTGCCTCCGTCCTCACTTCTCGGAGCAGCTGTGCATAGGTCATCTCTTCTTTACTGATGACCATCGCTTCATTAGCGGGCATTTTGATTTCCTTTTTGCGATGTCCGTCACTGTCCTTGTGGTAAGTGAAAATCTTTACACTTGCCCCTATTTGCCTTGCCGCTAGTTCGGTTATTCTCCTCAGCCTGTTTAGCTCTACTCTCTGTAGCCTCTGCAGATTTGCTACCTTGCCTTTTTGATTGGCCATTGCTTGTTTGAGGATTTTATAGAGAGCTGCATTTTCCCTCTCTTCGTTAAATAGTCTTATCACGGTGTTTGTCTTTCGACTATCATCAGACTTTTTTATGGACCTTTTAATGCTGCTGGCCTTTTCTTCTTCCGGCATGTGTTTTATTTCCGGGTATCTGTCAAGGATTTCTTTTAGGATGCCTCTTGTGGGTAGCCCCCCTCTTTTTCTTAGTCCTATGATTAAGGTCCCTTCTTCGTTGAGATTCATCTTTTCTTCCACGATTTCCGTGTTTTGGAAAACTTCCTCTGGCCATTCTTCTTTGGCGGTTTTCCCAAGAATCTCCTCTTCTGTCCCGTTTGCTATGCTGATTTTTATTTTTTTCTATTCTATCTTCTATGGTCTAATACGTAACCTAACCTAACTTAACCTAACCTAACCTAACCTAAATCCACCGTCTACCAAGAATATGCAAACCAACGTGAATATTTTGAAGTAAAAAAACCAAAACCTAACTTAACGTAAATCCAAGGACCATTAAGATGACAAACCAAAGTGATATTTTTTGGAATTAAAAAAAATCAAAATTTAATCTAATCTAAATCTACTGTCTACCAAGATGCCGCAAACCAATATGCAACAGAACACTGTTAATAATGATAGGAAACCAAATTGTTTTAAAAGCAACAACAAATGTTGCTAAAGTTTAACAAATGTTTGATGGGATTAAATTACATCTAAAAAAAGTAGTTTTTTTATCTAATGTAATAAATCATTTATAATAATTTACGCAGAGTGGTTGGTATACGCAGGGGAGCTGAAATTCTCTTCTCGTGACTGGAGTTTTGGTTTTGAGTAGATAGGTTCAACTTTTGAGGTGTTGTGTCTTTGCGTACCCAAATTCTATGGCCAAGGTCAAAATTGCCTTATTTTTGACAACAACTTGCCAAAAAAAGTACAAAATAAAAGGACTAACCTTATGGACTTATATGATGTACAAACAAACAAGAAAAACGTTTATAAAAACCTAGTACCGGTTGGAAGCATTCGCGACATGGTAGGCCTCGACCGATCGTTATCAAGCGACTGCTATAACACTGCAAGTGGCACTAGTCCACGAGACAAACAAATAAAAAATAGCTTATGATACGTTCAAATTGGCGGAACAAAGTCTCACATGTTTCACTAACCAATATAATCAACCAAACATCAACATTGACTTAGTTTGTGGCTTAAAAGTTAATTTGTCTAATATTTGTAGTATAAAAAAAAATTAAATTCTGTTTATCAACATCTAGAACATAGGAAACTCCATTTTCTCTTTTTAGCTGAAACCAAAGTAAACAATAAATATCCAGATCGCTTTAATCTAGTATTATCTTGTTTGCTGACCAATTTGCTTATGTCTACATTCACAAACAACAAGCATATTTTTGACTGACGACATACAAAATTTAAAACATTTATTATAATAGTATATTTCTTAAACTAAATCTTCCCGATAGGGCTATTTTTCTAATTGGCATATATTGTTCTCCAAAGACAATTTTTTTTTTGATGATCTTACTGATAAACTTTCAAACAAGCTTCTTTAAGGTAATCATAGAAAAACTGAAATAATTTTGTTAGAAGATTTTAATGTACATAATACTAAATGGTTGAGCCACTCACGTGCAACACTATTCGGACAACAAGCTATAATTTTTGCTGCTTCTCATAATCTTACCCAAATTATATAGCAACCCACATATTTTCTTTGTGATGGACTTTTTGGTGAATCAAGATTATTAAAATTGTATTTTTTAACTATTCCAGCGATTATAACTTTCACGTACTTGGGAACGTCGGCGGTATCCATGGGGAGGGGTACATTGATCTTAACAAGGAAATTATTGGACCACTCTGAAGTGGATACCCCAGGCACTCTCTTGCTGGAATAAAACGCGGTAGTGGTGACTGTGCCTGGGTTAGGCACACTCAAAATCGCGTCCGCCTACATCAGGCATGAAATGGAAGATTTTGATGCGATTCTCGACAGTCCTCACCCCACAATAATCCCTGGGGATTTCAACTCAAAGCACCCGTAGTGGAATAAGTTGAGGACGAACTGCAAAGGTTGAAAGTTGTTTGATTACGCGCAGGAAAACGATTTGCAAGTGGTGGGCCTAGATATAACCACCTTCTACAGCAATGCAGGTCACATAGGAGACGTTCTTGACAAAGTAATATTCAAGAACGTCACTTTAACATACGATTTACGCGTTGTCGATGCAATGAGCTCCGATAACGACTCAGTAACACTGGAACTTGTACGAATTGGCTTCTTTTTTTTCGTATCTTGGAAGAGAGCATAAACAGGCTTGCACCAATAAAAACAGTTGATGATCAGGAAAGAGCCGTCGAAACTTTTACGGTACAAATTTGCAAAGCCACGGAGAAGGCTTCTAAGACCCATCAGGTCCGCGTCGATAATCTCGCGTCACAAAAGCATAGATAAGATGCAGAAATGCCGCCAAACGTCAATGGCAGAGGCATCGCAACCCCAGAGATTGCAAAATTATGAATGCGCTTCACAGCGAGATGAGAGAAGCAATAAGGTTGCACAAAAATTTGTGCTGGCAAAATATCATGCAATGTTTCACAGAGGATGATCATCCAATGTGGAGGATCTCCAAGGCCTTACGCAACAGGCGAGTCCCCATTCCAGCTATTCTTGGCAAAAATGGGGTTTAATTTTCTAATGAGGGAAAAGGTGAGGCATTTGCCGACTGCTTTGAACTCTAATGTTCCAAGGTATTCACAAGGGACACTGATTTGGATCATATCAATCGGGTCCACAGGGCTGTCAGAAACTTCCTGAACGCCGAACCGCTGAAAAGCGTTCGACCGTCTTAAATAAGAGAAATTATTAAAAGATTTAAAGCTCAAACCGCCCCTGGTTTCGATAAGATAACGAACAGAGCTTTTAAAATCGTTCTCGCACAAAGCAATAATGACACTCACTAATATTGCAAATGCAACTCTTCAAACTAAGCACTTTCCTTCAGATTGGAAAAGCTCACTGGTGATAACTATCTCCAAACCTGGGAAAGACCGGACATTTCCACAAAATTACCGGCCCATTAGTTTACTATGTACCCTAAGTAAGGTCATAGAAAGGATGATCTTAGACAGATTACAGGATCACACGGAAATTAACAATTTTCTTCCCCCCCCCCACCAAAATGGGTTCAGATAGGGCCATTCAACTGTCCATCAATTAAACCGCGTGACGAACCAAATTATTGGCGGTTTCAGACTGAGAAAGATCACAAGAGTGTTTTTTTTTGACGTCAAAAAGCCTTGGCACAAGGGCTTTCTTTTTAAATTGTACAGGGATAAACTCCCTCTGCGAGTTGTAAGGCTGATTTCTTTATATCTAAACCGCAGAGCACTGGCAGTCAGAATTTCTGACCATATATCTACTTCTCGACATATAAAGGCAGGGGTGCCTCAGGGGTCTGTTTTATCACTGTTGCAGTTTAACTTATACTTTACCGATATGCCTTCGGAATTGACGCACGGGGTTCAAATGGCACAGTTTGAGGATGACACAGCTCTTCTTTATTCTTCTAAATTACCCGATGTAATTATTTCAAGATTACAAAAAGCCACGGACGACCTGGATGAATGGTAGGACGAATGGCGAGTCAAAGTAAAACCAGAGAAAAGCAAAGCTGTTTTCTTCACACGACGAAAAATCACAGTCTTAACGACGTTCCCATACCGTGGTCTGATTCTGCTAAGTATCTTGGGGTTATCTTAGACAAGGGACTCACGTATAAACTACACGTGCAGTCGATTTTTGATAAAGCCAAAACGGCAAAGAAATTCTTGTTCCAATGCTGCGTCAAAACAGTGGCATGTCGATTTGGAACAAAACCCGGCTCTACACTTCTACCATCAGGCCTATGCTGACATACGCATTTCCGATCTGCAGCTCGACCTCGCGCTGTCATCTCGATCGTCTTGAGGCATTCTAAAGTATCACTTTGAGGAGCCTCCTCAGTGCTTCAAGGTACTGTCGGAATAGAGATGTTTAGGCGGATCTAGGGTTGCCTCATCTGCGCCAACATATTGAAACGTTAGCCGTAAAGTACTTCGATAATCTCGCGTTTTATCCGAACCCTGATTTGGCCCGACTTGCCAAGCCAGACAGGGAGACTTTCTTTTACAAACGCTTGGTTAATCAAATAGCCGCGCCGCACTCTAATTATTAATATTACTAACATGGTTTAGGTTAACCCACCATCTTTCGCAGCCTATAGGGCTTAAATCTAACAATATACAATCGTTTCTAATTAAAGGAAGGTACATAAGCCGTAAGGTCTCAAACTTCCACTTGGCAATCATTATTGGCCGGTTTTTAGTCGGTAGGCATTTCAACCTGAGGAAATGAATCCGACACATGCCAGCTTTATAGAAGATTTTACAGCCTTGCCCCCAAAATAAAAAAAAAAGATTTTTGCATTTTTTATAAATATTTTAATGGATATTGTTCAAACAAAATACAGACATTTTGCCATATAAACAAATATTTATTTGTAGTACAAGGCTAGAAATTCTAACAAATATTCATTGACAGTTCAGAGATGTAGGACCAAAACTTTTAAGAAAGATTTCTTTAACCGTACTATCGACAAATAGAATAAACTTTTAAATCCAGTATTTCTCTAGACTTATAATATTCAAAGTCAATGTACACAGACTGCTGAAGAGGTAGCCCAAACAGTGCACAAATTAATTATTTACGCATAAACAACAAAAAAAAATCGCAAAACTCGATCGTATTGACTTAACTAAATGTTTAAGGAATCTATGTTTCAAATTTCAAAATTATTATGTTTATTAGCAGCAGAGTAAAATGATTTTATGTTAACATGGAGTTTCCTATGTGCTATAGGATCTATCAAACCGCCTTAAGTCTAGCCTTTAATGTGATAGTTTCAGCGTGTGTGGTTTTACTCGTTGAAATTCAAAGGTATTTTTATGTTGTTATTGCGTATTATGTAATTCCTAAACATCACATTTTGAAATTAAAAAAAAAATAATAATACAAAAAACAAATACAACTAATGGGTTTATGTAGATTTGCAAAACAATTATGTTATGTAATTAAACAATTAAAGCAAATTTTAGGTTTAAAAGTAGTTATAAACTTTTCAAAAATTGTTAATATTATTACAGATACTTCGTACATTTCTCTGAACAAAAATAATTAGTGAAATTACAATTTTAATATCTGAACAAGTCGTAAAAACTACCTGCACTTAGTTAATCATAAAAAGATGAAAAGCAGACAACAATATAGATATCTTTTTACTTTATAAAATACATTTACACATTATTATTAAGACAATTATTATAACAACCATATAAATATAATTTATCATCAATATAATTCTCACATCATAGAACATTAATCATGACACAATTTCTTAAGTAAAACCTACCAATCAATCAATTCCGCCCTACATCACTTCATTCCCAGCAGTGGCAATAACTACACAACATTGAACTTTGCCAGCACATAAATTCATACAACTGAATTGTGGTTCACACCAAACTGTGTTCGCAATTTTAATCAAAGCTAATTCACCTTTAAGAAATAATCATTCAAATTTAATATTGTCTATAATTTACAGTTGATTGCTTTACAATTCCATTTAGTTTTAAAATAAATTGAACGCCGGATGTATTCCAACAACAAATTGCTTTGGTCCGTACAGTGAATAATTAATGCACTACGAGATCGTTCGCGGCAAAAATTTCTTGTCTAGTCCAGGGTTTTATGTCCCTTGTAAAATTTTAAATTATATCCTAGCTGTAAAACGAGCCCTCGTTTTTTTTTTCTTCGCTTACCAAATGAAATATTGCATAATATATTTTTATTAATATAATTTTTTATTACCCCACAGCTATATAACAGCAATTGATTAAAAAATGTTTGCGTATAATTTTTTATATGTATAAACATCAACAATGTTAGTTGGGGTGTATACAAAAATTTAGTTATTAATGCTAGTTGATTCAATTTGATGTATTTTATTCCGGTTGTCGTTAATAATAATAACGCGCGGCGAAATAACAATGATGATTTAGATATTATCAAATTGTGTTATTTTCAATAGAATTTATTTTTGAATTTGGAGTTAATAGTATATGCAACAATTATTGATTTATATTACTAAATTTATTATGAAAATATTGTGTTTTTTAAGTACTAAAAAAGCAAAGTTTGTAGAAAGAAGGTTGGGTGTTGTAACTATAACATAAAAGCTACACTCAAACAAAAAAAATTGTTCTGCACTGCTTACCTTATGCATTAAATCATTTCATCATTACGACTTTAATTTTCTTTATTTCTTTTTCCGTTTTAAGTGAACTAAAAATATAATAATCGCTCGGCGCAAGATCAAAAGAATATAGAGGATGGGTAGACAGTCAAAGTTTAGTTTTTGGACATGTTTGCTTCTTAAGATAGTTCTCAGGAATTTTAAGTATATGGCATTGGAACATTTGAAACATTGAATCCATTAGGAAGTAAGTGTAGTTATCTTAAATTATTAATTTTGTACCTAAAAAAAAGGGTCAGCATAACCTTTTTTAACAAAAGCTGTGTTCAATTTAATTTTTTAGATTTGAGCAAAAAAGTTTGTGAGCATTTTACTTGCTACCTAAATTCAGGTTAAAGATGTTGCACCAACGATTTATTTTCAGTTATAAAACACTTTATTACTTTCTGGTCAATTGTTTTAGCATGAACTTTGTTGATTCTTTAAGAAATATTTCATGTTTGCATTTTTTGGTTACTGCCAGTAGAGTTGTTTTAAAGAGGTGCAACTATCTATGTTTGCTATTAACAAAGCTTCTTTCAAAAGGATAGGCTTGTATCCATTTTTTTTTAGAATTAGCATTTATCAAAACATAGCTTGACAGGATCGATTAATTTAAATTTATGTCAAATTAAGCGGAAGGATTTTAATAAAATTAACTGAATTAGTACTGATGTTTATAGAGTATATCGGTACCAATTTTCAGCAAACTTCAATGCACGGTTTAAGAATTATGGTTTTGATAATATTCCTATCCCTTAAATTGGGATTGCTTAAGATGAGGTTATGTAAAACTAATCGTATAGATTTTGATCAAATTTGCTGAATTAGGTCTAACGTCAATGGATTATATTGGTACCAATTTATATCAAACTCCAATGTACAATTTAGGAGTTACAGCTTTGTTTGCATCTACATAGTTTGAAGATTTTTTTTATTGATATTGAATAAAGTAAGTTTATGTCAAATTAAGGGTATGGATTTTGATCAAATTTATGGAAGCAGTACTGATATTAATAGAGTATATTGGTACCAATTTTCATCAATATCCAATTACCAGTTTAAGAATTATGGCTTTGTTTGCATCTACATAGCTTGAAGGAAAAATTTAATAGGATCGAATAAACTAAGTTTATGTTAACTTAAGCGTAAGGATTTTATTCAATTTTGTTGAACTAATACTGATCTTAATGGAGTATATAAGTACCAATTTTCATCAATATTCAATGAACAATTTAGAAGTTTTGGTTTTGTTAATATTCTTACCTTTTGAAGATGACATTGTTAAAGTTGGAATTATGTCAAAATAAGCGTATAGATTTTAGTCAAATTTATAGAGCCAATACTGATATCAATAGAGTATATTGGTACCAATTTTGATCAATATTCAATAAACAGTTTAGGAATTATAGCTTTGTTTACATCTACATAGCTTGAATGAAAAGTTTAATGGGATCAAATAAACTAAGTTTATGTCAAATTAAGCGTATGGATTTTGATCAATCATGTTGAATTAGTACTGATATTAATGGAATATTTTGGTACCAATTTTCATCAATACCCAATAAACAGTTATGGAATTATGGCTTTGTTTGCAACTATATAGCGCCGTTATACCGCAACTCTGAAAATAGAGAGCGCATTTATAGCGCTATTTCGCTATACCGCTCGCTATTCCGCTATACCGCTCGTTATTCCGCTATACCGCTCGCTATTTTGCTATATCAGGTGCTCTTCAATAGCTACCGCTTTTATACTGCTATATCAATCGCTATATAACTGCTTAATCTCTTTATACTGCTCCACTTCAATAGAGATAGAAATAATATCCACACCCCTCTAACGCATGCGCTATATTGATAAAAAATGTATTTTATTAATTTTCCAGCTTTTCAATTAAGTCATACAAAAAGTACAGCCATTTGGAGACCTGATACGGAAGCTAATATTACTGGAATTGTAAATTCAAATAGCGGTAAAACATTTGTATTTTACGATGATGGATATTATTTACAAGTTGATGAGTGTAGTTATCATAGAAAAGCTGTTGGTATCATAATCGATGATTTTGGAGGAATTCCATCAAAAATAGATTCAGTTTTTCAATTTTCTAACAGTCGTTTGTATTTTTTCAAAAAAAAAAATATGTTTTATAATTATAACGAATTTTCTAATACAATTACTCGTGTTGGTAATATTGAACTTACAATATTTGGAATACAATGACCAAATGAGGGACTACTACTGCAACTTCAAAAACTTTTGCAAACATTAGTATCCAATAAATTTGATTTTAGTAACTCTCATAACTATGATGAAGATTAAATTAAAATTAAATTTAGCTGATGATTGAATCAACATATTTTTTTAAATATTTAATTTTGTAAATAAAAAAAATTAAGGAATATATAATAAATAAATATTTTATTTTAATTTGTTTATTTTATTTTAATATGTAAAACATAAAGTTTAATAGAAGAATCAAAATAATATCTATAATAATATAAAGCATAATTTATTGTTTTATAGCATTATACCCCCAAATTATAGGTGTAAACATAAACACTAACAAACTAATTACAAATAATAAATCTAATATAATAGTACATATAATTTTAATATTTTGTTCCTTATTAGAACATTTTTCACGGGTAATGCTTATAAAGGTACAACTCTGGTCTTCGGCAAGATTTCCTTGATTCTGCACAGGATTGTTCATAACATCAGTATTTTGGAGCGGGTGATCCATCTATCTGATCTCTTGAAGTAAGATCTTCTCCATATATACACAAATGACAATGCATTTTAGAAGGTGCGGGACCATCTATGTGTGTGTGAAAACTAGAAATATTATAATGTTTGTAGCATGGTAGGCGTTGTTGAAAATCAATCATGTTTCTGTAACAATCTGGTACAAAGTTCCAAAAGTTTTCTAATTCCCATGAAGTTAACTTAAATATTAAGCATTTTGGTAAATATTGAATGTGTTGTTCTGTCAACTGGTCTGCATAATAAGCTTCTATAGCGGCGTTGGTTTTCATTATTACTTTGTCCATTATAAATGAATTTTATTCAACAAGGTACAAATTTCTTTCTGCGTTTCGTATGCCTTTAACAACTGTTTAACGTTTTTAATGCGCACAATTTGATATTCGATTCTTTAGCTAAGTGAATTGTAACAACTTACATAATTTCTAACTAATTTTTGCTGTTTGCTTTTTGAAATCCCAAATGGTACTGATTTCATTTTAATTCAAAGAAGTTAAATGCTTTAACACATCCGAAAAATTGAACACTAACACTTCAAAAAGACTCTCTTTGTTTTCGTAATACGACGATTGGTTCTGCAATGTCACTTGCGTGATTAAATTTTCTTATTTAATATCGGTAGTATTTGAAGTAATGAACATATTAACTTCCGACAAACATTGATTAAAAAAATCAAAAAAATGTAATTGGCTTAATCTGTCCATTCGTAAATTTATCAATTCAATCAATTTACATAATGTATTAAAACACTGTCGATCTAAAGAAATTTTTGTGTAATTTTTTTCAACAATAACAACCTTTTGCCTTTTACACACATCTTCAAAATACACTTTAAAATTCTCGAACACCTGTAAATAATTATATTTAAATTAATGACTAATTAAATTAAAAAATCAAATTTTACCTCTATAGTTTTAGATGGTCCACTCACTACATTAACATCGTTGTTCTTTATCTTTTGATCGCAAGATTCACAAACTCGTTTTCGCTTTTGTCCACTGAGTTGTGATTTTCTCTTTAACCTGAGATAATCACCAATTTCTTCTTTAAATTGAATAACTTTATTCCATTCGTCTTGTATAAACGAAATGTTTTTCTGTTGCATTGATAATTTTACACAGTGATAAAACCCTCTGTTAGGGCTCAACCCAACCGACACATTAACAGTTTTATTTTTATTAAGAGCATATTTTATTTCATTAATTAAACGTGATTCTTGGTGTAAAAAACTTTCAAAATTTTCAAGAAATTCTTCGAAAAAATTCAAGTCGACAGACATGATGTATACTACTCTATTACCAGTAATAAACTAAAGATTTGGTTATTACAACTGCAGATTTGCTATTCGTACCTCTTCCTTCGGTAGCAGATAGTTTACCGTAGGCTGCTGATCCCACCGGTGTTTAATTGTTTACATGTCAAACTGATCATTTCTACACTTTTTTTTTTTTGCTTGGGAGCAGGTCCATGTAAACCTTATGGGATTTTGCGACAGAATTGTCCTAGCTGCTCTAATGGCATCTCCCCATGTTTCTGTGGCGTACAGTAGTTTACTTTTGGCCGCCGTTGCTATTAGCCTTCTTGCCTCTTGTCCTGGTCCTCCCTTGTTTGGCATGAACCTACTAAGCATTCCTTCCATTTTCTTTTTTTCTTATACCGCTTCCTTAATCTGTTCGTTCTATCCTTTTGCTTCCAGTGTAACTCCAAGGTATTTAATCTTCTTCCTTATGGTTATTATTTGTTCACCTACCTGTATTTTTCCGGTTCCTCTATTTGTCTTCTTTGTCGATAGCCATGCCGCTTCCGTTTCTGCGGTGCTAATTCTAGCCCTTTACTTTGCATCCATCTCTTTATCATTCTAATTGCTAACTCTAGCTTTTCCTTTAGTATTTCTATGTCTGCATCCCTACCTACTAAAGCTAAGTTGTCAGCAAATGCCGTTATCGTCACCCCGTCTGGCAGCCGCATTCCGAGAAGCTCATTATATACTAAGTTACATAATTTGGGTTCCAGTGCTAAGCCTTGTGGTACCCCTCTGGTCAGTCTAAATTTACCCTTCTTGGTCACTAAGTTTCTTCCTTGTAGATAACTCCATATTATCTTGATCGTTTTCTTTGTCAATTCTTTTTTTTTTGCTGCTTCTATTATTGCTTCCCATAGTACGCTATTAAACACGTTTTGTATATCCAACGCTATTATGATGCAATGCTGTCTTTTCTTATGTGGGCCGATGTTTGCTTCTTTTGCTACCGCTTTTACCTTCTCGATAGCTCCTAGCGTCGATATCCCTTTGGTAAATCCGTATTGTTCACTTTTCCATCCATCCCTTTCTTCTATTTTTTTCTCTAATCTTTTCACAATAATTTTGTATTGATTAAACAAATCGGTCTATACGTCTTTGATTTACCTGTTTCTTTCTTCTTCTCAATCAGCACTAAGTTTGCCTCTTTCCAACATTTCGGGAATGTTCTTTCATTTAGACATCTGTTTATTATTTGTGTTAGTTCTATTTTGTTTCCTTCTAACGCTGCTTTCACTATCTCCGCTGTTATCTCGTCCGGACCTGGTGCCTTATTGTTAGGTTATTCTCTTATGATCTGTTTCATTTCCACCACTGTTGTCATACCTGCTTTCTCTTCTTCACTTGTCTCTGTTGGTTCTTTTACCGCTCTTCCTTTGGGGAACAATTTCTCAATTATTTTTTCTTCCCCTTCCTCTCCTTTTGATCTTCTTTCCAGTTTATTCATTGCAATTTTGTACGGCTTCCCCCAGGGGTCTTTATCTATGGAATCTATCATTTCTTTCCAGCATTTCTTTTTGCTGTCTTTTATCTTATCGCTTTTCTCAGTGCTTTTCTGTCCAATTTTAATTCTTTTTTTGTCTCTGCAGTGTCCTCCCCTCTTCGTTTCAGTCTTTTGATTTTCCTTCCGGTTTGTATTGCTTTTTTTCTGCTTTCCTTTATCTCATTGCACCACCAGTACGGCCCCTTTCTTCCTCCTTCCCTATACCTGGGGATTGCTTCTTCCGCTGCCTTTCTCAGTTTTTCTGAGTATCGTTTGTATCTTTCCTCCATGGCTCTTTTTATCTTCTCTCTGTCCATCCTTCTAACGTTCCATCCTCCTTTTCTTGTGTCTTCTTTTGAGCTAGTACTAATATTAGTAAAGTTTATTAGTACCAATTTTCATCTATAACTAATAAATTATTTAGGAGTTATGTCTTTGTTAAAATCCCAACCGTTTGAAGATGGGATTGCTTAAGTTGAGGTTATGTCAAAATACGAGTATGGATTTGAATTTACTTTAAGGAACCAGTACTGATATTAATAAAATATATTTTTATCAATTTTCTTCAAACTCTAACGTACGATTTAGAAGTTATGACTTAGTTTGCATCTACATAGCATACTGAAAAATAATTATGGGATCGAATAAATTTAGTTTATGTCAAATTAAGCGTATGGATTTAGATCAAATTTATGAAGCCAATAATGACATCAATAAAGTGTTTTGGTACCAATTTTCATCAAATTCCAATTTAGGCGTTATGGTTTTGTTAATATTTCTACAGCTTGAAAATAGGATTGCTTAAGTTGAGATTATGTCAAAATAAGCGTATAGATTTTAAATTAATTTAGGGTACCAGTATTGATATTAATAGAGTATACTAGTACAAATTTTTATCAAATTCCAATGTACGATTTAGGAGTTATAGCTTTGTTTGCATCCACATAGTTCAAAGAAAAAAAATAATAGGATCGAATAAATTAAGTTTATGTCAAATTAAGCGTATGGATTTTAATCAAATTTATGAAGCCAGTACCAATATTAATCGAATATATTGGTACTAATTTGCATCAATATCCAATGAACAGTTTAGAAGTTATGGCTTAGTTAACATTCCTACCGCTTGAAGATAGCATTGCTTAAGTTGAGGTTATGTCAGAATAAACGTATAATTTTTAATTTAATTTAAGGAACTAGTACTGATATTAATAAAGTATATTGTTACCAATTTTAATCAAATTTTAATATACGATTTAGGAGTTAAGGCTTTGTTTCCATCTACATACCTTAAAAGAAAAATTTAATGGGATCGAGTAAACTAAGTTTATGTCAAATTAAGCGTATGGATTTTGATCAAATTTGTTGAACTAATACTAATATTAATAGAATATATTGGTACCAATTTTCATCAATATCCAATGAACAGTTTAGAAATGATGACTTTCTTTGCATCTACATAGCTTGAAGGAAAATTTAATGGGATTTAATAAACTAAATTTATGTCAAATTAAGCGTATGGATTTTAATTAATTTTGTTGAGTCTGTACTGATATTAATGGAGTATATTGGTACCAATTTTTATAAATATCCAATAAACAATTTATGAGTTATGGCTTTGTTTATATACCTACCGCTTAAAGATGACATTGCTTAAGTTTAAGTTATGGTAAATTAAGCGTATGGATTTGGATGAAATTTGCTGAATTTGTACTAATGTAGTACATTGATACTAATTTTCACCAATCTCCAATGCACGACTTAAAATTTATGACTTGGAAATAAAATTAAATAAATAATTTCAAATCAATCCAGCATTGGCCAATTATTTAATTCTATAAGTTTATAAAATATAATATATGAAAACAAAATTTATATATTGTAAATATCATTTATAAATTTATCTATTATTTTCTCTAGGTTTTATAAAAAAAATATTTACATTTAATAAAAATAAAACGCACTAAAGTCGAGAGTTTTTTGCGCCCGAGTTCTATAAATAAATAAATCTTATCTCTTACAAAAGAAACTGTGTATTCAGATTTAATGCATATAGGAATCGTATTTGATTCAGTTTATGTTATAAAGTTGCAAGTGAATGTGGTGTTAGTAATAATTATTAGAAACAATAGAGTTAGTGTGTGCAAATTAATAGCTTTGTATTCGGATTATGATTGATATTGGATTTAATGTGAGAATAAGCTATTGATGAATGGCGAAATATAGGTATGTTTCAATAATTTTGTTCATATTTCTTTTTTTAATAATTATAAATTACATCTTAATATTAATTAAACGCATTTTAATTGTCTTTTATGTTTTAAACTTGTAAAAATTAATTGTAATTACATTACTGATATTGGGGTTTAGGGTAATACTTAATAATGATATAAATTCTTTTCTTATTTTGTTGTTTAACTGATAAATTGTGTTGTTTGATTCAAAACTGTATCGGTATAGATTAATTTCATTCTTTTAGGTAATCGTTTATAATTGTGTTTTGCTAGTTTACTTGACAAATTGTTGTCATAATTTGACAAAAATGAAACAGTTTTTGGACAGTTATTGATATATTTTGAAAGTTTTTAACTGTTTTTTTGATAGTATGCATTTATTTTGACAGAAAATGAGTACAGTTTTTGGCAACGTTTTTGACCTCTCTTTAAAAACCTGTTTAGTGGTAGGTTATAAGGAGATGCATCACTTTTTGGCAGGATTTTCAACAATTTATTTGTGTTGTGTTTGTGGTTGTGGTTGTACTTACAGTTAGTCAAGTCCAGCAGCATCTACTTTATCTTGGAATTTTCATTTACCGTTGCAATTTTTTTTTTATGTAAGCGTAACGCAATTGGCAGCAGCAAGTCTCAAATTTGAGTGCAAAAAGTTGCTCTGCGGGTTGTTATAAGTGAAGAGTAGAGATCTAAGCTAGATTAAGTTTAGATGTGTAGTTTAAGGCAGGATTGCTACAATATAAGTACTATAGAAGTACTAACTTTTGCTAAAAATTTAAAATGATCCAATGTATAGTTTCAAAAATGTTTAGCGTAGTACTAATAGCTGAATATAGAAATTCTTAAAGAACTTGTTTAGCTTGCAAACTTTCTGGAAAAATATTAATCGTATTAAATTTTTTTTAAATTTGCTAAATATTAGTACTATAGTAGTACTAATTTTTGCCAAAGATTTAATTGATCCAATGTATAGTTTCAAAAATAGTCAGCACGGTACTAATAGCTGAATATAGAAATTCTTAGAAAATTTGTTTAGTTTACAATCATTTTAAAAAAATATTTATAGTATTAAATTTATTCCAATTTGCTACACTATTAGTGCTATAGTAGTACTAAATGTTGATAAAGATTTAAATCAATCCAATTTATAATTTCTAAAATATTCAGCACGGTACTAATAGCTAAATATAAGAAACTTTTAAAAACTTGTTTAGTTTGCAAATATTCTGGAAAAATATTCATCGTATGAAATTTATTCAAAGTTGCTAAAATATAAGTACTATAGTAGTACTAACTTTTGCTAAAAATTTAAAACGATCTAATGTATAGTTTCAAAAATATTCAGCATTGTACTAATAGCTGAATATATAAAATATAAAATTTGTTTAGTTTGCAAAAAATCTTTCTAGATGGTAAAGCTCTTGTCTTAACAGAAAGTGGTTTGAGCTTTGGCCTGTAACCGCGTTTGTTTGCCGGTTATTGTGGTAGATCAACAAACAAAAGCTGATCGTCCCAATAACGCCTTGTTTGATGAGGGTGCAGATATTTTTTTTAGTTGCGCGTGACGTTGTACCACCAGGTTTGATTGAGAGTTGTAGATGGCCGCGTTGTGGTGTGCGCATCTTCATTGTTGGATCGCTTTGGCAAAATGTCAGTTTGTAGTTTGCGGTCAATTGTCTGCGAGTATGGCTTTATTGTAGCCATATCTGAGGAATAATTTTTTTCAGTGATTGGAAACGGAGGCAGTTGGTTTATGTTCGGGACTTCTCTCTTTTTTTTTGAGTGGTTTTTCGGAGCGTTGGTGACGGTTTGTTTATAACAAACTATAAGTTTTTGCGTTTACATAGAACGTGGAGTGCACACACACTGTTAACAATTTCCTCCAATTTCTTAGGCTGAGCTTTCGTTTTTCTCTGGTGGAGATGTTGTCCAGGTGTCGTCGATGTTTTGGTTTGTGCACTATGGTTTAGGGCGGGAGTAGTCTGTAAATTAATCATAATTTGGTAGCGCGGCTTTGAATTGTCTGATACTTGTACTTGTACGAAATGATTGTTTCGGCACTGCGAAGGCACATGTTTTGTCTGTGTCATCTCTTGCGCATTAAGTCGTGGGACACGACGCGGTAGTCATACGGCGCATGAGACCCACTTCGGTTATTGGTCGGCTTTCTGCCTGTTCTTCCTCACGTGTTTATAATAAAGTTTATTAATCCAACAGTACAAAAATATACTAATAACAGGATTATATTATATAATTAAATAACTAAATACAAATACATATAAAAATAAAACTAAAACTAAAACATAGAACAACAATGATTTTTTACTATGCATTGATATTCAAATCATGCAAGTATATTAAAAATTCTTTTAATGACATATTAAATGGATCAGTAGTTACATACTTATCAAAATGATAACACATTGATTGAAATGGCGAATTCATATGATGGCAAGTGCGAGAAAATTGATTGTAAAACATATGATCAGAGCGACTATTTAATCTAGGAACATTAAAATTTAATTTGTTAAGGATTGACGAACAGTCTATAATGTTGTGCAGAATTTTATAAATAAATGTTCTTTCCGATATTATTCTTCTAGTAGAAAGCGATTGAAAATCGAACTCATTTAATAATAATTCATATGAATAATTTTGAATTGGATATGTTTTATGAGACTTTAAATAAAAATATTTTAAAATTTTTCTTTGAACTCGTTCTAGCTCATAACTAAACTTTTTCTGAAATGGATTCCAAATAATTGAGCAATATTCAATTTTACTTCTTACAAAAGAAAAATATGCACTTTTTAATGCATCATTAGATTTAAATTGTTTGCAGTTTCTTATAATAAACCCAGACATTTTATTAGCTTGACTAATGATTGATTGTATATGAGAATTGAAAGTAAGTTTTTTGTCAAATTTTATGCCCAAATCTTTAATATCACTCACCCTTTCAATTGCATAGTTATTAATATTGTAATTGTATATAAATTCAGAACGTTTTCTAGAAAATGTAAGACAAAAGCATTTTTTAACATTAAGATTAAGATGGTTATTTTGACTCCATGTATGTAGGGAATACAAATCTTGTTGTAGAGATATTGCATCCTCTTCAGATCTAATTATTTTAAAAATTTTTAGGTCATCTGCATACATTAAAGTGTTAGAGTTAAGAACTTCTAAAACATCATTACAAAATATTAGAAACTATCTACTATGTGCAAGATGTCGTGCACCCTTTTGCTAGTTTGGTGTACATGGGCTGCGTTTGGGGCTTTGCCGCGCTCAACTGCTGTTTAGGTTCAGATTTAGACGGAATGCTCGTTTGTGTTCCTTTCAATGTGTTTAACTTTTGAATCGTCTTATTCGGTGATGTGTGTGATGGTGCTAGGAACTGTTTGGGAGGTAGACCTGAAGTGTACCACTTCTTGGTGATATTCTCTTTTGATTTTTTTTGGTAACACATGTCGGCTGATCGTTTGCGTTTTCTGGTTGCTTTGCTTCTTTGGCCAGTTCTAGCACGTATATTTGGGCTTTTTTAGTCTACTTTAGACGTAAATGTCGGCGTAGCTTAGTTGATCTTGTTGTAGTACCTGGTGTCCATGGCTTATTGCTCTGTGATTTTGTAGCAGATGTAGTGCGGGTCTAGAATTATCATGGTCTACTTAATGGCGTCTTTGACGCATTTGGCTTGGGCCATGAAATTGCCCATCATGAACTTGAGGTGACCCGTCACTTTGGAGGAGTCGTGAGGGGGTGATGAGTGATGAGGATTTGGTCGTTACCATAAGATACAGTGCCGCCGTGTCTTTTGTCCGTAATTGACGGATTTTGCGCCAAGTATCGGTTTGCTATAATATAGAACTGAGCAGTTCTTAGATATTCTGGGTTGCCTTTGATCGCGTCGGTGTGCCGTGACATTTTCCATAACTATGTTGGGGCTGCTGACTGGGTTCACAACTGGTTGGTCGACAAGGTTCTTAAACTGCTTGCGGACCTTGTTATTATGGTCACCTAGATAACTGGTTGTGCTGTCCTCTTTAGAGATACTTCTATATTGTACTTTGTCCATGCGTTTCTGTCGCCGCGTTTTTTTCTGCTTTTTTTTTCTCTTGGTTGGTGGTTTGCGGGATTGTAATATACGCTTCTTTGCTGTACGTTGCTTGCCATTTGTTATCGGCTAGGTTCTGTGATTGCAAACGAAGGCAGCTGATTTATGTTATGTTCAGGACTTGTCCTAGAGTTGTTTTTGGGAGCGTCGAACTATATAAATTCTTGCACATGCGTTTACACAAAACGTGGAGTTCACACAGTTCCACGCCTAAGACTTTGTCTTTCATAGGGAGGGTTGTGGTCGGGCCAGCTTAAGGAGTCGGTTTATGTTTTTTTTTAGTTGATTGATAGTTGCGGTGGTGTTGGACGTCCAACAAAAGTTTTGCTTTTGACAAAACCTGGACGTACTTTCTCAGCTAAATTCATAAACCAAGAAAGCTCCGTCTTTGTTTCTTAGTGTGATTTTTAATCAATTTCAGGTGCGTGGCTTAAGTAATCTACTTTGCCTGTCCCAAACTTGCACTTTTTAACATTGCAATACGACCCGTGATTCTAGAACCACTCTAATACTAGTCATGGGTAGTCTCGGTTGTTGCGTTCATTGTTAGAATACGTATACCATATTAGGACAAATTGGCCCAGTAGTCCCGCTAGTACTTTTGGAAAAATGGCTGGAAGGTTTTTGTGTCCAAATAGCATAATCCTGAACAGGTACGTGCTTTTATCAAGGGTTGTCTTTGAGCGTGATTCTGGGTAGTGGGGTCACTTTGTATTAGAAGTTATTGTCGTGGTTCTAGTTAATTTTGAAATGTTAAAGAATTTATTGTAACGGTTTATCTTTCAGTCGACTGTGATGTGTCTTGTCTTGGAGCTGGATTTATTTCTGTTACCGGCTTAGTTCTGTCGTCGGCGGCAGGAGGCGGCGGCTGACGCCGATTCTTGTCAGGGCAGGTGTTATGCTTAAGAAATTGAGTGTTGATTTCTGTCAAGTTTACCTGGTCGGGTTTATTTTTGCTATCTTCATCGTCTGCGTTTCTATCTTTATCTTTGCTTGAGGTATTTTCTTTGCTCTAACCATCATCTTTGTCCGAGTCGTCATCTAGTCATCGTCTTCGTCAAAGTCGTCACATTTGCTCAAATCACTTCCGTTAGGGTTTAAATGTTCACTTACGAAAGCACTGTTGATGATGTGCACAGCAACGCAAAAAGTGCTCAGCGTGCCTCGTGGAACGTTTTTATTGAACCCTTTGATGTACAATTACCAGTTCTCTAGCTCAGAGTTTTTCTCAGGGTCTTCGTCGGTGAATGGTTTAGGGTCTCGAAGCTTGAAAGGTTTCCAGGCAAGGTAGTCGTCCCAGGTTTCATGTTTGGGATCAATTCTCCACCAACTTCTTCTGCAAATTCTTTGTCCGCGTTCCAGAAGTTTGATCGTGCCATATCTATAAATATATTTTTTACCTGATCAGCAGTACAATGAATATATAGGTATAAAGTTTTTTTGCTGCGAGGGTACTCGCTTACATGTAGCAAAACCTATGTTGTTGATTTTTACATGCTGATTAAAGCTTGTCGAGAGAACGGGTTAGTATGTTTTGGTTGACGAAGTTCCAACAGGTTTATGGAGTTCCTTGTTGACTGGTCTGTACGTGTTGGGGCGCCTTTACTCTAGAGCGTTGGGCGCCAATTGTTACCGGTCTAGTTTTGTCAGTGAAGGCTGACGTCGATTCTTGTCAGGACAGGTGTTAAACTTGAGAAAATGAGTGTATTGTTTTGGGGTTGTGCAATGGAGTTTGTGTTTGTGTTCCCCCTAGGAATGGGAAATGGAAAATAGTCAAGAAAACTGAGCAATACGTGTAGTGGTTACCCTCCAAGGTACCACAAAGTTGCTGGGCAGAGGTCGTCAAAGATAGCTACGCTATCTTGGATCTGCTCGCCAGGTGCGATGCAGCTTAAGTGGTCTGGGGACTGCAAGATTTTGACGGAAGTCGGCTGCGTTACCCACCAGGGAATGGGTCGTCCTGGAACAGGTGAACGTTGGCTTTGCGTGCCGATAGATACAACTCAACAACGTGTTTCGTGATGAAGCAGAGTCAAAGTTTGTGGTTGAGCGATGCGGATGCATTCTCAGGCCACGCCTATGACGGGCCCGCGCTTTGGCAACATTTTGAATTCGGATTTATACCATTTTGTAGCTCCCCTCACTGGTGTGTTTTAAGTGAGAGCTTGTCATGTGGTGCCATCTGGCGGTCGTAACAATTTACTCTATTTTCTTTACTGGAATTGGCTGTATGTTGTTAGCTTGCACCTTGGTAGGAAACTGGTGAAGTAGGTTTTCTACCCAACAACTTTTTTTTGGCTAAGAAAATGGGCAGTTAAGAGCTTATTTGTTTGTTGCATAAGCCTTTTGCACGTTTGCTGACCATTACCTGTTTATCGGGTTAATATTGTGTCTGTTGGGGGTATCGGCATATCCGGTAGATGACCTGACGGTGTTTTTCTTGTTGCACCCTGCGGTTTAGGTCTTGTTTTGGGTACGTCCTTGCTTTAACTTCCTGGTTTTGGGCTGAAACCGCGTGTGTTTGCTTGTTATTGTGGTAGACAAACAAACAAAAGTGAATTGTCACAGGAACGCTTTGAGTGTTGTTTGATGAGGGTGCAGATACTTTTTGTGAGCTCCATTGGGTTTGCTTGCGGTTGGTAGATGGCCGTAATGTTGGATTGTGATTTGAGGTACAATGTCTGAAGGTATGGTCTTAGGGTAGCATTAATTTGTAAAATAAATTTTCTTACAGTATCCGCCTCGAGGTTTTTGCGTTGGCTTTGGGGACAAATACTTCCATCTAGTACATACGTCCGTCATGGTTAGCATAACTTAGTTTTCTCTGAGTAGTTTGGCCGCTTGTGTGCTATCAGCTATTTGCCGTTTTGGCCTATTTTGCATCCCAGGTTTACTTTAAAGACTTTGCTCTTTAAGGGCCATGCTGTGGTCAAGCCAATTTAAGATGTCGGTCTATGGTCTCATTAAATTTTTTAAAACCTGCGATAGTGTCAACTGTCTAATAAAAGTTTTGCTTTGGGTTCGGCATGGCCATCAGCATTCCCGTTATTTTGGAAAAACTTGTGGCGTACTTTTTCAGCTAAGTATATAAGCAGAAGAAGCTCCGCAGTTGTTTTTTAGTGTGATCTTTGATTTTTATTGGTAATCTATCTTTCATTTTGAAAACTCGCACTTGTTTACGTTGCAACATAATATATTTTCTAGAAAGTGGCCGGAGCGTTTTTGAGACCAAATGGCATAACCTTGAACTAGTACGTGTCTTTCCGAAACCTTTGAGCTTGATCTTGGGTAGTGGGGTCATCTCGTCTTGTAGGTCGTTGTCGTGGTTCCAATTTAGTAGTTTCAAAATGTTGAAAAATTTATTGTAAAAGTCTATTTTTTAGTCCACTGTGATGTGTCTCGTCTCGGAGTTGGAATCAGAATGACTTTGTATACAATTAGTCTGATATTTTTGCCCTGCACACCTGTCGTATGTGTAAGTTGTGTTTGGTTGTTTTTTTTTTGTGGGGGGTAATGGTTTTCCACGGGTAGTTTCCCAGTATTTGTAGCTGCCGGATACAAGTGTGGAGTGAAGAGTGTATCACCACCTCCTTCAATGTGACTCCCGGTTGGGAGTATGTCCCAGGGTTCGGGCTAGAGTCGGCTGTTTGATGATTTGGGAACCTTGATTCCGGCTGGTACGTCGTCCAATTTATTATAGAGTCTTCATAGGCCGTGGTCGAATAGCGGGTCGTTGTGAAGCCGGGAAGACTTTGAAGTTTTCCCGGTACTGTCGTTGGTGTGGAAGTATGCTATTGGAAATTATCAGAGGTTGTTGCGTTGTATTCTCGCTTGTGGTCTTGATTGAAGTGAGCAGCTTGCATGTTGAACGGACTCAACTGATTTCTCTCCAGAAAAAATCACAATTTATACTTTCTTCCGCGTGGGGGGTACGTGGTCAATTTTGAATGGTTGGATGATGCCCCGTTCCTTGTCGGCATTAAATTCGGATTTTTTTTTATACCAGTTTACAGTTTTGACTGTTGGTGTGTCTTAGGTGAGAGTTTGTCAAGTAGCGCCACCTGGCGGCCGTAAGATTGTTTCGCAAATCATTGCCACAAATACACGGACCGCTAATAGGACACTGTTTACCTTGCTAATAGGCCTCAAGATGGATCACGGCGTGCGCATTCCATTTTTGGATTATTATTATATCTACGAGATAAGCTTTATATTCTAACAGATGGAAAATCTACCTTTCAACGGCTGATATGTAATCGAGTATCAGTAGTATTGAAGCCGGTGTACCACAAGGCAGTGTTGTGGGACCATATGTAGAAACAAATGCACGACCCTTTACGCTGACAATACTGCTTGTTTTTCTGGGTCATTAAATTGGTCATCAGGAAAGTGTAACCGCAGCTGCTAGAACGTGAGCGTTACTATAATAAGTGGCACATCAAAGTTAATACCCACAAATGACCAGCTTTGTATAATTTTATTGATCTACTAACGATTTGGTTGCTTAAACGGTATTCTATTAACAGTTGATGTATTGATTATACTACAAGGAATTATTTGTTTGCTTAATAAAAAGTAAATAAATCTTTTCCGGTCAATTTTTTTATGTGTTTAGAGTTGGGTATGTAAATAAATAATGGCTTCTTTGATCCAAAATATTTAAACGTATTCAATCAACTCCAAATAGCTTTATGTTACCTCCATCACCAAACACTCTCATTCTTTTATAATAAATTAATTAACATAAGTTTACAATTTATATAAAAATAAAGCAAGAAAATGCTTAATAAAATTTACTTATATTATGTTTCTTTTGTTTCAGATAAGTTGAATGTAAGAGGGGAAAATCAGCGTCCACATCACGTAAGCAATTAATTACCTTTGTTTATAACTTCTTCAAATCTTCTTCGGCACTTCTTTGTTATATTCTGTAGCTTTACCACCCATCATAAATTATTTAAAACGGGTATATGGCATAGAATCCCCCTTCCAATAACTTCATCACCGCTTTTATTTTTTGCATCCGTTTTATATTCAGCACAGAGATTTTTACAATTACTTACAAAGCACGTAGCTAATTTTGCCAAAACTTAATTAAGACAAAAATAAATGATATCTCCCCTAACAACAATTAGCATTATCTTTTTAGCGCAAACCAATTAATATTAATGTTGACCTATAAAAAAAATTGATAAGAAAAAAGGAGTAGATTTAATAGTATTAGTATTCAAATAAGAAGTTTTGTTGATATCTGCTGAGGGACATGATATGCATACATTATTTTGTTAATCCCTCAGGGTTACATTCAATTTGAGTTAGGCTAATGGGGCCCGTTCATTTTTATTACTGAGGAAATAAAAGCGGCTTTAACTATGGGGCCGCTTTAATTGCTATTAATTCTTTAAATAATTTCAAAACAAATTTAATTAAAGACGAGTTGGATTATAAAAGTATCAGTTGGTTGCAACATAAACTAGAATCTAATATAAAAATCTTATAGTTAATGAAAGTCGTAAACTATTTGATTTTTTTAATGTACTAAAAGTTTTGCTACTGATATAATTGGCGCGGACAATCAATTACGAAGATATTAATATTATGGGCTCATAAATAAAGTTATAAAACCCGTCCGCGGGATGCCTGGATGTGGGGTGCGAGAATGTATCGGGCGCTGAATTGAATAAGGCCAACTTTCCCTATAAATCACTCAGGATTATAGTTTTATGAGGTTATGATTAGCTGCGGAGCTACGCGATTTCTTTCTACCCGCTACTGGTGCGAATTAAATAAAAGTTAAAAGTTGATTTATACGCGTACTTGTGAACTTTTCTCTGGGGTTGTTTTGGTGCTAGTTTTTAATTCATCAAAATGCGATTCGCTAGTGGAACGACGTGTGTTAAGTGTGTGTCGGCGAGAGTAAAAATTGCATAAGAATGTGTGTGTCGCGTTGCTATAAATCATGCGCAATTTTTTTCTTTTCTTGCTGTTGATGTTGATAGGGGTGAAATGTTGTGTTATGCGTCACATGGCCTACATATGAGGCTTTACTATGAAACTAGGGGAGGCTTGATTAATTGCTATTAAATTATAGTCATTACTAGAGATGCTTCCAGACTAAAGACTTCATATTAAGTAAACCACATTGTGTCATTAGTGGTAAATTTCTGAGTGAAAATTCATTTTTATGGAAAAGTCAGATACTGTTATCGCAAGCAGCATAATTTTTAAACATTATGGGAGATTGTTTATCTTTAATAATAACTTAATTTATCTTAACTATTAAACCTTTTTTTTTTTACGAGTAGCAATTCTAATATTTGTTTCATGTTTATTTAGTGCAATAAAAGAAGTTAAAAATATTTATAGGTCCTGAATTGATAACAACTTATTTGTTAAACGACAAAACAGTTATTGTAATTGAATTGAATTAGTCAAAGCAACCAATATAGCAGAAAATTGATTTTAAGATGTGTTGACATTGACATCTCCGATTTTGCCAAATTTTGTATACACGTTTAGGGTATCAAATTTTTACGATTCTTAAAATTTTCGATTTCTAGGCGCAATACAGTGTAAATGGCAGCCATTTTAATTTTTAAGAATATTTTGTCTCCTTTCAGTTTTTGTGATGTAAATAAGCAAAAAATAGTCAACAACCATATTCAATAAGCCTTTGGTTTTTTGAAATTTCTTGCGAAAAATGGGAAAAATACCATTTGATTGAAAATGATACTTATGGATTCGCTTGCTCTAGGGTGAAATATAATACATAATTGCTAAAAATGTGTTATTTTTAAGGTATTTTCTTTGGATTTTTTGTAGCTTTACTAATTTTTCGACTTCCAAATCATTTCGGTGGATAAAGAGAGAAGTTATAATTTTTATATTTTAGAGATCAAACTCCGGATTGTTAGCGTGCTATTCTAACGCTACTTCGGTGATGCAAAAATCTCCGTTTACGCAATTGAGTTTTAAGCATTCTTCTAGAGGTTGAGATGAGGCTTAAAAGGTGGTTTTGTTTTTTTCTTCTTTTTGTTTTGGGTAGCTACGGTGGTCTAATCAATTGCGGTGTTCGTCTGGTGGTTTTTGGTTAAATCTGAGTTTAATGAAATTGGAATACAATTTTTCCAGGATGGTAGTTGTGGTTTTGCTAGTTCTAACTAGTGGTCGAACACTTTGACTTGGATGATATCGGAGCCTTGCTAAGACTGAGGTTATTTAACATCTTTGCCATATTTTGATTTATTTATGTTTACTTGCGGTTTTGGTGAGCAATTTGGTATTAATTAATTGATAATTTCAAGGTATGTAGATGCAAACAAAGCTGTAACTCCTAAATCGTACATTAAAATTTGATAAAAATTGGTAACAATATACTTTATTAATATCAGTACTGGTTCTCTAAATTAAATTAAAATCCATACGCTTATTTTGACATGACCTCAACTTAAGCAATGCCATCTTCAAGCGGTAGGGATGTTAACGAAGTTTTAACTCTTAAACTGCTCATTAGATATTGATGCAAATTAGTACCAATATCAGTACTGACTCCATAAATTTGATTAAAATCTATACGATTAATTTGACATAAACTTAATTTATTCGATCTTATAATTTTTTTTCTTCGAACTATGTAGATGCAAACAAAACCATAACTCCTAAGTCGTATATTGGAGTTTGATAAAAATTAGTACCAATATACTCTATTAATATTAGTACTGGTTCCTTAAATTAAGTTAAAATCCATACGCTTTTTTTGACATAACCTCAACATAAGCAATCCCATCTGCAAGCGGTTGAGACATTAACATAGCCATAATTCCTAAATTATTGATTGGATTTTAACAAAAATTAGTACCAATACACTTCATTGATGTTGAAATAAGCTCCATAAAATTGATCAAAATCCATACGCTTAATTTGACATAAACTTAATTTATTTGGTCCAATAACATTTTTCCTTCAAGCTATGTAGATGCAAATAAAGCCATGATTCCTTAACGTTTCATTGGATATTGATAAAAAAAAATTAAATTTACTTCATTAATATCAATACTAGCTCACCTTGGTGGTGTGAGGAACTCGACCGGCTTAAGGAGACTGCACGGAGATCCTTCAACAGAGCAAAAAACTCAAAAAACCAACCAGACTGGATGTTATACAAAAATTCTCAGAAAGATTATAAAAAACGCATACGTCAACGTCAACGGGAAACTTGGAGATCTTTTTGTGATGATGTTGAAAACACCTCAACTGCTGCAAGGTTGAAAAAAATCTTGTCCAAAGACTCTCAACAGCAACTGGGTTGCCTGAAACGAATTGACGGCTCATACACAGCCAATCTATCGGAACAACGGAGATACTTCTAGAAACTCACTTCCCAGGTTGTACCGCCCCGGAACAAGTCTGGTCCGACATTACAATTCCAGCTCCATCAGAAGAAGACTGGGTAGCTGCTCGCCAGCTAGTTGAAGAAGTGCGTATAGCATGGGCAATTAAATACTTCTCTCCGTATAAAGCGCCAGGATTAGATGGAGTCTTTCCTGCTATTCTACAATAGGGCAAAGATATCATACTAACTCACCTGGCAAGAATCTATAGTGCATGCATTGCTTTTCAATACATACCTATTGCATGAAGGGAAGTAAAAGTTGTATTTATACTAAAACCAGGGCGTAACGATACACTCTTGCAAAATTCTATCGCCCAATCAACCTCACGTCTTTTCTCCTGAAGACATTAGAACGATTGTGTGAAAGATCAATTTGGGAAACGGCTTTTATTACTAAGCCAATACACCCCGAACCAAAATGCATACACTCAAGGAAGATCTACCGAATCGGCTCTACATCTTGTAACGGACCGAATCGAAAGATCATTAAGAGACAAAATGTCTACTTTGGGCGTATTTATAGATATTGAAGGCGTTTTCGATAAAACCACTTTTAATAAAATAGAAACTGCTCTTGCAACACATGGTGTAAACCCCACAATTAGTGGATGGATAAAACACATGTTAGAAAAAAGAGCCGTTACAGTTAATGTAGGGAATTCGACGGTCAGGAAAGTTGTTGCTAAAGGATGTCCCCAAGGAGGTGTATTACTACTCAATGATCATGGTTTCTACACAATTGGTTATGCAGATGACATAACAATCCTACTAAGCGGTAAATTCGAAAGCATACTCTGTAACTTGATGCAAGAGGCTTTAAGAATAATCGAAAATTAGTGCGAAGACCAGGCTCTTACGGTCAACCCTTTGAAAACCGAACTGGTTCTCTTCACAAAAAAAGGAAGTTGCACATGTTTTTGCGATCTTCAAAACTTGTAATTTTGAAGTCGCAAAAAATCGCTATCACCCTATGTTGATTTTAGTCAAAACTTCAGTAAATACTCTTCAGACCACAAGAAAAAAAGTTATTTATATGAAAAATAAGAAAACATAATTTTGCAATTTTGCAAAATTCACGGATTTTTTTAAAATAATGTTTAAAGTTTGACTGCTTTAACATTAATTATTAATTTACATGCAATAAGGAATATTTTGAGCCTGGACTTTTCTATCTTATTTTTTAATATTAAAAAAATCTTGATAATGCCCGATAAACCATTTTTCGTATAGATAACTTTTTTTCTTGTGTTTTGAAGAATATTTTGGAACCTGAAAAATACAAGTTTTGAAGACTGCGAAAACATGAGCATACTTCCTGCATCAAAATAGTGGTGTATACGTATTGATTCTATGAGTCTTGTTATCACTTTAAACAGAGATGAATCACAAAAAAATCTAGACTTTGTGGATAAAATTTTGTTAAGATTTGACAAAATTAGAATAATTTAAAGAAAGCAAAATTTTGCGATTTTGCTAATTTTACAGTTTTTTTTGGAATAATTGAAGCTTAATATATCAAAATGACTGCTACAATTTTAAACAAAAAAATATAGGTTTGAAAGTACGTGGAATAAGGAATAATTTGAGCCATTCTGAACTTTTTTATCATTTTCTAGAAGCTTAACAATTGAGATACAAAATAAGCTAAAAAGACGTTTTATTATAACATTTCTAACCTTCAAATGTGTGCCATTTTGAACTAGCAAAATTTTGGAAATTTAATTTTTATCATCCATATTTTGATCCCTGAAAATTTGAGCAATATCTAAGAAGTCGACTTTTTTAAATTGGTCGAAAAGTAATGGAATTACGTATATGTATTATTGGTTGCACTATTTGAACATGTGTTATTATTTGCTGTTATTCAGGATTTTTTATTGTTATAGTAATAAAATTCATTTTTTTTATTATAACAAAGTTTGAATATATTTATAATCTACTTTAAGAATTATTTCTTATTTTATTCCAAATTGTTGTAGATTTTAACCTCTAACCAGTGTTTAATAAAGAATTTTATAGCGAAGCTATTAGCAAATGAGAATTTTTATGAAAAATACAATTTTTTTAATTAAATTTAAATAAGTTGAATCAAACATATTAAATTGCAAGGCATTTTTACATTAGTTCGTAATTTGCAATTTAAAATGAACAATGAAAGGCATGAATAAGTAATTTCTTAAAAAAAAAATTAATTAAAATTTATTTTGGTTTTATGCTCTAGAAAACAATTACTTAAGTATCAATATGTTGATAATTATTAAAGTTATTTGCGAAATTAAATATTAATAATAATTGGATGCGCGCGTCAAAATTTAGTTTAACGCGTTGCTCGCATGTAGCGCTCCGGCAAATTTGAGCGAATCCTTTAGTTTAGAAGACGACCACGTGTGAATATATTCAGGGCGTGTTATTGTGTCTTTTTTTTTTTTTTTTTTTTTTTTTTTTTTTTTTTTTTTAGGACGTAGTGAGTTGTTTGGCTCTCAACAAGTGGCCCTTAAGAATAACTTACGCATGGTAATACCTTCCGGTTTTCTTCTCTGCGCAAATCCTGTTGTTTTAATGTCCCTGTCTAAACTAACCTACTTTTGGTGCTAGTTTGAGGCGGGCTGGTTTTTGCTTCGCGGATTTTCACGCATCATCTGCGGCACGCATGCTGTCCCCGGCCCCTCTCTCCCTATAGCCCCTACCTTTGTCTGTCTCTTTATATTCTTCTATTGTCAAACTCTTCAATTTTTTTTTTTTGTACACTTGTTGCAAAGTTTTTTAACGCCCTCCATTTATTTTCATCTTTTAAGCATTTGTTAATGATTGTTCTTTTATCCACTTTGCTTTCTAGTATATATTCTAGTTTTTTTCTATCTTCCTCCCACGCCTCGCATTCTACTAGAGTGTGTTCTGCGTTATCGTGTGTTTCTTCCTGACAAAATGTACACCTTTCTTCTTCATTTATTTTTTTAATTTTTGCAAGAATTTTCCAAATGCTCCGTGCCCGGTCAGTATTTGTGTTGTATAATAACACGTCTCGGGTTTCTTCTCTACCCATTCTTTTATGTCTGGGATTAATTCTCTCGTCCATTTCCCCTTTTCTCCTGTATCCCATTTTCTCTGCCATCTTTCCATAGTCTTCTCTCTTGCTCTTATCTTTGCTTCTTTTTTACTCGTTCCTTCTTTTACAAGTTTTTTTATTTCTATTCTTTCCTCCACCATCATATCCGCGGGAGGTGTTGCCGCAATTACCTCTACTGCCTCTTGTGACACTGTTCTGTAAGCTCTACAAATCCTTAGCGAGCTTGCTCTTGTGGCTCCTCTTACTTCCTTTCTGTTTTTCTTTGTTTTCATGGCTTCTCCCCATGTTTCTGCGGCGTACAGCAATTTGCTTCTTGCTGCCGTTGCTATTAGCCTTCTGCTTTCTTCTCCTGGACCTCCGTTGTTTGGCATAAGTCTACCAAGCTTTCTCTCAATTTCCTTTGTTCCAATGACCGCTTCCTTAACCTGTTCATTCCATCCCTTTGCTTCGAGTGTCACTCCAAGGTATTTGATTTTTTTCCCTATGGTTATCTCTTGATCTCCCACCTGTATCTTACCTGTTCCTCTATTATTCCTCTTAGTCGATAGCCATGCCGCCTCAGTTTTTTGTGTTGCTAGTTTTAAGCCCTTACTTCTCATCCATATTTGTATCATATCAATTGCCAGCTCTAATCTTCCTTTTAGTACTTCTATTTCTACGTCTCTACCTACTACTGCTATGTCGTCCGCAAATGCTGTTATTGACACGCCTTCCGGCATCTTCATTCGAAGTAACTCGTTATAGACAAGGTTCCACAGTTTTGGTCCCAGTGCTGAGCCCTGCGGTACCTCTCTAGTAAGTTTGAATCTTCCATTTTTGGTCACTAGATTTCTGTCCTGTAAGTAGCTCCATATAATCTTGATTGTTTTTCTGTTCAGTTCTTTCTTCTTTGCCGCCTCTATAATTGCTGCCCATGATACGCTATTAAACGCGTTCTGTATGTCCAACGCTATCATTACACAGTGTTGTCTTTTCCTCTGCGTTCCGCTGTTTGCTTCTTTTGCTATTGCTTTCACTTTTTCAATAGCTCCTAAGGTTGTTTTTCCTTTGGTAAATCCGTATTGTTCTTTTTCCCATCCTCCTTTTTCTTCTATTTCTTGTTCTATTCTCCGTACAATAACTTTTTCCATTATTTTAGCCAGTGTGTTGATTAAACATATTGGTCTGTATGATGTTGCTTTTCCTGCTTCTTTTTTTTTCTCAATCAGTACCAGAGTGGCTTCTTTCCAACATCCTGGGAAAGTTCCTTCTTTTAGGCACCTGTTGATTATTTGAGTTATTTCTATCTCGTTTCCGTCTAATGCTGCTTTAACAATCTCTGTTGTTATTTCGTCCGGACCTGGTGCTTTGTTGTTAGGCAATTCTTTTATGATCTCTTTGATCTCTTCCACTGTTGCCATAACTGTTGCTTCTTCTTCTTTTGTTTCTGGTTCTTCTACTGGTTCTCCCTTTGGAAATAGTTTTTTAATTATGACCTCTTCTTCTTCGTCTTCTTTTAAGCAGATTCCTTTTGTTCTTCCACCCAATTTGTCCATCACTATTTTGTACGGTTTTCCCCAAGGATCCCCATCTATAGATTCTATCATTTCTTTCCAGCATCTTTTTCTGCTATCCCTAATTGCCTTTTTTAAAATTTTTCTGTCGTTTTTTAGTTTCTCTTCTATTTTCTCTGTGTTCTCTCCTCTTCTTCTCAGCCTTTTGATTTTCCTCGCTGTTTGTATTGTGTTTTTCCTGCATTCTTTTATTTCCTCACACCACCAGTATGGTCCTTTTCGTCCGCCTTCCCTGTACCTAGGAATTGCTTCCTCCGCCGCTTTTCTCAGTTTTTCTGAGTACCTCTCGCATCTTTTCTCAATATTTTCGTTTTCTGTCACTTCTTCTGTTTCCATGCCTCTCTTTATCTTTTCTTTGTCCATTCTTCTTACGTTCCATTTACCTTCTCTTGTGTGCTCCTGTTTTCCTTTCTCCTTTGTATTGTATTGTATATGTTTATGTAGACTCAGTGATTCTTCTTCAGTCACGGTCCATTCATTTATTATTTTTGCCATTTCCCACGTTGCTATGGTGATGTCAATATGCGATTTTGAGCTTCCTCTTACAAACGTCGGTTTGTCTCCATTGTTGCAGATTGTAAGATTTAACCCTGCTATCATCTCCTCTAAGATTTTTCCTCTTAAATCGTTCTTGTAGCCTCCCCATCTCGGTGATTTTGCGTTGAAATCTCCTCCTACAATAATTTTTTTGTTTTTCTGTTTTCTTAAACTTCTTTCTAATTCTTCTATCCACTCTCGATAGTATTCCAGACCGCAGTTTGGGCTGATATAACAGCTGTATACTATCATGCTTTGTACTTCTGCCCACACTATTCCTTCTTTTGGTGTTCCCCATCTTTCCACCTTGTCCCTACACTTCCCCCTAGCTAAAATTGCTGCATCTGTTCTTTTGTCTCTTATCCACTTACCATTTAGTTTGTTTTTATTAGGTTCACTCACTAGCACTAGGTCTATTTCCTCTCTCTCCGCTGTTGCTATTAGTAAATCGTGAGCCTCTCTTCCCCTCCCTATGTTTATTTGTATAAACTTATACATTATGTGATACTATTTTTTCCTCCTGTTCTCTCCAGTTATCTGGGTTGTTGTCCTCCATATTCTTCTTTGTTTTCCTCATTTCTTTTTTCTTTGTAGCTGGACATCTTTTCTCTCCCGTTCTGTGTCCTAATACTTTGCATTCAATGCAGTATTCTTTGTTTCTGCATTCGGCAACCTGATGTCCCTCCTTTCCGCATTTTATACATAGCGAAGACCTGTCTTCCCCATTGCATTCTGCCGCTACATGTCCTTTCCTCCAGCATTTATAACATTTTCTTTCATTTGCTTTAACTTTCTCTACTCTGCATCTTATGAGTCCTATGTTTATTCTTCCTTCTCCTATTATCTGTTCTGCTATTTTTTTGTCCATTTTGACTATAGCGGTTTGTATTTCTCTATAACCTTTCTTTATGGAAATTATTGTACTTCCTTCTGTGTTCACTTTGTTCATAATTTCTTCCAGTATTTCTTCTCTCTTAATTTCCGGGCTAATATCTTTGATTATCACCAGTTCTGTAGTTTTGTTGCTGGCTTTTCGTACATTGCAGCCTTCCATTCCATTTTTAATTTTTTCTATCTCTTTCTCCGTCTCATACCCTTTGTAATTAGTAACAACTCCCCTTTTTTTGTTTCTCTTACCTCCTTGAACGTAGATCCTTTTATCTGGGTTTTTGCCTGTCTCAGCAAATCTGCATATGTGACACCTTGTTTGCTCACTACTATAGCACCTGTTTCCGTACCTGTTTTTTTTTCTCTATGTGTCTCCGCTACCTGTCCCTGTGTTGGCACGCACAGTCTTATTTTTGTGTTAGTTCTTCTTCCTGCTATTTCCATATTTTTTTTTGCATCTCTTGCCGTAATTCCCGTTGGTATTGGTATATTTATTTCTTCAATACTTAATGTTTTTGTTTTGATAAGCATTTTTTCGATAGCTATTAGTATCTCCTTATTCCCTGCCGTTTCGATTTTCTGCTTAATGATGTGTACTTTTCCCACATTTTTTCCGCTTAGATTTTTAACTATTTCTATATATCTTCTCCTTCTTCCTCCATTAGTTCAGGGTATTTTTTTTTTGCTTGTTGTAAGATACCACCTTCTTTGCCTATTTCCTCTTTATTTATTAAAAGTCCTGTATCCATTTCCTTTCCCATTATTGGGTTTTTTTTTTCCACGTTTACATATTTATAGTCTGTATCTCTCCATTCTTTATTTATAATATTTTTTATATCCTCTTCATTATCCACTTTTATTATCTCCTCGTCCGAGATGAAATGGTTTATACGGTTTTCTTCCCTATTATCTCCAGTTTCCATTGTCTGTGTCGACATTTCTATACCTATTTTTGTTTTATTTTCATTCTCCTGTTCTTTTTTTTGGATTTCTTCAAATTCCATTCTCTCCATATTTGTTTCTAGTTGATTCGCCACCTTTTTAATTTCCAGTTTAGTGGTTGTACACTCACTGGTTAAGTTTTTTAACTCTCTAATTAATTTCCCCATTATTTGGATTGTTGTGGGGTTATTTGCTCTCTTCGCCTCGTTGTTACCTCCTGGCGAATCTATTTCTCTCCCTCTTTTTTGATTCGTTTGACCTAATTCTTTATCTGTTTTTTTATCCGGCGGTGTTCTTTGCAACATCCCGCTTTTTAAAAATGCATTCATCTTCGTTTTTTGACCCTTGGCCTAGTTTCACTTTTAATTAATATCAAATTGCTGTTTCCGCGTTTGTGTTTTATTATGTAACACTAGACGTGTCGCGCGTCACGACACGAGTGTGTTTTAAAACACGACCGCACCTTTATTTTTTAATGTGTCCTTATCACAGTTTTACACTTTTTTGAACTTTCACAATAAACTTTTCACCTTTCCACTGTTTGTTCTAATTCACAGAATTTTTTAATTTTTTAAATAACGTAGATTATTCACCATTATTTAAATCGCCTTTATGCACATTCGCGAGCGCGTCCGTTCTCAGTCGGACATTGACCGCGACTAATTTAGTTGTTAAATCCAATTAAAATTATAGACATATCAAACAAATTGAGCAAATGTTAAATCTCAACGTTTTTCAAAATTTGTTCAATATATATTATTGGTTGCACTATTTGAACATTTATTATTATTGCAGTTTACATTTAAGAGCAGGGAATTTTTACATTAGTTCGTAATTCGCAATTTAAAATGAACAATGAAAGGCATAAATATGTTATTTCTTAAAAAAAAAAAAAAATTAAAATTTATTTTGGTTTTATGCTCTAGAAAACAATTACTTAAGTATCAATTCCAGAAGTTATTTGCGAAATTAAATATTAATAATAATTGGATGCGCGCATCAAAATTTAGTTCAACGCGTTGCTCGCATGTAGCGCTCCAGCAAATTTCAGCGAATCCTTTAGAAGACGATCACGTGTGAATATATTCGGGGCGTGTTATTGTGTTTGCATGGGTAAAGCATTGTTATAGTCATATTATAATATTATTATAGTAAATAATAACATTTTTTGAGGCAATGCTCTATGCAGATTGCTATAAGTAAGCAAGACACGAGTATATATTGCTAGCTAAAAAAATAAAACACAAAAATTTTAAAAATAAAAAAAATAATTTTAAAATGTAATTTTTTATTTTGTTTGATTGACAAAAAAACTAAAATTATTAAAAATTATAAAAATTGTAAAAAAAATCAAAATTAATTTTTTTTTTATTTTGTTTAATTGAAAAAAAAAATTACAAGAAATTGTCGTTCTTGTTACATATATTGCTTGATAACAAGATTACTATCTAGCAAAATCTTCTTTATTGCGCGTTTTACAGCTATTTTACATAGCACCAGACGGCTTATTAGGCTTCTTCTAAATCGCCCCGGTGGATAAAAAGCAGAACGAACACTACAAAACACGCATACAAATACAACATTGGAATATGCCGATGCGACCACCTCTGTCTATTGTAGAACTCCTTCCATCGTTTGTTCGTTTTCTCTTCAGGCGGTTTTTTGGCGCGTTTTATTTTATATTTTAGTTTTTTTTTAATCATATTTAAGTACGGGTAATTCCACTATAGTTTGGACAATCGGCCCACATCAATATTTCCAATTTTTCTTAAATTGTACACATGTTTGGGGTACCAATATATGACAATTTCTAACATTTTATATCTCAAGGTGCAATACAGTGTAAATGGCGGCTATTTTAATTTTTTAGGAATATTTTATCTTCTTTCAGTTTTTGTGCTGTAAATAAGCTAAAATTATTCAACAATCATATTCAAAAGAGTGTATATTATAGGAAATTTTCCGTAGAACACGATCCTGCCGTTGGTTTCCAAAATTTCTTGCAAAAAAAAGAAAATTACCATTTTATCAAAAATTTGATATTTTTGATTCCACTACACCTGGAAACTTAAAGTTTGAATATGGATACTCTTGAAACATAGTACTTCTGATTCCAAAAATTTAAAAAAAACTGGATTTGCTTGCCCTAGGGTACAATATAACACATAATTGCTAAAAATGAGTAACTTTTAAGGGATTTTAATCGGATTTTCCGTAATTTCACTAATTTTCCGGTTTTTTTAGGAAAAATTTAAAAAACGGACAATATTTTTTTGGAAGATTATGATACTTGAAAATTAATGACATTTTTTTTATACAATAATTCTTACTGGTTGCAGAAATTTAATTTAATGATCACATAATTCAATCAATTTCAAATGCTTGTGAATAAAAAAAATACAATTATTTATTAAATTTAAATATGTTTAAAATTTTTAACCGCAGTATACAATTGCTAACAGTAGTTTTTGTTATTATTTTTTATAATAGTTAATGTTTTATAATTACTGTTATTAGCGTACAGATACAGCGTATGAGGTTCTGTTAAGGGTAGATAAGGGATCAACTAGTTATAGATTGTTATATTTGTTGATTGAAAAATTTGATAAATCTATACTTTAGAGAAAGAGACTTAATTACACGATGGCTGGGGAAGTTTTTTTTGTTATAAAATGCCAAAAATAAGAAAATCGGGCATAAAATATAATAAATATTGTTAAAAAGTACCAAAAATCGACCATAAAATTGTTGAAAAATAAAAAATTCTACTCATAAAACGTAAAAATTAGCAAAATCCGGCTTAAAAGCGTCAAAATAAAGTCAATTTTATAAAATTTAAAAAAATGCAAAACAAAATATTAATATACCAATTCAAACTTAAATTTTGTTCAAAAACTTAGGCCACAAACACTTGAGCGGGGTGGGTGGGCAACACTAATCCAAACCACACGTCTACAAAATATAAACTTTGATCAAAGTTTTTTTATTAAACTTTTGGGTGGGTGGATGAGCAATGTTTGTAATCCAAGTTGGGTAGGCAACACCAATCCAATCCACACGGCCAAAAAGTTTAAACTTTGTTCCCGTCCACCCACCCAAGTGTTTGTGATTCAAGTGTTTGATATCAAACACTTGGGCGGGTGGGTGAGCAACACTAATCCAAACCACACGTCCACAAAACTTAAACTTTATTTTCTGTCCACCCACTCAAGCGTTTGTGATTCAAGTTTTTGATCACAAGCACTTGGGCGGGTGGGTAGTTAACAAAAATCTTTACACTTCCATAAAATTTAAACTTGGATCACAAACACATGGGCGGGTAAGTGGGAGACACCAATCTAAACCACACGTCCATAAAATTAAAACTTTGTTCCTGTCTACCTACCCAAGTGTTTGTGATCTAAGTTTTTGATCACAAACACTTGGCTGGGTGAGTGGGCAACACTAATCCAAACCACACACCCACAAAATTTAAACTTTGTTCCCGTCCACCCACCCAAGTGTTTGTGATCCAAGTTTTTGATCACAAAGATTTGGACGGGTGGGTGGGCAACACCAATCTAAACCACACGTTCATAAAATTTAAACTTTGTTCCCGCCCACCCCCTCAAGTGTTTGTGATAAAAACTTGGATCACAAACACTTGAGCGGATGGGTGGGCAACTTAAAACCAAACTACTGGTGCACAAACTTTGTTTCCGCTTGCCCATCCAAGTGTTTGTTTTCAAAAACTTGGACCACAAACACTTGGGCGGGTAGGTAGCAACACCAATCCAAAACACACGTCCATAAAATTTAAACATTGTTCCCGCCCACCCACCCAAGTGCAATAGCAAAAATCTGGTCATAAACTGTGGAAAGTAGAAAAATTTATTCAAATATTGTTAAACAGCTCAAATTTTTTTCTTATAAATAGCAAAATCTGGCCTATAACGTCAAAAATAACAAAAATCCGGCAATGAAATATCAAAATATTGTCAAAAACACCAAAATCCGGCCACAAAACTGCAAAATCCGGCTATAAAAAATCAAAATATTGTTAAGAAAAATTTAAATCTGTCCATAAAATGTTAAAAAGTTTAAATTTTAATTACAAAATGTCAAACATAACAAAATCTGGTCATAAAATATCAAAAATACGTTAACAAAACAAAATCCAGTCATAAACTAATTAAAATGTAAAAAAAAAATATAAAACCCCAAAAGTTAATCAAATCCAGTTATAAAATATCAAAATATTGTTAGAAATAGCAACATATTCACAAATAGTAAAATATGGCCATAAAGTATAAAAATATTTTCAGAAAACACCAAAATTATTTTAAAACTAATTAAAAAATTGTAAAATCCATTTATAAAAACTTAGAATATTAAAAAAAATAACAAAAATCCGACCTAAAATATTTGCAAACTGCAAAATTCTGTTCATAAAATGTCAAAAATGACAAACCCAGTTTTAAAATAACAAAAATTTGTTAGAAACAACCAAAACCCGGCAGAAGAACTTGAAAAGTACTAAATCCGGCATAAAATTTTAAAAAATATTAAATCCAGCCATAAATTTTTAAAAAGTGTAAAAATCTTAATAAAGTTTCAAAAATAGCAAAATCAAGCTATAAAATGTGAACAATTTTGTTAAAAAAAAACAAAACCGGCTACAAACTCACAAAAGTGTACGATTCTATTTACGAAATGTCAAAAATAGCAAAATCCAAGTTTTGAAATAGTCGTCGAGAAGGCCCTCCTGCATGCTTCTACAATACAGACCTTTGCTTACTAATTACAAGTACAAAACACCTCAATTTTTTTCTTATAAATAGCAAAATCTGGCCTATAACGTCAAAAATAACAAAATCCGGCAATGACAAAATATTGTCAAAAAACACCAGAATCCGTCCAAAACCTGTTCAAAAGTGATTTTATTATCAAATCTTTAAAAATGCAAAAAATATCAAAATAATTGTTAGAAATAGCAAAAATCCGGTCATAAACTGTTAAAAAGTGCAAAATTCTATTCATAAAATGTCAAAAGTAAAAAATCAGTTTTTGAAACATCAAAATATTGTTAAATAGCTTTGAAACTTGGTCATAAACTGTTAAAAACGTAATTTCTTTAATAAAATCTTAAACAAATAGCAGAATCCGGCCTAAAATGTTAAAAATATCAAAATCCGGCAATAAAATATCAAAATATCGTCAAAAAACACCAAAATCCGGCCATCAAATTTTAAAACTACAAAATCCGGCTATAAAGAATTAAAATACTGTTAGAAAAAATCAAAATTAAAAACTGTTAAAAAGTGTAAAATTTATATTACAAAATGTCAAAAATAGCTAAATCTGGTAATAAAATATTAAAATTACGTAAGAAAGAAACAAAATGCAGTCATAAACAGTTAAAAATGTAAAAAAATTATAAAACCCCAAAATTAACTAAATCCGGCTATAAAATATCAAAATATTGTTAGAAATAGCTATAATCTGTCAAAAAGAGTTGAATTCTAGATATAGAATTTCATAAATAGCAAAATCTAGTCATAAAGTATAAAAATATTCTCAGAAAACACCAAAATTTGGCACATTGGCAACATTTAATTTATAAAAAGTCAAAAATAGTAAAAATCCGATTCTAAAATATTAAAATATTTTCAAATAGAACAAAAGTCCGACCAAAAACAGTTGAAAACTGCAAAACTCTGTTCATAAAACGTAAAAATGGCAAAACCCAGTTTTAAAATATAAAAAAATATTGTTAGAAACAATCAAAATCCGGCATAAACTGTTGAAAAGTACCAAATCCGGCCAACTACAAATCAATAGTCACACAACCTTTAGTTGGCCATAGGCATCTGAGTAAAATAAAATTGCAAATCAATCAGTCAGCAAATCACAAAAATTTAAAATTAAAGTCAGATATCATAGTAGAATTAGCTATTAAACACGCGCTGAGTAAAATGTAATTTAGACGTTAAACGTAAATATATTTGAAGTATATCTTACCTAAGAAACAGCTCAAGTTGGGGGTGTGGAGTGTTTGGCTTTAATATTTGTATAGCAAAAAAGGTATTAGAAAGCAGCCGTAAGTTTGGAATTGATCCGCTACACATAAGTAACAAGTGTTTGTCTTGGCAAAACTACAACAATTTTTTTAACTTTTTGTATAAATTGTACAAGTTATTAACTCTACAAGACTTGAAGAAAAATTTGACAAATTGACCCAGAAACAAAAACCGGTTTTGCTATGGTTTCAACACAAACGACAAAACATTAATAGAAAGACTGTGAACACAACAGAGCACTAAAAGAATTTCCAAAAAAATGCTGCGCATAATCTGTTCGTTTATACGGTATATAAAATAAAAAGTAGTTGCATCAACCATGAAAATGAAAAAATCAATAATTTTGCGGAATATTCAAAGTTTCATCTTCTTTCAAGCAGTTCTGTGTTTGGTAACAATCCCAACAATTTTTTTGGCAAACCAAAAATTAAAAAAAACACCTTAAAAGTTAACAAGAATCAATAAGATTGCATAAAATGATCATACTTTCATATACATAAATATATAAATCGTAACATTTCACTACTCAGAACGGGGTTAATGAGTCCGATAAAACTGCGCCATTCCATTTCTACAAATATTAATAAAATGATTATAAACAGTTTATTGAATTAGATTGTATAATATGTATTACTATTCGTTTACTTATTCAAAGTATATAAGTTCTTCACCTTCAAAACATGAGGATTGTGAACGAGCATGGAATAAATTATGTTAATAAGACAATAGAAAACAATAGCTACATATTAATAATTTACCAGAACGATAAATATTATCAGCATTTTGGATATAGCATGCTCGAAGAGCTGAAAAGATTGTTATTTCACACACTGGCAGCTGAGGCCTTGGGGTTATGTGAAAAATATTGTATCTGGCAGTACGGTCTTATACGTAACAGTCAAAAGTATGTTGTGCACTGGCAGTTGAGGCCTTGGAGTTGCACAATAATTGCAAAAGATTGTCAAGCTTACACTGGCCGATTATGCTTAAAGGTTGTATGCAGGGCACATTACAGCGGTAAGGAGCAGTTATAAACACACTGGTATTAGAGTATACCTTGGGGATGTGTTATTAGGTAATTGGTTGTATTACATTGTTGTATATTGATATAATTATGGAGATTCTGGCATAACAATTGGTCCAGTTTTAGAGAGATATATATATTTATTAATTGAATAGAATGTATTTATAATTGTGTGCAGGTTTAATTTATAAAAAAACAGCGCGGAAACAATTGCGGGTTGTTACGATGACGCGTTGATGATGAGATGGACCGAGCCGACACAAATGGAGTGAAGTGGGGCATAGCAGCGTACAAAGGAGCTTTAGTAACGTCGGCGCAGTGAACAGATGCTGTTGAATGGTTTGACGGCAATGAATTGTTTGATGAATTAGTAATAATTAATAAAGATACGACGTTCAAGCACGGTGTGGTGGTTGGGAGGTTCAACGTGCGTTGCGTCAGTTATATAAAAAAAATAAAATTGTATAACTGGGCGTAACACAATTTGATTTTATACCAGAAATCTGATTTAATTAGAAATACGATTTAATAAACACAATTTGCAAAGTTAATGAACTTTAAAACAGGTTTATTAAATTTAATTAAATAATTTAAATCTCAACTTAAAATTTTGGTTGATTTGTGCAAAAATTCAATTCAATTGATCTATTTGCAGTAAGCTCAAATCATTATTTTTTTTTTAGCAACAATAAAGTTTTCTTAACTTGTTTTTTAAAATCTCAAATCATTGCCGAATCTAAAATTTTAAGCTTCTGCTAGTTATAAAAATTAAAATTTTTTTTTGATTTAATTAACAAACATTTTTTTTTTCAAATTAATTAAGGTTGGTATAGCAATTTTTTTTTCTAAAATAAATTTATAATTTTTACAAATTTCTTAAAACGCAGTTAAAATTTACACAATTACAAAATAATTTGAGTGGTCTCTTAAAATGTTCATTATATTTTAAACTGCAATTTAAAATTCCTGTTAGTTATTGCAGAATTTTTAATTTATTAAACAAAATTAGCTTTTCTTTAAAATAATCTGTTTTTTGAGATTGATAGATTTATGAAAAAACTAATTGACCTTATTAATGAATTACTTTTTTAGATTTTTTAGGAATTAATCATTTTCTACTTTGATTCTGGTCATTTTACAAATAATAATAGCAATTTGCTGATGATGATGATGATGTTCTGCTGGATAATTTTGCTTCCGTTTCATCAAACGCGGAGACAATGTAGTCTCTTGCAATGAGTGGTTGACCTAACCTAACCCTTGAAATCTGCAACCAATATTTGAATTGTTAAGTTTTTGTTTTTTTATTCACCAATTGTGTCTTGTTGTCAAAAATTAATAGCAGTTTTTTTCTGCTATGTTATTCAAGTTTGTGTTGCCAGGCACATGAGCATTTACCATTTACAACATTGAATGTTTCTTATTTTAAAAGTTTGGTAAGATCACTAAATAGAATTAAAAGATGTACGGCAAAATCTGTGCGTACGTTTATTAATGTCATCAGCATACATTAACAATTCAAATTCAAGATACTACAAATAAGATTAATAAATATAAGAAATAGTAGCATTTATGTCAAATTCCTGAAATCTTTTTAAATTTTTGAATAATGTTTTACAAATACTTAGTAGGTGATTTATGATTGAAGGCGCTTCTTTATAAATCTATGATTGTAATGCAAAATTATATTTTAAACACGAGAATAAATATTCTTCACAATTAAAAATTCAAATATTTTTAAAAAATGATTTAGTATTGCATTGGGTTTGGAATTAAAAACTTTAGAACAATCACTTTTTAATGTTGAAATCATCTTAACATTTTTCCAGATCCAAAAACGTTAAATGTGAAATAATTTGAGCGATATTTTTAAGAAGAAATTGCGGTACTAAGTCAACTCCCATGGTTATTTAGTCTTTAATACATCTACGGTTGTATACACACTACTAAAAAGCTTAGCTAAGCTATTAACTAGATTTAATAAGAACAAGATTGTTGTTAGTCATTACTTTTAGGCTAAAAAAATAAAAGTCTAAAACTTTGTAGGAACACAATTTGCAATACTTATTATGGAAAAAAAAGTTTTGTATTTGTATTTGTAATAAATAAAATTAAATATTTTTAATTAAATTCAAGTATCTTGAGTCTAAAATTTTAAGTTGCAGTTCTTACTCGATATTTTAATATAATTTTTTTTATGAAAAATTATTAGAAATCATTTAAAAAAAATTCCATTAAATGTTTCATTAATTTAATTCAATTTGTCAATTAAAATTTCTGCAATACCAGCAAACATTTAACTGCGGTTTAAAATTTTGAAATCAGCATTGACAAAACTTTAAGAAATCTATTTGGATATTTTTATTTTTTGGAATTTTTAATTTTTTTATAGAAATTAGAATATTTGACTTTGATAAAAAAAAATAATTTCTATGACAAATATATTATTTGAAAATTGTTCCTTAATTTTTTATATCAAATTCAAGTTAGCTGGATCCATAATTTTAAAATTCTTGCAAGGCACTTTGCCACGCGCAGTATTATCTTAAAAAACGATTTGATGGTTTTCAAGCTGTCTTTTAACATTATTAGGTTTATAAAAATAGACGTTGCTGTTGAATTAATTTTTTTACGCTGATTGTGTTCATTTTAAATAATTTTGTTTTTGATTTACCATAAGCACCACATTGCCCGCAAAGAATGTTTGATCCACAGAAACGCAAATCTTTTTTTTTATTCAGAATGTACTGATTTATCTTCAGTATTGAGATTTGTCAGAAGAAGAAAATTGGTGAATATTTGAACTCGCCCGCCTTTGTTGTGATCAAAAAGCTTGTGCGGCACTTTCTACACATTGCAGAGTTTCTTAAAAACAAAAAATTGTGGATAAGTTGATGTTTAAGTCTTTAATTAGCATTTGAGCTGGTTGTGATTTGTCATGCAAGCTTGTTGCCACACTTTAAAAGAGCAAACATTAACTTTTGCTGATTGCTCCTTAAAAAAAAAGATGTTTAGATTGCGATACCACTGCTTTTTATTTTTTTTTTTGGTAGAGGCATAAATATTTTAATTAATTATAATAATACAATATTTTTATGTCAAAAAAGTTATTTTTTTTTTTTTTTGATTTGGAATTATTTTACTAATTTTTTTAGCTAAATGAAAAAAGTTATTTAATATTTAAAAAAAGTTAAACTTGAAAATTTTGTCTTTTTTAATGACGCATAAACTTTACTAATTTACTAATCATATTTAGCAACTGAGCTTGAGTGTTCTCAAGATGCCATTCAAATTGAGTCTGAATTTGCCACTATAATGGGATATTTTTACACCGCCATCATTCAAGGGTCAATTAAGTTTTAAATTAAATTAAACACGTTCTAATTAACTGTGGACAAACATTTTTTGCCGAGTCTGTATCTAGATTTTTGGACAAAACTTAAAAAAAGAATAAAAGGAAAATAAATGACACATCATATGTTAAGACTAGAAGTATATGTAAACCCGTTAACCCAAAAAAATTGTAAGTTTTCAATTTTAAAATTTTAATAATTTAATTTGGGTACTACTTGCACCATTTAGTTTAACATAATCTGCATTTTAATATTAATAAACTAACCTTTTTTTATTAAAATTTGTTTACTTATTCAAAAATATATTTCTCAGATCTTAAATCACTTAAAATTGCTTTACGAGATAATTTCTATGCATGCATTAAAAGCTTAATGAAATTGCGCTGCATGATTTAATCTCTCTGTACACACACACACACAACCAACCATAATTATAATTAAACATATTTTTTATTAATTAATTCCCAATAGACCGCATACATTGTCACATATTAAAATAATCCAGTCATTTATATTTTATATCTTTATTTATTTTCCCAACGGAATGACGATCGAATTTCGTCCATCCAACACAAATCAAAACTGATGGAAACTTTTTTATCAAGTTAGCTCATATTCACATTATTAAAAATACAGTATATCCTCATGTTAAACCAATAATGCAGAGATTTTCCAAAGTTTCAAACAACTAGAGTTACATTGTGCAAGGAAACAAATAAACTTGGTTCCAACAATACAATTCTTACAAAGAATTTTTCAGAACAATACATTTTATAAATATTTTAAATTCAATTTATTTAGAGAACAGTAAAGAAATTGTTTTAAACTTTTAATCATTTATGATTCTAATATTAGATTTAAATAATGTAAAACATTCCATGCGTTAATTAATAGTTTATTGCACTTGCCTGCCTGCAACAGCAAGAAGAGCCGCACAATTGTCCTTGCGCCCCTATCAACCCCTGAAGACACATCCATCACTCGCGCACAACAACTAACCATATCATCCCTAATTATAACTTCCTTTACACACTGCTTTTGTTTATTTTTAAATTCCGTTTCTATTATAATTCCGTGATCATCCTGGAACGTTATTTCCTTTACCTTTCCCCAGACTTAATTAATTACGTTGTTAATTACTTCGTCTAATATGAAAATTAACTTTTTTATACTCGAGGAGGGTAAAATGGAATATAAAACTGTTTATGAATTAATTGCGGACGAATTTAAGCGCATTGTAATGTGTGCGGTTGTCCGAATGTTTTGGTCTGTGTACACGGTAGAAAGGGGCGTGACCGCCCCCGGAGAGTCTGTGTGAAGCGCGTTCCGGTGATCCGGGCCGGTCCGGGTTTTGGCGGAGACTGTGAAACTTCGCGAGGTGTATAGATGATGTCGGTCCGTTCGGCTTCCTCTCCTCGCAACTCTTCTTGCACAGACTCGCGGCGAAATGGAGTAATTTTATATGGGCAATATCATGCATGAGTCGACGGGAGACAAACCAAGAAATCGCTCATCGCTGAATAATGACATATCTACCTACAACGGTTATTAAGGGAACGCTCGTTTTTGGGATAGGTTAAGAAGTTTTTTCCGTTTATTCGGCTCTTTACTGTTATTTTATTTCGTTTTATAAAAATAGTAATTTTAAATATCAATTTTACACAAAAAGAAATATAGTATGTAATATTCTATTGGCTGGGAACCTCCTGCTGTGAGATATCTGCGGGCGGTTCTATAGACTTGAAAAAGTCACACAGGATGTAAAGAAACGGCCCCACGGGCCTATACATCGATTGGGAGATTTAAAGGTTTTTGTAGTCGTATACGATAATTTTAGAATATTTATAATACATTTTATTTACTATATTATAATCTTGTTTTCAAAATTGTTTTAACATATTGAAGAAGGCAATCTAAAATTTTTAAATTGATCTAAAGTTTCTTGCAAATTGTTATTATGTTAAAATCTAAAACTTTTATGAAAAATGCAGCTGCATCAGCCTATATTGCAATAAAGAATACTTTGAAGGATATTAAAGAAAACTAAAATAGTTTTACAACTTTGAGAATAATTTTCTTACGGCGGCGTTTTGGACGACAAATAATTACTATTCAGTGAAAGGAAAGAACAAAATTGCTTTTGCGACTAGCCACCAAACCCTGCAAATGCTCTACTAAACTAGAAGTCTGTTCTTAAAAGGATTTTTTTCGGAAAAAACGTTTAATTTTTTTTTTTAATTTTTTTTTAAAGTTTTTTTTTGCGATTTTATTAATCAATTTTTATTATCACGGAATTCAAAACTAACATACTTCTACATAGCACGTTTACACCTGTGGCAAACTGCAGACTCCGTTAGGGTGCCTGCCAAAGCGGAAGTTTGTGTTTTAAGGGCTTTTTATTTGGAGAACGAAAGAAAGTTCAGTTTTACGAAATTTAGAAGGAGCTTGGTTGCTTATTTTTGGAAAGAATGTTATTTTATTTAGGATTTTAAGACGTAAAATTGAACTTTTACTAGGATTTATGAAGCCTGGCACAGATATTTATTTTTAACATTGATTTTTCAGTTTTAAACAATTAACCCAAAAAAATGCATTTTTGTTTGTTTTGGACGGATAAACGACACTGTGTGGTGAGAGGAAGAGACACAAATGCTTCCGCAGCTAGCCACTGAACTCAGCAGATGTTCTGTTGGATAAATGTTTGTTAATTTTTTGGTTATTGGGGTAATTTTGTCTTCTAGTTACAATTTCTTTGTTATCATTTTAATATTTTTAATATTTCTGTTAATAATTGTCAATTTTTAAAAATTAATAAAAACGGAAAACGATTAAAAATAACTTCTTTTTAATAATAATGGCTGAGGATGTGCTTGTTTCTGCGGTATGCCCACGATTTTGGTAGGTGCCCTGCTAAAGCGCAACTACTTGGATCATAGGTTTTTTTCAGGCAATTGATGGAATGTTCAATTTATCAAAATTTAGAACGGGTCCAGTTATTGGATTTATATTCTTGGTTTTATATATATTTTTTTTGCATTTTTATGTCAAATTGAACTTTGATTCTAAATCCAAAAGTACCATTTATTGGTATTTTTAACATTTTTTTGCAGTTTTTAATAAACATCTTAAAATTCAACAATTACGGCAATCCAGATTGGAGTGCTTCTGAGGCTAGTTACTGGTATCAGGAGATGCTTTGCCAAATCGGTTTTAATGTTGCACTCAAAACGCGCATTTATGTTTGGGTTTTTAGTGTCAAAATTGAAAATGTTGATTAAAGGTTATTATTTTTTTTAGTATCTAATGTAAATTGGTCTTTTGATTATGGTTTTTGGGGTTGCAATTTTCATATCTTTAAGATTTTTCTAGGTAATCAATTTTTGTGGCAAACCAAAAATCATGAAAGGGGCTTAGATAATAATAAATAATTGAACTTTTTTTTGCATTTTTTTTTTCGTAAAATTGTATTTTGAATTTAAAATTTTCACATTCATATTTCTTATAATTTTTTTTGTAAACAATGGCAGCGTTCAGAATGATTTATCATGCGTACTGAACGCGCTCGCTGACTACCGCTGAGTCATCGTTTGCTGGCAGCGCTTGTCATTTTACTCATCATACATTGGTTGCTGACTAAGTAACTCATTAATCAGTGATTGATTTATGGGTCAGCGCTGGCAACTGATGAGTCGTTCTGAACGCAACCATTGTATAAATGCAAGTTTTTCTATTTTTGGGAGGAAAAAAAATGCACTTGTTACAAGTGAGATGAAAAAAATGCTTTTGTGGGTAGCCACCAGTCAAATTTATAGATTAAGATCTAACAAAAACTTGATTTCAATTGACGCTATTTTTTAAATTGATTTCAGTGGGGGGACGTGAAAGTAACTTTTTTACAGGTGTGAGACGCCAATGCTGTTGCTTCTGTGGCAAGATCACGACTCATTTTTTCTTTTAGCGATTTATCAAAAACTTAATTAGTTTATAAAATTTATGGAGGATCCTGTTATTAGTTCAATTTCAAAAACAAAATTTGAACTTTTTAGAAAAAAATGTCTTACTCCGGCATTTTTATCATTTTTTATTTAATTTTTTTAGGTGCACTTTCTAGAAAACCAAATACACGTAATTGCTTCTGCGTCTAGCCACTAACTCCAGCAGATGCCTTGCTGAACTGAAATGGCGTGCAATATGTGGTGGCTTTTTCTGCAAACCCAGTTTTGTTAAGTGTCGAATATGTGGGTAAAACGTTTTTTTTTTGCAATTAAAGGAGTTTTATGAAACTTAAGAAAAGTCTAGGTATTGATTTAATTTGCTATAAATTGGTTATTTATGCTATTTTTATGCAAAATGTTTAACAAATTTCTTATTATATAAGTTTATTAAATTAATTTAATAAATGAAATAATCAAATAGACAGCTTAGCAAGCTATCAGCTCAGAGTATGATTTTCTATATATGACTAATTTGCTTGCTCTTTATTTACTGGGTTTATTTGGAAGTCACCTATTAATCTAATACATATAATAATAATGACAATGATAATAATAACGCAATAAATGAACTTTGACGCAACTTTAGAAGATTTTTTTGCTATAAATTGATTAAATTTTTTTATTATTTTTATACAACAAATAGGTTTTGTGCGCATTTTTCTTTTTCGCACAACATTATGTTATAAATTTTTTTAAATGATTTTGTATACAGTTTTAAACTGTTTAGTATTGCAATAAATAACTAAAAGTAATGTTTGCAAAATAAATGAATTTTTGTACGTGATTTACAATAAATTTTTCAGCGTTTGTTGATTTTTTTAAAGTAATTTTTGAAGTTTTCTGCAATTTTTTTAAAGTTATGCAATAAATAGATTTTATGAAATATTTGTTACAAATGCAATTTTATGCAATTTTCAATTTCAACATTTGATTTTTGATGCAATCAATGGGTTTTTGTGTACAGTTTTCTTCAAATAATTTAGAACAAATTGATTTTTTTAAGTTAATTAACAGTTTAAATAGGTTTTCTACAATTATAAATTGATTTTTACAGGAATTTTTTATGGGGGAAGAATAGTTGCGCTATTATATTATAATGGTTCACAGAATCAAACAACGCCTAAATATAATTCAATAAAATTTTTATACATTGTAGAAAAAGGTTTACTCAGAGTCTTCAAATTTTTAAAAAAATGATGCGATAAGTCGTTTTTCCGCAATCAATTTTTAAAAAGTGGCGATTTTATTAATTTTTTACTTGTTAAATATATCTCTAAATTTTTAACCCAAAAAATGAAGACATAGAATATTTTATGTAGTTTATGATATAAAAAGAGTGATGAAATCTTACTGTTTGGATATTGAGTTGGTTGTCGTTTTGTCCTATAAGAACCAATTTTAATTTAAAAACGGTTCTGTACTTGTTAATATGTTTCTAGAAAAAAAAGGTTTACTTCGTAGATGTGAGAATTTAATATTTTTTGCAAATAGCAACAAAATACATTCAAAAATACAGAAAAACGCATTTATTTCTATACTTGATGAGTTTTTTTCAGATATTTCCTAACTATTATTTGACTAAAAGATTTCGACATATTATAGTTTAATCCTTTCTATATGTACTAGTAAAAAATAAATCGATTATCAAATTATTTGTAGATGCAGCGATGAAGCCAAAGTTGCCGTTTTTGTTAAAACTATTACAAATCAAGAAAGCGGTCGGTACGCTTTTAAAATAAATCGATTTTTTAAGCAATTTTTGTTTAATTCTGACGAATTTCTCAGCATAAATTGATTTTTATAAATTAATTAAAGAAATAAATAAATTTTATGCTTTTTTTTCTATTAATGTTATGCATTAAATGTGTTATTGCGCAATTTTATTAGAATAATATTTCTAATTTGTCAATTTTTAATTTTTTATATTAAAAAATGTTGCTCTCAGTTTTTGACAAATTTCTCAACATATTTTTTTTAATTATTTAATGCAATTTATTAGTTTTTTGTGCATTATCATGCTATAAATTTGTTTTTGAAGTAATGTTTCATTAATCAATGCAATAAATGGGGGTTTTACAATTATTTTTTTTAATTTTGATTTCTCTAACTAAATAAATGATTTTTCTGCGACGTTTTTTTTTTATTATTTTGTCTCAATCGTCAGAAATTGATTTTATATAGAATTTTTAATTATTTAATGCGATAACGGTTTTTTACAGAATTTTAAAGCGCGGTAAATGGTTTTTTATGGGATGTTTTTTTGCAAAATTAATGCAGTAAATTGGAAATTTTTTGCTGAAGTTTATGCAACAAATTTGCGTTTACGTCATTTTTTCAAAGTTTAATTATGTTGAAAATTATTTACCTTGTTATTTTCTATAGAATTATAAAAAAATATGTGGAAAGCTTTGTCAAAAATTGCGTAAGCCCATTTGTTGCATATTGTAATAAATGGGTTTTTACGTAATTTATTTTAATTTTTTTGTTATAATTTTTCTATGCAATGTTTTACCAATTAATTTTTTATCAATCCGTGCAATAAATAAGTTTTTATGCTGATTTTTCACAAATTTTATAGCTTAAAATGGTTTTTGAAATTTTGGATTTAATAAATAAATTCCATTTTAAACGAACCAGAGCAGAGAGTGGGGATTTGTCGTAAAACTTGCTTTACTTTTTTTTCTGTTTCTTTTTCTTTTTCTTTGAAAAATTAATTTTTTAATTATTTTATGAGATTATTGAACCAATTTTGAGCAATTTTACTTTTTGCTTAAGAGATTTTGCGCTTGCGGCACCATTTAGGCTCAATCTATTGCGGGAAATTTTTTTTTGACATTTGAACATAAATTTGGCCGGCGCTTAACAAAATTGCCAAACAAAAAATGTGTATATAATATTTTTTGTAAAGATAAAAAATTATCTATTTTTAACGCATTTTTTGTCTAAATTCTTTTTATGGATTTTTCTACAATACTAACTATCTTCTAGGTAAAATCATCTGCAAAATTCAAATTTTGAATAATGTTTGGTGTTCTTTTAAGCGTTGCTAAACGTGTGTTTGTGAGAGTTAATGTTGAAAAATCGGCATTTTTATCATATTTTTGCAGTTTTTTTTTAACTTTTAGATTCTTTAAACCTAAATACACATAACAAATTTATATTTTTATTTATCAAAATAAGTCAACTTTGGCAGTTATAAAACCAAAAAATGCTCTTTTTTTATTTAGCAGACTGAGAACAAAAACATTGTTTTATGGCTTTTGCGGCTTATAGACAGGGTTTAGATTTAAAATGGCGCCAGAATTGGATTTTACGGAAAATTTTTGATCGATTTCACTAGTAAATTTGCGATTTTTAAAGTTAAAAAACGACAAAAAAACTTAAAAAATAGTACATTTTTTTTAAGGGTTTTATACTTACATGAACCAATAAAAAAACTACCAATAAGATATAGAAACAAAATAGTAATACTAAAACATGTTTTTTGACCTTTGCTCTGGTCTGTTTGAAATTAAATAATTGCCCATAAATTAGTTTTCTATCTATTTTTTATCAGTTGATGCAATAAATAGATTTTTGAATAAATCTATGCAATAAATGCAAAAAGAGAGTCAATTTAATCTTGGCATTAATTGGTTTTTTAAATTATTAAATGAATTTTTGCGAAATTTTAGTGGAATTTCTTGCTATTAATAGTACTATGCAATTTTCTGTTAATAAAATTATTGTAATACATAAAGTTTTAGTTTGTAAAAATGATAAATTTGTTAGATAATTTAGTTTTATTAAAATAATAAATGAAATTAATAGTTTTTTTAAAAAACATTTTGATTAATGTTACGCATAAATGATTTTTAGAGCAGATTAAAAAAATGATTAATGACAAATTCTATATAATAAATGGGTTTTTATGAGAGATTTTTGACAAATTTTTCAGCATTGATTTTTGTAAATTATTTGACAGAAGACATGTTTTTTGCAATTAAATTTGATTAGTTGCGCAATAAATACTTTTTTTTAGATACAAATATACTATTTTTAACGACTTAAATTAAATAGTTTTTTTTGCAATAATTTAATGTTTTGCATAATTAAATTAAAAAAATGTTGTAATTCATTTTTAATTAATTAATGCAGAAATGAAATTTTGCGACAGTTTTTGAATAATTTTAAAATAAGTTTTTGTGCCCTTTTTTGATTAATTTTTTTTCAGCATCATATTTTTTTAAATGAGAAATTTTGCAAAAACTTTTAGTTAATGCAATAAATTTTTAGATATTATAAATAATTTTTTTTTTGCATTTTTTTATTCTTAATTATTTAATTTAGTAAATGGTTTTTCTTCTACGTTTTTTGATCATTTTATCTCAAATGTCTGAAATTAATTTTATCAAGAAAATCTTAATTATTTAATGTCATAAATTTTTTACGTGGTTTTTGACAAATATTATTTAAAACTTTTTATTAATTAATACAATAACTGTGTGGCATCTTTAATTTTATACAAAACATGGACGTTTTGCTATAAATTGTTTTTTATGTGCAATTGAGGGTTTTCTACGGTTTTTTTTTTAATTTTCAATCATTTCTGCAAGTTTCAATAACAAAATATGTGTTAACAAAGTTTTTGAGAATGTTGTCAACATAAATTTATGGTTTATAAAATTTGAAACTATTGCTATAATTTTTTTATTTTTCTTGATTAAATAATAATATAATATGATTTTTGTTTAAATGATTTTTAATTTGTTAGGTATAATAAATGGATTTTTGGACGGAAAACAGTGGTGAAAATTGTAGCGGAGTAAATAAGAGAAATTCAGTTTTTATTGCAGTAAAGTTTAAATAAATTTGTATTAGATGACAATTTGGCAAAAATGGCTGTTTCAAAATAAATTACTGTTACATTAATTATTATACAGCGTGAATGCACGGTGTGGTGGATGGATGGTTAAACGTTTGTTGCGTCAATTATATAACAAAATAAGTTTAAATAACTAGGCGTGACAATATGAAATCAAGTTTTTATTTTATGCGATTTCAATCGTATTTCTTAATATAAATTTATATTTATTGTTAAAATTGATTATTGCATTAAATGATGTTTTTGCTGAATTTTAAGCAATCAGTTATTTGATTTTTGACAATAATTTGACAGTTATATTTTAGTTTATTAATATTTGACAGATTTGTTTTTTGTGCTTTAATTATTTTTAGTAAATCAAGTTCAGAAAATTACAAAACTTAAAGTTTTTAGTATTTTTAAAAGTACTAATTTTTAATTTAATTTAATTTTTATATCTATTAACTTTGAGTAATTAATTTACATTTTTTTTTTTAATTTGTAAGTCATTTTTTTCTAATTTTATTTGGTAACTATTGGCGTTTCAAACGAGGAGGAAAAATATCTAATCTTTTAACTACAAACACTTAGGCGGGTGATCTTTTAACACCCAAGTTAAATTATTTAACTGGAACTATAAACTGAAATTCTCAGGACAACCGGCCAAGTAATATAAATATGCATATTGGATACACTTTTTATTTAATTAAATGATTATTGGCATTTGCAAAGAGGAATAACATTTAATTTTTTGGTTGCACAAAATTCTTTTAGAGTGGTTACGGTGGTCTGATTTAACGGTCGCTTTGGAATGAGTGGTAACCTAGTTTGCCAGGAGTCTTGATCCAGTATGGCTTACAGCTTTTTTCAGTTGTACATAGTTACGTGTTGAGATGGGAGTTGCAATACTCTACTTTGTCAATATTTTATTGCTTTCTTGGCGCTTGTTAATAAGAATCAGACTGACGCTGGTATTGGACCGGTTTGGTCGGAATGGTTTGCTTGAGTTGCTAAAATTAGGTAAGCGTTTTTTTCTTTTACCTGTTTTTTGTCTATGTTGTCTAGGCTTTGCTGAATTTTGGCTTCCGGGTTTGAGTTGGCGTAATTGTGGTCAGTTTTATCTTTTGGTTCCTGATCTTTTATGGAGTTATCTAGAGGGTTGTCCAGCAGCTCTTCAGTAAGTTTTGACTGACTGAGGGATGTTCTTAGGAAGGAGTTTTTGGGTTGGATAGCTTGTTTTTTGTTGTTTTTGGTTTGCATAGTTGCTAAACGATGTATATTACCTTGAGGTTTAACCTTTTTATTTCTGTTTATTTAGGGTTTCTTCTAGTTTTTGTATTTGCCATTGCAGTTTTCTTATTTTTGTATTGGTAAAGTCAGCAATGGAGGCGGCGGGTTTTGTGTGTCTTACCATTTAAATTTATAGATCTTGATTGCGACTCTGACTGACCATTTGAATTTATTGTTGCTGGCTGCGACGTAGATTGCATAGATTGATTTTATTAGTTGAGTATCGTATTTGGCAACTTTTCCATATGCAATCAGATTGTTTATCGTAGATAGGTCCATACCCCTTATTGGTTTTTGTATTGCTGTATTTCTTGGTTATCTTTAAATAGTGAATTTGTTTTAGGGTTGCGTGATTTAGCAGGAATGTTTTAAGATCCATCTACCTAAGTGTTTGTTGTCCACAGATTATATCTTATCTGAAAATGTTATTTGACACTAAATTAAGAAAGGAATTAATCCTTTTCTGGCCAACAGTTGGGTGCATGGACAAAAATTTTGTTTATTGGCTTCAGGAAAGTAGTTTCAGTTTAAGTGCTTTGCTCAACTATCTAAATAATTATCATTCAAAAATTTAATCTTATCTTTTCTACGAATCTTAATTGGCACTAAAGTGAGAGAGGAATATAACAGATTTAATCTATTTATGATTATGATTGGTTGGGTGGTCAGAGCATTTGGTTTACTGATTAATGATGAACACTTGGGCGGTTGGGTGGGACACTTTATCTACCCAAGTATCACTTATTAAAAGGTTAAATATTACTATTGTTTCTTGTGACAAAGTCAGTTCACTAATTAACAAACAACTGAGCGGGTAAGTAGGACACTCCACAGCATGATTACTATTGAGTACTTTGAACTGGAGTGGGTCACTTACTCACCCAAGTGTCAGTTATCAAGAGGTTGGGTACTACTATCTTTTCTTGTGACAAAGTAATTCTGACGTCTTCAAGAAAAACAAGATTCGAATATTTAGGCATGATTACCATCAGAGCATAGTTACCATCAAGTAGTTCGAAGACAATGATGATTCATTTAAGTAATTTCTGACGTTTTCAAGAAGGACAAACTTTCTATCTGTTGATGACGGACACTTGGGCAGGTGGATGGGACATTTCAGAGCATAATTATTGTCAAGTAGTTTGAATTACAGTAGTACACCAACTCATCCGAGGATTAAGAGATTGGATATTACCATTTTTTCTTGTAACAAAGTGACTTTTGACGTCTTTCGGAAGAACATCAAAGCTTTTGATATACACTTTAAGTTTACAGCATGATAACGATACAGCAGTTTGAACTGAAGTGGCCAACTCATTCAAGTTAACAAGAAGTTTTACATCACGAGACAATTTTGTGAAAAAATTACTTTTGATGTTTTGAAGACAAACAAATTTTTAATTTTTTAGTAAGGAACACTTGGGTGGGACACTCCAGATAACAAGTTAGTAGTTTGAACTGGAGTGTCACATCCATCTAATTGTCAGTGATTAAGAAGTTACATTATTATCTTTTCTTGTAACAAACTGATTTCTCACATGTCCAGGAAAGACTTAACATTCAATTTCTTATTGACAAACACTTGGGTGGGTTTGCGGGTTATTCTAGAGCTTGGTTACCATTGAGTAGTTTAAACTGGAGCAGCCTAAGCACCCACCCAATCTTCACTCTGGAGTCTTCAAGAAGGATAAATATTATTTAATCTGATGACGAACACTTGAAAGAGTAGAAGGGATATTTCAAAGCATAATAATAAATCTTTATTTTAAACTAAAGTGTACTAGTCACTCACTCAAGAGGTTAGATATCATCGTCTTTTGCAACAAAGTGACTTCTGACGTTTTCAGCAAGGACAAACTTTAAATTTCTTGTTAACAAACACTTGGATAGATGGGTGAGACACTCTTAAGCATGATTATCATTGAGTAGTTTGAGCTGGAGTGTAGCACTCACCTACTCAAGTGTCAGTGATCAAAAAGTTAGATTATTATCTTCTTTCGTAACACAGTGACTCCCGACGTTTTTAGAAAGGACAAACATCTAATCTCTTGATGAAACACTTTAAAGCACGATTACAAGCAAATAGTTTGATTGAAGTGCTCCAATCACTTACCAAAATGTAATTCATCCAAAGATTTTATTCTTTTTGCAACCACATTTGACGAGTATTTTTGCTTCATTTAGATAGTGTGTGTTAGTTTGTCTATTTAGTCTGTTGTGTACGCCATAAAATTACAAAGTAGTGTATAAGTTACTAAAGTAAAATGGAAAGCGTTGTTTAAGCATTTATCTATGATGATTGTCATACTTTACTAATTATAACCTTTAATAAATGAGCTCACTATGACTATTAGTGTTATAGCTAACTAAAAAACATTTATTATATTGTCAGAATAAGAATATTCAAATATAAAACTGATTACATTTCCAAAACACAATAAAAATATATCTTATTTCCTCTATAAATAATTGCAACTGTAGATCCAATATCTCCATCCGCATACGATGTAACATCAAACCACATGTTTTTAGATAATTGATTGATTTTCCTTAATGGATACTCTTTTTCTACATGCTTGCTCCACGCTTTGAAATCACTTGCAAAACCATTATAAATTGAAACGTGCTCTGAAAGAATGCATTTAAAAACTTGAATCTTAAAAAACTAAAAAAATCCATATCAGTTATTACTAGATAATATCGTTACTCCGCAGGCACAACTTCCACCAAAGTTTATTTTCATCCGTGCTTTGAAAAACGTCCGCCACATAAATACAACTTACTTTAAAATTCCGTTTCACTGTTACGCCACAGATAAATAATCCAACGTAGGAAAAAAAGTTGCAGTAAATTTTTATGAGTGTCATATAGAACGCCGTTTAGCTATAAGGGTACTCTAAAAATGCTTACAATGATCGAAATATATTAATTTAAAACAAATTGTTTTCTTATATTTTTTATATAATTGCCGCAATGACGATTCAGTCAAAGAAAAGTAATTTGCTGCGGGGCGGGTCTCGCAGATAGAAAGAGAGAAAAGGGGCATATATAAATAATTTGTCATAACCCAGGCACTGGCAATATTTCGCGTGAGATTTCCAGCAGAGATGAAAATCTCTATCAAGTTTTATTGTCGCTGAATACTAAATGGTTCGCTGCGAAGATAGTCGATTACTCCCCGGGGCAATAAAACAAAATAGCTTCAGTCAGTGTCGTTTCGGGCCGGAGCTGGCAGGATGGCCAGGACTAAAAAAGGCTTTACATTGTATTGCGCTTGCGACCTTTTCATTTGAAGAAAAATATATTCTTTATTATTGATAATTGTAAACATAAATATAAAATGTTTGTACAAAAAAGCGATTAAAACTGGCACTTTCATAATTGCACGGGTAATAATTTGCGAACAAGGCGCGGAAAAACTCATAACATATTCATTATGAACCAGAACATGCCTGTACATGCTAAAAAAGCCAGCCATTATTCGATATATGAACTGATGTATGTATTATAACACAGCGCCGGCTTTTATTCCGCACAATAACACATAAATAATTTTCCTTTAATTAAACTACGACTTTGGATTTAAATAAATACCATACAATGTTTATTTATTTTCAGGATGAATTTGTATTGGTTTTTGGATTTAATCGAGACATGTACCCGTTGGCATTGTCTGCGGCATAAAAAATCCCCTTTTTATATCAAATTATTGTTTGGGAATAAACGAAATTTTCGTTGCGGAGATAAAAAATGATGTTTGAAGTGAAAAAAATAATACAGTTACCATTGTTTCAATATTTTTTGGACGAATTAATGAATAATTGATTTATATTATCAATCGATTTAATCTTTCATAAAATTTATCTGACACTGCATAAGCTTTTACACATCCATTTCAGCTCGTAGGTATATGCTTTCCCACCATAAACTTGTTTGATGGTAATTTTATGGCGGCAATATAATGCATGAGTCGACGGGAGACAGACCAAGGAATCGGTCATACATTTGGCTCGTTTGTCGGGACTAATATTAAGTAAATGCGAACCAGTAGCACGGCTCGTTGGCCTAGGTTAGGGATCTTACTGTTAGACCCCCGTCGTTTCCTTTCATAATGGTCGGACACGGAAACTCACGTTGCACACACTTTATCACATATTATTACTATTGTAAGGGTTTAAATTGATATGAATGAAATATAGTAGGATCATTTATTAACATATTTTGGTGCAGTTTCAAATTTCAAATTCACATGTTGTAAAAGTAAAGAAAATAGATTAATTTTTTAAAGTAAAAAAATTTCTATACCAATATAAAAATTGGTTTTGTATTATATTTGCTTAATAAAATTCAGTTAAAATATTATAAAAGTAAGCGCTACATACTATAAGAAATCATCTCTGTTGTCTATTCCAACAATGTATTTATTTAATTTAGCCATTTTAAACATACCATATTAGATTATACTTCTCCTTCAAACTGTAGCACATATGGAGAAAGCTGCAGGATTAAATGATGTCTACAAACTGCAAAGCCCTATAGAAGAATCTTTAATTTAAACTTTTTAAGAATTTGTATTTTATGCGTAAACTACAATCTTATGAATTCTTGATTATACTATAAACTTTACTTCTACTTAAACTAAGTTTGTTCTATTAAAAAAATTGACATAATGATCCATAACCATAAAGGATCAGTATATTTTTGTACCACATTGTGTTGTTTAGCAAAAGTCATCAAGTTATATTGTTTTCGACTTTTGCTGAAAACACATCCGAGTTTTGGAAAAATAAAAATTCAGTTTTGCTTCTTTTGGTCAAATTGTTTTTGGTAGTACTACAGACGTGTTTTTACGAGACTGGCTTTAGTTGAGGCTGGTTTTTATTTTTATCAGGTACTGATGCTTTAAGATCAGGTTTTCTCCTATGTGTGGTGTAATTATCAGTTACCAATTAGCTATAGTATTTTATTTGATTAAGGTGACAACATTGCCAGTGTTTTTAAGTAAGATGATGATTAAGTTGAGCTATTTTTTGTCGATGCGCTGACAGGCCAAATTTTGTAAAGTTTTTGCTAATTTAGAATCTATAAAAACTTTTTTGTTTTGCGTCTAATGTTGAGTTAAATTTGTGATGATTGTAATGCGGGACCAGTTGCTCTTAATCTAGCCTTTTGTTTGTATTGGTTTGACCATGACGTAGTATTATTAGTCGACCGATTTTCTAGGCTTTTTATTTCTACTTTGTCATTAATTTGGATAACTTACAACAAAGGGGCATATTTGTAATCTATTTGTTTTTTACTATTTAAGAAACAAGAAATGTTTTTTTTTAATTGTTTTTCATATTTCTTAAAAGTAATTTAGTTTAGTTACATCCGTCACTTTAAAGAATTTTCTGGATTTTTTAAGGTTTTAAAATGTATATAACGTTTTTGTTGTTTGTTTAACTACTTAATAATGAACAATATATTTATAAACAATTTGCAAATTTTTTGCATAGCTACTACGTCAATAAACGCTCGGGACTTTTTTTATTTTCTATTTCTGACTTCAAGGCAGCGTTTTTTGGTCTTGGATACGTCACTAGTAGTTTTAAACTGGAAAGGAATTCTTTATTTCAAGTTTGATTATTGTTTTTTTTATATTTTTGTTAATGTTTATTCTGGTCTATAAGTTTCATTAAGAATCGCATTTTTTGTTTTAATACTATAGACCTTATTTGTTGCAGGCATAATTTCTTGAGGTCATAGAGATAACACATCTATGTGGTTGGGATAAGACCAAAAGTGTTTGAATAAGCATAGTACTGTGTTGCGGTGTTACTAGCTTGCGTACGCAAAGAGTTGCTGGGGTGGCTGGTTCCGGTCTAAGGTTTTTGGAGCGTTTGAAAGTTGTTGTGAGGTGTTCTTAAATTAAAAAAAATGATATCAAAGCTCAATCTGTACTAGGCCCTAACCAAATTCCTAAAAAAGTTCTAAAATTCTTCTTGCACAAATCAATTTTGAAAATGCAATCTTACGTACATGGCACTTTCCAAAATCTTAGAAAGGCTTGCACATCAACATACTAAAATCTGGAAAAGACCAAAAGTTTTCCCAAAACTATTGGCAAATTAATCTTGTCGCTCATCAACATGTAATCACCACCTTAAAACTTAATAAAAAACAAACATTTACCCAAAACTACCGGCTAATCAATCTTCCCGCTTATCAGTATGTGTTCCTAGGTAAATACTCTGATGTACATCAGTTAAACCGCGCAACGGACCACATCCTTAAACGTTTCAAACAATGAAAAACCACAAAAACCATGTTTTTACCTCACAATGAATCACGGCAAAAGTATCTCAAAGCTCTATTATTTTCCTTATGCTATTCAACCTATACGTTGCCAACATGCCTTCGGGCTGGAACCGCAGGCTTAAAATGACACAGCCCTACTCACTACTATACACCATAAAGCTATAAAAAGTTATCAGTATTCTTCAAGACTGATTAAATGAGCGAGTCAAAGTAAAACCAGAAAAGAGCAAAGTGGTCCAATTTTGCCAAATATATAGAAACAATCCCCAAAAAAGGAGTTACGTACAAATTGGATGTACAGTTTATCTTAGATAAAGCTAAATTAGCAAAAAACGACCATCAAAACCCAAATCATTGCAAATACTTACTTCAATCATCTCAAGGTTTTTTAAAGTTTAACCTTGCGTTGGATTATCAAAACTCACAAAATTTTGATCCGCCCAAACAAGGAAAAATATTCCTATAAAAAACCGGTAAATCAATTACCAATCTGAATTAGTTTAAGATTATAGTCAGTATAACATTATTTTGACATTTACAGAACATAGTTTTGACGTTTCAGAAACATTGAAACTTTAATTTGATATTTTAAGAAGATTGGTTTGTTTTTATAAACAAATATTCGTGCGTTGTGTGTATTAGAACATTATTTTGACAATTACAGAACATAGTTTTGAAATTTCTTAAACATTAATTTTAATTTGATATTTTAAGAACATTATGACATAGTTTTGACATTTTAAAAATATTCTTGCGTTGTATAGAACATTAAAACATTATTTAAACATTTACAGAACATAGTTTTGACAATTCTGATACAATATAAGTCTTAATTTAATATTTTAAGAACATTATAGAATAGTTTTGACATTTTAAAATATTCTTAGATAGTATAGAACATTAAAACATTATTTTGACATTGACAGAACATAGTATTGACTTTTCTAAAACATTATAACTTTAATTTGATATTTTAAGAACAGTAGAACATGGTTTGGTTTTTTTAAATATTTTTGCGATTATTTTTGACAATTTAAGAACATATTTTTAAACGTTCTTAAACCCTATAATTTTAATTTGTTATTTCAAATACATTTTGACATGATTTTGACTTTTTTTTAAATCTTTTTGCGTTGTATAAAACTTTAGAACATTATTTTGACATTTAAAAAGCATAGTTTTGAGATTTCTGATACATTATAAGTCTTAATTTGATATTTTAAGAACATTATAGAATAGTTTTGACATTTTAAATTTTTTTTGGGTTGTATAGAATATTAAATCATTATTTTGACATTTAAAAAACATAGTTTTGGCGCTTCTGAAACATTATAGCTTTAATTTGATATTTTAAGAACATTATGGCATAGTTTTGACAACTTTAAATTATTCTTGCGTTGTATAAAACATTAAAACATAGTTTTGACATTTCTTTAACATTATAATTTTAATATGATATTTAAAAAAAATTATGACATAGTTTTGACATTTTTAAAATATTCTTGCGTTGTATAGAACCATTATTTTGACATTTACAAAGCATAGTTTTGACATTTTTTAATTATTATAACTTTAATTTGATATAGACAATTTATAAAACCTTAGAACATTATTTTAACATATACAAAACATAGTTTTGACGTTTTTAAAACTTTATAACTTTAATTTAATATTTTAAGGATATTTTGACAAAGTTTTTACATTTTTTAAATATTTTTACGTTATATAGAACTTAAAAACATTATTTTGACATTTACAGAACCTAGTTTAGACGTTTCTTATACATTATAATTTTAATTTGATATTTTAAGAAAATTTTGTCTAAGTTTTGACATTTTAAAATATTTTTGCGTTGTATAGAACTTTAAAACACTTTTTTGACATTTACAAAACATAGTTATAACTTTTTTTAAACATTATAATTCTAAATTGATACTTTAAAAACATAATGACATAGCTTTGACATTTACAAAACATAGTTTTGACGTTTCTTAAACACAATCACTTTAGTTTGATATTTTAAAAACATTATGATTTAGTTTTGACATTTTTAAATTATTTTTGCGTTGCATAAAACATTAGAACAGTTTTTTGACATTTACAGAACATAGTTTTGATTTTTCTTAAACATTATAACTCTAATTTGGTATTTTAAGAACATTATGACAAGTTTTGACATTTTAAAATTATTTTTGCGTTGTATAGAACATTAAAACATTATTTTGACATTTACAAAACATAGTTTTGACATTTTTGAAACATTATAATTTTAATTTGATATTTTAAAAACAATACAACATAGTTTTGATTTTTTAAATTATTTTTGCGTTCTATAGAACATTAGAACAATGTGCTTTGACATTTACACTCCATCAAAGGAAAAGCCAAAATATTTGCGGATAGTCTCAAATTTCAATAATTCCTACTCTATAACACTGATCTGAAGCAAGCAATAAATCCGCAAAAAAGTTAATAATTTTTTGTATTACCTTCTGCATTGTTGCGCTACTAACTCACCTACACAGGTCGCAGTTTGGTACAAACTTGTATTTGTTTTTGTGGACCGACGTGGTAGTGCCGGAGCATTCTAAAACTCTGGAAGACGTTCAAATAGTTCTCCAAAAAAATGAACTACAGGTGGTTGTTGACTGCACCAAGCTGGTAACCTGGATTGTTACTAGGGCTTGGAGACAGACAATTCTGTCTAATGGCAGTTCTGAAGATTTGTGTTTTGTTCTTGATGGTGGCTTGAGCTCGATTGACTTGAAAACGCAAAAGTCGGATCTTTATAGGAAGAGGGGTAGAAATGAATCAATCTTTGCCTACTGGTTGCAACAATTCTCCCCAATTTCCGGGATGAGCTTTCGGTTTTTGGCACGGAATGGTGTCGAGATGTCGTCGATTTTGTTTTATCACTATAGTACAGAAGGGGAGTAATCTATATACGACAAAATATCTAATCGGGTTACACTATGTGTTATTGTAGCGCGGGTTTAAAATATTTACAAATTTGCACATGGAGTTTGAAAATGAAAAACGGTTATGGTTCGGGTTTCTGTAGTGGTCTTAGGGTTTTTTTTGAGATGGTCGGAAACACTAACCGAGGGAACAAGGTTTTTTGCACATGCGGGGTAGAGCACAAAATCTGCATGTGGTGGCGGTTGGTAATAGTGACTTGCTGTTTCTTACTCTGTTTCTTGTTCTCGTACATTAGGTTTGCTGTAACCTTTTTACCATGTCGAGCTAGTTTTGTCAAAGTTTCAGGCTTGTTGACGATTTTGTTTGTAGAAATGACTTTGTCGGTTGCTTTTGTGTGGGCCACAATAGCTAGATAGTTATGTCGAGGCTGGATTGACGTTTAGTGTCTTTGGGACGTGTGGTTTATGGTTGGCCGCGGGGTGTCCGATAATTGATTTCAATTTTTGTTACAATATTTTTATTTTTTGTGATTACCGGAGCAGAGGTGTCTTGAAATCTTTGGTTTTTTTTTAGTTACGTTTGGGGTTTGGTAGCTTGGATGTGTACGGTTGGTGCAATGGTTTGAACTTAAACCAAGTTTATATTATTATGTATTATATTAAGGAATTTTATTAAGCTGAATGAGAGACTGTTGAGAAATACCTTTTCTAGAAACTCTTTGAACTAAGAAAACCAAAGCAACATTTAGAGGAAACTTTGTGCTAGAATGCTTAAAATTATACCTCCTAAGGTTTGAAATAGTGGTTAGCTAACCACCTCGAGCGTCTCTCTTGCTGAGTTTTAGATTAATAGTGCATACTGTTTGTCGGACTTGAACTGGGAGGACTTCAGCAAGGAAGAACCAACAGATGTGAATGCATTATACCGACTTTTTGACCAAATCATTAACACCAGCATCAGAAAGTTTCCAATTTTATTGCGTTTGAATTGTTTGACTTAAGCGAGCCCTCGGGAACTGAACTCAAACTTAGCAGAAGCGAAACACAACCAGCCGCTTAAGAGTTTCTAATGCTAGTGTTAAGTGAACTCTGTGTGAAATTTTAATAAGTTCACCACGACCAAAACTTAAGTGACAATACTGGAAGTAACTTTTTGACAAGACTATAGTTGTTTTTCATTTGAGCGCTTTATGTTCTTAGTGCATTTTTGTATTTTTAAATATCTCGGGCAAGAGCGTCTCACACTTGACAAACGCGCTAGAAAATATTTGGAGTTTGTAGGACACTCTCTACTTTGACAATTACATAAAAATTGTAAAACGCGTTTGACAAATAAATTCAAAAATTACTGAATTGTTGCCACCAAGTGCGACTAATTTGTCAAATAGAAAATCGTTTATAATGTGAAGGAACTGAATTCACTTAGATGTAATCTTATCCTGGATGTAATTCTTATGAGGATTGACATTTTTGTACTACTTTTTGTGGGAAAATGCAAAGAAAAGCAAAATATTTTATGTGAAACTTCTGTCGATGGAAGCAGAGTTGCAAAAATGGGAAGGAAGTAACAATACCGGAAGTGATTTTTGGACAAGACTATAATGTGAAGGAACTAAACTTAGTTACATGTGATCTTATCTTGGATGTAATTTCTATGAACATTGACATTTTTGTACTACTTTTTTCGGGCAAGTGCCAAAGATGAGCGCAAGATTTTTTGTGAAATCTTTGTCGATAGAAACAGCGTTACATAAGTGGGAAGGATTGCAAGAACGCGTTCCGTACGGAGCGTGAGCTCAGAATTACCAAAACTCTACCGCGACTTAATTTGCCTGCCAGTTTTACCACAATATTTGAAACCACAATGTTTTCTCTGCTTCCACCGGAAACATTAAGGAGAACACTGTTGAGTAGCATCTACTGGCCTTGATGGGTGATTTTACATAGTTCAATACGTCTCATTTTCTAGAAGGTGCTTCTGACAACTTTTGCCAAGGACCTTAAAGTATATAATCACAGAGCTACATCTACGGTACGCAATGGGTCGAAGTAGTTTAGTTCACATTGTTTTAACTTGGAGGAGATTTTTGAGGAGCGGCGCCTAGATCTTCTGGTACTTTAAAGGGTAACTGCTGAAGCGGCACAACTAAGGCTAACTTTACAACATTGACTCTATACCGGCGGAATTTCATATGCTTCCGGTTTTACCCGCTGCAGTCTAGTACTTTGCGTATTCCGGACGCTTAGTTGATACTCAATTAGCACTGGAATAATGATGCTATGACTCTTACACATCCTCCAATAACGTATCTACTGACGGACTTGTTATTTTTTTTACTGTGGAAGTGGAACTTGCATTTTTTTTGGCGGATAGTGTAAGTTTTGACATTCAGGCGCTTGTCTAAGAATAGTGTTTTTGTTTATTTTAATTTAAGGAAGTTTGATGGGACCAACAGTTTATTAGGTGACTTCTGAACCACCCCGGTGGATAAATGGTTTTTAACTTGTTTGTTTGGCGGCAAATTGGATGTTTGTAAATATTGTTTGGGAAACTGAGTTGAACTTGCGAAATATTGGTTTTAGGTGACTGTGGTGTGGGTGGTTCAGTTAGATGAAACGCTTAACTTCAATTTTGGCGCATAAGTCTAACACATAATAAATGTCTATGTAACCGTAATCACATTTAATATGAGAGTGAGCTTGGACCAGATACTAGGCCGGCTTTGTCAATATCTACAGTGCTTTCATTCTCTCAATTAGCGGGTATGATAGTATTTGTTATGTTTTATTCCAGATAAATATATAAAGGCAGCTGTGAAGTCGTAACACAAGCGTAAGCTCTAAAACATTGGTAAAAGTACTCAAAAAAAAATCACTTAGCTTTAGTGTTTGTTAGAAAATGTGAACAAATGCATTGTGTTAATTTATTTAGCCTTTAAGCTTTTCTTTTTGTAATATTTTGGAATTTGATTGATTGGCTTACAAGCAACAGCGTTCTAAAGCCTGGAGTTGCTTGACTCTTTAAGTTTGATAATTTTTTATGCTAGCTGTAAGCATGTTTGTTAGGGCTAAATTCAGCAATAATTTGGTGGCCATACTAGAGCTGAAGTATAGCGGTTGGTGATAATTAGTCACCGAGCGTCTTTGGGTGTTGATCAAGTCCCGCATGTTTTTTTAGTATAAGATCTGATGATTTGTTGTGTGATGTACGTCCTATCTCCTATTTAGTGAGAACTTTTTGGAACCTGCTCTTAACCAACTTAGGGTTGTGTCCGACAATAAAATTTGCGGATATTTAATTTTTTTTTTATTTTTTTTATTTTAAAATGCGTGCAATTGCCAAGCTTGTATTTACTTTAATTGCAAAAGCTTTGGTTTAACGGATGCAAGGCTCTATTACTGTTAATATGAACCATTTTTTGCTGGGGTTTTGCATCTCCGCGTGCCCTAGGTTTCATATGGGTACTGATGCATTTCTGGACGTTGTCTTTGACGTTTCAGTAATAACCTCAGGATAATCTGCAATTTTGTTATTGTTGTCTTATGATTTCTTTGAAATTTTGCATTGTTATCTGGTTTTAGCTTTGCTTTTATTTGTAATAACTTACATGCGTTTGTTCTTTGTTATCATGTCTCTGTAGTGGACGATGATTATACGTGACTGCACGTTTAAGGCCTACCATTTTTTTACGTAGGGTGCGATGGCTTTGGAATTGAGCAGGCAAATTTGATCAAATTTAATTTGATTTTTTACGACAGCCCGTTTAAGCTGATCGGGCAACATAAAAATTTGAAAAGTACTAGGTTTATTTTGTCTACGTCGGAGTCTTTTTTTTGTTCATTGCCAGTGTGCAAATTTTGCTAAGAAACCCGGCCAGCACTTTTACTATGAGTTTTTCAAAGATGTTTCAAGGTAGAAAGACATTACTTTAAACTTGTATGGTGTAGTAAAGCAATGAAGTAGCGGTTTTTTGGCACAAGAGGTATTTGTCAAAACTTAGCACTTTGTAATGAGGATATTTACTTGCATATACGGATCTTATTTTCCTATAATCTTTGTTTAATAACACGTTTGCGGGTTAGTCGTTTTAGTTTTCTGGCTAAATTTGTGAAATGGGTTTTTTTCTTTGCTGCACAATCATGATCACACACTAATTTTAAAAACAAACATTTTACTGGTAACCTTTAGGTAATGTGGCGGGTTGGTCTAATATATTATCAATGTTTTTGGTCGGGTCTCAAACAGGTAAAATTTGACAAAATTTTGCTAGTCCTCCGTTATTCATCAACTATTTGTTTTTTCCTTCAGTTATATTGCATTTCAAGGTAGATTATTTACCGGATATCTTATGATCTTGGCTCAACAAGAGCCGCTTGTTTCTTTTGGCATTGTTTTTTGTGCAAGGTTCATTTTGTTTTTTTTTGTTGCAGGAAGGTGACACCTGTTTTTTTAAACATGTTTGCCTATCCACAGCTGCATTGTTGGATCAATGGTGATGTTGGAGTTGGCAAACTGTTAAAATGTTTTTTTTTAGTTTTTGCGTAGACTTTTTTTATTTTTTAGATAACAGTTTGATGCTTGGCACTCTTTAGCCCAAGAAGTTGTGGTATGCGATGTCAGGTACGTTGTGTTGAGCAAAGTGGCATTGTTATTTAAAAAAAAAACATTAATAGATCTTTGTGTGGAAAACCGGCAGGTATTTTTTGTTCTAGAATGCAACAATGTATATAAGGCCTTTTTTTGCTGAGTTGTATCCAGCGTTGGAAACTCCGATCGTGTTTTATGATACTGTTATGGCCAAAGCCATTTCAAAAATGGTAATGCTATATTTTTGGTGGTTAAGGTTTGAGGATGAAGGCAGGTTTGCTTCTGTTTATCTAATACTATTGGTTTTGATCAGTTGCGGGGGCATTCAGCTCTAGGTTTACATTTGCTCTGACTATGGCATTCACTTGGTACAAGTCTGAGCAGATGGCAATGATAAGGAGTTTACGACTTTTGCTGAATTGATTTTTTTAAACGAATGACCGTTAGTGAAAGATGTTTGTTAGTGATTTTTTGTGGGTTGGAAGCCGTTGGGTGTCCATTTTGGATTATTACGAGTGGAAGTTAAAACAAATTTTACTGCAGTAAGGTTATGTTAGGTTAGGTTAGGTTAGAAACTAAGTTTTTGTAACAAGTGACAACGACAATAACCGAAGATCGGTGAAAGAGACAATATTTTTTATTTATTTTAACAAGGTTGTCGCTGCTTCTATGTTCTGTCTCTTTAAATGTGATATTTTTTACGCATCTTTTTTTATCAAAGATTTTATTGGCAATCTGACTAGAAGACTTTAAAAAAAAAAAAAAAATTTGGGCAAGACGAGTGTTTTCTGGTTTTAAAAACATGTTTCTAGAGTAATTTCTTAATTTTTGTTTTCATGCTTTACGTCTGGCTCAAATACGCTGGTAGTCTTTCAACAGATTTACAACGCAACTACTACACTGTAGGTGATTGTGATTGAACATTGCTTTGGTTTGGTACGACACGTATTTTGTATTATTAATATGGTATATTTTATAGTTCTGATCAATATTACCAGTGGGTAATATATCCGGATCTTGGATGACGGATATGTGTATACACAGTTTATATAAATATGTTTTTTTGGATTTGGATAGTTGAATCAGGGCGAGGACGTTTTAAACTCATGGAATGTTTTTTTTAAATATATATATATTATAGCCAATATGGTGGAGGCGCCGGGCGATATAAATATTACTGTATTTTATTTTAAATATACTTACAAATTAATCCAAAGTTACAAGTTATTAAGTGTAAATTGGATTTATTGACAGTAGATGTGGTCATATAAATATCTAATAAAATCTAACATGATGGTGAACTAATGTTAGCATACAAAAATATAGATTGAATTGTGATAAAATTGACAGTATATCACAAAATTGCTGATTTTCATTTTTGCCATGTACTTTCATCATTAATTTTAAATAGTTTCTTACAAAGTAGTTTTAAAATTAATTGCGTAATCAAATTTCATTTTTATTTTTTCCTTTTTTTTAAAATTGACCATTTACTTGCATATCGCTTAAAAAACAGAATTTTTTCAACTTTTCACTCAATTTTTGAATTTTTTTTTTCAATTTTTACATGCGAAACGCATAAAAACTAAAAAAATTCTGCTTTTTAATTGATTTTTGAAGCCTTTTTTTTTTTTTTTTTTTTTTTTTTTTTTTTTACCTGGAGGAGGAGAGATCTTCAAAAGATACCTGCCTCCTACCAACTAAAACTCCTCTTCCCATTTCGCTGAGTGGCAACGGAACCGCGTGAGCATTACTTCATTACCTCCAGCATGTCTTTCTGTATCCTGTTTGTTATATTTCCTCTCTTTGTCCTGTTCTTTCTTCTCTTTGTCTTGATCTTTTTTATCATCCTCTTTGGTTTTTATTATTTTTGTTATCGTCTTTTCGATGGCTTCCCATTTATGTTTGGTCTCTAGCATCAGGTTTGTTAGATTTCCTACCGTGATCTGTTCTTGTAGCTCAGCCTCTAACTCCATTCTCTCCACTGCCCATCTCGAACACTGAAACAGTGTATGTTCCGGCGTGTCCACTTCATTGCAGTATACGCAGGTATCTCGCTCTAGTAGGTTCATTCTCTTCAGGTATACCCCAAAGCAGCCGTGTCCAGTCAAAATCTGCGTTAGATGATAGTTAAGCCTACCATGCTTTCTGTCTACCCAGGGCCTGATGTCCGGGATGAGTTTTTGAGTCCAGGCAGCTGTCCCAGTATCTTTTCTCCATTCCTCAGCCCATATCCTAAGTGATTCATCTCTAGCAGCTTTTTTGATTTGTTCCTTGTTTTCTCCTTTCTCATAGGATCTTTCTTTAACCATAAGGTGGATAGGTAATGTCTTTGTGATACCGAGAATTGCTTTTGTGGAAACCGTCCGATAGGCACTTGCTACCCCAATTGCTCTTTCCAATAGCCCCCTGTGCTTTTTATTTTCAGCGTACTCCTTCCAAATCGGCGCTCCATATAATAGCACAGAGTTCACTACCGCCAATAACGCTCTTCTTTTTTGCTCTTTCGCCCCTCCATTGTGTGGCATAATTCTTCTGAACACCATTGTTAACTTTACGGCTTTTTGTGTCACCTCCTTTATGTGATGGTTTATATTCCAGTTTCGGCCTATTCTTATGCCCAGATATTTGACGCTATCCTGGGTTTCTATGACGCTACCTCCTACCATTATCCTCACTTTAAGGTCCCTCTTCTATCCTGCTAAGATTACGGCCTTAATCTTGTGATGAGCCATCTTGAGACCTTTTTGGTCTAGCCATCGTTCCACCTTCTTTACTGCCCATTCCGCATCTTCTACCAGCTCTTCCATATTCCTGCCGCATACGACCAGCGCTACATCATCCGCATAGGCAATCATCTTCGTGTGTTCCGGCATCCGTTCCTTTAGCAGGGGATCGTAATATATGTTCCACAGGGTTGGTCCCAACACCGAGCCCTCTGGTACCCCGCAGCTCAGATCGACAGTATGGTTTTCCCCAACCTCAAGCGTCCTGTCCTGTAGATAGTTGCCTATTATTTTCCTCAGGTGTGGCGTAATCTTTCTCGCCTCCAATTCCTGCATTATACCACGCCATGGAACCGTGTTAAAGGCATTCTCGACGTCCATGGTGATCAGTATTGGAAACTTCAGCACTCTGTGCTTAGCCACCATATTCCTGACCTCTTTCACACTTTGCACTGCATCTACCGTCGTATGTCCTCTTCTGAATCCATGCTGATTTTCCGATAAACCACCATTTTCATCAATTTGTTGCATCAATTTTTTGTTGATGACATGTTCGTAGAGCTTCGCCATTGTGTTCAGCAGACATATTGGCCTGTATTTAGCCTGGTTTTCCGTGTTGCCTGGTTTTTCGATGAGCGCAAGTTTTGCTCTATTCCATTCCTCGGGAAACGCACCTGCCCTCAGGAGAGAGTTTATTGTTTCTGTCACACTCTCCGTGCATTGTCTTGTCAGCACTTTAACTACTTCCGCAGGAATCCCATCTGGTCCTGGTGCCTTTTTGGCCTTTATTTTGCTACCCAATGCTAAAATTTCCTCCTCTGTGCATTGTGGTATTTCATTTCCATCTGGCGTTATATTTGCCCATATGTTTTTTGTATGCTCAGGAAAGAGCGCCCTTGCTATTTCTATCTGTCTTTTTTCGGACAGCGTTGTCGGAGCTTTGATTCCAATTTTCTTAGTTACTATTTTATAGCCTAACCCAAATATGTCTGTGTTCACTTCCTCGCATATCTTTTTCCAGGCTATCCTTTTGGCTTCTTCGATAGCTTTCTTCAGCTCCTTCTTTTTTTGCTTGTATTGTCTGTGTGTTTCCTCCCTGAGCTCTTCATCTGCCGGATTTGTTCTATTTATCCTTGTCACTTTTAGATCTTATGCATTCATTTCTTGCTTGAGCAGTTTCTGCACACCACCAGTACGTTGGGGTCCGTCTACTTGTTTTGCCTTTTTTGCGGTATGTGATGTCGCAAGCTTCTCTTATTGCCTTCATTAGTGTTTCTGCTGCCCCTCCTTCCCCTGCAGCGCCATTTAACGCCGTGAAGCACTGTGCTAATTCGTCATCATGGTCCTTGTTGTAGTACCATCCTTTAAAGTTGTTCATTTTTACTTGCTTTCTTGTACATACATTTATTTCCATGTAGATGTTATGATGGTCACTTAGATTCTCCTCATTTTCATTCATGTACCATCCCTTAACTTTACTGAACAAGTTCGGACTAGCTATTGTCACATCTATGAAGGAGCTTTGATCTCTTCTACGGAAGGTCGGAGTGTTACCACTATTCACTATTTGAAGGTCTTGTTCGTAGATCCATTCTGTAAGTATGTCTCCTCTGCTATCATCTATGGGTGATCCCCATAGGGCTGATTTGGCATTAAAGTCTGCTCCTATTAGCACATCTTTTTTGTGTCTTTTAACGTCCCGGCTTATCTCTGTTAGGTGGTTCTCATATTCATTTTTTGTGATATTCGGTGACAGGTATGCAGCGTAGAGCACTTTCTCCTCAGTTTCTGCCCATATATATCCATTTCCTCTCCCTACATTTATTATGTCTACCCTATTTCCGTTTGTAATATATATTGCAGCATCTATCTGATTGTCTGTAATCCATCGATTCCTGTTGCGGGCTATAATTTTGTTGGGTTCTGATACTAGTGCAATATCAATGCCATTTTCTTTGCAGTTGTGTTCCAGCAAGTCCATTCCTTTTCTGCTTCTATTGAGGTTAACTTGGATTATTTTCATAATCGGTTTACTCGCACCTTTCTGCTCTCCTTAGCTTCTTGAACCAACCTCCTGTATTTGGGGCAGTTCATCGTCTCCGTCTTGTGTCCTGTTACTTTGCAGAGGTAGCAGGCTTTGTCTCCTGTACATTCTTTAGCCCTATGTCCTGCTTCACCGCAGTTTCTGCATGGTTCTCCATCTTCCGTTCTGCACTCTTTTGCAACGTGCCCTAACCTCTGGCATCTAAAGCATTTTGGTGGATCTATGACCTCTCTCACTCCCCACCTGTTCCATCCCGTACCTATCCTGTTCTTGCGTATTAGATGATCTGCTGCCTCATCATTGAGCCTCATAAAAGCGCTTCTCATTCCCTTCCAGTTTAGCTCTACGCTTTTCCTAACATCTTCTTTCACTGTTTCTTCGTCTATATCCAAGATTCTTATTGTTTTGTTTTTCTCCTTTTTGCTTACGTCGGCCATGTTACTTATTTTGTTTTCTAGTTTCTTTCTAAATTCCGTTCTTGCGTTACCCTTCTTGCTTTTTATCACGAGTTTCATGTCCCCCTCTCTGGTTTTTGCTATGCTAGCTATGGTGACATCCCCTAGTTCAACTCCTCTTTTCATATTACCCATTACCTGTGCACAGGTACTTCCTTCCTTAGGTTTGATAATTAGGGTTTCTTGATTTTGATTTTTTCTTTCAGTGTTCTTTGTACCAGCATGCCTACCTTTACCTCTTTTCGTCCCATTCCAGTAGATATTAATCCTCATTTTGTCTCCCATGAAAACATATTCCATAATTTTCCTTGCAACATCCATCTCCAGTTCGGCGGCGATGATGCAGTCGATTTCTTTTCTTTCTTTCAGTTTCACAATCTTTCTTATGTTTTGCATGGATCTTATTAGCCTATCTATACCTTTTTCCGTTCTTATGTTTTCCTTTACTCCCACTATAAATGAATACCTCTCCCTTGGATTTATCATTTTCCCCTCCTCCGTCACGGTTAGGTTTTTCGAGACCGTACATAGCGGTTTCTCCGGGTTTAGGCCATCTTGTTTAAACATATTTTCTACTACCGGATTTTTTGTTATTGCCAGGTTTGTGACATATTTCTCGCCTCCTTCTTCAGCACTCATTACTATTATGGAGTCGTCTCTTTGATGCTCGTCGCTTAATTTTTGTGCAACTTTGCTTAATCTATACGTTTCATCTGGCCATACCAGATCGATGATCTCCACTAACTCAGTTATTCCCTTCTTTTTTTCCAGGAATTTTTTAATTCTTATGTCATCCTCCCTTTTTTTGATCTCTTCCGCAGTTTCTGTTTGTGTCTCTCCTTCTGTCGTTTGTTTCTGTACTTCTACGTCTTGGTTGGTGGATTGTCTCTTCAACCTTTCCACCTCTTCTCTTAGTTTAGCCAGGTTTCCAATCAGTTCTATCTCCCTGCTGCTCCTTTCTGCCTCCACTTCTTGTCTGGTTTCCTCTATCCTAGTCCACTCTGTGACAAAGCGGCTGACTGCCACGTGTTTTGTCGGGGGTGGATTGTTGTAATTGCCGGGAAGTTGCTTCAGGATAAATGGTAACTTCTAATTGTACGGTTGATAGGTTTTTATTTTATAAATATCTATCAACCGTACAATTAGAAGTTACCATTTATCCTGAAGCAACTTCCCGGCAATTACAACAATCCACCCCCGACAAAACACGTGGCAGTCAGCCGCTTTGTCACAACTTGGCGCCCCACGTTGGGCGCCAAGTTGTGACAAAGCGGCTGACTGCCACGTGTTTTGTCGGGGGTGGATTGTTGTAATTGCCGGGAAGTTGCTTCAGGATAAATGGTAACTTCTAATTGTTCTAATTGTACGGTTGATAGGTTTTTATTTTATAAATATCTAATGCAAATATGAGCACATTATTATATAAATTATAATGAACAGAAAAAAAAATCGGTAATATAATTATTATGTAAAATATATATATATATATAATTAAGAAAGGAATAAAAGAATATTAGACTCACCTAAGGGCAGACGCATCCACTTGAATTAAGTTGAGTATGTTCGCCAGTACGCCACTTAGCTATTATACCGCGAAAGTTTCTAATGGCGGCAGCGGTAAAAATCGCAAATACAAGTGAGGCTCTTGCAGTCTCTTCATCCCAGCAGACCGGGCCGCGAAACCCCTACGTCACAGTCACGAGATCGCGGAGCGTAGCGAGACGGCACGATAATAAATAAGCCGAAGAGACGCGTGCCGCGGCAGTAGCGGCGCGGCTAGGATATATTCCGTTATAACTCCCGTACTAATTCTTTTGTTATGTCTTTATTATTATTATATTATTATTATTATTTCACATACTTATGTACATTTTTGTTATCTTTATTAAATTTGGTGAGGCTATTAAGCTCTTTCTTCATCTTATTTCTGCACTTCTCCAGTTTCTTTTTGTTTTTAACTGTCTTTTCAGACTCTTCCGGGAATAAGCTTGTGCATGTCGGCGACTGTTGCTTTCCTTTTATTTCGGTTTTGTAGAGGTGTGCAGGGTCTTCCCTGTGCATTCTCTATCACCGTTTTATCGGCCTCTTCCTCACTTGCCGATTCTAGGCTATTTACACTATTTATGAACTGTGAATTCATACTTCCCGTCGAACTGCTGTTGCTGGTTTGGCTATTTTTTCTGACCTACTCGTGCTGTTCCGTCTGCTCTGTTTCTCCAGCATTTCCCTTTCAAACTGGATCCTCTCCTTCTCTGTGTCGTCCAGTATATCTATATTTTGTGTCGTGTTCGTTTTACTCGCAGGGTCGTCTTTTGGCAAATCAATACCAGGGGTGGGTGCCACTCCACTCCCCGTCAACTTATCCGAGGCTTCTTTATTGTTTGACATTTTGCGATTTATAGCTGTCGCCAGCTTGTGTTTTAAAGCTAACCGCCAGCTATGTAGGGTGAATACGCCCCCTGCAACAGAGCCCTACCGGGTCACTACTAACTTCATGACCTACTACAGGGGGGATTTTTGAAGCCTAACCTAACCTAACCTAACCAAACCTTATTAAAAATTCTATTTTTAATGGTAAAAAACTGATTTTAATTTGACTATTCAAAATTAAATTTTTTTTTTCAAGATTGTCAACTTTTCATTCAATTTTTAAAACCTAATCTAACCTGACCTTACCTAAACTAACTTAATCTTATTGAAAACTTTATTTTTTTTTTCAAGACTGACTATTTATTTGCAAAACTCGAAAAAAACAGAAATTTTTCAACTTTACACTCAATTTTTGAAATTTTCTATTTTTTTCAAGATTGACTACTTCCTTGCAAAACGCGTAAAAAACGGAATATTTTCGACTTTTTACTGAATTTCTGAAAATTTCAATTTTTTTCAAAATTTACCGTTTTTTTTGCATAAAACGTGTAAAAAACAATTTTTTTTACTATTCCCTTAATTTTTGAAAAAAAAAATTTAATATTGACTATTTGTCAAAAAAAAGAATACGAATGTTTTTCAGACAAAGATGATTTAGAAATAAAAGAATCGCACTTCAAACATTTTGAATTACTCTGTAAATTTTGTAAAAATATATAAAATTAAATAATGTTCCATATCTCCAAAACCGTTGCTATGACATTTTATGCTTATTAAGACTTTTTTGTTTGTTGTGGTTTGTACTACGACCCCCTTAAATATTTTACATTCTTTTTAACCACCCTGTATGTTAATTATTTTAAATTTTCAACTTTCTACTCGATTTTTAAAATTTTATTAAATTATTTTTTTTTAAGATTGACTATTTTCTTGAAAAACGCGTCAAAATTTTTTTTGAAAAAAAAATTCAGTATTGACTATTTGCATGCGAAACGCATAAAAAACAGATATTTTTCAGCTTTTTACTTGATTTTTGAAACCTGGTTTAACCTAACTTAATCTAATCTTATTGAAAAATCATTTTTTTTTTCAAGATTGACTACTTTCTTGCAAAACTTGTAAAAAACTTTTTTCGGAATTGCACTCGATTTTTGATAACTTCAATTTCTTTCAGAATGTGACAGATTGCATCAAAACGCTTCAAAAACGGAAATTTTTCGACTTTTCACTCGATTTTTGAAATCACCTTGGCTGTGTGCTTCTTTGTGTCTGTGCGTTTTTACAAAAATACACATACGTTTAAAAAACGCGGCATATGGTTGGTTGTTTTATCAAACACAGCATTTTATGTCTTCAAATAATCAAATATGTTTACAAGTTTATCAGAATAACGCGCAAATATTTTTGTTGCTATTAAAAAAAAGTATCTATTTAAAAACACACGAAAAATGTTTTTACAGTTTTCTACAATTAATCAGCAACTTACAATGTAACAGTTTAAATAAAAATACTTTGATTGTAGAAATTATTAAGCAGTTTTAATTATTAAAATATGCTTTGAGTTTTATTTAATTATTATTGCTAGCCCTATTGAGTTTTATTTATATAGATTTTATAATTAAATAGTTTTATTACTGTTGATGTAAATGGAATTAAATGATGAGTAAACAGCTATTTGTATTTCAATTACTTATTTATTTTATGATCAAGTATTTTGAAAAACATCCACATAATCCAGCCATTAATTTTGAATAAACGCGTTGTTTATGTGGGGTCGCGTTATTTAGTATCCCGACGTTAACAGTTTTTTGCAATTTGCATGGCGCATGAATTATAAAACGGCCGCCGTTATAACGAGGTGAGCGACAAATTCGTCGACTAAGTGTAGACTAATATCTTAATATCGGGGGGCGTTGTCAGCCGCCGCTATAATGTATTCATGAATTTTGCTGTCCGTAAATTTCTGGTTAGACACACGGCTTTGGGCAATCTTTACACATTTAGAGCCCACCGGTGCCCTCCCATAAATATCTCTGAAGAAATTAAGAGCGGTCCCTTTGGGAAACATAAATATCAAAACCGTCGACTATTATACTTTAGCAAAATAAAATCAACAACTAACTTTATTAAAAATTAACCCCATTTAGTAAACTGCAAATTCGGCAATACATGAGGTGAAGACTGTCTTATCTCGAACAATTTTCTAACGAACCTTTTAAAAAGAAAAAAAACTCTTAATATAAGTTAAGAAAGTGGCGTTTTGAGGGCGCGCAACTCATCCGGTAATTTGATTAAGCATCTCCGCGGTTAACACAGAAAAACTCGGGAATAATAATATTATTGTTTCTAAATCGGTCACGTACTTATCAGAGATCACGTAGCTCTTCAGAGTCTGGCATAGGGGGTGGTGAGCCGACCCAGGGAAACGCTACAAATAAAGAAGAGATAAGTGGCTGAGCTGAAATCCCCGGTGGCCGACGAATAAAAAAAAGCTGCAAAATACCCATGAAGAAAAGTTATAGATGTTACGCCTCGGATATTGCCGCCGCCGCCTCCCGACGAACAAAGGAAATCAAAAGGAGGAAGCCAGGAAAAAAATATGTATATTACATTAGGAAAGTTTATATGAAACACGTCCTGATCAATGCGCACATTCATCACTTTTACCAAATGGAAGATTTTTTTATTGTTCTCTTTCATGTATTTCTAATATGACAGAGCAAGCAAAAATATAAAAGTACTTGAAATATTAAAATTAGTTAATATTTTTTTATTTATTTTTATGCTGCGCTCGGAGCGAAAATAAATTTGTAAATTTAGTAACGGGATATAGGATAATTTGTAGGAACGAGTGGTTTAAACAGTAGCAAGTAGCAGTGTCGGTCTGGTGTGTATATGTATATGAAATTATTCCGGTTCATATCCGGTGAACATTCGCGGAGCCGGTACTAGGGTAAGGGGGCCAACACACACATATATACACCCTCACTAGTAGTTTATAAAGCAACGTGCCGCTCGTTGCAGTTAACCGCACAACTGGTAATAAATCACACATCTCATATCCACAAAGTGTGTCTATGTATGCGTGTGGGTGTTGCTATACTTATATACTGAGTGTTCAGATTATATCAAATAACAAACTAATTTCAAACAATTTATTAAGATGACATAGCTAAAATTATAAGATGACAGTAAAATTAGTTTGTATCTTTAATCAATATTTTTAGAATAAATCAAACGCAACGTATTGTTTCACGGTTGATAAGCTTGAGTTAAGTACAGGATTGCAATGCAAACAATCTATGCCCCAGTTATTGAAATATAGATTTGTTAAACAAATAATTTATGCCGTTTATTTGCTAAAATGTGTTTGCGCAATCTTGCAAACATCAAATCAATTAAATTAGCGGATTAAAAACAATTAAAAAAGTACAGTTTGGCGCACTTAGAATTTCTACATAGAATTCAAAGAAAAAAGGTTTTTCAATCATAGAATTTTTATCTCTAAAACGTAATTGAAAAATTAAAACATTTTTTTCTAGAGTATAGGCAATTCTTCTAAAGTTTGATTGTTATTTTTAAGAAGATAGCAAATGGATTGATTCCTGCATATGATGACCACGAACGGCGCCTACCAACTAAACTCTCCCACCCTCTTTTTATGAGTGTTTCTAGAAGAGCCAATTTTTTTTTTACAAGTTATAACCTTCCTTGTGGAGAACTCATTGAAGAGTAAATGGGAAGAATGGTTAAGAAATTATAAACTAAAATTTGTTTTTTCATTGCAGAATCTTTTCCTGACTTTTAACTCACCTGTGTTTGTGTGCGGTCCGTTCTATGGGATTCTAAGACGTTTTGAGAAATTTGTTATTTTGGCTTTTATTCCAAAATGAGCAGTGGTGACGATTGTTTCAGTTTCTCTACAGATGCTCATCTAAATATGTGTGGATTTTTGGAAGCAACGATGAGTTTTAGTAGTTTGATTTGGTGAAAAAGTCTATATTGGTCAGCTGCTGGCTTGTTCATTTGCTTGACCAAAAATTTTTGTTTAGAAAGTGAAATTTTAACATTGCTTTCAATTGTTTAAACAGCCAATTGCGTGTTAAAGGTTAAAATGTTGCGCGTTATAGGTTCACAGCTATATTTTCTTTTGCAGAAGATAAGTGTATTACATTTGATCTTTTCTTGCATAAGTTAATGCAGGTTGTTATACATTGTTGTTACAATACGATTTATTTGAATAGTACAAGTCACTTTTGTCTTGGTTGGTTTGTTTGTGTAATGGGTGATTCTAAAAAATGCGCTTAGGTTTAGATTGAAACCTGGTTTTAAGTTGTTGACACAGATTATTACTGGAGGTTATTGCAGGTGATCTCTTACCTAATTACAATGTTTTCCAATGTCTCTGAATTGCGTCAATATGGATATTGTTGTTGGCTGTAGGTTGTTAGATAATGTTTTGTTTTCTAAATTTGTTAATGATATCTAAATAGTAATTTTCAGTTTTTAGAGGTGGCTGTTAGGACCAACAAACTTAGGTGGTTTTAACTTTTGTCTTGGTATACTTGAGGCATTTTTTTACGTATACTTTAATTATTTTTTTTGACTTCCGGCCTGTAGCTTTGTTGTAATGTACAGGCAATCTTATTCCGACTTGTTAGTTTGGTGTCATTGTCATTGTGAAGCTGCTGTATAACTGTTGGTACATGGCTAGCAGTATAGTTAGTTGGTTTTAGCTTGTGTGAGGTACAGCTTGTTATTGGTTTGCAATCTGTAACCTGGCTTTGCGGTCAACTTTTCCCGCAGAACATTGACAATAGTGCAAGTTTGTATACACGTCAGATAGTCATTATTTATGGTTGTGGTCTAAGTTTTGAGTGGAGTACTGTTTGGCTTAATTCTTGTGTGATTTTTTTTTCTTTCACATTTGTAATTTTATTATTTAATATTTGAGACAATGTTAGCATATTTATCCCTGTCATATGCTGTGTGTATTAGTTATCCAATTGTTTTCAGTTTTATTCAATTTTTGATGTTTGTGACAGTTTGTAACAATTTCTTCTTTTTTGGGTTTTTTTTGCCTGGCGTCAGATGGATAGTCTTTAGCGTCCAACGGTGTTCTATGTTAATTTTCAATGGTTATGCGTTTTGGGTGGTACTAATAGGTCTATAGTGCTGTTTTTTGTAAATAGGCGCAAAAAGAAGCGTCAGATTGGAGGGTTTTAAAGCTCAGAACTGAACACCGCATAAACTTATCATCTTTGATGTTGGTGAGCTACTCGTTTGCCCAATTATTGGTTTTTAGCATGAATGGTCTTTAAGGTTTGCATGATATTATTAAATTCTTTAGACTATGGTTTTTAACATTTTTGCTTTTTGTTAAGATACCGGAGTTGGGTTTTGTTGAAACTTTATCTAGCGTTTGTGATTCTTTTTATTGTGGTATAGCTTCGTTTTTATGCTGACATTTGTTTGTAATATTAATTTGAATTCAAATTTTAGGTGGTCATTGATAAATGGTCTAAAAGCTGTTTTACGTCAAAAAATGCCTGCTTAGCTTGATCTTCACATTGAAACAAACGTTCAGTTTTTTAGACATTTGTGTACAAGATTATAAATACCCATGAGCAAAAGTATATCAATTAGGGTTTTTCTAGTCTAATCAGTTTACAGTTTCTTGATTGTCAAAAAAGTTTTTATATTAACAAAAAAAAAGTTAAAAACCTGCTCTAAACGTTTTCAAAGCATTCAGAAACTTTCAAAAAGTTTTCTGAATTGTTACAAGTTAATAGAAATCTTTTAAATTTGCGCTTACAATGTCGAATGTACATAAACTATCAAAACCTTTAAACATTGTTACTGAACAGTTATAATATTTCACAAACTGTTACAAATGGTCCTAAGTTAACAATATAAAATTTAAAAACTGCTTTATATGTAATAAAGCATTCAGAAATTGTCAAATATTTTTCAAAGCTGTTACAAATTGAAGAACAATTTTTCCAATTTTTTTTAGATTGTCAAATGTACTCAAAATCTTTGAAGATTGTTACAAAACAGATAAAATATTTTACGAACTATCAAAAATTATTTTATATTAACAAAAAAAAAAGTTTAAAAATTTGCTCCGAACGTTTCCAAATCATAAATTTTTAAATATTTTCTAAAACTGTTAGAATTAGCAAAAAATATTTTACAAATTGTCAAAAATGTTTTAGAAACTGTCGAAAATGTTCCCAAATTAACAAAATAAAGTTCAAAAATTGTTCTTAAAGTTACAAAAGCTTTCAGAAACTATCAAATATTTTTCGAAACTGTTACAAGTTAAAGAAATGTGTTAAATCTTTCAAGATTACTATTACTAAACAATCAAAATGTATTAGAAACTGTTTAAAATGTTTTAAAATAAATTTAAAAACTGCTTCAATTGTTTCTAAAGTATTTAGAAACTGTCATATGTTTATCAAAATTGTTACAAGTGGATGGAAATGTTCTAAATATGCGCTTAGATTGGTAAATGTACTCTAGGTGTCAACATAATTGAAGATTGTTACTAAACAGTCATAATATTTTATACAAATTATATCAAATGTTTTAGAAACTGTCAGAAATAATCAATTATAAGTTAACAATTTAAAATTCCAAAACAACTCCAAATGTTTCTAAAGCATTCAGACTGTATCAAATATTCTTCAAAACTGCTACAAGGACAAAATGCTATAATTTTTTTTTTATTTAGTAACAATCTGTAAATTTCCATAAACTTAACATAACATTTTTAAAAAACATTTGACAGGTTCTGAATGCTTTAGAAACGTTTGAAACAGTGTTTAAAAGTTTGAGAAAAATTTCGACTGTTTAGTAACAGTCATCAACAGTTGTTAAACTTTATTTTGACAATTTAAAAAAAAAAACTGTCAGTTTGTAAAATATTTCTGAAAGTTTATGTCAGTTTGTTAACTATTTTAAATGTTTTTGTAAACATCTTTGCAAATTTTGACAGTTTGGCGTTTGTAGGTTTGAAATTTTTTTTATTGTTAATTTTAACGTTTGTTTGACAGTTTGAAAAAAATGTTTGACAGTTTGTAAAACATTATTGATACGTTGTGAAATATTTTGACAGTTAAGTAAATTTTCAAATATTTAGATAGTTTTGAAAAATATGTGACAGTTTCTAAATGCTTTGAAGATGTTTGAAACAGTTTTTATACTTTCTTTTGTTAATTTTGAAACATTTTTGACAGTTTATAAAATATTTTGACAGTATGAGTACATTTAACATTTGAAAATAGAATTGACAGTTTCTGAATGCTTTGGAAACAGTTTTTAACATTATTTTGTTAGTTTTGAAACTTTTTCTGAAATATTTTGACAGTTTAATAAATTTGAAAAAAAAATTTAAAAAATATTTTACAGTTTCTGCTTTGAGAACGTTTGGAGCAGTTTTTAAACTTTTTTGTTACCTTAGAAACATTTTTGTCAGATTCAAAAATATTTTAACTGTTTAGTAACAATTTTCTAAGATTTTGACAATTTATAAAAGCAGTTTTTGCACTTTCTTTGTTAATTTAGAATCATTTATGACAGTTTTTTATATTGAAGAATTTGTAATTTATTTTGACTATTTAGTAAATGAATGAGTACAAAATAAAAAATACTTAACAAAGAATGTTTTATTAATGTTTTGCGAAACCAGGTTACAGGCTGAAAACCAATAGCAAGCTGCATCTTACAGAGGCCAGGTATTACCAATTAGCAATACTGCCAGATACGCAGCAAACAGTTATACGGCAGCTTTATAATAACAACGCCGGCAAACAACCAAGTCAGAATTAGATAGGCTGTACAATACTACAGACCAAAAGTCAAGAAATACGTCAAGGTCTACGTAAGAGAATGTCTCAAGTATATCAAGAAAAAGATGTTTATTGGTAACATCCTGACCACCTCTAAAAACTGGAAGTTACTATCAAGATGCTAAAATAACAAGCAAATTGTTATACGTCGCAAAAACATAAGAAAAAACCATAAAAACAAAAAAAAACAGAAATAAAATAAAAGGAATTACAAGAACAAGCTCGTTAAAAATCAGATGATAATGCAGTACACACTTTAGTAGAATGCAAAGCGTTGGAAGAAAACAGAAAAAAAACTAAAAAAAATACGAGAAACTCCATGATAGATTGGGTAAACGTCCCCACATCGACATCTTTGATTTCGCTCAAATTTTGTACTCGTACACACGTAGGAGTACCAAAATATAACAATTCCTAAAATTTTAGATCTCCTTTCAGTTTTTGTGCTGTAAATAAACAAAAAATAGTCAAAAATCATATTCAAAAAGATGTATCTTATATGATTTTTTTCGTAGAACACAATCCCGCCCTTGGTTTTCCAAAATTTCCCGCGGAAAATAGGAAAAAAACTATCGATAGTTTCGATTTGGCTACACTTGGAGACTTAAAATTTTAATATGATACTCCTGAAACATATTACTTTTGATCGCAAAAAATAAAAAAAAATAGATTTGTTTGCCCTAGGGTCAAATATAACACATAATTGCTAAATATGGGTTACTTTTAAGAGATTTTTATCAGATTTTTCGTAATTTTATTAATTTTCCGGCTTTTTTCAGGAGAATTTAAAAAAACGGACATTAAGATCGCGTTCGACAAAAAAATTCTTTTCGATTACACTAATTGAATTTTTTTTTTACCTGTTTTTGCAAAATTATGAAAAACCAAGAAATAATTATTTTTTATCATAATTTTTTTGTAAAAAGTATTATATATATATATATATATATATATATATAGAGATGTTAACTCCCTTATAGAGGCGTTTTCGCGCACAATTTTAACCTGATCGAGGCGTTGAAATTTTAGAAGCGAGCGCTCGCACCAGCGCACATAAACAGCCAGTTCGAGGCGTCTAGCGGTTAGTACTAATTTTGCTCGGCTAGATGGCTACTGCAGCAGGTTTTAAGAAATATGCACAAATCTCAATAACATATGTTGTTTTCATTGAATCTTGGGAGTTGCAGCGTAGATAAATATTTCGTAATATTATATATTTTTTCTAAATAAAAATATTTGTTTATAAATAATTCAATTGATTAATAAACAAAATAATAAATAGTAAAGTACAATCAAAAAGTAGTTTGATGCAAACGATTTAGTTATTAGAAATAAATAATTACTCAATTGTACTGAAACAACTGCTATATATTCAATTAAAAAAAAAATAAATATTGAATATTTTATAAAAAATTGTTTAATAAAAAAACAAAAAATTGCTAATTCCAAAAATTAATTACTAGAATTAGTCAGTAAGTGAACGACTTACTTACGTTACAATGTCAGTTGTTTTGATTATTAATAATATAATAAATTTAATAAAACATAACTATTATTATTTAAATTTAATAAATAAATAGGGGGCATTGCGTTACTACCTCTGCCAATAACTATTATGCATAAAAACAAACAATCTTACATTCCTATCACTTTCAAACTTTTTTATAGAGGCGTTTTGCGCATACTTTTAACCTGATCGAGGCGTTGAAGTTTTTGATAAAAGCGCCCGGTCCAGGCGCACAAAAACACCCAGTTTGAGGCTTCTAGCGATTTTTCACGCTTACTTTTGACTGGTTCGAGGCGTCTAAGCTTCTAATAAGTTGTTTGTATGCGCTGCTAGAAGCATCAGTAGGCATCCACAAATCAAAATCATTGTTTGAATATTATTTGTAAATGATTATAAGAAGCTCTAATTAGATTTAGAATTATTTAATATACATAATTATTTGAAAAAACAGTAACAATATTATTTTAATAAAAAAAATAATTTAAAAAAAAATGTTTTTTTTAATCACAAAAGAAAATATTTTATAAAAAATATAGTTGTCAATGAATATCGTCATCAGTTTTATAAAATATCCACAGTTTTACATTTTTGTACATGTTTATGTTTGAAACATACAGATATTTTAGAAAAAAATAATTAATATTAGGTCTGTTCCAACCTACGGTTTGGACAGTTTGCAAACTGTCCAAACTGTGCACACAAACAAATAATTGTCATTCTTAGGCAATCGTTTATACATAGTAATTTGTTTGTGTGCATAGTTTGAACGGTTGGCAAACTGCCAAAACTGTAGGTTGGAACAGACCTATTATAAAATGCAAACTTTATATTTTGCGGTTTATAACATATTTAAATAGTCAATGTGTATCTGTAACCATAGTTATAATTGTACATTTATACAATAACCGCATTAACTATCTCGTAAAAGCGAAATTTTATGCACATTTTTACCGTTAAAATTTAAGGTAAGCTAAGCTCCCGCTTCAGGCGCACATAAACATCTAGTTTGAGGCGTCTATAGCGGTCATTCACACACATTAAGGTGTTACATGACCTTGACTACAACAAAAATTATTTGTGTTTTATAAATTAGTTTTTGTAGCATCTTGCACACTTTTGATCAGTTTCAGGAGTTTGAAGTTTTTATACATTGTTTATATGCGTAATAACACTTAATAATTAATTTAAAAAAAATGTATACCATTGGATAATAAATTTATTTTGTTTATAAATGGATAACTTATTTGTTTTTTATAAATCATTACATAATTATTATATAATACTTAAATTATTAAAATTTAATTTTAGTGTAGCTAAATAGTGGGTGGTTTATAAAAAAACAGTATTAATTATTAATTATTATTTTTTATTTGTATTATTTATAAATGCATATAATTGGGCAGATGTGTGTTCTACGGAAATAGAAATAGTTGCATCTTTGACTACATTGTCACACACTTTCCTCTGGGAACTTACTGTATATAACTCCTTCTTTAGAAATATCAATATTATCATTAGTATTTAATTTTTTGACAATGTCAATATTTCTTTCTTCGTAAATTTCAATATTCTTTTCTTTTGGTAATATTTCTTTTGAATGTCATGATATATTTTGTAAAATGTTAATTTTATTTGTGGCGTTTACGTTTTCCAAACTTTCCTGAGAATCATCTTCTACAATAGAAATAACACAATAATTAAAAAAAATTAAATATATTTATAAAATTATAAATTACCTTGTTGATTTGGAATAATTTCGTCTTCCTGGGACGTAGCTGCTTCTATCTCATTCATTTTCAGCACCATCTCATCTTTTTCTAAAAATAATATTACAGAATTTATTATTAAATAAATTAGTGAATTATTAAGTTATTATTTTAAATAATTTGATATTACTTACCACTGCGAAATAATACTTTCGAGTCATACGTTTCCAAATTTTTGTAGCAAACTTTCCTTACAGAATTGTTCTCGTTACGATACATTTGCCGTTGATTACAAATGTAATACAATCCATCTTCTAAAAACTTTACTAAATAAAACATCGCTAAATTATATTCTCCACTCTATCACAAATTTACTAAACAGTAAACACTTTTTCTTAAATTACAATATATATATCCAAATATAAAGCAATAAATGCTATTTTTTGTATTATTATATGTACCCTTTCAGTCGCATCCGGATTAGAATTAATGCTTTCTAATGAGATTTTAATAAACATTTGTTTCATATTTTCTAAAATGATTTATTATCATAGTATTATGTTACAAATTAGGTTATATTGCTAAATAAAAAATCTTGATATTATCTATTTCATTAGTTAAAACTAATAAACATAATGATTTTACAATAAATTAAACAAAATCTATTACTAAAAACTTATAATCAAATTAACTTATAATCAAATTAAAAAAATATATAATTTAGTTAGATTATTAAATAAGTGACCAGATGGCTATTGTGCGCGTATGCCGTTTTTAGCACAAATTAGAATTTTTTGAAAAATTATATATTGGTTCCATCGCCATAATTAAAATTTAAGCCATGTGCGTTCTCTTTTTACTACAAGTTTTTAACGTGCGATCGTCATCATAAGATTCGTAATTACTAGTTCTCTGAAATAATATTAGTTTATTTTTGGATTGATGTTGTTTTAGCAAATATGATAAAGAAATATGCAATAATTAAAAAAAATATAAGAGGTTTTAGTTATTTTTTATTCCAAGTAACTAAAAGTATTATTATTCGATATTATTTTATTTATAATGTCTTAATTATTATTTGATTCACTTTGATTTAATGTAAAATGATATCATTCTGGAAAAGAAGATCGTACATTTTCAAAGTTGTGTTTAAATACTTCTCAATTCATTAACAACAAAACATATTTTTGATGATAATATGATGAATATAATTAAACTGATTGATTTATGAGCAGGTGATTGTTTCGTTCTTGTGACCCGCAACTGCATGATTCTGTCATAAAGGGAAATACTAATCTTCCGGTTTTTCTTGGCTTAATTATGTCTACATATACAAAATCTCTATAATTACCGTAATAAAAAAGCAGGTAAAAATATATAGATTAATTTTTTACTTTTTAGAATGGTTTTATTAGAATAGAGAATTGACGATTGGTGATATAAGAAAAGGCAACACACAGTTACACATGTCTACTGTGTAAAATATTTTCATGTCTTTTTATGCAAATGTCAATTGAAGCAAATTTCAGTGTCGCTATGTATGTCATGATTGCATTTTTTATTCAAATCAATTATATTTGATCTAATAAAATGTTATAATACATTTTAATCAATTATTATAAAATAATATCTATAAAAATTACGATAAATTCTTTTTACTAAGCAATGCAATATTCAGGTAGTTAATTCTTCGTCGATGTAACGAAATTGAAGTATCATGTCAACAACATATATTTTTTAAACATCGCCGCTACTATTACAATCCTAAGCAAAACCTTGTTGAAATTACCTGGTAAAGTGATGAATATTACATAAACATGACATAACCAGTGCTTAATATTTATCAATATATTTAGTATTGTTACCTGTAAATATGTAGTTAAAAGCGTTTAGTTTTTTTTATTGGTATTTTCAAAATTGTTTTATGTAAACAAATTAAAGTATATAAATACTAACAAAAATATTACCAATTCATTTTTTTATAAATCTTGAAAAAGACAGATTATAGAAAAAATTATATGGAAAAAACGAGTAGTAAAATATAACAGCAAGTAGTTTTAAAATATTTCCCTCACGTGTTGAATGACCTTGCCCATTTATGGCTTTTCAACCTTTTGTCTGTTTACTTTCAATGAACTCGTATAATAATGGAATTAAGATAAATAATATTTTGTGGTTTATAAATTTTTTATTTATTTAACTAAGGAATTTAAATTATGTAACGTGTCATTTATGCATAGAAACAATTGTAGTTTCGATGTTAATAAGTACCAAAGTATAACAATTAACTTATTAATTATATAAATTAAACAAATTTTAAGTATTGTAATCATATCTGGATTAAAATCAAATAAATATAAAACCAGTAGTTTCAGGTTTGTATTATACAACAAGAAGTAAACATAGGATTGTTACAATGCAAAACATAATAAAAATTAACCATGTTGTTATGAAGTTATAATGTCAATATGTGATGTCATGTTATTATGTATTACTTTATCATGTTATTATGTAAACCATGTTATCATGTATTATGTATTAATGTTATGATAATAATCATAATGACATACTAAATAATAGTAGGACAATACGATTATGTGGTAACTTACAAGCATAACATAATATAACATGACAACATGATATCATAATAACATTCTAACTTGATAACATAATATCATAATAACATCATAACTTGATAACATGATTTCATAATAACATCATAACTTGATAACATAATAACATAATAACATGCAAGCTTGATAACATGAAACTATATTACCATGATAACTTGATAACATGATAATTTGATAACATAGTAACATGATAACATTATAACATGATAACATGATAACATGATAACATGATAACATGATAACATGATAACATGATAACATAATAACATGATAACATGATAACATAATAACATGATAACATGATAACATGATAACATGATAACATGATAACATAATAACATGATAACATGATAACATGATAACATGATAACATGATAACATGATAACATGATAACATGATAACATGATAACATGATAACATGATAACATAATAACATGATAACATGATAACATAATAACATGATAACATAATAACATGATAACATGATAACATGATAACATGATAACATGATAACATGATAACATGATAACATGATAACATAATAACATGATAACATGATAACATGATAACATAATAACATGATAACATGTGTAACATGATAACATGATAACATGATAACATGATAACATGATAACATGATAACATAATAACATGATAAAATGATAACATGATAACATGATAACTTGATAACATGATAACCTAAAAACAGAAATAATACATAATAATTTGATAACATAATTACATAATAATTTAGTAAGTTAATAACACAATAACATAATAACACTATAACTTAATTACATGTAAACATAATGACACGATGACTTGATATAATGATAACATGATAACATAATAACAAAATAACATGATAACATGACAATATGATAACATGATAACATGACAACATCACAACATGATAACATGATAACATGATAACATGATAACATGATAATATGATAACATGATAACATGATAACGTGATAACGTGATAACATGATAACATAATAACATGATAACATGTGTAACATGATAACATGATAACATGATAACATGATAACATGATAACATGATAACATGATAACATGATAACATGATCACATAATATCATGATAACATGATAACATGATATCATAATAACATGATAACATGGTAGCATCATAACATCATAACATAGTAACATGATAACATGATAACATGATAACGTGATAACATGATAACATAAAAACATGATAACATGATAACATAATAAAGTGATAACATGATAACATGGTAACATCATAACATGATTACATGATAACATGGTAACATAATAACATGATAACATGATAACATGATAACATGATAACATGATAACATGATAACATGATAACATGATAACATGATAACATGATAACATGATAACATGATAACATGATAACATGATAACATGATAACATGATAACATGATAACATGATAACATGATAACATGATAACATGATAACATAATAACATGATAACATGATAACATGACAACATGATAACATGATAACATGATAACATGATAACATGATAACATGATAACATGATAACATGATAACATGATAACATGATAACTTGATAACATGATAACATGATAACATGATAACATGATAACATGATAACATGATAACATGATAACATGATAACATGATAACATGATAACATGATAACATGATAACAAGATAACATGATAACATGATAACATGATAACATGATAACATGATAACATGATAACACGATAACATGATAATATAATAACATGATAACATGATAACATGATAACATGATAACATAATAACATGATAACATGTGTAACATGATAACATGATAACATGATAACGTGAAAACATCATAACATGATAACATGATAACATGATAACATGATAACATGATAACATGATAACATGATAACATGATAACGTGATAACGTGATAACATGATAACATAATAACATGATAACATGTGTATCATGATAACATGATAACATGATAACATGATAACATGATAACATGATAACATGATCACATAATATCATGATAACATGATAACATGATATCATAATAACATGATAACATGGTAACATCATAACATCATAATATAGTAACATGATAACATGATAATATGATAACATGGTAACATGATAACATAAAAACATGATAACTTGATAACATGATAACATGATAACATGATAACATGATAACATGATAACATGATAACATGATAACATGATAACATGATAACATGATAACATGATAACATGATAACATGATAACATGATAACATGATAACATGATAACATGATAACATGATAACATGATAACGTGATAACATGATAACATGGTAACATCATAACATGATTACATGATAACATGGTAACATAATAACATGATAACATGATAACATGATAACATGATAACATGATAACATAATAACATGATAACATGATAACATGACAACATTACAACATGATAACATGATAACATGATAACATGATAACATGATAACATGATAACATGATAACATGATAACATGATAACATGATAACATGATAACATGATAACATGATAACATGATAACATGATAACATGTTAACGTGATAACATGATAACATGATAACATAATAACATGATAACATAATAACATGGAAACATGATAACATGATAACATGTTAACGTGAAAACATAAATACATGAAAACATGAAAACATGAAAACGTAATAACTTGATAATATGATAACATGATAACAAGATAACATGACAACATGATAACATGATAACATGATATCTTGATAACATTGTAACATCATAACATAATAACATGATAACATTATAACATGATAACATGATAACATGATAACATGATAACATGATAACATGATAACATGATAACATGATAACATAATAACATAATAACATGATAACATGATAACATGATAACATGATAACATGATAACATGATAACATTTTAATTTGATAACATTTTAATTTGATAACATAATAACATGATAACATAATATCATGATAACATGATAACATGGTAACATGACAACAACACAACATAATAACATGATAACATGATAACGTGATAACATGATGACATGATAACAAGATAACATGATAATATGATAACATGGTAACATGATAACATGATAACATTATAACATGGGAACATAATAACATGATAACATGATAACATGATAACATGATAACATGATAACATGATAACATGATAACATGATAACATGATATCATGTTAACGTGATAACATGATAACATGATAACATGATAACATGACAACATCACAACATGATAACATGATAACATGATAACATATCAACATGATAATATGATAATATGATAATATGATAATATGATAATATGATAATATGATAATATGATAATATGATAATATGATAATATGATAATATGATAATATGATAATATGATAATATGATAATATGATAATATGATAATATGATAATATGATAATATGATAATATGATAACATGATAACGTGATAACGTGATAACATGATAACATGATAACATCATTACATTATAACATGATCACATGGTAACATGATAACATAATAACATGAAAACATGATAACATGATAATATGATAACATGATAACATGATAACATGATAACATGATAACATGACAACATGATAACATGATAACATGATAACATGATAACATGATAACATGATAACATGATAACATGATAACATGATAACATGTAAACGTGATAACATGATGACATGGTAACATCATAACATAATAACATAATAACATGATAACATGACGACATGGTAACATCATAACATCATAACATGATAACATGGTAACATGATAACAACACAACATGATAACATGATAACATGATTACATGATAACGTGATAACATAATGACATGGTAACATCATAACATAATAACATGATAAGTTGATAACATGATAACATGACAACATCACAACATGATAACATGATAACATGATAATATGATAACATGATAACATGATAACATGATAACATGATAACATGATAACATAATAACATGATAACATGATAACATAATAACATGATAACATGATAACATGATAACATGATAACATGATAACATGATAACATGATAACATGATAACATGATAACATGATAACATGATAACATGATAACATGATAACATGATGACATGATGACATGGTAACATCATAACATCATAACATGATAACATGGTAACATGATAACAACACAACATGATAACATGATAACATGATAACATGATAACGTGATAACATGATGACATGGTAACATCATAACATAATAACATGATAAGTTGATAACATGATAACATGACAACATCACAACATGATAACATGATAACATGATAATATGATAACATGATAACATGATAACATGATAACATGATAACATGATAACATGATAACATGATATCATGATAACATGATATCATGATAACATGATAACATGAAAATATGATAACATGATAACATGATAACATGATAACATGATAACGTGATAACGTGATAACATGATGACATAGTAACATCATAACATGATAACATAATAACATGTTAACATGGTAACATGATAACATAAAATTATGAAAACATAATAACATGATAATATGATAACATGATAACAAGATAACATGACAACATGACAACATGACAACATGACAACATGACAACATGACAACATGACAACATAATAACATGATAGCATGATAACATGATAACATGATAACATGATAATATGATAACATGATAACATGATAACACGATTACATGATAACATGATAACATAATAACATGATAACATGATAACATAATAACGTGATTACTTGATAACACAATAACAAGATAATATAATAACATGTTAACATGATAACATAACAACATGACCACATGATAAAATGATAAGATGATAACATCTTAACATGATAACATAATATTTTGATAACATGATAACATGATAACATAATAACATGATAACATGATAACAAGATAACATATTAACATGATAACATAATAACATGATAACTTGATATCATGATAACATGATGACATAATAACATGATAACATGATAACATGATTACAAAATAACAAGATAACAAGATAGCAATATAACAAGATAACATAATAGCATAATAACATGATAACATTATAACATTATAACATGATAACATGATAACATGATAACATGATATTATGATAACATGATAACATGATAACATGATAACATGATAACATGATAACATGATAACATGATAACATGATAACATGATAACATGATAACATGATAACATGATAACATGATAACATTATAACTTGATAACATGATAACATACTAACATGAAAACTTGACAACATGATAACATAATAACATGATAACATGATAACATGATAACATGATAACATGATAACATGATAATATGATAACATGTTGACATGATAACATGATAACATTATAACATGATAACATGATAACATGATAATCCGATAACATGATAACATGATAACATGATAACATGATAACATGATAACATGATAACATGATACCGTGATAACATGATAACATGATATCTTGATAACTTGATAACATGATATCTTGATAACTTGATAAAACAATAACAGAATAACCTAATAACATAATTAAATGAATACATCATTACTTGATAATTTGATAATTTGATAACACTATAACATAACAAACATGATAACATGATACTATTATAACATGATAACATGATACCATGATACCATAATAACATGATAACATAATAACATGATAGCTTGAAAACAAGGTATTATAATAACATGATAACATGATAACATGACAACATGATAACATGATAACATGATAACATGTTAATTTGATAACATGATAACATGATAACATGATAACATGATATCATGATAACATGATAACATGATCACATAATAACATGATAAGATGATAACATGATAACATGACAACATCACAACATGATAACATGATAACATGATAACATGATAACATGATAACATGATAATATGATAACATAATAACATGATAACATGATAACATGATAACATTATAACATGATAACATGATAACATGATATCATGATAACATGATAACATGATATCATGATATCATGATAACATGATAACATGATAACATGATAACATGATAACATGATAACATGATAATATGATAACATGATAACGTGATAACATGATGACATGGTAACATCATAACATGATAACATGATAACATGTTAACATGATAACATGGTAACATAATAACATGATAACATTATAACATGATAACATGATAACATAATAACATGAAAACATAAAAACATGTAAACGTAGTAACTTGATAATATGATAGCATGATAACAGGATAACATGACAACATGACAACATGACAACATGACAACATGATAACATGATAACATGATAACATGATAACATAATAACATGACAACATGATAATATGATATTTTGATAACATTGTAAGATCATAACATGATAACATGATAACATGATAACATGATAACATGTAAATTTGATAACATAATAACATGATAACATGATAACATGATAACATAATAACATGATAACATGATAAGATAATAACATGATAATATGACAACATGATAATATGATTACAGGATAACATGAAAACATGATAACATGACAATATGATAACATGATAACATGATAACATGATAACATGATAACATGATAACATTATAACATGATAACATGATAACATGATAACGTGATAACATAATGACATGGTAACATCATAACATCATAACATGATAACATGGTAACATGAAAACAACACAACTTGATAACATGATAACATGATAACATGATAACATGATAACATGATAACGTGATAACATAATGACATAGTAACATCATAACATGATAACATAATAACATGTTAATATGGTAACATGGTAACATGGTAACATGATAACATAATAACATGAAAACATAATAACATGATAATATGATAACATGATAACAAGATAACATGACAACATGACAACATGACAACATGATAACATGATAACATGATAACATGATAACATGATAACATGATAACATGATAACATGATAACATGATAACATGATAACATGATAACATGATTACATGATTACATGATAACATGATAACATGATAACATGATAACATGATAACATGATAACATAATAACGTGATTACTTGATAACACAATAACAAGATTATATAAAAACATGGTAATATGATAACATAACAACATGACCACATGATAACATTATAACATCTTAACATGATAACATAATATTTTGATAACATGATAACATGATAACAAGATAACATATTAACATGATAAAATGTTAACATGATAACTTGATATCATGATAACATGATAACATAATAACATGATAACATGATAACATGATTACAAAATAACAAGATAACAAGATAGCAATATAACAAGATAACATAATAGCATAATAACATGATAACATTATAACATTATAACATGATAACATGATATTATGATAACATGATAACATGATAACATGATAACATGATAACATGATAACATGATAACATGATAACATGATAACATGATAACATGATAACATGATAACATGATAACATGATAACATGATAACATAATAACATTATAACTTGATAACATGATAACATACTAACATGAAAACTTGACAATGTGAAAACATGTTATCAAAAAAAACATAAAGACATGATAACCTAATATCATAATAACTCGATTACTTGATAACAAGATAACATTATAACATGATAACATGATAACATGATAACATGATATCATGATAACATGATAACATGATATCATGATATCATGATAACATGATAACATGATAACATGATAACATGATAACATGATAACATGATAACATGATAATATGATAACATGATAACGTGATAACATGATGACATGGTAACATCATAACATGATAACATCATAACATGATAACATGATAACATGTTAACATGATAACATGGTAACATAATAACATGATAACATTATAACATGATAACATGATAACATGAAAACATAAAAACATGTAAACGTAGTAACTTGATAATATGATAGCATGATAACAGGATAACATGACAACATGACAACATGATAACATGATAACATGATAACATGATAACATGATAATATGATAACATGTTGACATGATAACATGATAACATTATAACATGATAACATGATAACATGATAATCCGATAACATGATAACATGATAACATGATAACATGATAACATGATAACATGATAACATGATAACGTGATAACATGATAACATGATATCTTGATAACTTGATAACATGATATCTTGATAACTTGATAAAACAATAACAGAATAACCTAATAACATAATTAAATGAATACATCATTACTTGATAATTTGATAATTTGATAACACTATAACATAACAAACATGATAACATGATACCATTATAACATGATAACATGATACCATGATACCATAATAACATGATAACATGATAACATGATAGCTTGAAAACAAGGTATTATAATAACATGATAACATGACAACATGATAACATGATAACATGATAACATGTTAATTTGATAACATAATAACATGATAACATGATCACATAATAACATGATAAGATGATAACATGATAACATGACAACATCACAACATGATAACATGATAACATGATAACATGATAACATGATAACATGATAATATGATAACATAATAACATGATAACATAATAACATGATAACATTATAACATGATAACATGATAACATGATAACATGATATCATGATAACATGATATCATGATATCATGATATCATGATAACATGATAACATGATAACATGATAACATGATAACATGATAACATGATAATATGATAACATGATAACGTGATAACATGATGACATGGTAACATCATAACATGATAACATGATAACATGTTAACATGATAACATGGTAACATAATAACATGATATTATTATAACATGATAACATGATAACATAATAACATGAAAACATAAAAACATGTAAACGTAGTAACTTGATAATATGATAGCATGATAACAGGATAACATGACAACATGACAACATGACAACATGACAACATGATAACATGATAACATGATAACATAATAACATGACAACATGATAACATGATATTTTGATAACATTGTAAGATCATAACATGATAACATGATAACATGATAACATGTAAATTTGATAACATAATAACATGATAACATGATAACATGATAACATAATAACATGATAACATGATAAGATAATAACATGATAATATGACAACATGATAACATGATAATATGATTACAGGATAACATGAAAACATGATAACATGATAATATGATAACATGATAACATGATAACATGATAACATGATAACATGATAACATGATAACATGATAACATGATAACATGATAACATGATAACATGATAACATGATAACATGATAACGTGATAACATAATGACATGGTAACATCATAACATCATAACATGGTAACATGATAACAACACAACATGATAACATGATAACATGATAACATGATAACATGATAACGTGATAACATAATGACATAGTAACATCATAACATGATAACATAATAACATGTTAACATGGTAACATGGTAACATGATAACATAATAACATGAAAACATAATAACATGATAATATGATAACATGATAACAAGATAACATGACAACATGACAACATGACAACATGATAACATGATAACATGATAACATGATAACATGATAACATGATAACATGATAACATGATAACATGATAACATGATAACATGATAACATGATAACATGATTACATGATTACATGATTACATGATAACATGATAACATGATAACATGATAACATGATAACATAATAACGTGATTACTTGATAACACAATAACAAGATTATATAATAACATGTTAATATGATAACATAACAACATGACCACATGATAACATGATAACATCTTAACATGATAACATAATATTTTGATAACATGATAACATGATAACAAGATAACATATTAACATGATAAAATGTTAACATGATAACTTGATATCATGATAACATGATAACATAATAACATGATAACATGATATCATGATTACAAAATAACAAGATAACAAGATAGCAATATAACAAGATAACATAATAGCATAATAACATGATAACATTATAACATTATAACATGATAACATGATAACATGATATTATGATAACATGATAACATGATAACATGATAACATGATAACATGATAACATGATAACATGATAACATGATAACATGATAACATGATAACATGATAACATGATAACATGATAACATGATAACATGATAACATAATAACATTATAACTTGATAACATGATAACATACTAACATGAAAACTTGACAATGTGAAAACATGTTATCAAAAAAAACATTAAGACATGATAACCTAATATCATAATAACTCGATTACTTGATAACACGATAACACGATTACAGGATAACATTATAACATAATAACATTATAACATTCTTGTTAACAAAATAACATAATATATGACAACTTTATAAAATTATAACAAGATATATGACGTACATAAAACAACTACCAAAAAATGTGTATAAATTGCCGGTTTAACGCGACAGCTAATGTAGTTATCACAATAATGTGCATTATTATTATTATTACAGGTACTTATTGACCTTAGTACACATTTTTTTTGTTGTTAATTTATAAGCAATTATTGTTTGTTCTTTTTTGTAATACAAATATCATAGTTGCATCAGAGGCATATAAACAATGTGTTAGAGTTTAGACGTCTCGAACAAGTTAAAAGTGTGTGTTTAAAATTAGCTGTGAAATATATATTTTCTACACAAACAATCATCAAACTAAAAGCTAAAACGCCTATAGTATGTAGTGAATCGTGTATCAAGGGTTGAAAATAGGCTTTAGCAGTTTGCTATTGCTTTGCTTCTTCATGTTGCTAAAAGCGAAGGGCTGCTAAAGCACTTTGGTACGAATCACACTCAATATTTTTTTGCCTGCCCCAAATAAATACATTTTTCAGGAAGTTTCTAGATTAATTATAATCTGTCACTACTGTCAGATTTTAAAGTATGGCGTCATCATGCGAAATCGTGATTTACAGCTAATTAAATACCGCAAATAATTTACAAGCCTTTGTCGTTTCGGCCCGCATTTTTGGGCCAAAACAACGGTTTCAGTGGAGTCAGGCAAAAAAAGTGGTTGAAAGTAGATGCAAAACTTTAGTTAACATAAACTAGATAAAATGTTTATTGTTTTATAGAATAAACAAATGTTAAATCCCTTATGGAGGCGTTTTTGCGCATACTTTTAACCTGATCCAGGCGTTAAAACTTTTGAGGCAACCGCACGCTCCAAGCGCACATAAACGCTCACTTCAAGGCGCCTAGTGGTCTTTTACACATATTTTATAATAGCTATACAATACTGCAATTTATCTTAATTCTGGTGGCATTTAGTTGAACCTTTTCCTACTGCATTTTAGCATGGTCACAGTTATTAAGACACAAACCACAAATAATCGGCAGCAAATGAAACTCTCTCGGCCAAAAAATAAACCTCGTCTTCAATTTTTAAATTTATTTTGTAAATATCTGTGAATGTAATGGTTGGATCAAAAATATATTACTGCTTCATGTTATAATAAGTATCGCTGAATAGCGTGATGCTGTTATTTAACTAAATATTTTGATCGCCTCTAAAAGGTAGAAAATGTATCGCCCGTAAATAGGCGAATGTCCGTATATATATATATATATATATATATATATATATATATATAAGTACAGTTGCCAATCTAGCAGTTTTAGAACATTTATTTTAACTATTTTGAAGAATATTTGACAGTTTCCAAATGCTTTGAAAAACTTGGAGCAATTTTTGAACTTTAGTTTACTTTAAAAATATTTCTGAAAATGTCTCAAACATTTTTAACTGTTTGTGTAATATATTTTGATTTTAATAACAAACTTCAAGGATTTTGACCGTTTTAGTACATTTTATGATCTAAAGACAGTTTTAAAACATTTCCATTGTTTTGAATAAACTTTGACAGTTTCTAAATGCATTGGAAAACTTTGATGTAATTTTTAAATTTTACTTTGTTAAATTTAAAAGATTTTTGACAGTTTGTAAGATATTATGACTGTTTAATAACAGTTTTTACAAATTTTGACAGTTTGAGACATTTGATTTAAAACATTTTTTTTTAACTTGTAACACTTTTGAAAAATATTTGACAGTTTTTGAATGCTTTGCAAACATTTAGAGCAGTTTTCGAACATTTTTTCTAGCATTTTTGACAATTAAGAAAAAAATTGCTTAGTCATATTTTGCAGATTTTGACAATTTGAGTAAATTTTAACAGTTTTAGCTCAGTTTTAGAACAATTGTAACAGTTTTAAAAACATTTGATATTTTTTGAATGTTTTAAAAACACTTGGAGCAGTTTTTAAACTATCTTTTGGTAATTTAGAAACATTTTTGACAGTTTAAAAAACTTTGGTGACAAGTTGTAAAATATTTTGACTGTTTAGTAACAATCTTTAAGGATTTTAACAGTTTGAAAACAATTTACAATCTCAAAGCAGTTTTAGATCATTTTTGTCAACTTGTAACAGTTTAGAAAAATGTTTGACAGTTTCTGAATAGTTTGAAAACTTTTAAAACATTTTAAAACACATTCAAAACATTATTGACAGTTTATATAACATTTTTGACAGTTTGTAAATTTTTCTAACTGTTTAGTAACATTTTTCAAAGATTTTGACAGTTTGAGTACATTTGACAATCTAAGCGCAGATTTAGAACAATTCCTTTAATTTGTAACAAAAATATTTGACAGTTTTTGAATGCTTTGAAAACATTTGGAACTGATTTTGAACTTGATTTGGTTAATTTAGAAACAGTTTTGACAGATTGCAAGATATTTTGACTGTTTAATAACAATTTTCAAAAATTTTCTCAGTACATTTGACAATCTAAGCGAGGTCTTAAAACATTACCTTCAATTTAAAAAAGTTTAGAAAACTATTTGGCAGTTTCTGAATACTTTGAAAACGTTTAAAACAGTTTTTGATTTTTTTAAAATTAGGTTAGAATAATTTTTGACAGTTTAATAACAATCTTCAAAAATTTTGACAGTTTGAGTACATTTGATAAGCTATAATAGAAAGTTTTAAAACATTTCTTTCAATTTCTAACAGTTTTAAAAAATATTTTATTTTGTTAATTTGTCAAATATGTAAAAGTTTTTAGTAATAATTTTTAAAGACTTTGACAGTTGTATGTACTCATTTAATAATCTAAAAAAAAAATTATAGCATATTGTCCTTGTAGCAGTTTTGAAGAATATTTGATACAGTCTGAATGCTTTAGAAACATTTGGAGTAGTTTTGGAACTTTAATTTGTTAACTTAAAATTGAATATTTCAGACAGTTTCTAAAACATTTTATATAATTTGTATAAAATATTATGATTGTTTAGTAACAATTTTCAAATATGTTGAAACTTTGACTTAGAGTACATTTACCAATCTAAGCGCATATTTAGAACATTTCCATCCACTTGTAACAAATTTGATAAATATATGACAGTTTCTGAATACTTTGGAAACATTTGAAGCAGTTTTTGAACTTATTTTTGTTAATTTTAGAACATTTTAAACAGATTCTAAAACATTTCAATTGTTTAGTAATAGTAATCTTAAAAGATTTAACATATTTAGTTAACTTGTAACAGTTGTCAAAATACTTGACAGTTTCTGAATGCTTTGGTAACTTTTAGAACAATTTTTGTTAGTTTGGAAACTTTTTCGACAGTTTCAAAAACATTTTTGACAATTTGTAAAATAATTTTTGCTAATTCTAACAGTTTTAGAAAATATTTAAGAATTTATGATTTGGAAACGTTCGGAGCAGATTTTTAAACTTTTTTTTTTTGTTAATATAAAATAATTTTTGATAGTTTGTAAAATATTTTGACTGTTTAATAACAATCTTCAGAGATTTTGATAGTTTGAGTACAATTGACAATCTAAAAAAATTGTAAAAATTGTTCTTCAATTTGTAACAGTTTTGAAAAATATTTGACAATTTCTGAATGCTTTATTTACATTTAAAGCAGATTTTAAATTTAATATTGTTAATTTAAGACTATTTGTAATAGTTTGTGAAATATTATAACTGTTCAGTGACAATTTTAAAAGTTTTGATAGTTTGAGTATATTCGACAATCTAAGCGCAAATTAAGAAGATTTCTATTAACTTGTAACAGTTTTGAAAACTTTTTGAAAGTTTCTGAATGCTTTGAATACGTTTAGAACATGTTTTCAACTTCTTTTTTGTTAATTTAAAAACATTTTTGACAAACAAAAAACTGTAAACTGATTAAGCTAGAAAAACCCTAATTAATATACTTTTGCTCATGAGTATTCATAATCTTGTACGCACAGATGTCTAAAAAACTAAACGCTTGTTTCAATGTGCAGATCAAGCTAAGCAGGCATTTTTTACCATAAAACAGTTTTTAGACCATTGATCTTTGACCACTTAAGACTTGAATTCCAATTAGTATTACAGACAAATGTCACCATAAAAACAAAGCTATACTACAATAAAAAGAACACAAACGTGTCATTAGCTGCGCTAGATAATGTTTCAACAAAACCCAACTCCGGTAGCATAACAACAAGCAAAAATGTTAAACCATAGTTTAAAGGATTTAATAATATCATGCAAACCTGAAAGACCATTCATGCTAAAAACCAATAATTGGGCAAACGAGTAGCTCACCAACATCAAAGATGATAAGTTTATGCGGTGGTCAGTGCTGTTGCAAATATTTCAATTCAACGTAGAACACGTTCTGAGTTTTGAAACTCTCCTATCTGACGCTTCTTTTGGCGCCGTATGTAAAAAACCACTATAGACCAATTAGTACCACCCAAAACGAATAACCATTAAAGACTATCCATTTGACGCCAGGCAAAAAGAAACCTAAAAAGAAGAAATTGTTACAAACTGTTACAAACATCAAAAATTGAATAAAACTGAAAACAATTGGATAACTAATACACACAGCATATGACAGCGACAAATATGCTAACTGCGTCTCAAATATGAAATAATAAAATTACATATGTAAATGAAAAAAAAATCACACAAAAATTAAGCCAAATATTGCTCCACGCAAAACTTTTAAAAGTTGAGACGTAGACCACGGTCATAAATTGGTGCTATCTGACGTGTATACAAACTTGCACTATTGTCAATGTTCTGCAGTAAAAGTTAACCGCAAAAGCAGGTTACAGATTGCCAACTAATAACAAGCTGTACCTCACACAAGCTAAAACCAACTAACAATACTGCTAGCCATGCATCAATAGTTATACAGCAGCTTCACAATGACAATGACACCAAACTAACAAGTCGGAATAAGATTGCTTGTACATTGTACAGGCCGGAAGTAAAAAATAAAAATAAAACCTACGTAAAAGAATGCCTCAAGTATACCAAGACAAAAGCTAAAACCACCCAAGAAAAAGCTGTTTGTTGCTCCTAACAGCCCCTTCTAAAAACTGGAAATCACTGCTGCAGCTAAGTGTTTGAACGCCTTAGAAAATTGAAGGAGGCGTTGTGATTTTGTGAAAGTAATACCACTGCCTCATAATTTATTTTAGTTTTGATGGTTTTGGAGGTACGGTGCAAGCCTCTAATTCTGTTATGCAGTTATGGGCAAAACTATTGTGAAGTTTGGAAATCTGTTAGCAGAGTCAGGAAGTATAGCGTGCGTCAGATCGTAGTAAAAAAAAAATGGAAGTAATTATGGGGTTGCATGATTGCTTTGGATAGAGACGGTTTACAGTCTAATCTTTACCCCTTGCATTACGCTGCTTGCTAATTGCTAAAATTGCTAAAATTGCACCTTAAAATTTTATATGTTTGCTTATTGCCTGGTTTCTATTGGTTGGATAAATTGGAATTATGACCTTGTGACCTAAATACATAACTCTTGTTTTCTAAATTTGCATTTTTTGCATTGCAGCATAGACAATTTTTTTACAACTGTTTCATATCTTTGCGCTAATGCGCCGTTTTAATTAGATGAGTACTTAACAATGCAAGGCAATTTTTTTTGTTAGTAACCATCAGCTTTTGTGACGTAGTCGGGAAATTTTGAAGGTTTTAAAATGATACGTTAACAATTTGTTTGTTTGGGGAACACAGCTTGGGTAAAAGAGCGTATAGATCTACTTTAATAGTAGACGACTTTGTCTATTTGGTGGACGCGTCAAGCATTTGTATCTTGTTAGGCTTGGTACAATTTAAAAAGTGATAGTGAAAGAACGTTGCCTATTGCTTAGAGGCTGTCAAAGCAAAAGGCTAAGCAGATGAAAAGGGTTTTTCTAAACAAAGCTAGTCCTTGTTTGCAGTAGTGCGATAAATGCGGCGATTGTTGATCTGGTTGAATCTTTCAGGCGGGTTTATATATTAATTTTTACAAATCAACTTGTGCAAGGTTCTTTAATGGTAATGTTGCAATTTTATATGCAATTTTTGTTAACTATTTAGGAGATTTCTAAAACGCGTAATTTATAAATGTGACTCATGTAACAAAAACTTAAAAGTATAAAACAAATCTTATTGAAATAAAATATCAAAAATAAAATACAATTGAACAAAAAAATGGAAAGAAAATGTTATTTAGATTTTAGTAAGTCAAGTATTGAAGTCAATTACAGCAGATTTGGTAACATCACATTTTTCATGAGCAGGACAAAGTAACGCAAATAAACTTGCTTACTTACTTACTTTTTTCTGTTTGTATGATGTAGAAATTAATTATTATTTAAGTTAAAATTATAATTAACTTAACTTTTCATTATAAAAATTATTCTCTAATACTACAGAACATTTAATTTGGTTTATTGAAAATAAATTTTATTGAAACCGCTTCAAGAAAAAAAAATAACAAAGTTAGTCGTCATTATAACAAGAACATAATCAAAAAGTAATGAGCTGACCTGAAACCGAATAAAAAAGAAACCGCTAACCGACCCAACTCACAATCTTAATTTATGTATGAGAAATTATTTCCCTGCACCAAAAATACCCGACCACCCGTTCGCCCGGAATTAATTAAAAGCTTTTAAATATAATATTTTCCGAAGTTTAACGAAGTAAAAGTTGAAAAGTTGCGCGGCCTTTTTCATTACACGAAAACTCGCCTGCTTACCACCACCCATCACGACCACCACCACGTCCCAAATGTTAATGAATCATTAAAAGTTACCAATTTTTTTTTCATTCACTATTCCCCTTTCCGTTCAGATTTATAATGAATTGTTATTGTCTTTGCTTTACACACCCTTCAAGTAAATTTATTCTTAGCAACGTATTTTTTAATGTTTCGTTTTATTAAAGGAATTAAAAGAGAAATTTTTGGTGTTTGTATATTTAACAAAACAAATATAATAACGCTTAAAAGTAAAGTTGAAAGAACAAAAACGCTTGAAGGTAAAATTTGTAATTAAGTTGTCTTTAAAAAGCATTGTTCAATTAGTTAATTAAATATTAATTCAAAATTATCATCGCGTGCAGATAAATTCAAATACTGAGTGATTTACAAGTATATATGTTTGGTTTTTGCTATCCCCGCAATGGCAATATTAATATGTCTAGATAAAGGATAGTCATATTTCATAATAACCCCGAAACCGACATCGAAGGGTGGCTTTACATCACACCTTCATATTCATATCCCTCCCCACTGTTCATCCATATAGTCCACCTTTCCGAGGGGAATGGGGGTGAAAGAAAATGCATGGGCTCCACCGGGATACATAACTCAAACCACCCCAAACACTACACTCAGAACGGGAATTTATCGCTCGTCCCTTAATTACAATTGGAATTAAATAATAAACAATCATAATGCCTGACAGGCTGCGTCGGCACGTACTTAGTTGCATCAATTAAATTGATGATGATGATGGAGGGACGATTGTGAGTGAGCTTTTGGATGGGGTTGGTCTGTTCCTGTTTATTATTAATATCGTCATTATATAAAGGTGGGTAAGCAATCGGATATGTTTGTTTAATTATCTTGGGGATTAGAGTGTGAGTAATTTCTTTGGGGCTGTTTATATTTAAAATGACTCATGTTTAGGAATTATCTATTGTATAAAATTATATTACCTTTTAGAAGACAAACATACGTTAAAGAGTTGCGCTATTATAAGGGTTCACAGAATCAAAATCAGCAAGAAAACGCGTGGGTAAGGTGCTGGCAGGATGATAAGTTCAACTCCAGTCAACTTCGCCTGCACGCGGTGCCCGCTGCATGGAAACTAAAGAGGCTCTGGCAAATCACTTTCTCTTCAATCTCCGCTATGATCTGTCGACCTCTCTTGGTCGAACCCTTCGGCCTACACTAGACCACCTTTCGGTTCCCGATGCTATTAGGTATCGAGGGCTAGGAAACAAAAAACTCTTTTTTTTTACATCACAGAGGGGGAAAACCTCTAAAACGTAGCCCCTATCCCGACATCCTATTTTCTTCCAATCCTCTCTCAAAATGGATTTCCAACGACGACCACCTTTCAGCCCAGATAGGTGTCATACAATAGGCACGGTACTGACTTATGGCACTCTATGGATAGTACGACGCTAGATACATAGTTTACGGTGCAGGGGGGCGATACCCCAGTACCGGTCGGGGACAAGTGTGCGCAAGAGGGCACACCCCGATCGTTATTTAACTACTTCAAAGTAAAAGACAACACTGACAAGGGATCTGGCATAGATTACGTTAACGGAAATAAAATAACAGAAAAAGAAGAAAGGGAAATTTTCAGCAGGAGAAGCTCAATACAAAGGACTTCTCCAAAAGAGAGAGCGTTCTCCCTATCAGACTTGCGTATGAATAGTGCCACACAGACCATACCTCTGGGATATGCAACAGTAAAAACGTCGTGGAAGAAAAAAAAAACGATGGAAATCAACTCACCAGAAAAGAACAAGGAAGAGATTCATGAAGCAATAGAGCTATTTAGAGAGATTTCAGAAAAAATTGCGACACATGCAACAAAGCTAGACCAAGTCATCCAAGAAATTAACTAACCAAAGACGGAACTAAAAGAAGCAGCCGCCAGTCTAATATATAAAATCGAAAAACTCAAATCCAATAAGCTTAAATACTGGTTGAACGAAAGTACAAGAAGCGCACAGGCAGGGAAAGAGGAATCGTTGCGCAGCGAGAACAAAGAACTCAGGCTTAAAATAGAAGTCCTGAAAGCAGAACGCAATACAGAAGGAAAGGCCCTAACACGGAACAGCCCCAACCAGTGCATAGAATGCCAACTAACTCAAATGAGAGAGATTAGGAGAAAGGACCTATCTATAGAAAAATGTACGATATCTTCAAGAATATAACAGAAGAAGATTGGAGAGATGATGTTTTTCTAAGAATCGAAGAGCATGAGTGCTACATCTTAAAAGCTCCTGCCGAATATGACCTTATACTCCCTTGTAACAAGAAAATAGAGACAAGCAATAAGTCTGTAAGAAAGGCGATAGAAAAGTTTGGTTGCAAAAAAAGTCTTCAATCGCAAAACAAACTAGTAGGAGACTTTGCCATGATGCACTAGGTTTCCCGGACAAAGATGGAAACATTGTAAATCTTACCAGACGACTATACTATCCGATTATCACAGACGGAAATAATATAGAAGACGCTGAAGATGAAAACGTTTTTAAGGCTCTATCAATTAGGGTTACAATGGTCAAAAACAAAAGAACGAAACTAGCGTTACCAGAAAGCGGAGGCGTTATCGGCACTATATTCCCTAGAGTAGCAAAATATGTGTTCTACAAAACAAATATAAAAATTACCATATTTACAGCGACGAAAAACCAACCAGAAGGCCCAAAGACAACAGAAAGGAAAGCAGATGAAAAAAGAACAAAATCTGTTAAGCAGAACGCTACAACAACCAGACCAGCAAAAAGACTAAAAGGAAATGCAATATTAATCAGCATAAAGGATAATATGTCCTATTCGGAATTGCTTAAGACCGTGAAAAAATCGGTAAACCCTAGAGAATTTCTCTTGGTTCAAAACGGTGCCGACAAAGCGGAAACCTTGAGAAGGAAGATAAGCGAGAGACTACCAGATGCAACCACATCTTGTCTGACTAATAAAAGGGTATTACACCTAAAAGATTTCGACAATATTTCAACTGAAGAAGAAATAAAACAGGCTATATCCGAAACTCTAGCAGTCAAAGCAGATAGTTTTGAGGTAAGAGCATTTAGACCAGCTTATGAGCAAATACAGAATGCTACATTAGTAATGGCCGAGCTAGACTCTAGAAGACTCGTACAGTTGGGACAAATTAAGATTGGCTGGATGAACTGCAGAATAATTGAGAGAACAAATGAAGTCAAGTGTTTTAGGTGTTGGACATGAAAAAGTTTACTGCAAGGAACCAGATAGAGAGAGGCTATGCGTGAAGTGTGGCAAAGAAAGGCATAAAGCAGCAGAGTGACAAAGTAACTCTTACTGCGTGCATTGTAAAGAGGAGGGACACCAATCGGGAAACGTAATAAGCCTAAATAACGGGTACAGAAGAAGGCTGAGAACGTTATCCCAAAATGATCAAGTTTTTGCAAATTAATACCAACAGAAGTCTTCCGGCACAGGACTGGATGCCGGAATTGTAGCAATAGTCCAACAAAAACGCCATCAAAAACAGAAAAGACTGGATATTCGACAAACAAGTAGACACCGCCATACAGACGCATAGCGATTAAACGGCATAGCTTTGGCATCGGTTTCTCGTATATCAAAAGTACCTGTTTCACATTGTTCAGCTGCTACGCGTCCCCCAACAGGGAGATAGAAAACCTGAAGGAAATACTCTTCGAAATTGGAAGGAAAATAAGAAGATGCAAAGATAAAACCATTGTTGTAGGAGATTTTAATGCTAAATCCGTGCAATAGGGTGCATTTCACGGATGAGAGGGGTCGAATCGTAACCGAATGGCTGGCAGAAAACATCCTCATATGTGTGAACGAAGGAAATAACCCAACATTCCAGAGAAATGAGTCCTTCTCAATACTAAACATAACTCTGACCGCGGAATGCCTATCAACAAAAATTGGAAGATGGGAAGTGTGCAACAAGGAAACCCTGAGTGACCACAATTACATCATTTTTGAGTTAGTCTACATACAGCAAAAAAGGACCCACCAAACCCAAAATAAAGGATGGAACGCAAGAAGGCTTGACAAGCAGATGCTGCAACGGGCCCTGGCCGATGCTGACAACACTTACGAGAAAAACGCGTCACCTGCAAAAGACTGCATGAAGAATAGAAGGGAGTGCACAAGAAGCGCACGAAGAAATCCTGCGGCATTAAATCTGCAACTGCAAGATGCATATTAAAGCAGCTAGAAAACTTTGCAGGACAGCATTAAAGCGGCAAAGAGAAAATGCTAGAAAACTATCTGTAATAAACTCGACTGTGATATATGGGGAGACGGATACAAGATTGATATGAAACAACTGATCGGTTTTCCTCCAAGACCCCAAATGACAATGCAAATAATGGAAGCGGTTGTCAAACACTTCTTTCCAAAACACGACTTAGTCAACTTTATCTGTGATAGAACCGTGACGTTTACCAATTTTAGATTAGATGAACTGCAAACAGCATGTAATAAGCTAAAGCTTAACAAAGCACCTGGGCCAGGAAATATTTTTGCAGAAGTGGTAAAAGAATTTGTAAATGTCAAACCTAAATATGTGTTAGAAGTGTATAATAAGTTAGCGCGCGAAGGTACATTCCCGGAAGACTGAAAACAGGCTAAGCTCGTGCTGCTTATAAAAGGCATCATATAGACCCATATGCCTACTAGATGTTGAAAGAAAATTATATGAGCAGCTAGTCTTGTTGCGGCTTAAAAACGAACTTGAGCAAACTGGAGGTCTAGCGGGCAAACAGTACGGCTTCAGGGAAGGGCGGCAAACAGTGGGCGTAATAAACAACGTAATCGAAATTGCAGAAAGAGCGGCAGCCTACGCACACCAACATAAACGATTATGCGCTGTTATTACACTGGATGTGAAAAACGCCTTTAATAGTGCCTTGTGGCAAATTATCCTCGAAAATCTAAAGGAAAGAGGAATAGAAGATAGCCCGATAAATGTACTAGCAACCTATCTATACACGAAGAAGATAATCCTAGAAGCTGAGGACAAGACCAAGACCATCAAAGTCAATAGCGGTGTTCCGCATAGATCAGTACTTGGTTCAACCTTGTGGAACATTCTATACGACAATCTACTCAGAATGGAATAGCCAAAAGGCTGATGTCAATCAGGATATGTAGCGCATACAGAACCATTTTGACAGAGGCAGTAGGTGTAATTGCGGGCATCCCGCCAATAGAGCTGTTGATACGGAAAAAGTACAACAACTCCTCAACAAGAGTAGACATAAGCTCTAGGTGGCAGGACAGCTTGGAAAGCGGGACCAATGGTAGATGGACATACAAGTTGATACCGAATATCCAAAACTGGGTAGGCCGCACTTACGGAGAAGTAGATTATTTCCTTACGCAGGCTCTCTCCGGGCATGGTTGCTTCAGGAAATACCTCTATGACAGACACAGAATAGCGACTGAGAAGTGTACTTACTGTGACCGGACCGATGACGTAGGATATACCCAGTTTACCTGCCCCAGGTGGGGAAACGTTAGAAGTGGCTACACTGCTCAAACCGGAGATGCTTAAACTAAGAAAATATGATGGCAGGCCTGCAGGCTGCTGAAGAACCATTGAGAAGAGTGTACGACGTAATCCGCACCATAATATATACCAAAGAGTAAGAAGAAACAGATAGATAGGTTAATTGACAACGTCCATCGTGAAGTAATGATTAAGCGGTCCCGCGATGAAATGGCTAGAGTGGGGGGTGTTTAGTCTGTAGGCGAAGCTGTAGAATGGCAATCAAATGTTCTTTTGAAGATTCACCCCTGCGACGTACAAAAAAAAGCAAGAAAATGCTTGAATATAACTGAATAAAATTTTTACATAGTATAAAAAAAAGTCCAATCTCTGCCCTCAAAATGGAGTTTTTATTTAGTGTTTCATTAATTTTTTACCCGTTAAATATAACTGCAAATCATTAACTCAAAGAATAAAGGGATAATATATCGTATGTAGTTTAACATATAAAATAAGTGATGACTGAAATTGTATCGATAGGATATTAAGTTGGTCGACATATTGTTACATTATCATTAAATAGCTTCTGTTACTTGTAAAAATAATATTTATAGTCTTGGTTCCTTACAGCATTCAAAGTATCTAATTTAAGCAAAGTTTTCACTGAGATATAAGTTTTGCAATTTTTTCTACTAAAAAAATATTTAAAATTATTTTATAAATTTTAAAATATTTCTACGCCACTGAATATGTGCAAGAGTTGTACAGAAGTATCAAACCCATAAATATCTTCTGGATAATATTGTAAATTTGCGAGGTGTATATCCCTGCCGATATTTCACACACTGTCAAATAACTTACCCATAAAACGTATACAACGGATTTATTTATTCTTTACATTATCTCCCAGCTCGGCGGAAATTTGTACGGTTCGAGTGGACCATGTCGCGGGGGACGTTATGGGGCGTGTGGGTGTTGGTAGGTTAAAGTCTAAGGGCCAGTCTCGATATGAAGTTCTGCCCCCCGGGGAGAGATTTCCCAGCTTTGTAATGCCGCAGAGGAGACATTACAGAACTAGAATGGGATCATAAGGGGGGTTTTCTAATGTCCACGCTCATCCAAAAACCCCTCCTCCACCCCCTTTGCCGACGGATATCATGGGACAGTAAAAAATATCCTCACTAATGTCTACAACTTCATTAAGCTTTTAGCTTTTTATTGTTGGATATAAAAAAGCAAGCGCTCTCCGTGCGCACTAGAAATCTTTGTATCATTTCTACGCGCTTCCGACGTAAAATCCACTGGACTTTACAATCAGAATCATTTATATATAAGTAATTAATCAAATGGTTTTACATGTATTTATGTAATACTAGTTCATGACGTTTCGTTATAAATTACTAAAATGAATAATTAATAACGCATAAAAAAGTAATGGAAAACTGAATTTAAAATGGATATTTCATATACTTAACAAAAATTACTATAAAAAAAATCATTAAACAAATTAATACTTGTTATTCGCATATTAATAGCTAACATTGTACAAAATAGGTCATAATTTGGTTGTTTAATAATTGTAATCTCAATAAAAATGTTAATTGCGCAACATTTCTCTTAACAATCCAATTTTAATGGTGGTAGATATTTATACGCCACTTCTATCTAGACATTTTTTTTCTACTATGTTGCACCCTAACTAGGATATTGTTGGTTTTTTGTCAAGGTTTTTTTTGCATTGTGTTTATATAGTAATCTTATGCTAGACTAGACTATAGTTTACACAACTGAAATATTGTTTGAGGTATAAAGTTTGGACTTGGCTTTTTTCTTACTTTATGTGCAGTTTAGTATTTGGTTTGATGTTTTAGACAAGTTTTTTTTTGTCTATTTTTTTTATAAATAGTCTAGCCCAACGATCTAGCGTCCGCTAACATTTGGCGTCTAACAAAAATAGATTATATTGTTACATAAGAGTTAACAATAAAAATAACTCTAGTTTAAATTTTTACAAAATTGACACTTTTGATTGATTTTTAGCTAAAATTTCACAAGCAAAGATCAGAAAATAATTAAGACGTTTTGTTTGATTAGAGAGCACTAGTCCGCCAACAAACATGCTAGCAGTGCATCTTGCATTAATCTGGGAAAGTTTACCAGTTTTGGAAAACGATTTGCGACATTGCTTTACCTGATTATAAAGGCTGCCCGAGGATTACGTTTTTGACGAGTTGAGGCGCAAATAAGTGCGACATTTGTTCTTTTAATCCACACATGATAATTACTTTTTTGGTATTGGAAATTAAAAAAGTTTTCGTTGACTTTGCTATCAATCAAAGCCATTTTAGTTTGCAACAATATTGAAAATTGGAGAATATTGTTTGCCGGACCAGCTTCGACAAGTTTGGGGGCCGGTTGTTTTAGTACTTTTATTTTTGGGAAAGTTTTCCGTGGCTAGATTTGTAGTTTGAGTGTTTTTCTCTACTGTGTGGTCAAGCTATTACAAAACTTTTCAATATTAGCTGTTAATAATAGGTGAGTCAAGTCGTGGATTTTAAAGCGTGCCATTATTATTATGACTTAATATGCATTGCATCTTATAGTGTTAAATGTTGGCTACGATGTTGATCTATTCCGCATTGTCGTCTATCAGCTTTAAGTCGCATCGTATCCTTTGTGGTAAAATAACTTCTGACGTCCGTAGAGAAGTCAAACTACAAATTTACAAATTTCTTGATAACGAACACTTGTGGTGGTGGGTGGGTTAGCCACTCCGTAACAAAATAACGAATTCGTAGTTTGGACTGGAGTGGCCCATTTGCTCATCTAAATATTCTTTAATAAAAGATTGAATCACGACCTTCTCTTGTGATAAAATGACTTCTGACATCAGTAAAAAGGTCAAACTATCAATTTCTTAATAACAAACACTTGGGTGGGTGGGTGGGTTAAATTTGTGGTTTGAACTGAAGTGGCCCACCCACTCATCCAAATATTTATTATCAAAAGATTGCATCACAACTTTCTTTTGTGATAAAATCACTTCTGACGTTCGCAGAAAGGTCAAACTATTAATTTCCTGATAACGAACATTTGGGTGGGTGGGTGGGCTTCTTCATAACAAAATATTGTGTCAATTTGAACTAAATTCGCCCACCCGCCCACCCAAGTGTTTGTTATCATAATATTGCATCACGACCTTCTCTTGTGATAAAATATATTCTGACGTCTGTAGAAAGGTCAAACTATCAATTCCTTGTTAACAATCATTTGGGTGGGTGGGTAGGCTACCCCGTAACAAAATAACGTTTCCGTAGTTTGGACTGGAGTGACCCACCCACCTACCAAAATATTTGTTATCTAAAGATTGCATCAGGACCTTCTCTTGTGATAAAATAACTTCTAACGTCAGTAGAAAAGTCAAACTATTAATTCCTTGATAACAAACATTTGGGTGGGTGGGTGAGCTACTTCATAATAAAATAACAAGTCTTTAGTTTATACTGGAGTGACTCAACCGCCCATTCAAATATTTCTTATGAAAAGTTTGCATCAAGACCTTCTTTTGTGAGAAAGGTCAAACTATCAATTTCTTAATAACAAACACTTGGGTGGGTGGGTGTGTTACCCCATAACAAAATAACACATTTGTAGTTTGGACTGAAGTGGCTCACTCACTCATCCAAATATTTATTATCAAAAGATTTCTTTTGTGATAAAATAATTTCTGACGTCCGCAGAAACGTCAAACTATTAATTTCCTGATAACGAAAATTTGGGTGGGTGGGTGGGCTTTTTTATAACAAAATAACGTGTGAGTAATTTGAACTGATGTTTCCCACCCGCCCACCCAAGTGTTTGTTATCAAAAGGTTGCATCACGACCTTCTCTTGTGATAAAATAACTTCTGACGTCCGCAGAAAGGTCAAACTTGTAATTTCTTGACAACAAACACTTGGGTGGGTGGGTGGGCCACTCCTTAGCATAATACCAAATCCGTAGTTTGAACTGTAGTGGCCCATCTACCCACTCAAGTGTTTCTTATCATAAGACTGCATCCCGACTTTCTCTTATAGCAAAATGACTTCTGACGTCCGTAGAGTGGTCAAACTACAAATTTCTTGGTAACAAACACTTGGATGGGTGGGTGGGTCACTCTATAACAAAATAACAAATTTATAGTTTAGACTGGAGTGGACCACTTATTAGAAAAATCAATTTCAATAAAAAAACTTTCTACTACTTGAAAGTTATTATGGAAGTAAATTATTCAGAAGCAGCACTTGTAACAATAGTGGCGCGTTTAATGTTAAGAATTAGTGGTCTGGAAAACGTAATCTGTGATTGCTTGCATCATATACCGATACTGCAAGAAATTAAAATCAGCTAAGGAAAGCAATTAGAATTAATATTTCTACAGCCTACAGAGCGGTGCCCACGGATACTGGTATTGGTTATCCCAGCCAATATATTGACAAGATCGATAGAAAGAAACAGAGAAGGGAAAGTAAACATAATGCCAGATTTTGGTACAGTTAAAGCTATAGTTTATTGTTCTATTGGCTTTTTGAAGTTACTTTAAACGTGTTATCAAAGGCAGCACGAAAAAATGTTTGTACTGTATCGACAAAGTAGATAATGCGGAGTACATACTCTTAGATTTTTTAAAATGGAAACACTCTTTTTTTGAGCTCACGCATGTATTAATAGATTTACTAGTAATTGCATATACTTTGGTTTCGCATATGGTCTCGAGTGCAAGAAATTGAAACGTTAATGAGTGTGTTACATAAAACGTACTTACAGCCAAAGATTTTCTGGAGAACGATTGGAAGAAACTATGACAAGGTGTTCGTGTAAACGTGAAAATAATTTGAGGAAGCGGGTCTGTATGTCAGTACGGTAAGAATTTGTTTAGTCTGTTACCGGAACAAGGTTATAGACTAATTGCAATAACAATAAAAGCACAGTGCGAAAAAAACCGATAAAGAATCAAAATATGATTAAGTCGCCTATAAAGATGCATTTTATGCCTGACAAAACACTGTTAGTTTAGATTTTATTTTAAACTATAGATTGAGACTAACCCATTTAAATTCATGGTCTGTCTTGTCTAGTCAAAAATAAAGTAGAGTAGTAGCAAGAGAGTGCGCAACACGCTTCGCATTTAATGGTTTTTGGTTAACCCTACTCATTTTTATTAGTTAGTTAATAGTTTGCCGTGTGTAGAATTTTTTTGGATTAGATCCTTAAATTTTGTTAAGCTCAGTTTATAATTGGGTTAGTAGTTAGGTCTTGAGTTACTTAGTTGTTGAGCCAATTCTACAAAGTTTAAAAATGTGAGGTGAGGTGGAGCTTGTTGAACGGGTTTTTTATTGGTTGAGAAACCAACGGTCTCATCTCTGTTTTCCAGATAGTGGTTAGAATTGCAACTGAAAATTTTTTTTGCAACTCTAACTAATTATCTAATGACATTACATTTACAATCATTATTTTATTACAATTGAAACATTTTGGATTAAAAGACTTAAACAAAAGTTTAAAGTGAATGTAAAAATGTTTTAACATTTCAAGTTTATATCGTTTAACTTAAGATAGATGAAAATCCTTTAAATTAAATTTTTATATATTCACCATAAAATTAATAACTTTTAAATTCCTAACCGTATATTGCGTCCAATAAATGCAAGCCCACTATTAAATCTGCGGGTAACCGTGCCCCACTTGTATCGACCTAAACTGAAATTTATCGGGAGGTAATAACGGTTAATCTTTCTAAATTTTATGGCCCGAAATAAAGAAAATTGCTACCATTTAATCACTACAGAAAAATTATCATATAAAACTGGTGATAATTTTCAGCCAGCTTAAAAATGAATAAATTGTTTGTAGGTAAGTTCACGTTCTTGTAAATGGGGATAAGGTTTTGGCCGTACACGGGGATCTGTCATTAAGGGTTTCAGAGGTGAGTGCCGGGGATTAAAAAGGGTTCTAGCGACACGGAATAATACTCGCACTTATAGTATTAACAGGGATAGGATGGTATTGCAACTGGAAAAATTTTATCAAAAAAAAAATTGTAGCCGCAACATTAAATTGAAATTAACGCCTGAAAAAGCGTCGTAAATTTAATTTTACTGCCCCTAGCGTTATTTATATTTTATATTCATTAAGGAATATTAACGGATTTTTTTATGTGTGCTTGAGCTGCTCTGTATGTGGTTACTTGGCTATTTTTCTTTGGATAAATATAAACAGGCTCATAATTACGTAATATAAAATTCTGCTTTAATTTATTGCTTTTTATAATTTTGAAAACTTTATTATACATTGTTTTAATTTTATTATTCACAAGAGTATTAGGGTTGTTTGAGAGTTTATATATATATATATATATATATAGGTTTATTTTAAGTACTTTCGTCCTACATTAGTTACGTCTATTCTGGAGTAGTCCATCATGAGATTTTCCTCCTACGTAGGATTATAGTTCTGCGACTTAAATGGTTTTGCGCTACATTTTTGGGATCAATAACTTGAACGGGTCTCTTGCCCGTGTAGCTCTAAAGTCAGTGATTAAAGTGCGTTAAGATTTATGGCCCCATAAAAATGTACACGTGCGTTTACATGTGAATGGAATTCGTTTTTACAACTTATCTTTACAAATACAAATTGTGTAGGAAATAATAAGAAAAATGCACACATTTTATTGCAGTGGATGCAAAAATTATTTAAATTATGCGTACATTTAATTAATTATTTCTTGGCTGTTTAAAGCTTAATACAACATCGACAAATATGACCTAAATGATAATTATTTTTATATCTTATTGTAGTACTAAGTTGGAAAAAATCATAAAAATAAACTTATTAAAGAAAAAATTGTTGTTTAAGTTCAATTACAACTATAATTGTTTTATAAAATACGTAATATTAAATTACTCCTACAAAACGGCGTAGAAAATAAAATGTACAAAATGTTTAGATTTAATTAAGTAAACAACAATTTTAAAGTATGCAGGTTATAAAGTTGATGATCAAAACACGACTGAATTTACCATGCGAATATATGATTCCATAAAACCAATATTTGATTATGTGAATTTGTGTACTCAACATTTATTTATTTGAACACGCGTAATCATTATTTGATTATTTGAATACGCGTACTAAACATTTGATTATTTGAGTACGCGTAATCAATATTTGATTATTTGAATAAGCGTGTTTTAATATTTAATTACACTATTTATTACAAGATTATGTAATGATTACGTGATTATAAAATAATTACGTAATTATATAAAGTTTACTTGATTATGTAATGATTACAAATATTACGTAATTATTATTTGATTCTGTAATGATTATTTTTATTTTGTAAACTGATTACGCAAGTTGTTAACTCTTCGCAGTCACAGCATGTTAATATTTATGTTTAAAATATTTAGAGTAGTAAGAATGTGAAAGGAGTAAAAATGTATGAGTAATAAGAATTAAAGAATAGAGAGAATGTGAGAGAAGCGACAATGTAAAAGTGAAAAATGAAATGAAGAAATGAAAGAGTAGTGATAATGTGAAAGTAGTTAGAATGTGAAAAACGTGACAATGTGAGATTAGTGAGAATGTGAGAGAAATAAAAATGTAGTAAGAATGTGAGAGTAGTAAGAATGTTAGAGTAGAAATTAATGATGTAATGAGAATGTGCGAGTAGTGAGAATGTGAGAATAAGAGAATAGTAAAAATAATGTGAGAGTAGTGGTATAGTGAGAGTAGTAAAAATATGGGAATAGTGAGAATATGAAGTTAGTGAAAATGTGAGAATAGTGAGAATGTGGGAATAAAAAAGTATGAGAATGTAATAAAAGCAACAATGTAAGAGTAGAGGGTATGTGAGAATATGAGAGTAGTGACAATGTGAGAGTAATGAAAATGTAAAAATAGTGAGAATTTGAAAGTAGTGGGAGAGAAGCGACAATATGAGAGTAGTGAAAATGTGAGAATAGTGAAAACGTAAAAGTAGTAAGAACGTGAGAGTAGTAAGAATGTGAATGTAGTGAGAATTTGAGAGTAGTGAGAATGTGAAAGTAGAAAGAATGTAAGAGTAAAAAAAAATGTGAGAGTAGTAAGATTCACAATAAGTAATAAAAATGTGAGAATAAAAATGTTAGAACAGTGACAATGTGAGAACAGTGAGCATAGTAAAAATGTAAGAGTAGTAAGAATGAGAAAACAGTGATTATGTGAAAATAGTAAAAATATAAATGTAGTATGAATGTAAAAGTAGTGAGAATTTGAGAAAAGTGATAATTTAAGAGTAGTGGGATTGTAAGAGTACTGACAATGTAAGAATAGTGAGAATATAAGATTAGTGAAAACTTAAAAATATTGAAAATGTGAAAAAAGCTACAATGTGAGAGCAGTTATATAGTGAGAATAGTAAAACTATAAGAGTAGTAACAACGTGATAATAATGAGAATGTATGAGAAGTAAGAATGTGGGAGTAGTGAGAATGTGAGAGAAGCGACAATGTGAAAGTAGTGAGATTGTAAGAATAGAAAGATAGTAAATGTAAAAAAAATGTGACAGTAGTAAGAATAAGAGAACATAGATAATGTGAAAATAGTAAAAATGTAAAAATAGTGAGAATGTAACAGTTTAAAAAATGCAAGAGTAGTAAGAATGTGAGAGTAGTGAGAATGTGGGAATAGTGAGTATCTGAGAATAAAGTAGTAAAAATGTGAAAAAAGTAAAAATGTGAGAGTAGTCGAATGTGAAAGTAGTAAAAACGTAAATGTAATAAGAGTATGAAAAAAATAGAAAAAATGTGAAAGAGTTGAGAATGTAAAAATAGTAAGAATGTTAGAATAGTGTCAATTTGAGAATAGTGAAATTAGTAAGAATGTGAGAGTAGTAAAATTTAGAAAACAGTGATAATGTGAAATTAGTGAGAGTGTGAGAGTAGTTAAAATGTGAGAGTAGTAAGACTGTAAGAGTAGTAAAAATGTAAAAATAGTAACAATGTGGGAGAAGCTACAATGTAAGAGTAGTGAAATTTTGAGAGTAAAAAAATAGTAAAAGTAGTAAGAATATGAAAAAAGTAAAAACGTAAAAGTAATGAGAATGTAATAGTATGTGAGAATAATAAAATTGTAAAAAGAGTAAAAATTTTAGAGTAGCAAAATGTGAGTAAAGCGGCAATAAAAAAGTAGTGAGAATATGAAAATATTAAGTTTGTAAAAGTATTGAGAATGTGAGAATAGTAAGAATGTTAGATTAGTGACAGTGTAAGAATAGTAAAATTTTAGAAATGACATATTGAGAGCTTTTTCTTGATTCTGTCTGGTTAATTCCAATAACGAACATAACTGCTAACTTAAAAGTGAGTTTTTAACAGGTTTGTGATGCCCTTAGATGTTCTGAGCCGCACGCGCGCTAAACCTCTTTCGTGCTAGGGATCAGGGCTGGCAAATGTTCTCTATAAATAAGGAAATCCCAGTAATAATCTAGTGAAGTAATAGGCTACAATTTTTGATGAAATACTATAAAATAACTGGAAAATAGAAAATGATAGTCAGCCATCAAAAAATCAGAAAGTACCCTTTTGTTAAATTTTATTTATATGTTTCAAATTAAATGTTAAAATTAGGTTAAATGGAAGATCATCATTGTGATGAACTTTGCTTTTTTTTGTGAAATTACAAAAATAAAGACAATTTTTATTACTATTATTATTATTATTATTATTGTGAGAATAATAAAGTAATAAAAATATAAGAGTAGTAAAATGTGAAAAAAAAAATGTGAAAATAGTAAAATTGTGAAAATTACTACTATTACTTTCTCACTAATCTTACATTTTTACTATTTTTTTATTTTCATTATTTTTAATTTATTATTTTTTTCTCATTTTACTACTCTCACATTTTTACTACTTTCACATTTATACTACTCTCACTATCTCTTTACTCTCACAATCTCACTACTTTTTCACTCACATTGTAGTTTCTACCATATTCTCACTTTTCTCACATTCTTACTACTCTCCTTACTTATAGTTTTAACTTTCAAATTCTCTCTACGTTAACATTCTTGCTATTCTCACATTATCACTACATTCACATTTTTGCTATTTTTGCAATATTACTGTTTTTCATTCTCATTACGAATACTATTTTTCTATTCTTACAATCGCACTACTCTCACATTTTTATTATTCTCATTATTCTCACATTTATACCTGTTTTACGTTTTACTTCTTTTACATTTTTTCTACTCTTACATTCTCACTATTGTCAATACTCTCACATTGTCGCATCTTTTATTTTTTACTATTTCCACATTCTTACATTCTTATTTATTTTACTATTACATTCTTACTACTCACACTACTCTAACATTGTTGCTTCTTTCACATTTTCACTACTTTCACATTCTCTTTATGCTTACATACTCACTATTTTTACATTTTTATTACTGTTACTACTTTCATATTTTTACTATTCTCACTATTTTTAAATTCTCACTACTTTCATACTGTCACTACTTTCACATTCTCACTAATCTTACTATTTTTGCAATGTCACTACTCTCACATTCTCATTACTTTTACATTTTCACATTGTTTCTACTCTCACATTCTCACTACCGTCATTAATCTCAAATTGTCGCATCTTTTACCTTTCACTATTTTCACAGTCTTACTTCAATCACATGTTTACTACTCTCACATTCTTACCACTCTTACAATCTCACTACTCTCGAATTTTTACTATTTTTACATTCTCACTATTTTTACTTTATCAATACTCTCATATTTTTACTATTCTTACAGTTTTACAACCTTCACGCTCTCACTATTCTTACATTCTTACTACTCTTACATTGTTATTACTCTCACGTTCTCACCTTCTTACTATTCTCACATTTTCTTTAATTTCACTTTCTTATCACTCTCACAATGTTATTACTCTCACCTTCTTACTATTCTCACATTTTCTTTACTCTCACATTCTTACTACTCTCACATTGTTACTTTTCTCACATTTTCACTATTTTTACATTCTTATTACTTACTCATTCTCATTACTCTTACATTTTTACTACTTTTACAATTTCACTTGTTTTACCTTCTAACTATTCTTAAATTTTTAATATTTTCAAATTCTTACTTATCTCACTTTTTTACTACACTTATATTCTCACTACTCTTACATCTTCACTACACACATTCTGTATTTTTTCACATTCTACTACTTTTACGTTCTTATTATTTTTACATTCTCACTTTTCTCCCATTCTCACTATTCTCACATTTTTACTATTTTTAAATTTTTACTACTTTCACATTGTCACTACTCTTACTTTCTCACAACTTTTACATTCTCACTACATTCACATTCCTACTCTTCTCACATTCTTACTAGTATCACATTCTCACTACTTTCAAGTCTTCACTACTCTCACATTTTTACTAAAAAAATCATACAAAATTTAAACACAAAACAACGTCCAGATCAAGGCGTTTTTACAGTACAAATATAAATCATTGTAACTTAATGTGTAATATTTTTATAATTATCTTATAATAAAGTTTAATAACTTAAGAATTGCATTATAATTAACCAACCTTATTTAATATAAAAAAATAGTCTTTACAACTGAAACAAAATGAAATTTAGATTACTATGCCACAAAATCTAAACACAAAACAAAAGCAAAGCAAATATAAATTATAATACTTTTATAATTATAGTAATTTACTTATATTTTAAATTAAGCTTCAAGTCAGCTAATAATGCATTAAATTTAGTTAACTTTATTTATTGAACTGAACATTTTTATAAACAATTTGCTTAAATTATTTATAGACTTCACATAATTTTCTACAGAATTTGCACTTATCTTTAATTTTGTAAAATAATCTCAGGATTTTGTTACAGTTTTAAAGACTGTCATTAACGTTGTGATATGTACGCTTATGAACCTTTATAATTAAAAATGTAGTTATTATAAATATTATTATTGTTGTTTTCAAATATTATTTGGTCATATTGTAATAAGTTACAATAGCATACAAGGTTAGACCAGCCGGTAACCGAAGGTAAGGCACAACTTTTAATAAGAAAAACGTAAGCAATTTAATTAATATGAATATTACAAAAGGCATTTTTAATAAAAAATATTTTTTTTTAATAAATACTTTGTACTAGAAAATGTATTAAATAAATTAATATAAACGTAATAATATTTAAATGAATATAACAAGTAAACTGTATTCTATTGAAACATTTGAACAAAAAAATTTAAATTTTATAGGTCGCACGCTCGGGTACGGTCGCACAGCAGGGGATATATATGAGAATATATATGCCCGCAGGCATATTTTTGTGTGTAAAGATCTAAAGGGGTATCGGGCTACACAAATCATGTAGGACTATAACTTCTATACAAATGTAGGACTAAACCCCTTTAGACAACTATATATATATATATATATATATATATATTAATATCATGTTCAATAAAAAAAATAATACTTGTGACTGACTTTAAAGCTGCGTTCACATCTATTAATATTTACGTTTAATGTTTCTGAAAATCCTTAAATTTTTAGTTGACTTTAAACCAAATATGGATTTATTGTGGTTTGAAAAAGCTCTTTACATATTGTTATCGGCTCTTATTTTGCACAGAGAGAAAAGGGGATCAGCAATTTTAGAAAATCGACTATTGCATCTCTTTTAGGTGTAGTTACCATTGCATCTTCTTGAGTTAGGTATGTCAATGTTTTTTTGGGCTAAACTACTAGAGATAGAAAGCTTTGTGGTGATGTGGTTCTCAAAGATCAAGAATGCAAAACTGTTATATAGCGTTTGTCCATGGACCGCAAGAGTTGTTGCAATTTGGCACGTAGTCTTGGGTGATGATGAACTAGAGTATCACTTATGCCAATTTATGTTTTTAAAAATGCAGTGTCGTAGCTAGAGAAAGTTGTTGGTTCTTATGGCGCAAGTCAGTGTAATTACATGAAGTTAGTATGCGTAGTCGGGGGATGTAAAGAGGTTTGTTTGATACTGTTTAAGTGTAAATTTCATTATTGGAAAGTGCAAATCTTTAGGTCACGTTTGGTATATATAGTTTTTTTTTTTGTAATTGTGGGTGTGAATTTTGAATACCGTTGTTCAATGCTGGAGTAGATTAATAGTCGCAAGGGCTGCAACTTGTGGGTTGCATAAATAAATTCAAATGTATTGCAAAATCTGCCTGCTTGTTACAGTAAACCAACAATATTGTGACCGGTCACTCTTAAGACAAAAGTGGGATGGGAACGTTAAATTACACCAATAGTAAAATAGGTATGCAAAATTACTCTTAAAACCGGCCCGCCATATGTTTTTTGGATTTTGATAAAGTACAAAAGAAATTTATTTATGTAAAACTTAAAACTTTTTGGTCTGGCCCATTTTAAAATAAGTTTGCCAATCTCTGGTATAGCATGAACTTGCTGGTACAAGTCTAGCATGAACTTCGAGGACAATAACATCTATTTATGTACATGCAAAGCCGGCGCTAACCGGGAATAAATATATTTATTATGTATTATAACGTTGTACCCTGCTGATGGGGTTGCCTCGGCTAGCCAGGGAGGAAACGGCAAAGTTCTAGGAGATGGATAGACCTTTTGTAGGGCGCCACTTTACGTAATTAAATAAAAGGCGTAAAGTCCTTAATGAATGGTTTATTGCAATCACAAATTCTTCTGCCGGACAATCACCGTGGTCCCACAAATTACACTTGGGAACGGGAATACGTGCTTGCCGACTGCAAATTTCATATACTTTGTGCCCGGTACCACACGGTAACTCCGGATAGCGCAAAACCACTGGTATGGCATGTGCAGGAAAACCTGGAGAATCCATCCTGGTAAAATCATGCTGCGCGCGGAATACAGTCTTACCAATACAGTAACAATACATATAATTATACAATTAATTCTATTAACAACAATAATAACATATACAAAAAAAATTTACATATATTTTTTTTTAATTGATAAATTAAATTAACTCTAGGACATAGTAGTAAATTCTGACATACAGTAGACAACTATTAAAACACAAAAAAATCTATCCCTGATCATACTTTATATCTTTTTCATGGAAACGACCTTTCAGTTTTCCACTCACAAAGTTACACAATTTACAAATTTGGGAGCCAACTTGCTTGCGTAATAGTCGTTGGCTTTAGATTTGTATAATTTTTACACCACACCGTGTCACCTGGAGCAAAAGTAATATCCCGTCTTTTCAAATTGTAATGTTTGCTTCTCTGTTCAAACGTTTTTCTTATATTATTTTGAACTTTTACATAAAAATTCTCTAACTCCCGCAGTCGTTCAGCATATGCGTTTCTATCAGCAAATTTTAAGGCGTCTGTTTCATCAATGTGACCCTAACTTATTAGCGGATCTTTCCAAATTTTGTCCAAAATTCAAGAAAGCAGGACTAAACCTTGAATCCTGAATTGCAGTTGCAAGGGCAAGGGCAAAAGAAAACTTGGAAGCAAGATGTCCCAATCACGGTTACTATCCTTAATGTATGAGGCTATCATTGTTTTGATTACTCTATTGTGTCTCTCAGTGGGATTTGCCTGAGCATGATAGTAAGCAGTAGGGTGTAACCTGCTACTATATTTGGCCACCATGTCTTTTAAATTGGTGGAGATATACTGTTTACCATTGTCAGTAATTACACATTGAGGTACCCCGTACACCAAAAATACATAATTTTCCAGATGTTCCGCAATTTTCTTAGATGTTGCGTTACGTAGAGGAAACATTAGGACATACTTAGTAAAAAAATGTGCTACAACTAACAAGTATTGGTTTTGCTTTTTTGACATTGGAAACGGATCCTGCAAATCGGTGCAGATTATTTGCTACGGTCTTTCAACAACATGTGTCCCCATTAATCCTTGTGGTCGTTTTTGTTCCACTTTGTGAGCTAAACAAACCTCACATTTTCGCACGTCCTCTACCACTTTATAAAACATTTGTGGCCAGTACCACTTTTCACCTACTCTACAAAATGTTTTATTGGTACCGAGATAACCCGAAAGCTCGGAGTTATGATTTTCAACTAAAATTTGCTTTCTTATTGAGGTTGGTAGAACAACTTTCCATGAATCTCCATGATCAAGTACACTTTTATAATCCATTATAATTATTATTCTCGTTGAACTTTACCGATCATTCGACTATACCAATTATCATGATTTTCAACACTTACATTTACAAAACCTACATTAAACAAACAATACAAAGCGTCAGGTACGTGATGGTAAGCACCTTTCCTGTGGACTATGTCAAAATCGTACTGTTGGAGTTTTAGTATAAATCTACCCAAACGCCCAGTGCAATCCTTTATAGACCATACCATTTCAGTGACCAGTGGTCAGTAATAACTACAAACTGTGTACCCTCGACGTAGCCTCAAAACTTTTCTATGCCACAAATGACGGCCAAACATTATAGTTCGGTCGGGGAGTTTTTTTTCGGCATTTGATAATGTCCTACTCGCATATGCAAATACTTTTTTCCTTCCACAAACTCTTGATAAAATACCCCGTCTAACCTTACATTTGACGCGTCAGTTTGTTTGTAAACTGTTTAGAAAAGTCGGGGCTAGTAAGTACAGGTGCTTCAATTAGGCAACCTTTTAAATCGTTAAACAAGTTTGTTGTCGACTCGTTCCAATCCTACTTCTTGTTTTTCTTTAGTAAAGTTGTTAGTGGAGCTAATCGCGTAGAAAAATTTAGAATAAATCTTCTTTACTACCCAACTAAACCAATAAATCTCCTTAGTTCTTTCACATTTTGCGGTGCTGGGAAATTTACTATTGCGTCTACCTTTTACGCTCTCTGTTGAACGTAATTCCGGAATCTAACAACACCTCAAACACATTTTTGAGTATGCGCAAATGCGGTGTGCAAATTATTACGTCGATTTGGTAGACAAAAACATATGGTTCGAGTTCTACCCCTATAATCTCATCCACTAATTGCTGTAACGTAGCTCCTGAGTTTTTCGCGCCAAACGATAAAGTGAAATAGTCCTCTGCCCGGTACGGTAAAAGCTGTAACTTCACGGCTATCTTTGTGTAGAGGGACTTGCCAGTACGCATGTTTTAAATCTAACGATGTTAGTACTTTTGCATCTTTGAGTCTATCTAATATCAAAACTACGTACGGAAGAGGATAGGCATTGCTTTTTGTGAGTTGATTAACCTTACGGAAATCTACACAAAAACGGTACTCACCCGATTCCTTATTTACCAAAACAACAGGAGACGACCACAAACTTTGTGATGGCTCCACCACACCCAACTCTAACATCTTATTCAATTCTCCGTGCAATACTTTCTGCATGACAGGTAATATTGGATAATATCGCTGTTTAATAGGTTTAGCTTCACCAACATCAATCACGTGTTTGACTCTATTGGTTTTCCCTAACGTGTCTTGCATTTTGCTTATATTCAACTAAATCATTAATCTTTTGTTTATCAGTTCCTGACAAACCAAACTCAATTACTGAACTGATTGCGTATTGCGTATTATTTAACAAAACAACATTCCCGTAGTTTTCCAAAAATCTACTCCTAATATTAATGGGTATAACAAACTCTAAACAACAATACATTTTACCACAAAACATTTACCCTCCAACACTAACGGGAGTGAAGCTAACCCCGAAACTGTACATTTATCCCCTGAAACTGATTCAATATAACTGACGTTAGAAGAACTTAATTTTACCCTACAATTTTTTTTTAAACATTCCAAAGATTACCACCAATGACGGTTCGAGAAGCTCCCGAGTCCAACAGACCTTTACATCTATGATTAAATATTTCTACTTCCAAATATGGTCGTTGATCATTGCCCATCTAAGGTATTATCAACGCGATTTTTTCTGTGGCATTGTTGCGGGTTGGGAGTTTATTACTAAAGGCTGGAGAATGCACCCTACTTACATGTTGCTGCCTGTTTCCCAAAACTGGTTTGCAACAATATTTACTCTGACTACGTATTACATTTTTGGTACCATAACCCAAACAAAATTTAGAACGTTTTTCAAAACATTTTTTAAAATTTTGGCCAACTTTGGAACAATTCCAACATTTGGTAGATGTTTGCAAACCAATTCTTGTTTTACCTGTCGGAGAAACATTTGCTAAGTCAGGTTCCAATAGCATTCTACTATTTCCTTGACGAAACCTATTCGCGTTATTTCTGGCGGCGCTCAGACGATTTTGCAGATTTTAATTAACTCGCTAGTATTGTTAATTTCTGTAGCACCTAAACTATGAATGAAATAATAATGTACATTTTTTCTAATATATCTCAACTTTTCAGACTTTGATGTAGGAATAGGCAATCGCGCAATTAATAACTTCATACATGAAACGTAGGAACTAATTGTTTCTTGCTCACCTTGGTGAGCTTGATTATATTCTGCGGCGTCAGGATGCTGCGGCCTGATTATATGTTGCGGCGTGGCTCTGGTGCTTTGGATAAGTTCTATGATGCGGCTCGGATGAAATTCACTTTAATGGCGGATTTTCTTCTTCCTCGTAGAATTTTTATTTAGTTGTTGTACGTCGGTCTTCTGATTTTTTTCCACTATTCCACGCTTGGGCGGCAATTATAACGTAACATCTATTTATGTACATGCATAGCCAGCGCTAACCGGGAATAAATATATTTATTATGTATAATAGTTTGTGTCTTCAATTGTAATGTTTCCCTTTTTTGAATTATGCATCCTTCATTTTGGCTATAGGTTTTTCTCTCTTTTTTTCAATGCCCGGAAATTTTTACCATGTTTTTTTTCTGATTTGGAAAGAGAATTTTTGGTGATGTTTGAAATTTAGTATTTACGGAATGCATGGAAGTGTGAATCAAGTTTGTAAAGAGTTTTTACAACGTTTATATCTGGGTTTTAGACTCTTGGGCTAGAAGTTGGACAAGTTTGACCAAATTTTTTTTTTTTTAATGCTCATTTGCGCAAATTAATCATTAATTTCTGACAGGTAGGTTTGCGTTTTACATTTATTTGTTGTTGTTTAGGCGTAGGATTTTTTTGTTTGCGAGCGTTATTAGTATGGTTTGTTTAGCTACATGCTTTGGAGAGAAAGAGCTGCAAGTGGTCGATGAGGCAACACAACTAGGGTCCCCGCAGCCATACCCGATTGCAGCGACGTAGAAAAGAACTACAATTTTTATTGCATCCAATCGCATATGATTGATTGAGTTTACTTGAATATTTATCAATTAATTAATTCAGATTTTTTCTAGAAGGAAACCCGAACTGAAAACATAGGAAATGGTGGCCAAGAAATTACAGAAGGCAGAAGAATTTATCACCAGACAAGAAAACAAGATATAAGGGCTTAAGAAGACCTTATCGACGAGGAGTTTGACTAGCAATCTGCATGGAATTCAACTTGGAGTTGATTAAAGAGAGAAGCCGCCTGGGTGTTTTTTTTAGCCAGTTACAACTTCCAACTTTTGACACGGGACTTTTTTCCATAGAGGACTCGACTCTGCTAGCATGCTCATTTGCTGCTATAAAATCGTTCTAGCCCTTCAGGACACTTTAAAGCACAGTATATAGCCATATATTGCAGTTCGTTGAAATGGATTTTTTTTGCCGTTTTGTGAATCGAGCGCTCCTGTAGTAGATTATTTGTTTTATTTCTTTTTGGTATAACACGGTTTTTAATCTTGCGTTACAAGCAATAGTTTGTAATACAAACGGCAAGTATGGTCTTGGAACGGTTTCTTTGGTCTTTGCAAAATTGGCGGTCCTGCAACTGTTTTGTAGTTTTTAATTAGCGTCAAATGATGTTGCAGCAGTAAATTTTTATCAGCCGTAGCCGTTGCCCCCAGGTATTCTATTGATTCTAGACCAAACTTCTGGAGTCTTTCCAGCACGTGTGGTAGATGGTCTACTCTACTCTAATGCCAACAAACAAAGTTTAATATTTTGCTAGTAAAATCGCTCATTTGTCTTTTTAGAGCAAAATTTTTTTGCAGCATTAAAAAGTAAGTAAAAATGAATTAATTTTGCGGTAAAAAGCTGACAATGATATAACAAGAAAAGCACCATTATCTAAGAATTAACAACAGCACCGTCATTCATAAATTGCAGAGCATGACAAGATTATTGCAATTAGCATAATCAACACTTTCTTAAAGTGACTATTTCTCTTTAGGTTTTAGTAAAGCTGAGGGTTAGAAGTTGCTTTCTTATAATTTTGGTTTTATTTAAGTCAATTTTTGAAAACATAATTCCTTTCACAAATTGTTGCTCCACTACTAATTACACTACAAATTTTATCATTTTTTTTTTGTTTTAACTAAATAATTTTACACATGCTCTTTAAATTTTTACGTTTGCAATTTTTTGACTAGTCACTATGTACAACATTCTATGTCTAAAACTTGAGGTGAATTTTTTACGTCAAGGAAAGGCAAAATGATTGATATTTACCGTTGAGAGCATGCTGTGCACTGGCATTAAAGATTTTGGCAATGCACAATAACTACAAAGTTTACTACATTATAATATCTGGGAGGCAATGAGATTGTATGCAAAACACAATACAACGAAAAACTGGTTCAGTTGGGAGGAGTACTTAACTCAAATCTCTTCAGGATAGTGTTGATGTAACTATAATTAATTTCATTTAATATGAGAGTGTGGGTACACTAGATACTAGTTCTAGTCTCTCAATTAGCGGGTGCAATAGTATATATTTATTTTTCAGGTACCGATTCAAATGCAGCTGTAAAGTGGTACACAAGCATAAGCCTTAAAATATTGGCTTTTGTAACAAAAAGAAATATCGGTAAACTGTCTATACCCTGTATGACTGTATTAATTATGTGATTGTGAACGAAATTAATATAAATACTTTGATGTTATGATGAGAGTCCTGGCATCATCACCTATCTTTCTATGCAAATTACGTGCTGATTCCATAATAGAACTGAACAATGGCAGTCTGTAGTAGCAACACGTTGATGTAACAAGAGCAAGTTAAAACGGCGCAAAAAAGAAAAAAACAATTTCTTTATCATCATTTCAGTCTACTACACTACACTACACGCATAAAATAGCAGGTGGTTTATTAATATGCGACGTTAATGCTCGGTGTGGTGGTTAGGTACGTAAATGTTTGTTGCGTTAGTTGTTTAATAAAATAAATTTAAACAACTAGGCATAACAATATATAAAAATAAAAACCAATCAAGATGAATTTATAAAAATCATTCAGTCAAACAAATAGTTAGTCTCATTTTTGTATAAATAAATCTATTATAAAAAAATAACAATAATTTGAGGCCCAAACTAGATATTTACATCAAATCAAAATTTCTTTTAATATTAAAATATGCTTATTAAATTTCTTTTTTAATTAAATTTTTATTGATATTGTTAATTTCCGGTGAGGCGGTTCGACGGTATCCATATCTTACCATGCATAACTGATCACGAGAGTAATTTCTTCAAGTGGATTGCCCCTAGTTTTCCAATCGATAACTGCAAAAAGAGGGATTAATTTAGGGCAAGGCACGTTTTTACCTCTACTGGGCCGCCTCGGAAATAGCAAATTGATGCAAATTAGTCAAGATTTGTCATCCGTAAGAAGGGACTAAGGGCGTAATCAGGATAGACAAATGTAATAATTTGATTTAGGAGTCCGGGACAAGGGGGTAACGGGAGCACGAACGGGTTAATATTAAAGCTGTACCGGCATCCTTTGGGAAATCCACGAATACTCCTTGTCGATCCATCACTGTCCACAATAAAACTAAAACTATCATTTATGCCTGGCGCTAATACGCTCATATATATTGCAACAAGGGCTTTTTAGTAGTGGGGTGTAGTTTTACACGCATACTGGGATTAATTGATTTATTTTATTTCACATCAATCTGCGACGATTGCAGTGATTTAACAGAAATTTTTGATTATAAATTTAAGTAATCTTAACATGTTCACATAGCACCTTTCGTGTTACATAATCACGTGCAAGATATAATTTAACGAAATACGTTTCCGAATTTTCCGCAACCTGTGTTCAGTTGCTATATATTTTTTAGTTTTATTATTTTTCAGATTGTGCTGTGCATTACATACACAACCATTTACGTTTGGCGCATATACTTTAACACTATATAAGCCTCTCTTATTCAGTCCCTACTATATAATGCAGAGCGCGTAAATGAAACAGTGACGAGAAAAAATGAAGAGAAGAGCAATTACATTATTCCAGTTTCGATTAAGAAAGAATATCCCAGGACCATAAAAGTTTGTTTTAACTTTTATATATAAAATGGAAACGCGTTTCATGGCACATTTGCCTAATACAAGACGTTAATTCTGCTACTACATTGTGCATGTTATATATTCTTTTTGCTTTGGGGAGCTAGGTGCCGCCGCCGCCGCTGCCGTCGCCGTCAAGTTCATGCATCGATATTGCTTGCTATATTCGAAAGTCTAATATTAAAATAAGGAGAAATATTGTATGGAAAAGTGAGAAAAATATAATACACAAGAAGTCTAGCGACGGAATATTAAATTGTGAGATGTACTCGGCTTGTTTGTATTTTACAGTCGCAATGGATATATCGAATGCACGCTTCGGGCTAATGCTCCGCGCTCTGCGTGTGTTGCTTTTTTAATACATTTTCATAAAACAAATCGGGAAATTTGAAATATGCATTAGATTCATTCAATACAAACATACAATAACAAAATATTTCAATCATCGAACAACAACTGTAAAATGCATTTAAAGAATGTTTTTATTGATTTCAATAGTTAAAGAGTTTTTGATATTTTAATATTAAGAATGCAGAAATTGAATATTGTGCGATACGATTATGTATGTAAAGTAGTTTTGTGTGGAGTCACTCTTAGTTTGTTGCTGTGAATTGATAATCATTTACTTGTGAAATTAGCGGCTGATAGCACGTTGGTCAGTTTTTGGTTGTTTGAGGCTAAGATTGTTTTTACTGTAGTTTGTTTGCCGGAATATTGTTTAAAAGTCCACTGTTCTACGGTAAAACAATAAATTGTATTTTTAACAAAATGCCCGTTTTGGTCATTAGTTGCGAATGTTTGGTTTACTGTCGTTTATTTAGATAATGCGGTTCAGTTAGAAAGTTGACACCGTCCGACAGTGGACTCCCAGCAGCACCTGTACGTATTCCCCAGAGACAACACCCCCAAACCAATACATAACACCATTTTCACGGGCTAACACCGACCCCTGCACCTGTACACCGCCATCCATGCGTTTATCGCAGGGTTAAGCGGCAATAATTGGCGGTCAACGTGGGGCAACTTAGATCAAGGCACCCTAACACCACCGACCCGACACCACCGACCCGACACCAAGAACCCCCCAGGACCTGGGGCAACTTCTCCACCGAACTGCCAATTTGAATCTCAAATCGAACGTTCCCAAATTACCGAGTAGTAACAGAAAACCTGATTGACGTAAAAAAAACCACGTAGGCTTTGCAGCTGTAAACGAGTACCCCCGTAGCAAAAAAAAATTCGTTCTACATATATTGTATATACGTTCGAACAGGCAGAAAAAAAATAAAAGACTACGAAATGTTTAACAAATCCGCAAAGTCCCCGGCACCTACAGAGTCCCCTTCTATTATGCAGGCCCGGCCAGAATATCAGACCTACCAGCAACCTGGACCGTCCGCCACCTGGACTCCCCATGGCGAATGAATAATCACGTGGGATGCTTGGCCGACCGAAGGCCCACGCACCCGGAACCTTCTACCGGGGTTTCCATCTGAACCACAACACACTTGGAACCCAAATATGTGGCCGACCGGGATGCCACCGGACCGAACCGGACCTTCTCCCCCAAGGGAGACCGACCCGGCCACCACCTGGCTGGGTTGGCAAAACATCCACCAGTCCACGCTGCTGCGTGGTCTGGCCCAGGAGGCCATCATGGCCGATGACATTGCCAAACAGATCGTGTCATACACCAAGGCCAAGGAACCCGAGAACACCCAGTTCCATACTAAGATTAGACACGAAGACCATTTGCCAACCTTTCAGGGACTTGGACACGAAGATCCCCAACAGTTTTTTACGAAACTCGAGGACCACTTCCGGATCTTCCGAGTACACGAACTGATTCACTACAGCTGCTTGACAAAAGCTTTAAAGGGCAAAGCCAAGACTTGGCAAGAACAGGCTGATGTCGATCTCAAACCCGTTTACGGCGAGACAAAACAGGCCTTTCTGCAGAAATACGCAGACCCCGATCTGATAGTAGACCTCAGTCAGCAGCTGTGGACTGAGAAGCACCAGGCAAAGGAATCGGTTGCCACCATCTTGCGCCGCAAGATCGCGCTGTACAGGCGTGTTGCACCGGAGGCTTCCGAAAGAGCTATGGCCAATCGGCTAATCAACCTGGTGGACCACCAAATCCAACAAATGGTGGGAATTACCAAATTCCAGGATATCCGACACCTGCAAGAGACAGCCACCCAAATCGAAACACAACACAACCGACAAAAAACACCCTGGCAACCTCCTCACAGTCGGGAAACAAGCAGCGGATTGATTGAGCGTGTGCACGACGCGACCATCAATCACTGCTTAAATAGGAGTAGTCTGCAACTACCACCATCTTCCAAAAATTTATTTTACTTACCAAGAAAAGAAAGCCCTTGCACTAATCGATAGCGGGGCCAGCCAAAACTTCACCAGGCTAAAAATGCCTTGACTACACCGGACTGACTTTGTCGTCCACCAGGCCAACCCAAACAACAATATCTACTCGTAACCGGAAAAGCGACCGTCACCATCCAGGTTGGCACTCAACAACAACGAGTCACATTCCTGCACGCGCCGGACCTTGGCAAAGAAATCATCCTGGGTCACCCGTGGCTCCTACAACATCAAGCCACCCTAGATTACGTGCGGCCCGCAAAGTCTTATATTGGGCATACCCCCAGGCCAAACCGGCTGACATACCAATTACTGACATGCCTAGGCACGCTTTCCCTGACGGTCCAGAATTTCACAAACTGATCCGGGAATTTGCCAGCTTGTTTGTAGAAGACATGGGGCCGGCCACTACCAACACAGTGTTGCACCGCATTAAACTCCTCTTACACTCGGCCAGCAAACACCTAACCGCCTTCGCCACACCGGACGGGGCAACCTACCATTTTAAGGTCATGCCTTTTGGCCTTAAAAATACATTAGCAACTTTTCAAAAGTTAATGGAAAAGGTACTGGCGGGATGGATTTGTGCTGGTATATCTCGACGACATAGTGGTGTATTCCGACACTTACCAAAATCACATGGGGCATCTCAGGCGGGTGCTGGAACGCTTACAGAAGTACGGGCTGCTTTGCAATCAGGAAAAGTGCGACTTTGGCCAAACAGAAATTGAGTACCTTTAGCACAAGGTCACTGCCCAGGGAAACAAACCATTAGAGCACTACCTCCGGCTCATCCGCGACCACCCCCGGCCCACAACCCAAAAACAGCTTTGCAGCTTTCTGGGTGTCTGCACGTGGCTCCGGGAAAACGTGGACAACTTTGCGGAGACGGCCGCCCCCCTTACGGACCTGCAAGAGCCAAAACGCCCGTTCCGTTGAAGTGAAACGGCTGAACAAGCTTTTAACGCCGCAAAGCCCCCTGATATTAGACCGGTTGCGACCTGGCCTGCGGTTTGTTCTACAAACCGACGCCAGCATGGTAGGTATTGGAGCGGTGCTCTACCAAAAAGAAGGAAAAAGGAAATGTATTATCAACTACGCGAGTGCAAGATTTACACCTACAAATGGGCAATTACTAAATATTGCCCCTACCTGGAATACAATAGGTTCCTCCTGAGGACAGGCAACAGGGCATTGGTGTGGCTATCCCGCTCGCGGGACACAACTTCCACATTCATGCGGTGGTCGCTGCTCTTTGCCGAGTTTCCTTTTAATATCGAACACACCCCCGGCGTCAAAAACCATCTGCCAGATACACTGTCACAAACACCCGATGAGCAAGGTGCTGGCGGCGACGCGGATGACCTGGACAGGCTACTGCCGCCCGACCCGGCCAGCCAGCCGATCAGCCTAACAGGGTTATATTACTGACTGTCGCGACAAAACTGCAACCCTTGGAGGTAGAAACCTTGGCCGCCGCCGTAAAGAGAAGCCAAACCAAATGCCCACAGGTGCGTAACATTCTGGCCGAATTACACTAACGACTGGCCGACCCCGACGTAGACGTAGGTTACCGACTGGACGCAGAAGTTGCTCCCGGCAATGCAGCAAGAAGTTATGAAGCAGCATCACAACGACAATGCCGCCGGACACCCAGGGCGCGACTAAACCTGCCGCAACATTTTGAGGGGTTACCATTGGCCCGGTGTCCGAAAAGACGTCAAGACGTACGTCCGGGGGTGCCTCACCTGTGCAAGGATGAAGACTGGTGCCGCCCGAGAGGCCGCCACCTTACAGTCTCATCCCGACAGCCGCCCCTAGGAACGTATTGCCGTGGATTATGTAGGCCTTTTGGGCACCACCTGGAAACCGGTACATCCTCACGGTAATGAACATGTGCACCTGCTGGGTGGAAGCCTTTACCATGCATCACACGGTCAGCAATATTACAATGAAGACGCTAGAACAGCAGATCTTCTACCGGTTTGGCTACCCTAAAATTATCTTGACGGACAACGGTCTTTAATTTGTGGAGCACAAATTCAAGGAAGCGACGACCAAATGGAAATGCCATTATCATACCACAGCGACGAACCATCCGCAGAAGCTGCAAGGGGCGCGGTAACGACAAGTTACCCAAGAAGCAGAACTCCGCCATCAACCAGGTCATGGTGCGTGGGAGTGAGCGAGGACTAGCGGCCAAATGGATGGGCCCGAAGCGGTTGATTACCGCGGCCGGAGGACATTGCCACTGGATTGAGGACAATCTACAGCGCCCTCCCGTCAAAATCTATGTAGACGACATACCGCCCGCTCCATCACTAGACCGCCTCAAAGAACCAGGATAGCACAACCCCAGGATTAATTTACCTGGCAAAGATCTCCGACGAAGACGACGTGCGTCCACTACCCGCGTTACCGGGTGGACCGCGACATTAAACAGAACAAGACAAGTGTAGTGTAACCCGAACTCTAATGTGACCGGTACTTCCGCACGACTTTTGTGCTAAACTTTAGTGCGCGAGTATCGATCACATAATTCCCTGGTGCGTTACACCAAACCCGAACATTAGTGCGACCGACAAGTAGATAGAGGACGGACCTGGAGGACCCGCACGACCCCTCCGACGTGAACGATGTCAGGAAAATGGGAGGGATTATTGCAGGCGTGCGACGCGAATGGGCGTGGCCTAAACATCAACAAAACCCCGCCAAATCTCAGCGCTCCGGCAGTCTTCTTTGAGACTTCGAGAGATATAACCGCCCCCGCAATTTCACCGGCAACCTCGATTGCTATTGCGGTCTCGACACCGTCCGACAGTGGACTCCCAGCAGCATCTGGACGTATTCCCCAGGGACAACACCCTCAAACCGATACATAACATCATCTTCAGGGGCTAACACCGACAAATGGAGATTCTAGAATCTTACTAGAAGAAAAACTGGCAAATGTAGGACTACCAAAGAGATACTTTTAATGGAGTTAAAGAAGATACGACGAGAAAGAAGTTAATAAAGAGATAGAAAGAAAAAAAGATACATAAGGACAAAGCAAATATGAATAAAGCAAGAATGGAAGAAAGGAGAGATTGATGTCAGTGCGGGAAATAGGACAAACAAAGAGTATTAAGGGAGAGGTGGGCCGGGGACAGCATGTGTTGCTGCAGCAAACTGTGAGAATTCTGAAAAGCCATAACTAGCTTACTTCAAACTAGTACTACATTAGTGACAAATTAACAAGAGGACCAACTCAGAGAAAAAAACCGAAAGGAGGTATTGCCATGCGCTAGTCATTTTCAAGAGCCACTTATTGAGGTAAACACCTTACTACTTCTAAAAAAAATCAATTTTTGCCACTAGTTATTATCTAACTTGTGTTTAAGAGCACATAAATCAATTATTCAAGTTCATCCTTTACTATTAAGCGATGCCTAGCCACTAAGATGCACTGATGAAGATTTGTGAAAATTGAAACAATTGTCTGTATTTGGTTGGCCACTTTGGAGTTGGATTAGGTTTGAGTAATTGATTTTAAACTTTTGTTTTTTATTAAATTAAAAAAATTTTAAGAAATTTTTTGACACATGTGCGACAAAATTTGAATAAAATTTTTGAAAATTATTGCAATAATTGCAATTAACGAAAACCTTTTTAAAAATTCCAAATTACATGTTATTTTTAAAAAATTAATAAATTTAATTTTTTTACCATAATTGCAGTTTGTATAAGCAAAATAAAATCATTTTAAAAACTCAAAAATTTTTTTTTGTAAAATTACTAAATTTTACAAATTAATTAAAGAACTTGTTTAAATAAAAAGTTAAAGTTAATTAAAAATTAATATATAACAAAATTGTAATTAGATTTACTATATTATTGACTACAAGAAGTTAGTTATTATTTGTTTTTAATAGTTTTTATCTGCTTATTATCTATTTTTTTTTTCCTAGATTTAATTTTTAAAGAAAGCTTAGATTGGGCTAGCAAAAATGTGCACAAAAAAACTAGTTTGCGTAAAATGCGCACAAATCCACCTTTTTAGTCATTTAACATCTGCACAGGAACAAACCTGTCGCATCTTTACATAGAATTAATAATTATCAAATAGTATTATCAGTAACATGGTACAAGCTGTCAAAATAAACTACATACACATAACTAAAACTTTAATACTACCAACTGTAAAAAAAGTATTTATTGTCAAAAGAATCAAATCGAAATTTATTTTGAAAGTTAAACTTATATATGAAGTAATCTAGTAATTAAACAAAACTAAAAATTAAAAAAAAAAAGTAACATTGTCTGAAAATTTCTATACAAAATATAATTAAAATGTTTTATAACTATTACAATTGTGTTCTGAATGCAGTATAGTTTTCCACACATATAATTCAAGAATAAAAAGCAATGAATTGTATAAATTGTAAACCCATTAAAAACTTTTGTATATCGCATAAAGCGCCGTAATTTCGAACTAAAGTGAAAAAAGGTACGGACTTAATTTAGAGCATGGAGGTAGTTTTCCCATTTCTCGCAACATAAAATAGCATACAAAAATAAACTAAAAATACAGTTTGAATCTATTGTGCAGACGGATTGGACTTACATGCATTGCTTAATTAAAACTATGCAAAGAGCATTTGCTAATTTGTTTTCCATTAATTAGTAATAAGCTTTTTGTGGAATTTAGCCATCACATATCTCGTGTGTAAACGTGTACATCGCGAACGTAAAAGAGCTGCATAATTGGAGCCAACTAATTTGAGGAACGGGATAAACTTTTAACGAGCTAGGGAAAAGCAACCCGGCTACTCCCCCAGCAATAATAAAGTAATATAAGCGATATATAATGGAGTGAAAAGTTTAACATCTAACTCTTTTAACGGCCGTTTGCATCCGTAATGTGCTGAATGAAAAAAAAAACTTATTAATAAGCCCTTAAAGATTAACCTCTCCATCCTTGCGAGGAGAGATAAATTCTTAAAAATTATTACTGGGCATTATCTTTGCGCGGCTGAGAGATATTTTCCCAACATTGTAAATACTTTTAGGCATATTAATTACCGAGAGTTACATTCGTTTTGTACGTTAGGAAATTTACACTCCCTCCGTATTATTTTTTTTTGTTTCTAAAGCGAGCTGGATAAATCTAAACTTTCCCGCTTTGGGGATTTTAAGTGCTGGAAGAATCTCACGCCGTAAATAAAATATAAAAGATTATTTTAATCTGATTATTTCTGATATTGTTGTGGAAGTAAAGATTGGGGAAAGTGGTAGATTTGTAAAAACTGTAGAACTGTGGATAATTTCTAAGTTTGTCGTTTCTCATGTAACTTAATATTTTAACAGTACTTGGCCGACTTTGATATTAACTTCAAGTTTTCAATTCAAATTATATACAACAAATTTGTTGCAATCATTCTTAATAAGATTCGGCACTCATTACAACTGCTAATTTTTAACAACAAAAGCGAGCCTGCGGAACAGATTTGACTGCAAGTAGTGTAGAACAGATAAAACCTTGAGGAATCAACGCAGCCATACTCTACCGCAAAGACCTAAGGAGAACTGCAAACGAGTCACTAATGATTGATTTATTAATTTACTTGATCAATTAACAATTAACTAATTAATTAAATAAGTAATTAATTAATTAGTTCAGAATTTTTTTCAGCATAGAGCACAGAATGATGAGCATGGACCAGACTATGGTGATAATGTACTTCCAGCTCTAGAAGAATAGAGACCACTTAAAAAAAAAGAGGAAATCAACAGGTTTACAAAGTTTATTGTCAGCCAGATTGACAACGGGCCTGAGCGGATTGAAATTTACAAAAACGACTTCAAACAGATTAGGTTTGACCACAAAAGCTCCGTTTTAAAACAAAGAATAGCAAAGCAGCTTCTACAGTGGACATATGTCAATGATCTGCCGGGCAACCCTGGTTCTGGTTCTGATTTTTAAAGAGGCTCCAAAGACATTTAAGGTCATTTCTAGAAACTGAAGTACAGCTCTAATCTACTAAGACTTTAGAAGTCTTGGTCTAGACTTCTCTCAAGAGGCTTGCCCAAAAATTGGTCAAGCCCGTCATCTCTTTCAATGACAAAGAGGTGATGAGTGTCTATCAGGACAATCACGTCACGCATTGTTTTATAGAAAGATTTTTCCTGGTGGAAAACAAGAAAAACTTGAAGACGCAGAAGAAAGGTGTCTTCTGCGTCATCAAAGTCAATGGATGTTCAATTCAGCTAGCCATTTAGATACAAGCGACAACTTTTGGTTGGTCCACTAGCTCTGTAAGTCCTTCAGCAAACTCTTTTTACAGCGTCCTTTTTTTTAAATAATTTTTACTAAGACCATTGTGAATTAGGCAGGAAGGTCAATGATTGCAAACTTCTAGAAAATTTAAACGGGAGGAGTTTAGTCGTTAGACGTTTCTGAGAGTAAATTTGACACTTGTAAACTTTAGAAAGATTAAGAAGCAAAAGCTAATTAATTGAGAAATTTTAGTCTAAAGCTTAAGAAACTTGTCAACTAATTCTTGACTGTAATACAAGCTAGTCCTCTATTCCTTTAATTAAAATATTGTGTGAAAGTGTTGCAAAAGCATGATCTAACTGCTTGCATTTTTGACTAAATAATTCTAATATTGGCATCTATTCCTAAAGAAATGGCTACAGAAAACAAAGAAGTTGTGGAGTTTTAACCAGAGCTTTTTGAAATTTGCTAAATGACTACAATGAGGTTACGCACAAAACTGCTATTGCAAATGTTGAAACTAAGTGCCACTAAGAAGCAACAAGTTTTGGCTTTAAAAACCTAACAGATTTGACCGAAAACAGGATATACCGGAAAAGGAAACACACTGAGGCAACTCAAATGTGCACAATTAAATGTTAAAGGTAATCTATTGGTTAGAACTGCAGCTGAGCCCGGACGAGTGTTTTAGGCTTATAACAATTTTAATATTTTTTTACAGAACAGTTTGGGAAAGCATGGTCTGTCTAAACTAACCTAATTGACTTTTAACCTTGAATGCATTAGAATAGTTTATAGTTTATTTTGTATTTTCTTTCATTGAAGGTGGTTTTTGTTATTTGGGTAACTTTTATTTTATTTTTTATTTTAGATTTTAGATATTTAGTATAGTATAGTAAAATGGTCAGCTAATATTTTGAAGATAATGAAACTTTTTTAGAAACTGCACATGATTATTACGCAAATAAGATCTTAGATGTAACCACCATAAGCCTGGTACCAGTATGCAAAAAACTAAAATGACGTTTAAGAAGCTTTAAAGGAAATAACAGCAGCTCTTAGCATACCATTTTTCTCCGCCGATTAGAAAAACTACTAAATTTGAGTTAAAAAATGTCTTACTTTGTTGGGTGGTTATGACTTGTCAATTTTTTACCCACAAGAGGCAGGTGCCTACCGACTAAATTCTCCCCCCCCCCCCCAGTGATATGCCTGAAAGTTTGAAACTTTAAGCTCATAAACCTTCCGTTGATAGTTAATAGACAAAAGCAGATGCGCCTTATAAGCTGAGGGAAGAGGAAAAAAATTTTAGGAAATGTTCATCGATTGATTAACTGGGCGCTTGTGTTGCAAAACTTCCTTATCTGGCTTGGCAAGTCGGGCCAGATCAAGATTGGATTGAACCGCAACATTGTCAAAGTACTTTGCGGCTAAAGCTTTGATATGTCTGCGTAATAGTGAAACCCCTGAGATTGCTTTGAACATTGCAATTTTGGACAAACTATAGAGCTCCAGTGAGCTACCTCAAAGTCGAGCCTTGGAACGATTCTAACCTATCTAGATGCGTATTTGCGGCGGTTCCCCAGACGGGACACGCGTACGTCATCATGGGTCTGATGGTAGACGTGTAAAAACCAGACTTTATTCAGGAGCGAGAAACCACTGTTCCGCCGCAGCATCGGAACTACAAGATTTTTAGCTAATTTAGCCTTATTGAGAATTGACTGCACGTGCAACTTGTACGTGAGCTTTTTGTCAAAGGTAATCCCCAGATATTTAACAGAATCAGACCACGGTATAGGAACGTCGTTGAGACAGAGGTTATCATGAGGTGCGTTCCGTCGCCGAGTGAAGAAAACGGCTTTGCTTTTCTCCGGATTGACCTATACTAGCCAGTCTTCTAACCAGCATTTCAGATCGTCGGTGGTTTTTTGTAGTCTAGAGGTAATCACCAGAGGTGACCTTGATGAGTACAAAAGCGCTGTATCGTCTGCGTATTGTGTCATTTTAAGTGCTTTGATCCCGAAGGCATGTCCGCAACGAAGAGATTAAAAAGCCGGAGAGAGAATGGAGCCTTGAGGCGTGGTTAAAACGTGTTTATGAATTCTAACAGCCAAGGTTCTACGATTTAGAAATAAGGCTATCAGCCTTATAAGACGTAGAGGAAAATTTGTAGAAAAAACCCTTATGCCAGACTTTGTCAAAGGCATTTTCTACGTCGAAAATGACTATCTCAGTGGCCTTTTTCAACTTAAAACCTTCCACAATGAAATCAGTTACCCAATTTAACTGGTGAACCAAAGAATGTTTCCAACGAAATTTGTGCTGATGCGATGGAAGTAAATTATACGAATCAACGTGATCTTGAATAATGTCTTAGATAACTTTTTCTATGACCTTACTCAAGATGCATAGTAAACTGATAGACCGGTAATTTTGAGGAAATTGTTTTTCCTAGGTTTTGGGATGTTAATGTCAATTGAGTTTTTCCAAACCGTAGGAAAATGCTCAGTGCAAAGGATCGCGTTAGCAATATTGGTGAGAACCATTATTGCTTTGTGCAAAAACCATTTTAGCGCTCTATTAGGAATTCCGTCAAAGCCTGAAGCAGACCGGATTTTGCGTCTTTGTATAATCTCTCGTATTCGAGACGGCAAGGCTCTCCTAATCACCTTTTCACCTATTCGACGTGTTTTGAGTCAAACAATGGTTTGGGGAGCATTGGAGTTCTAGGCTGTCAGCAAATGCTTTGGCCTTTCCTTCAAGCGCGTATTGTACCTCATTTTTGCTATGAATGGCTGGAATGGGGACCGGCCTGTTCCTTAAGATCCTCCACAATGGATGATCGTCCTCCGTTAAGGAATCTAAGTTATTTCTCCAGCACAACTCTTTGTGTGACCTTATGGCTTTTCTCACCTTACCATGAAGAGAGGTTAATGTCAGGCAATCTAAGGGGTTGCGTTGCCGCTCCCAAAAGTGTATGGCGGCATTTCGTCTACGGATTAAATCTTTCACGTTCCGAGATAGTCCGAAAGCATTATCCACGCAAACCTAGTGGGTTTTAGAGATTTTTTCTGATGGCCCTATCAATGTCCGCGGCCGTTCTCAGCGAAGTCATGCGTTTGATACTCACTTCCAGGGATTGTGAGAATCCGTTCCTTCCCCAGGTAACCCCCTTCCGAAGAGCTCTAGCAAGACCGGGAAGTGGTCGGAACTCATATTGTTGACTACTCGGATGGTGTAATCAAGGTTGACGTTCCTGAATACCGCCACATCAAGAACGTCCTCTTGGTGCCTTGCGCAAACCTCTTGGGTTTTAGAGGTTTTTTCTGACGGCCCTATCAATGTCCGCGGCCGTTCTCACCGGAGTCATGCGTTTGATACTCTCTTCCAGGGATTGTGAGAAGAGGAGCCAATCCGTACCCTCCCCAGGTAACCCCCTTCCGAAGAGCTCTAGCAAGACCGGGAAGTGGTCGGAACTCATGATGTTAACTACTCGGATGGTGTAATCAAGGTTGACCTTCCTGAATACCGCCACATCAAGAACGTCCTCTTGGTGCCCTGCGCTATGATAGAAGGTAGGTTCCTCTGAACCCACTACTTGTAACCCTTTTTGCTTTACAAATTCGAGCAACGTCCGACCTTTGACGTTTGTCTGTAAATTATTCCACGCCAGGTGTTTACAGTTTAAGTTTCCAGCAATGATTAAGGGGAGAGGGTTAGATAAGACCGATTCGAAATCCACCGTTTCGATTCGGTTACTAGGGTTGAGGTAACCAGATGCGATTTTTAATGTCCCTAAACCGGGCACATTGACCACTATCGCATATAATTCTAAAGAGACTAGCTTGGGGGTGTTGACCTCGGAGTGGTCCAATGATCTTTTTGCACAGTTCAAAGTCTCGTGCCTTAGTCTAATTCCTGACGACCTTAAATACGTAAAAGTGGGTAGGACGGTGGTTTGTCTCGGACACCAGCATGATGTTGAGGTTCTCTTGGATGAAGAATGTTCCACCTCACCCATTTTTTCTGAAATGCCTCTGACATTCCACAAAGAAACACGAAGTAATGGTTCATTGTTAGCCATTACTGATTCTGAAGAAGAAACGTCATGATTTTCTTTTGAAAATTGTTTAAGTCGTTCAACAGAGCGACTATTCTATCATATTGGCTTGCAACCGGAGGAATTGCCGGTGGAACGACCGCGTTAGCAAAAAATTTGCCCGTGACAACTTCAGGTTTGCGGGGACCTGCGGGCTTAGAGGAAGTCGAAAAAGCTGATTTATTAGACTTGTCGTGCGAGGCCAACATTTTCTAGTAGAAGGAACATCCTTTAAAATTGGTGGGGTGCGGACCCGCGCAAAAAGAACACTTTGGAGGTGTGTCTTTGGGGCAGACTATCGATTGATGGGGCCCGGAACAGATGCGACAGACTGGTGTCTTAAAAAAACATTGTTTAGCCGTGTGGCCCTAACGTAAGCTTTTGTGGCATTGAAGAATGCCACCACCACGTTTTTTGGGTTTAACAGAATCCTTAAGACTTAGGAGTTCTTTCAACCTTATGATTTTTGAAGATTTGGCGCCTTTAGGAAGCTGCACCAAAACCAAGCTAAACCTTAAGTGCTCGTTTCTTATACGATGCACGTTAGAAGGGGAGAACCCCAAATCAACAAGAGCCTCACCCACGTCCTGCTCGGTATAACATTCAGCGACGTGCCGAATAACAATTTCTAAGCATCTCTCCTCTGCAGTTGACCAAGTGTGGAAGCCCATACCCGCTGGTTTGAAATAGGCAGTTGCCTTTCTGTAATCGTCAGAGGTGGCTAGCGCCATACAAATACCCTCTTGGGTGTTGCGTGATGAAAGGATAACAACTCGGTTATCCTTAAACTATTTAGAAGTAGCCGGGTGTTTGCTTTTGTCAGTCAATACAAAAACCGGCGGACAAGACTTAGATGAGTTATTGATTGCGGGGGTGTCAGCGGAGAGATGGATTTTGTCATTAACCATAAGGCCTTTGCCGTCGTGGTTGAGGTCCGCTGCTACAGGCCGGAACTTCACTTTGGCTTTTGAACGGGGGCAGCGCTCTTGGGGGCAGAAGGCGTTTTTGCCTTATGGCCTAAAGAACCGGCGAGAGAAGCCGCTGATCGCTCATTTTCAGTGGCTGATAGCTGTTGGGGAGTGGATGAAGGCCTTATTAAAAGAAAAAATCACCCGTGATCCTGCTCCGTTTGGCGGGCTTCTTCTTTTTTTTCTTTTTTCCAACTTCTGTGAAGCCATTTTCTTTATCGGAAGTTGGGGGCGGGGCTTTGGGTGCACGGACCGCTTTCGAAACGTCGGCTGCAACTTGGTTCGGATTCTGCTTTTTGGGGGCGTGGCCTATCTTGCCTGGATAGGATTCATTATTGGAGGGTGTGATGAGGGGGGATCCACTGCTCTTCAGTGCCTACACAAAGTTGGCAAGAATCTGAAATGAGGAAAATATATCCATGATCCTTTGATTTAGACTTACAATTGTGGCCGCCAAAGGGGCCATCTGGCCTTTCATCTCCTAGACTTGTCAAAATTATTTATTGTTTATGTTTTATACAAATCTCTTAACACGTTAACTATGGCTGTGCATGTGGGCATTATAAATTCTATGCGTTACTTATTTTTAGCGGTTAGTATCATGACATTGTGTACGAACTTGATGCAGTTGTAACATTTATTTTAACGTATGAGTTATTGCAGAAACACAGTTCCGATTTGCGTTTACTTAACACAATCAGTAACAACATAATATAGTTAGGGTCATATTTCACACAAAATATCGTCATTCGTTCTTATTAAATTATTTTATATTTACCGGATCAATAAAATTTTTGTCATTCATGAATTCACAAATGGGACAAGCACATGCTTGAAAAGATAACCCGTTGCAAATGAGCCCCGTACGAAAATTGAAGTTTTCCCCAAGCGCACAAGTCACATGAGATATTGCGGTGCCACCTCCAGATACAGATGCAGACATGACATGCCTCATCCTTTCAGGATTAATCCGACCCTCAAAAAATCCCAGCCAGCAAGGAAAAAAGTATGGCCTGCAATCATTCATATCCTTATGTCCGACACATCATCGCATTTACACATGTAAAACATCCGATTTTTTTAGAATTTATATATAAAAGAACCAACCGGAATTATCTCTCTACCCCTATTTGTAGGATATGCGGGAGTAGCATCCCTTTGTGCCAACTTTCGATGGAATAATCAGCGAAACAAAAGTTCGTTAAGTCGATAATCAGGAAGTCCTTTGAATAATCAAAGTGTTCGCATCTTATAGATACGGGATTCATTATTGTTTGCGTAAACTTGGTCTAATTAATTTTAATCCTACACACGCACAATGAAACTTTCATTTTGTTTTTTCTATTATCAAAAGAAACATAACTCATTCTGAAAACTTTCATGTCCTTTTATTAAATAGGAATCTCTGAAACGGTTTTTTTATATATAGGCGATTTTCCCTTTCAGAACTGCGGATTTCCAATCAATGCGGCCACAAAACGTTTTTCTTTACATCGCTAAAAGGCGGTTGCGGTTTCTGACCTCTTACATATATTTTTTATACATTTCTATTATTATACATGAACTTCTATTGCCACTCAACAATTCTTTTTTTAACGTTTGTGTTGAAAATATATACAGCAAGTTAACAAAGGGGTAGTGAGACGTAAAGGAAATTTGTTTTCTTTAGTTTTGCTTTTTATTATTATTTCTTTCGTAAGAAGAAGCGAGATTATTGAACGCGCTCGCGACTCAAATTCACGGGGTGAATTTGTTAAAACCCGTTGCAAGTGGCACTGATTTATCGATACATTTCGTATATGTGTGTGTGTCTGGGGAAACGTGATGTAAATGAAATCATATCTATTTACAGAAAAAAATACCATTGCAAAAATATAAAGAAATGTGAGTACGGGTGTGGATTTCATAATTGCGCGACTCATTGGTAATTTATATGTATTGTGTCTGTTTTGTTCGATATTTCAGGCGCAATACGGTACATGTCAGAATAATACAACTATTTGAATTTGAACGTTGGATTTATATTTAGGTATCTCATTGATTGCAATATTGTATTCCAATAAAATATTACAAAAAATTGGGTATGTTATAAAGTCACTTCTACTAGCATAATATATTGATCTATATTGGAAACACGTATTGTTATGTTATGCTATGTTGCAGGTAGATAATGATGTTGTTTATTCAATGCAGAATTCTTGGTATACAATATAAATTCAACAATTGAGCACTTTAATAATATGCATGCTTTTATAACAAGACAATAATGTATAAATAAATTTTATATATTTATATATTTCTACGAAAGTATAAATTGAGAACTTATACCAAATTCAAATTCACGCTGGACTAAAAGTAAACAAATACCCGCGTTGTTCACGTGCACAGCTAAATAAATAAAATCTTACTTAATGGGGTTTGAATTGAGCAACCAAGCCCCATGCTGATGACCAATCGCATGTAGGCTTGCGTGTGTTTACGTGCTTATCACGCGGTTTTATTTACATACTTTTAGTCTAGCGTGGATTTGAATTTGGTATAGTAAAAACAATTATTTAATTAGTTTTTTAAGTTGTATAAAATGAGTTTTTTAACTAAAATTTCAATCAACACGTGACTTTGTTTACTAATTTTTGCACCCTAGCTCTATCTTCTGCTGAAAATTTTTGGTTCTTTATGACACCGATAAACTTTCATACTTTTTTTAATTTTCAAAATTAATTGTTTTTAAGTACTTTTGTTTTTAGTTATTAGTTGATGTTACCTGACACGTGTTCAACCAAACTAGTATTTTGATGTCCGTTTCATGGATTATTTTTGTGGTCAGTGCTACTTTTTTATAAGTTTGATAACCTAATCTTTTTTTTTCTTGAGGAGGTGGAAATCTCGATCTTGACTAAAAACCACCACTCTTCTTGCAGGAATAACGATCTTTCTCTACTTGGGGATTGCATTTAAGAATTTCGTTGAGGTGGAGAGTCTTGCATGCCAGTTTTCAGGCGCACACACATTTTTTGAGAAATCAACATTTACATTTAACAATTTTTTTTGTGGTTTTGTTTTCTTTCACAATTTTGGGCGCGCACACATTTTTGCTCTTTTTTTTTACATATTTTTGACAAAGCAGCTTACAAAACATACATAACTGAATTTACATTTACAAAAAACATTAACGAGTAACTACGGCCCCATTCCCGCTTTATTTACACCACATCATGGAGCAAGCTCCCCCTTTTTTTCATTTTTTATACGTATCATGAACCATATCATGGTGGCCACAATGGCCCAATTGGACACCGAAAACAGCATTACTACTATCATATTATCCGGATTCATGCTCTCTCCCATCAGTTTCACTCTTGCTTTTTCACGCGTTTCTAACCATTTCTCGCTATGGAACACGGTGTGCTTTACCGTATTTTTTTGCCAACAGTACAGTTATTCATCACTTTCGATCAATGCAGGTACACCCGGAAACAACCATGTCCCATTAGTACTTGCGTGAGGTAGTAGTTTATCTTGCTGAGTCTCCGACCTATCCATCATCAAGATCCAAGGGCTTTGTGTCTGCTACAACCAGAAGGCCCGCAATCAACGCTGCAGACCTTCTGGCAGCACCTCCTCTGAGTCTGCAGGACCAATTTCTTGTACTTTTCATTGCTGCACACATCCCCCCATACTTCTGCTCTATAGAGCACTATAAAGGAGACTACCGAGCACATCAGGCGCCTGGTGGAAGATTGCGTTCCTCCCAGGTTTGGCATCAGCCCTGCTAAGAACCGCCTGCCTTCTCCGTTTTCTTACACACTTCTTTTACATAAATATTCTACTCTAAGTTTGTGCTTAACGTAACCCCAAGTAATTTATGCGTCTTTTAGACCTGACGGTGATTTCCGAGATAATCATTTCCACTTGCGGTACTCTTCTCGAGCAGGAGAGCACTACAAGTTCCGTCTTTCCTGAGGCCAATTCTAACCCTTTTAAATTTTGTAAGAATCACTAATAAGTTGTCGGCATAAGCCACCTTTCCTACTCTTAGAGACAGCTCTAAGCTACCACATCGTCGTCCAGAACTGATTTTTGTGGCACCCTCTCAGTTAGAATTCCTTCCTTTTGGTCATCTTGAAATGTTTTTAGCTGCTTTCCCACTAACAGGTGCTCAAGAAGCTTTCCAGCTACATCCCAAAGACATATGGGCCAAAAAGCTTTTGCATCCACTCTACCCTTTCCTTTGTCTAAGAAAACAAGGCTTGCTTTTTTTATACTTCTGCAAAGTCTCTGTTTTTCAGACATTTGTTAGCTGCCGCTAACCACACTTTGGGGCATTGTTCCTCTAAGGCCTTTACATTTTTTTGCGAAAACTCAGTCTCCGGCCCTGGTGTTTTCTCAAATCGTATACTTTTTTGAGGCTTCCTGGAGCTTGCTTATGAGAAAGGACGAGCCTTGCCAGCCGCCATGGACCACTTTCTACTCACCCTTTCTTTTTGATTTGGAAAAATTCTCACACAACTGCTTTCTGCAGTTCTGCCGATATTCTTGGTGGCGTTCTTTTGACTTTTTCTATTACCATTTTATACCTTTTTTCCCGTATATCCCCGTCTATTTCCTCTACCAAGAGGTTCCACTTACTTTTATTGGCAGATTTGATTACACTCTCCAGATTTTTTCTTAAACGCTTGTGCTCTAGTGCCACTTCTACGTTTTTCCTCCCTATGGTGTTGTTTCTGGTGACCGTTTTCCAAGCTCGGTTGCGTCTCTGCAATTTTGTCATTTTACTAGTACTTTGCGTGCCAACCTTGTAGACGCTTTTTTCTGGTGAGATGTAATGCCATAGCTTTAAAATTTCCGACTATGTTTTTCAACCTTTTTTTTGAAACCACCCATTTTTTTTTTTTACCGCTGTTGATGCCGCATTTGTGGCCCAACTTTGGAAGTTGACGGTGGTCACTGAAATTTTTTCCCTCCATCCTTCCACTACCTGCTGCCCCGTCACAAGTCCCACCACTATTGCACTGCATAGAGTTAGGTCCTCCCGCCTTGTAATCTCAGCTTAATGCTTTGGTTTTCCTGGCATCTAAGACCTTAATGCTTGTTTTAGCTCATACTCTAGCTTTAAGCGTGTTCAATCGCTTAGAATAGCTGTTTCTTTAAGCTTGCCGGCGGTACACTTTCCAAGCTTGACTATGAGGTTCTTAAGATCCGTTTTTGTATTGCTGGTCATTTTGATTTTATTTTTGATTGATGGCATTGGAGTGACAAAAAGGCTGATTGAAGCGGTGGTTCAATTAGTCTTTTTGTCACTCCGTTTATCATCCTGTCCTCTTTATTTTCTTTAAAAGAGGTATCCTGAACCTTTTTCTTTTTTGTTCCATTGATAACCTAACCTAACTTAACGTAACCAAACCTACTCTAATTTTACAAAATCTAGAATGTGATTTGGTTGAGAAGTGGTTTGTCAGCCTGTGTGTGGAGCTCTCATCCACTGAACTTCTAATCCAGTTGACGATGCGGGTTTCCACCTTGGAATCATTATTATTTTTAGGGTGGATTGTCCTGATAAGCTAGCTTACCAGAGATGTAAGATTGTCTTTTGACAATTTCTTTCTTCAGTCTCTTTATCTTTTAATACTTTGTGTACGTATTTTTTTATGGCATCGCATTCCTTTTTTTCTTTGAGCATTGTCTCTACAGTATTGCCAGGTGTTATTTTTAAGCCTACTTCTGCATTTAAGTTTTTTCTTTTGGTTTGCCATCTTTGGCATTGATAAAACATACGTTGCGGAGTATCTTCTTTGTTGCAGAACATGCACCAATTGTTTGTTTCTTTTTTTAACCGTTTAAGGTAGGTCTTAAAGCATCCGTGACGACTCAAAAATTGTGTAATGTAGTAGTCTACATTTTTATGCTTTCTGTTAGTCCATTTGTCAATGTTTTTAATTAAACATTTTGTCCAAGCTGCTTTGCCAGTCTCCGCGCTCCAGCTGACTTGCCGTTTGTCAAGCATCTCTTTTTTGATGTCGTCTTTTTTTTGCTTGTTCTTTTTGTTTGTTCTTGCTCTTTGTTCCATCATGTATTCTATGGGTGTTATTGCTGCTATCACTCTTATCGCTTCCGTTGAAACAGTGCGGTATCTGCCAAATTGCAAGTTTGGCAAGGTTAATCAGTTGATCAGACCCTTTCTTCCTTGGCCTATACTATTATTGTCGACTCATCTGCAAAGCAGATTACCTTTGTTCCTGTCGGCAGTTTGACTTCTAGAATGTTGTTGAAGTAGAAGTTCCATAGTAGTGGGTCAAGAACAGATCTTTGCGGTACTACACATGTTAGCTTTATCATTTCATTTTTTTTGGCAGAAAGTTTTCTGTTTTGGAGGTAGCTAGTTAGCACTTTTCTCATGTGTTTGCTATTTTTTTTTTTTTTAGCATTTCCAATAATTTTTTTTTAAAGTACCGTGTTGAAAGCGTTTTTGATATCAATGGCTGTTAGAATACAATATCTCCTGTTTTGTACTGCATAATTTAAATCCATACTGATTGCTAGAGATGTTTTCCAGCATTTTATTCCTTAGTCGCTCAGATAGTAATTGTTCATATAGCTTGCCCATCGAGTTTAGTAGACATAGTGATCTATACTTTGTCTTGACTTCAGTTGTTTTTTTGTTTTTTTTTTATCAGGACTAACCTTGCTTCTTTTTATTCAGTCGGAAAGTTTCCTTGTTCGAATTCGTTATTTACAACTTCAAGAATAATCTCTGGATAAGTCTTTGCAATCAGTTTAGGTATGTAATCCGGCACAGGCGCTTTGTTCTCTTTTGTTTTTCTTTGGGCGTTTTCCATCTCCTCTGTAGTGAAAAGATGTACTGTAATTGTCACTTATGTTCTCCTATTTGTTGGTTGGGTATACGGAAAACAGTTCTGTTGCTATCCTCATTTGTTCTTTGTCGTTTAACGCTGTTTGTTGTGATAGATTTAGCTTTTTGCTTACAATTTTGTATCCTAAGCCCTAGGTGTTTGTTCTATCCCCTCACATATCCGTACCTATGTCTTTTCTTTAGCTACTTCAATAGCTAATTTGAGAGCCCTTCTTTTATTGCCATATTTGTCACTTAGAATATTTTTTTTGTCTGCATCTTGGTTGTGTTTGTTGTTTGCCCTGGTCAAGGGTCGCCTAGTTTGGTTGCATTTTTTTTTGGTTTACTCTAGTTCCTCAGACCACCAATATAACCCACTGTTAGTCTTGGCTTTTCCTTTTTTGTTAAAGGTTTTATTCATGGCCCTTTTTATTGATTGCATTAGGATTTTAGTGCTTTTTGTTGTTGGCCATTTTGTCAACAAACCGGCTTATAAACGCAGGCATACGTTCGGTCTTAACCTTCCACCATTTTCTTTTGGTGCTTTCCGCAATTTTTTCTAGTGTTTTGACCTCATAATATATATATTTGTGTAGACTTTTTCTTTTCCAATTCTAGCCAGTATTGCATTTTCCCACTTATATCTACTGAACATAGAGTGAGATCAATATACGATTTGGATGCTCCTCTAACAAAAGTTGATTCCTTTTCATCATTGATGATGGCAAGGTTTTTTTCAGGCAACCATTTCTTTAGCATTGTTTCCTTTTTGTCATTCTTTACTTCTCCCCATAGCTTTGCTTTACAGTTAGTCACCCGCTACAATTATGGGCTTGTCTGGTTTTTTGGTACTTTCTCCAAGTTCATGTAGATATGTTTTAAATTCTTTGATGTTTTTATTAGAAGACCAGTAGCAGGTATATATGATTATACCTTCTACTTCTGCTTTGGCAAATCCTATACTGTTTTGTTCTTATTTCTTTGCAGTATAATTTTTGTTGTATACCCGAATAGTTGCATCTCTGTCTGTATCTTTAATCCATAGACTCCTTGATACCATGTTCTTATTAGGCTTGGACACTATACATACATCTACCCAGTTTTCAAAAGCCGTCTTATGCAGTTGAACCATTGCTGCTCTGGCTCTGCCGATGTTGCATTGTAATTCTTTTATTGTCGGTGTTGTTATCGTCTTACCGAAATTTGTACTTTTTTTTTGTTTATTGTCTTTTCTTCTGTTATTTTTGATACCTGTCTCGCGATTCCTCCTGCTTGCTTGTAGAGCTTGTTGGAATACCTAGCATTTGCTTGTGTCTGCTTTATGACCAGATTTCTAGCATAGTTGACATTTTTTACAGTTATCACATTAGCCTATAGTGTGACCTCCCTCACCACATTTGTAGCACAGTTTAGTCCTGTCTGTACCGTTGCACTCATTGGCCTGATGATTGTACATCCAGCACTTGTAGCATTTTTTAATTTTTCTTTTCCAGAGTGCAGTTTAATTGTAAAATTCTGATTGCTCCATTCTTTAGCAGTTTGTTTGCCTTTTCTTTGGCCGAAGTCACCGTTGTTGTTTGGGTACCTCTATCGATTTCTTTGAGTGTGCCAATTTTGAGAGATTTCTTGTTATCATATACAGTTACTTGTTTGGCCAATGTAATGTCCTGCTAAGTGGTCATTGCATATAGCTCTCTTATGATTATGGTCTCAATTTTTTTTGTTCCCTTTTGGATGTTTTCTAGAGCATTTGCGTCCTTTTCCACAATGATAATCATTTTGCCTTCTTTTGTTTTTTTTTTTAAGTTTATGACTGACTTTATTGAGAACTGACTCTGTTGAAGAAGAGTTTTGTAATTTTCCATTTTCTCCTCCGCTTTTTCGACAATTAGTGCATAAGTTTTTCTTTTTTTTTCTATTCACTGGGTTTATCTTCTTGCGCCTTTTTAGTATAAATTACTACTTTAGTGTCTGTATATTTGTATACGCACTCTGTCATTTTTCTTAAGTTCGATAGACATACAGTATCAATTTTATGTAAGATAACTTGCTTGTCACTAGCAGTCTCTTCTTTCAATGTGTTTAGTTTGGTCCATACGTTTTCTAGTTGGCCATCAACTCTTATTTGAATAATTTTGCCAGTTTTGCACTTTTTTGCTCTAGAACGCACCCGTGTTGTTTGCTCTACCATCTTGAAGCTTTCTGTACATGTAGCAAGCACTGGGTATCGGTCCCGATACATCCTTTAGATGCTTTTTTGTCATTTTGGTATCAGTTTTTTTTTACCATCACTACTAGCATGTGTATTGTCAATAAGGTTGCCAATTTTGATTTTAGTAGCATTGTATATCTTCTTGTTCTATCTAAGGTTATCTATTTTTTTGTACTCTTTGTAGGTATTTATGCGTTTAAGAGAAAGTAGGTGTTCTGTCGGTTTTTTTAGCTTTATTCCGCTCAATAACTTTTTTCAGTTTGTTATTTACGACTTTTAGTTGCTCTAGCTCTTTTTTTTGCATACTATTTTGTGTTTTCCTTTCCGCCATCTGCTTTTCTATTGTTTCAATTTTTTTATTAAGTATCGTATTTACTTTGTACAGCTTGTCTATTTTTTTCAATTCTTCTGTTTGGCTATAAACCTCTCTGCCTGAAAGTTTTTTTTTTTTCATCATTTACCGGTTTTTCTTTATTCTGTCTATTTTTCTTTCTCTTTTGCCTTTTGGGACTGCCTTGCCTTTTCCAATCTTTTGGTCGCTGTCTTTAATTTTTTCACTCTCTTTTTAATTTCAACTTTTGTCTTTTGTGCGACTTCTCTGGCTATATCTTCCGTGCACTTAACAATATCTTCAACTCGTTGGTCCATAAGGTTTTTTTGCATCGACATTTTAAAGACGTTTTTCTTTTTACTTTCTGTATTCTCCGGAGTTTTGCTTTTCTCCCTTGCTTTTTTTTTCTGCTCTACGCAGATCTTTTCTACAGTATCAATTTTTTATCAATAACCAACATTTGTAGCCTTTAAGATACTTATGGTTACACCATCGAATTTAGTAAAATCTGAGATGGAGTGTCTTTTTACAGGCAATCTGAGTACTTTGCTCTTTTGTCCAAAGGCTTCTTTTATTTCTTGGTTCTTTGTCATATCTGTATCAATTCCGTTTTAATTGCGTTGATCGTCGTCGTTGTTTAGTTTGCTCTACCCAGATTCTATGGAGCAGCCAGTTTACATACGGGGAGGGATTACCCCCCTGGGTATTATTCTGCTCTAAACTTTTATTCATCCTCCTGGACAGTCGCGCACCCTTATAGTTGTTTAGAGTATTGGGTTCTACTGTAAGAAAAATATTAGACAGCTGTTTTGGTAACTAAGCCCTCAAGACCTAATAGTGTTGGTAACCATAAATGGGGCCAAGAAAAACCAAAATGTTGTTCTAGAGCAAACGATGGTTTAAAGAGGAAAGAGAAGAAGAGAAAAGGTAGTCTTATTGCCGTAGCAAAGCTACCGTGCAATGGTGTTGGTCCGCGTGTGCAATCCCATATCTGCCACCTGGGACGAGCCTGGAAGAGGTTTCACCATCTCCTGCCCCCAAAATTTGGAGTCTTTAACTTAACCTAACCTAACCTAACCTATCCAATAACTTTAACCTAACCTAACCTAATCCTACTAAATCTAGGGTGTGATTTGGTTAAGTGTTACACAAAAGAGTGATTTGTGTAAAGGTTGCCAAACTGATTAGACTCTAAACTACAATGTTAATGGTAACCAGCCAGCGGCATTAAAACGTGGCTTAAAACAGACCGGAGATGTTGTGGGTTTGGAGGCGGCATCTAAAATAATCTTAAGATCATCTGTATAGCTTCTTTACTATTAAGTCATCTTGACTGGCTTCACAGATAAATTTTTATATTTCAGAATTTATAATTTTCAGCTTAAACGTGCTCACACTATGTTTCTGACGACACGTTTAGGCTGAAAAATTATTGAAAAAACAAGCCTAAAAAAGAAAAGGCCAGCCTAAAGAAAAAAACTTGAATCTTCAACTGCAGATAGCCGTATCGCACTACATCTAGTCACGACAAATTTAGATAACTCGATCCAAAACTTAATCATTGATAACGTCTAACTATGCCAGAACGCAACTAGTACTAGGTCAGTGTTTGCATACTTGGCAAACTCCATTAACGAGTACAGCAAAAAAGAATTTGGAAGAGATTTTCTAAACTATTTTCAAAAGCTAAGCTGCAACAATTTTAGCTCAACGCGAGGGTCATTTAAGAAACAAAAAGTTTCTAACTTTTATCTATCTTAACAAATGCCAAAAAGTAGTCTTTTGGGTGTTGCTGATAGGCGTGTTTTAAACTGGCAAGATGCCAATTTGAGTTTGTAGATTGTGTTAATCTGGAAAGAGAAATAATATGATTAAGTTAATAAATCATTTATCGGTCTAAAGTTTGACTCTGGAGACATCAATTTGTTGAAGGATATACTGTCAACTTGAACTTGATTGATTTGAAGACGTAAACAACAATAAATTGTGTGGATTGATCGCTTGAGGAATACAGAACTAATTTTGATAAGTATGATATTAACCTACAGAGGTGGCTGTCTATCTTCTAGACAACCAACTTTGTAAGTTGATGATCATTAAACCGTTCATAACAAGAACTGCAACAGTTACCTAGTAGGTGGTAATTTTTGCAGTTTTATTTGTCACTTGAAATGCATCGTACATACCGCTTGCAGTCACCCTCTGACATAACTTAAATGTAATATGAAAGGAAATAAGCACGGGTTACTTCCATGTTTTTTAGTAAAACTAACTAATTATTTACTTTGCTCAAACGGTCCTCAGCTCTGATGTCAACTACTATTATAATGTTTAAGTAACTAAAGCGCGTCTAACTTCTTGTTGGGTGCAACTAAACTTCTATTGGTCTAAGCCCAAGTGAAGATCGCTACGGCCAACAAAATCAACAAAAAAATAAAAAGTTGTAGCAAACAATACAGCTTATTTTAACTATTTAAATCAAGTACGAGCCAAATACTGTTAGCACCAATTGTCATAAAGAAGCAACATTTTTACCAGCAAGTATTATCAATAAACAAACAAAAATCTATAAAAACTTCTTTTTTGGCTTTGGTTTGGTTCTACAATCACCAGAAAGCGACAACAATAAACAAACCAAAATTTATAAAATAAAAACTTCTTTACGACTAAAATTGTGGCATGTCAAGTCCTGGACAAATTAGAAGATAAAGTGACCAAAAACATTATTTTTTATCAAATCATTTTGATAGTACAAAATACAAAAAAAAACATTTAAGCTAGGTCTAGTCTAAATCACAGCATTTATGATCTATACATAATAACTAAATATTATTATCATTGATGAAGACAATGTCGAAAAAGATTTATTGCTGCTCTTACGTCATGGCGCAAATGGTGTCACCCACCGGGAATTTCTTAGATTTTTAAACCCAGACTAAAGAGAAGATTATTTTATAAAGATAGGCAGAACTAGTCTACAAAAACTACGGATACTTTTGGAAAATTTAAAAAAAATTAAGATAACAACCCATCCAATAAAATTTTTACTATATTAATAAGTTTACCAAAGATTAGAAGTTGTGGCTGCAGACAGTTACTTTTATTGCTCATAAAATATCGCAGAGTGCAGACCTGAATTTAACTGTATTATATTAATTGTTTTTAATGATAAAATTTAATATAATTTTTTTAATTATTTTCTGATACTCCTACAATATTAAATGCTCTGCACTTGCTTATTGAGTTTGTTTGAATACACCAAACACAACTTGATCTTGTTCAGATTAAACCGCTATATCAATTAAACGAATTTCAGCAATTACTCCAAACATTTGCTTTCAATTAAAAAAAAAAATGTGTTAGTAAAGCATTCAACCAAAATCTTTGATTTCTTCTTAACCTATTGAAAACTTTGATCGGTCCGGCAATTTTTCCTTCAATTCTGTCCGCGCGAAATTTGTTTCTGTCCAATTCCCGCGTGTAATCTAATGAAAAGCCGCCGGGTCGTAAGGGGCAATCAAAAATGCCGGTCCGCACGAAGCAAAAAAAAAATCCTAAATCTTCACCTCCCCCACTCTGAATGGAGCGACCTTTTTACAAATCCGCAAGCCCCAAACTTCTTTGATCGGCGGACGATTTAAGAGGGCGATCGTAATTAATCGAGTTGTGTAGAGAGAGATGGCAATAAGGGTCGTATTTATTTCTTTAAGGGTGGGGAACAAGCGCGCGACCGCAGGGTAAAGAAAGGACTCTAGAGTAAATATATAGAGTATATAACATCTGAATTTACTGTCTCTGGTGAAAAGCAAATTTATTGCGTCACATTTATTGTCATCAGTGTGACCGCTAATGGCCGCCCAGAGTGCAGACCTGTGTCCAACTGTATTTAGAAACTCATAAATCTCCATGCTCTCTGCTGTTCTGTTTTATTCCCTAAATAAACTACACAACACTGAAAAATGTGCGCCCCCAGAAAGTCGCGACGGACGTCAGTCTATTCATTCGCGACGCCTCGACAAGTTGGGTTGCTTTTCAATTCAAAGAGCACACTCGACACCCAAGAAATTAGAAATATAATTAATGCACCCCCAACAATTTTAAAATAATTAAAAAAACCATTCTTGCGCCTCATTAAACTCATTGTTAATGAGTGCACCCGGGGCACTAAAAAATGCATTTACTACCACCGCTAATGCAAGAAATGCGACATTTAAATTCCACCGCACATGGTCATAAAAAAGGATAATGTATCGACAAATGTCCGAGGCTTACAATTTGTAAAACTGTCACACTTAATGTTCCGCAACATTGAAAAAATTTAGCACCATTTTCTTTCCGAGTTAATTCACGATAATTTCATACTTTTTTATCAAATTACAGATTCATATACAAACAACGCATGAATGATTCAATAAAGCAACTGTATCTGTTCTTTTTTTTGTTGCCGTTTTGAAAGATGTATGAAACAGTCCCAGTTTTCTGTTTTGCTGTAACGGTGGCGGCACTTAAGTACCGGAGCAACTCTGTTTTATTCACTACATAAATACACAATACGCCCTACGTGACTCAATTCCGGGATCTGTCTGTCTTTCTCTCGCGTGCCCCACCTCACGCCTTTGTACCTTCTTATCATTATTTATACATTTAAATTCGGACATAACTATGAAGTGGCACTGCTTGGTACGCAAGTTTGTTTAAGTGTGGGGGATGAAAAAGAATTGCGATTGTCTTGATAAAGTGAGAGTATATTTTGTCGAGGGAGCGAAATTAACCGTGCGAGAATAAGTTATGGATGGTGAATGTAAAAAGTTTTAATAACAAAAGTGTTGTTTATTATTTATTTTTCTTATTATTATCTTTTTTTAGGGTAGTAATTATAATAAAACAAAGTAAAGACATTCGTCAAGAAATATAATTTTTGGTATTGAAATGTATGATTATTTAGGAAAAGCAATAAAAAATTGTTTGCACAGTCACATACATCTATTTAAAATAATTTTATTGCTTTAGAAACATACTAGACAAAATTATGAATCTAGAGATGAATCCTCAAGTTGTATGGAAGGCGTAATTTTATACGATTTTGAATAATAGATTCAAAAGATCAGATTTATAAATAACAAATCTCTTGTACAGATACTCGAAATCTGCAAAAACTAATACTAATTTACTTCTTACAAGAATAGAAATAAGTGTTAACTGGATCAAGCCAAACCAAACTTGATACATTGACAAACTTTTTAAATGATAAATGTTAAGTATAGGAATTACTTCAACTTTCTAGAAAATTGAAATTGTCAAATGATCACATTCAATCCGAAGCTCATAGAGATATTATTACTAATACCATCACTATATCAAAATGTTTACAACTGAGTATACTACAACGAATCTAAGATTGCAAGAGATTAAGCAGTAACTGCTTCCGTTTAAACCAATACATAAATTAGTGCAGGTCTGGAACTTGCATATGGATTTCCAAATAGAACAAATTATTGTTTCTTTTACATTGCTACCAATGCATCTTGAACATATGTTTTGTCAACCTCAGCAAAGCATCAGAAAATAATAAAACTATCAAAAATTACATCTTTTACCGATTTAATGGTTTCTTATGGCTAGATCAAGGCTAAAATTTAATCTTTTAACATTTAATCGATTTGCAGAAATTGAAGATATAACAACTATCATCTCTATTATTTTTAGCCGTATTCCAACCTGTGGATATAGGACTTAAAGTTTTTTATCTGTCTCAGCTTTCGGCTATTTGATACCAGTTTAGACCTGGAGTTTGTTTTAAGTTGTCTTTCTACATTATCTGGGGCTAACCGGTGCTTTTTTTTTGTTCCATGGTATCTACCTGTTGAGCTTGCTGCAGGATTTATCTTGTTAGATTTTTTTTTAATTTCTAATTTTGGTTGGGTTTCTTCATGGTTATTGTTTGTCTTAGATAATTGAATAGTGAGAAATTCTCGTTTGGTTACAAACCGGACAGCTTTAGAAATTCTAGGGAAAGCAACAAAACGACAAAGCATAGAAGTAGTTTAAACAATAGTGAAAACATTAAAGATAGTTTTAGTAAAGACGGAGATGTACGTGACTATGAGGATCTGGCTGGTAAAATTTTCTAACAGATTGAACTTACAAAGTATTAGATAGAACTACTATACGCATTAAATAAAAACGTGAGTAGAAGCCCTTTGGCCACCGAAAGCAAGAAAGAAGTAGCAAAAGCAAAGTGCAAGTTAATCTTACTCTACTGTTACATTTGGTTTAAAAAAATGTGCAGAAAAGTGCTTCTCCGACAATTGCTGATAAATCTAAGTTAGAAGAAAGTACTAAAAAAGATCATAAGGTACATGCCAAGGATAAAGAAACCTATTAACTGAATTTGATCAGATTTTAAAATAAATAAAATCAAAAATATAATTTCTAGAGAAAGAAATGGTTCCACGAGAAATGTTAAAGATCTGGGTACAGTATTGAAAAAGGCAAACTTTGCAAAAAATAAGCATCTTAGGATGATGGGTTAGAAAGACAGAACAAAAAAAAAAGAATGGACCAAGTGGCCACGGATGAAAATAAACTAGAGATAAAATAAAAAGAATGAGAGGTAAATTAAGCGTGCAAGATGTTTTTCCAGAGTAGATGCTGGTAGCAGTACTGCACTAAAGATAAAAAAGAATGGACTTTTTAAATCACTGCAAAGAAATAATGTATGAAAGAGCATCCACATTACGTCAAGTAAAAAATTGGATATTCTGATAAATCTATACCAAACAGCAGAAGATTGTAAACTAAGAGAGGCACTATGCACGGAACTGTTGATGAACAAACTCTAAATAAAGAAAGAAGTAATGGGTATAACTACGCTGTGCTAACAATGAAGCTAAATAAATTGATAAAATTAGGCAAACTTAAAATAAGATCAATAAAAGACAGAATCAATTAGTTATTTTCTATACTAAGATGCTACAACCGTTGATTGACATATTATATTAGGAAGATATTCATCCTTATGGGAATAAACGTCCGAGATAATAAACCTACCACTACGAGGCGCTGCCTGCGCGATGTTAAACTTGTAAACTAAGTGTAAAGCACGAGAAAACACGAGATCACGCGATTTAATTTCATGGAAGAAGTGAGCGAATGCGTAAACTTGTTTGCCATATAAAATTATTTAAAAAATGAAAGAACATATATCCAAAAAACATATTGAAATTAAATCCTCTAAGCAATTAATTTGTTGTTTGTTATTAATGTTATTATTTTCAAACATATAGTTCTTTAAAAAACATATCGTCGGCCTAATTTCATTTAACCAAATTTTACAAGAGAGCAAAAACTGATTTATTATCAATCAAACGTGTAATAAATAAGTTAAAAACTGATGTATGTTAGCAAATTATTATTGATATATTAATTTATAATAAAATACTTAATTATTTGTTTGCTTAAATAGTTACGGGAGTTACGACTTCTGCTGTAGTGTAATTATCATAAAATAGTGGAGATACAATTTTTTCTCACAGGGCATATTATTATGATTTTGAGTAGTAGTATGATTTTTATTAGAAAAATGTATTTACCATATTATATTATAAATATAATATGAATAATACGAACTAAGATTGATTTTTTAATGCATACCTAAATTTTACACTAGATAATTTATTTTTTGTAATTTATGGAGTTGCAATCTTTGCACACTAGACCGACGATATGTATGTGGTAATCAGAGCAGGATATTGTGAAGTGTGTGCGTTGCACACGGCGGCTAAATGAATAAAGCGGCCAAAAATGTATTTGAATTGATTATTGAGTTAAGATTATTTATAATTTTTTTGTAAATTTGTATTTGTGATCAAGTTATTTTTCCTTAGGCATAGATAGTAGTTTTATCAAAATATTAGTTCTATCATTTTAGACTCGTTTTGTCGTAGCTCTCTGGCTCAATGATGGTTAGACTTTGAAGTTAGTTTCTTATTTATTGTTTTGTAGTAGAACATTACGAGCACATGTATTTCAAAGAATTATAGTATAGAAGGAAACAAGACAAAGTTAGAATCTATAAAACTTGTGTGCGGTCGATCTTAACCTACGCCGCTAAAACCAATGCAAAAACATTTAAAATTAAAAGATTAATGAGGAGCACGGAAATCAAAAGTTTTAGAACAATAAAAGCATTAAACTACGTGATAATATTAGAAGCAGCGCTATCAAAGAAGAACTAGATAGCTAGATTGGTCAAACCACAAAGACGGCAATAGAAAACCATGTGGATAGAATAAACTACAACAGAATTGCCAAATGAGATAAAGACCAAAGATCCCAAAGTAAAAAAACTCTAGACAGACTACCTAAAAGATGGATAAAAAGCTAGACGTTAGCATCAATGGAAGACTAGAAGACAGATAACAGGACTTAGTTCTTAATTGAAAACAAGAAAAAGAAGAACCTTAAAGCAGACTAGCAAATAAAAAACCACAGCAATGCTTAATGAACTGAACCTGCTTTTGATAACTATGGTAATGCATCTAGCGTAACAATCAAAAATGCACAACAGAAAAAAGGGATTGCAGTGCAAGGAATTTAGACGAACCACTTTAAGAAAAAAAACACAATTTTAAGAGATTAAGAAAAATGACATTTTTGTTTATAAACCTTATAAAACATTTTTAAACCAAAAAATAATGAAATAATGAGATAAAGAAAATTTAATGAAAAATACTGTTTAAAAAAATTAAACAAAAAAGCATTTTATAATTAAATTTTTAGAAAACGTTGTTTTTGACTACAAATTTAATAAAAAGTGCTTTCTAGGCCAAAAAGTAATTAAAAACTGTGTAGAAAACGTTATTTTTGACTAAATTATTTAATAAAATATGTTTTCTAGACCAAAAATTAATGAAATAATGTAATTTTGCGCTAGAAAGTTAAAAAAGCTTATCAGAAATAAGGTTTTATAGCCGTATTCTGAACATTTTTTACAGCGATGTAAATTAACATTTTGAACGTTGCTAGATAATATTTAAATAACTCGAAACCTGATTAAAAAATAATTTTTTTGCATCGATGTTAGCTAACATCGATGTTAAAATATGTTCAGAATAGGCCCATTAAACTAAAAATTAAACCAAAGAAGCAATTTTGAAATAAAGTGTTTAGAAATGTAATCAAAAATGATTTCTAAATTAAAAAAAAAAATAAAAAACCTTATAAAAAATACTGTTTTAAATTATAAATTAAACAAAAAAAACAATTTTGAAATAAAGTGTTTAGAACATGCTGTTTCTAACTAAAAACTTAACAGCAGATGTTTTTTAATAAAAATAAAAAATAGAACAATGTGATTTTGTGCAAAAAAATTATAGAAAACTCATAAAAATACTGTTTTAACTAAAAATGAAACAAAGCAAGCAATTTTGGACTAAAATGTTTTCAGAAAATGCTGTTCTTGAGTAAAATTTTATTTTTAGAAAGTGATTACTTTTTAGACCAAACAGTGATAATAATTGTGATTTTGTGCAAAAACAGTTACACAAAATTTATAGAGAAAACTGCTTTTGGACTAAAAATTAAACTAAAAAAAGCAATCTTTTACTAAAATGCTTTTTCTAAATAAAAACTACATTTTCAAATAAAAAGTAATAAAAAAAAAACTGTTTTAGCTTAAAAATTAAACAAAAAACAATTTTAGACTGAATAATGTTAAAAAAATGCTGTTTTTGCCAAAAAATTTAATAAAAATTGCTTTTTAAACCAAAAAGTAATAAAAAATGTATTTTTTGCAAAAAAAATTAAAAAAATACACTTAAAGATACTGTTTAAGACTAACATTTAAACAAAAAAAGCAATTTTAGATTAAAGTTTTTAAAAAATGCTGTTGTGTAGACCAAAACGTAATAAAAATGTATATTTTTGCAAAAAAAGTTACAGAAAACTCATGAAAAAGACGGTTAATGACTTAAAATTTTAGCTGTTTTTAGGGACAAGGACTCTACACAATTTCTCCCAACAAGTGTGGACTGAGCATCAAGTGTCTTGATTTGTTACCGTAACACATATTTGACAACATAACTAAAACTTTGTATATATGCTGGTGATTACATCTTTTAACATATATGTTTGTCTATAGACATTTTTAGAGTTTTTAGGTTTATCATGTGAGAGGAGGGCTAGTTAGATAGTATATTCAATTGTAAGATAAAGCACTGATGGAATTGTACGCTCTGAATACTTTCTGGTCAGTCTCAAAAGTTCCAAAATACTTTTGAATCATATTAGCAACATCCATAAACTTTACTTATACGCTATAAAAAGCGGTATATTTATGTTTTACACACAGGCAGCCGTACTTCTCGCGACGGCCCTGAGTCAGAGTGATAATTAATTGAAAATAGTTATAATATGTATATTTTTGTTGTTTATTTTGCTTATAAGAGTCTTTAATAAATGATTTTCTATATATTAATAAAATCCATACTGTAATTAATTAAAAAAACTCATAAATGATCCTATAAATAATATTATGTGCGTCTCAAAACTATTTCAGTTGAATATAAAAGAACTTAAAACTGATTGCAATTATTATTTTTTGGTACCAATACAAAGACAATAAAAAAATATTTACTTTTTGAAAATAATAATGTTTAAATAACGGCCATCTCGGCACTCTTCAAACCTTCTAGAAAATAAAAATTAAAGAAAATCAGATGAATGTAGTAATATTACAATGTCATTAAATAACTATTCCATTGGGAATTACAAAATGTAGATTCTGGATGGCTACATCTACATTTCTCCCGACTTAGAAGATTTATTTTTCAATTTTTAATTTTTTGTGGTAGTATAAGTTTTATAGCAAGTTGATCATATTTTCCTTGCTTTTTACCGTGGCGGTTCTAATTCTGACATCTGTTTCTGGGTGCACTTTAGTAGCTCTGCTTCTCAACTGATGTAAAGGTTCTGCTAATGCGGTAGTAGTCTTCAATTAAAAAATAACCCGGGGTTAACAGTTCTTTGTCTGTTAGATCTTCCGTCATAAGTGTTAGAGGGCGTGTGTTTAGGATTGCTTTAATTTGATATAATAGAGTTGTCATCTCTTTATACGTAAATAGCGTGTTGTCTACAATTTTTGTAGATAAAATTACAAAGATTTTGTTTGTAGATATCATAGATTTTATAAATTGGGACAATCTGTGATTCCGTGGAAGTAGTATTAAATGTTTTTCATCAAAATGGATCAGTGATTTTTGTAAACAGCCACCTTACTCGTATAATGTTATTCTTGTCTAAGAATAATTCTAACGCGTATAACTTCTTAACATTTTTTTTGTCTTTATGTTATTATTTCATCACTAAATGCGGTCTGCTGAGTGATTTTAATAATTGTTTCTAATGACTTGGTTCGTTCCTCAATACTTAGTGGTCCATTTTGGCAATGATGCATTGAACATGTACAATTTCTAACAAATTGTAAACAATATACGTATGCATTTTGTAATCTTTGAACATTAGAAAATAGTTTGAATATTGAGTCTGGTTGATTGGTAACCATTCTCACTATACTAGTTGTATTCCTTTCCGGTAAAAATTCAGCTTATGCAAATTTTCTTGTAAGCTATTGATTTTGGTCTTTGGTGAACCATGCTGGACAATTTTTGCATTAATTTGGCTAACATAAATGCACCACATAATTCTTGCCGTAGGATGATGGTTGCCTTAATTTTATTGATGATCCTGTCATAGAATAAGATTTGACATATATTGATGCACCATATGCATCATTGCTGGTGTCGGAAAATTGATGTACATCAAATTAAGAAAGTAGTAGAAGTAATATTTGCCGATACATTTTGGCAATATCTACAGTTACAACATAAATGTGTTCTCGAAGACTCAATAGGATGTTAAATAGGTATCTTGTAACCGTAGATCAATCAGCAATTTAACGTTAAGTGATATTCCTGAATTGGTTTTAACCAAACTATCAAACACAGCTCTTAGTTTAGTAGTTGTGCTTGATTTTTTTTATAACACCGTAGTGTTGAAGATAAAAGATGTTTGCTAGTTTTCTAATCAATGTCTTTAATCAATCTTTATATATTATTCTTGAATGAATTCAGTTTATTTATCATTATACTTTACGTCTTTGGCAAACTTTTTTTCCAAATGTTTGAAACTTTTTTCCGCTGTAAATTTTGATTTTCCAAGTATTTCAAAAGTTGGTTTGAATGGTAGTTTTAAATGAATCAGCCGTGCTTGTCTCTATTGGTATGAGTTTTAAAATGTTTTTCACAATACTGTTCAATGATGTAAAGTTGGTCAGATTTTGCACTTCTTCTAAATTTCGGAATTTAGACATTGTTTTCTCCATTGATAAATTACAATATGACAATGTTTGGTTTGACAACTTCCAGCAATTATCTATCCAAAGTGTGTTTTTGCAACCATGGATGTTGATCCGTTGGTGTAATCTGACCTGAGTCTAAAAGAGACCAACAAGGTTGCATGAAACCCTTGTTATCTTCAAGAAAAAATATGGAAGTTGTGAGAAACACATGTGCAGGTTTTATTGGTAGTAATACATAATGCGCATTAGTTGATTCTTCATATTGGTTAACAATATGCAATAGTTTGTGATGCTTGTTGTGAGATTTTTTGCATGTTTGAATATTCTGTATTGATTTAATTTGTGGTTCGGTTAAAAACAATTACTACAAAGTTTTAATCTTTCAATATCTTGAATTTGTTTGTGTCCACTAAGTTGCAAGAATATTGGACGTTGATTAAAGAGGTAACTTTCAAGGAATGATGAACAGCTAATTGGTTTTACTGATGCTAAGGCATTAATGGTTCTAGGCTGATATGTTATCTTGGATTGAATGTGTTGTTTTGATGGTACTTGCCATGATAATTGAAGTGACTCTTAGACTTGGCATTTATTATTAAGAAACTACTTCAATTCATCGTACGTGGGAACTTCTATCCAGTTATTGATTCTTTTCGGTTACGTTTGGTTCAAAAATCTAATTTTGTAGAAATGAAGTAAACTAGAATTCTATTTCATTGATTAACTGGTTTTCCAAGATATTATTTGAAAGCCCGCAAATGCTTAGTTATTTTGTCAAGAAGTTTTTGAAGTTGAAAATATCAAGATAATGGTTGTAATTCAAACAAACCACAAACATGGTTGGTTATGATGATTCGCTTATTTTCGAATCTGTTCTTCAAAAGATCCCAAGCAATTGTATAATTATGTGCTGTTTTTTCAATTTCATTCAGGATTGTTTTGGCTTCTTTTTCCAGTGATAAATGAAGATAGATTTTTGTAATTTTAAAAACTTGTTGATATCATGAACTAATGAACTAAATGAATCATAAAATGACAATCAATCTTCACATTTGGTAAATAATTGTTGGTAATCGGATTGACAATAATAATTGAGTTTTGTTTAATTTCTTACCTTTTTAAGAATGTGTTTGCTTTTTTCAATACATGGAAGTATTTGTCCTCAAATGAATTAAACTCAATGTTTTTTTAGTCGGGTTCTAGTTTTTTGATTTCAAGTTGAAACTTCTCGAAATCATTTCTTACTGGTTCTATGTTGTTGATTCTTAACTTCATTTTCTTAAAAACGATCGAGTCGAGATCCGTCATCATGAATGTTTCATACTTGGTTAATCTTGATTTTATGCTGGATTGCATTTTTTTAATTTATCGGCCATTATTATGGTCAAATTTTTAGATTAATTAATATAGATAATTCCGGATTTGATCCGGTTCTGAAGGACCAATGTTATCAAATGTTTTATTAATTGACTTACTATCTTGGAGAGTAACAACGATAACTGAATACTCCTGCTCGAAGCAATATTAAAGCTATTCTGGTTATAGTAGATAGACTGCTGAATAATCGTTTAAAGTTTTATCGTAACTGAATTATTTATACAATATCTAAGGATACGAAAATAACAGGTAAAAACGTGTTAACTAGTATCAATAAAATGTAGTAATATAACAATGTTATTAAATTATTATTCCATTGGGAATTATAAAATGTAGAGATAGCTACATTTACAGCTATTACTATTACTATTACCTGTGAGTTAAGATACTGAGACAAAATATTAGCAGAAATAAATTAAATAATTATTGATTACCCTTTATTTTTTGGTATTATTTACATACAGGGTGTTAGACAAAAAACGTACTTTTTTAACGTTTTTTTTAACCGATTCATATGATTCAAAAATCGTTTGAAATAGTTTTTTGAATACTATAAAGGCAGGTACACACATATTTGTTTTTATTTTTAGTATAGTTGCTATGGCAACCAACTTAATTTTTTTAAATAGCAACATATTTTTTTAAATTTTATTTTTTGAATCTTTATGATATTTTTAATACAACCATGTAAAATAATAATATAACTTTATAACAAAAATTTTTGATAAATTTAAAAAACAAATTATTTGTTTTTTATTTAAAATTATCGTAATTGAATAGTTGGCGTCGACAAATAAAAGAAATTTTCTTACTTTATATAAAATTTCGATATTAAATTTAACCCATCGACTGTAGTTACCTATTAATTTTAAATTCATGACAAATAAATACATACAACCAATTAACAAGAATTATAAAAGTTTGCCATTTGTAAAATGAATAGTTTTAATAATTATGTATTTAAGTATATAAGAAAAAACACTTTTATTATTTTATTTTGCAAATATATAATTTTTACTAATTAAAATAAATACTGATACTATTGATACAGAATTAAATAATTATATAAAAAATATCTCATAATTATATTAAATAAATGATTTTATTTAGGGATATTGCATTAATATAGTAAGCGCCCCAACATCTCATAATATACTTAAGTCTTATGCAGCAGCGACAGAAATTTCACCCGCCGTCCAAGCCGACGAGATTTTTTTACAATTCATCGTAGACTCGCACCTACTTATATATAGTATTTTATTTAGCCGCATGACAGCACTATACGGTTTCCAACTAGTAATGCGTGAAAGAGAGAACGATGTGCCTGCTCTACTTCCTCCTTTGAGTAATAGCGTGGTCGCGGTTGCACATGGTGGTTGAATATCTTCCAATATAATATGTCAATCAACGCTACAACTCTCTCAAGTATAGTTGCGAGGGAAGAAATTTCTGAGAGGAAAAACACAAAGGAAACTCCTACAAGTGTGGTGAGGTAGGCCATACGGTGAAAACGAAGAAGGTGTTTAGCATATAAAAAAATGTTAGAGGAAATGAAAAATACCGAGAAATCTTCAAACTTATATAAGATGAGGAAAATTCGCCATGAATTTGTGTTACATTACAAAAATGCCAAAGGAAACAAAGTAGCCAAAGGAAAGAAAGTAGAAATTGGCATAATAGCAGAGCCTAATAGAAAAATGGTGATGAGTGGCTTTTGAGTAATAGACAAGTTCCAGAACACATGTTACTGATCATCTAGCAAGAAGTTCAAAAATTTAAAAAAAATAGGGTAGATGGGTCAAAGATATAGAAATTGCAAATACAAAGAAGGCAATTAAGTACATAGGGATTTAGTTTGACAAATTTTAGAAATAAAAGAACAATGTAACAAAATTACGGAGAAAAGTGACAGAGTCGTAAATATTCTCGGCTAACTAATGCCAATACGATAAGTATAATTATATGCCAATTTTGCAGCAAAAGAAAATTGTTTTAAACATAACGCGAGAATACAGAACTATAACTATAAATAGCAAAAATTAAAAAAAGTATGAAACTACTTAACAAAGTTGTTAAGCTTCCACTGGGTTTTTAAGGCCTATTTGCATAGTTTCAAACTAAGAAAGGAGAGCAAATTTACGTTTTGAAAAAAAGGTGAAAAATGGAGGAAAAACTAAAGTGACATTACAAACACAATTCTGGAATTCTATAAAAACTTGGGAGTTATTTAAAATTTTATTAAAAAAATTATTGTAAGTTAGAATTTTTAAACAAAGACCAAGAGCCAAAAAACGGATAAGAAGAAAACAATAATATCTAGGGTATGCAGAAAGAATATTTAAGCGTCACAAACTTGTCTTAGGCAAAACAAACTTCATACACCGGCATATAGACAAAAGATCAACCTATTCAATAGTTCAACATTGAATCACTAGACAATAAAAGCACAAAACATCTAAATAGTAACAGGTTAAAGAACCACATATTAAACAATCCAATCACAGAGGATGTCATAAATACACAGTGGGGAAGACTAAAAACAAACATCATCGACGCCGCCACAGAAGCATAGGATTAAGAACTTTAAAGCACAGAGAAGAACGGAAAGTACCATGGTTCATCAGTGAAGTAAGACAGCAATACAAACATAAAAAGGAATGCATAGCATATCTTAGAGATAAATGCCAAAGAACAAGGTATGCAGCACAGAGAGAGATCCAAAGACTAAAAGAATCATATTATGAAGGATTCACCAAAGACATGGAGGAAGATATCTACAGCAGTCAAAAAAAAGTCTAGAACATGCTTAGGAACAACAAGATGGAGGTTAAGGACACGGTGCAGACTACAAGAATAACTAAAGAAGAATGAGAAAAATATTTTGAAACACTGTATGAGAGAGTAGAAAAAAACGACAACAATACCAATTTCATAAATAAGAACAATTTTGAACTAAAACTAGAAGTGTCAGTAGAAGAAATAGCAGTGCAGATAAAAGCTCTTAAAAACCGAAAGACATCAGGACCGGACTTCATAAGCAATAAAATGCTCAATTATAGTGGAGAGTATACCAAAAGAAGAAAAAGTTCCAGAAGAATGGAAACACAGTACGACAATCCTCATCTTCAAATAGGAGGAACGCACAAAACCAAAAAACTATAAGGGAATAACTCTGCTCAACTGCATCCTGAAACTATATACCAAGCTCATAAAGGAAATAATAAACAACGATAAAAAGATAGCGGAGGAACAACAAGGTTTCAGGAAAATTTGATCCACTGTAGACGCAATCTTTATTCTCAAGCAGATAGTTCAATGAGCCGCTTACCTCTGTTCTGTGGACATGTCAAAGGCTTTCAATAGAGTCTGTCTAAACAACATTATAACCATCCTGAGAACATCACAGGTGATCCACGGTATAATAAATAGCATCATCAACATGAACACAAACTATAAAACATCAGTAAAGGTGAGCAAAAGCACGTCTTAGACAATAAGAGTAAACGATGGAGTGAGACAGGCTTTAACCTCATAATAAACAAAATAATAGAATCACTACCAGACAATGGAGGCTACAAAATGGGAACCCACGAATTCAAAGTGATATGCTATGCAGATGATGTCGCCCTCATATCAAACTCCGAAAACGTTCAAACAAAGAGTCAAAGAGCTCAACATGTTCATAAAAAAGGATAAAACCAATTGTTAGGTAATATAAAATTTTCCCACCAATTGCAAGCTGGAACTGAACGGTAGTATTATAAAACAAGTAATGGTGAGTAGTCATAGCTACGGGAACCTACATGGAGACGTTCGACACCAAATCTTGAAAGCAACACGTATATTCGGGTATATGCACGAGTTAATATGAAGAAATAAATACCTGAGACCGGAAGTGAAAGTTAGAATATACAAGGCAGTCATCAGACCGTTAATAACCTATGCGACAGAGACGAGGCCCGACACAACAAAAACCATACAGATAATGAGGATTCTAAGAACCATCTATGGAAAAACACTACTAAACCGTATGAGAAGTGACGACATCAGAGACGTCAGCAAAATAGCCGATATCGCAAAACTAGTAAGGAAGAGAAGAAGAGAATGGAACAGACATGTCGAACAAATGGTCAACTCCAGAATAGCTTAAGCGGCCAAAAATAACAAACTAAGGGGTAACAAGAAACCAGGAAGGTCCCCAAAAAGATAGAAGGAATGTTGGTCAAACACAGGCAACAACCTTGGTTTAGTGAACAAAAAAAAGAAGAAAACCTAATCGTGTATGGAGAAAACATACAGAAACATAACAATACCTAAAATCACGGGTATTCGACTAGTGCATTTTACTAGTTCTAACGTATAGAGCAAAAACATACACAAAATTTTACTTGAGGACTCGGTAAATTGCACAAAGAAGAATGGAAAGAGAGATAATTGGTAGAAATAGAACAGGCAGATATCGCAATGAAAAAACACGAACTATTGCCAAAGTAAAAACATTGCAAAAAAAGCATTTATAACATGGAACATGTAGCAAGAAGCGATATAATTTGTGAGCCAAAGAATTATCAAATGGAGACTATATGAACACAAACGAGGAAGAGGAAGACCACAAAACAGATGGTATGACGACGTAAAACCGGCCGCAAGGCTAGCGTAAATGGAGAGAAGCATAGAAGGAAATAGAAATGGCCTACGTTCAAGAATGAACATAACAGGCTAAAGGAGAAGAAAAAGAAATTCTTTTCAAAATTATTATTGTTTTTTTGAGCATCCAGAAATGATACACTTTAAAGTACAAATGCTCAATTGCACAATTTAACCAAACAGTTCTAGTTGTACTTTTACACAATTATCAAGTGACTACATTGCTAATCTAAGACGTTTATTGACGACATAATCATGCTGGAGTTTAAGCTATGTTTGCGATAATTGGATATTAGAAGGAAAAAAGTTTATTTATCAAATAATCAAAAAATATAAAACATGCTTCAAAGCTAAACTCAAATTGTGTGAAATTAAGATAGGAGAAAATAAAATTATCAGTAAAAACCAAATACATAAAAGACATCTTTTTTTTCAACTTTTATCAGTCTACATTTCTGGACCTCCAATAGGGATTACATTTATGTCTGTTTTGTACCAATTATTGCAGTATTTTTTTGATGACTAGACAATGTCAGTTTTCATCGTTTTGGTGGTCTGCCAAGACTGCGTTATGATATTCTCAGTCTTTAAGAAAGTACTCTTTGTGTTTATTTTTATTTCATCTTTATTCTCAATGTCGTTTACGCCGGTTCTTGAGAGAATAATGTCGTTTTTGACAAATGTTGAGCAAGAATTGCTTCATAGCGCTAAGTTGCTCTTAATTTATTTGCATTTCAAATTATTAGAGTGGTTGTTTTCAAGCAATACGGAAGTACAGAGAGGATGTAATTGTTAAAGTTTTGCGCATCTTGATTTTTAAAATTTATTATCTAATAGCCGTCCATCCTATGCGTATTTTGCCAATCTTACTCAATTCACAGAGATGACCACTTGGTTGCTGCATATTAGTTAAGACACTGATTGATTAGTAACGATTTTGGAGAAAAGTTTATAAAGATGTGACAGGAAACCAATGAGCTAATAGTTTTTGATTCTTTTGCGTTTTGTCATGACGTTTTTATGGTCCCATCTTATAAGTGTTTGTTTAACAAGAGATTAATGTATTCCAAAAAAATTTGGTCGTCCTGCACATTTACTTATTTAGTTATTTTTTTTTTTTTATATTTATCAGAGCTTTTTTATCTCAATCGTTTGGTAGATTGCTTTTCTCAAGAAGATTCTGCGCGTTAGTTCTCATTTAATTTCTTATGTGTTGTTTAATAATAAAGCTTGTGTAGAGCAGTAGATGAGATGCCATACGGGCCTGGGTCTTTTTTGCTGCGAAGCGCTTTCCTTATTTTCCACATCAAAAGTTTGTCTTGGATTCAAGATTGTTTTGTCACACACACACAATTCTTTCTAGTTTTGAACCACTTTACAAACGTTTGATTGAATGCATTTCAGCTTATCGGCCAGATTTTGAGTAAAATGCTAGCAAATTTACGCTATACATTGCTTAATTTCTTAGGATATCCCAAGAGAATCTTTGCGACTTAACGTGTTTGTATAAGTAGTTTGTGCAATGGCTTTCTAGCCTGCTCTAGATAATTTTCAGTTAGTTTTTTAAACAAGCCGGGGGCCTCTATCAGTGGCTGCACACTACAAAACTTTCATTAAAACGGGTAGATTTTCCAAAATAAATTGTTGAAAGCTCAGGACCTATAATAGTCAGGTTCTGGCTTAACGCATACTCCTGCAATGATTTACCTGTACGGTTTTAAGTTTTACTGTGTCAATTACCTGGGTACCAGATCAACTAATAAAGTTTGTATCCCATTTGGTTTAAATTTGCTTTTAGGTAAATAAATAGTAGAAAAAAATTATTTTAGTTTTGCCAATGTCTATCTATTTTAAAGGCTTACATCGTCGTATTTTTAAATAGTCCATAAAAGTAATACATTTAACATTGACTTCAGGATTTTTTTTGGCCACACTTAAACGGTTTCCAACTAACTTAAACAAGAAATATCATATTCCAAGTTGTTGGTTTTATCAACCTTTTTCAAACAAGTGTAAAACCCACAAGTAAGAAGGAATTTACAGGTATACATTGACAAATCATTTTTTTTTGTTTTTTTTTTAACAAAAGCAAAAAATGGTCAATGATTTGATTAGAATCTACACGGATGGTTCAAAAACTTGTAAAGGTTCTAGAAAGGAAATTTTTTTAAAGACCTGGACTTCAGAATGTGTTTACTTCTAGAAAAGTACACGACTATCTTCTACGTAGAAGTAGTTGGGATAACCTGTATGGTTATGAAAATAATGAACTGCAAAATATCTGGCAAGAATGTCCAAATTCTAACTGGTCATAGAGCGGTTCCTAATTTTTGAACACACTTAACGCACTGAGAAGGCCAATGACAGCTCCAAACGCCAAGACAGCTGATTACTACTTGAGACTGTCCAGAAAGAATTGCACACGATTGGTATTAAAGACAGTGTTGAGGATGTGAAATTAATGACGAGACGATGGAGCACATATAATGGAGATTTCATGTTAGAGAACTGCTGTTTTGACATGGTCAGTGTAAGGAGACCCTTTCAAGCGTTGTACTTGCATACAATGCCCTAACCATTGCATTTCAACAAACCCTAATGACAAAATTACATTGCTACTGCATCTTGGCAAAAATTGCAAATCATTTTTGCCGCAATGTATCCCAGCAAAATCTATAGATTTTTAAAAGTACTTGTAACTTTTAGATCAGCAGACTTGCAAATTTGTTGGCATGTTTTGTCTGAATTTGATTTTTTTTTAATTACAAATTGATTTAATAATAACATAAATTTTAATTTAAAATAATAATTAAATATAATTTACTTCAATTTAAATTTCTATTTAGTTTGTGCAACGGCAACCGTTTATTATTCTAATTAACACCTTACTGGGTACATCATTTTACATTGAAAGTGGATACTCATTCACGTTTGAAGTAATTTCAAAATCATTCAAGTGAATATTTGAAATATGATGCTTAATGCAATGTTTCATTTATGAAATAATTAATTGTTAATTCATTCTACAACCAAAATAAACAAATTAATTTTATTGTCGCGCAGTAATTGAATATAATGAGAACAAGAAACTTTGAACTAAAATATAAAAAAAGAAACGGAGAGATCTGCGGACATGATTAACTAGTTAATTGCAGCCACTTGTAAAACACGAGCTTATTTAAACGGACGCTATAAATCGGGGTCCGGGACTCGCAGTCAAAACGATATGCAAATTGGTTTTTTGTGCATCATCCCGAAAAAAGTGTTTGTGCTACGTGATAATCTGATGAAGGTGGACAGGTCAATTGTACGATTAAATTGGCACCAATACTGGATTATCTTATTTGATGGCAATATTTTGAAAATAGAATATTATAAATTTTGACACCCTATTACTCCAAATCATTTTAAAGCATTTTTTTTGTGTGAATCGGTTCTGTTCGTCACTAATCGGAAAATTAATCAAATGATTTTTCAATAATATTTAATGTAATATCTACTGTTTTTTGTGTAAATTCCTCATTCAATTTTAGTAATACATTTCGGAAAATAGCAAATCCTACATTAATGCTTCTGATTCAGGAACCTTACTTTTAGCACTCATCATTCTTATACGATTCCCCTAAATCTGAGCTTACACCCGATTATAAGTAATTCAATGAATGACTATAATCGTTCGCCGGCTACCGCTATTAAATTTGGAAAGCGCGCCGCGGTTTTAATTATAAAGCAATGCGTAAATGTTTAAATTATTTAAACGCACGGAAAGTTAATTCGAACAATATTATGTGCGGATGGGCAAATGGAATGCAAACGCAAATTATATGAACCGCGAATGGAGTAGGAGAGTGGCACCTACAAAGCGATTAAATGGACGTAAATTAAATGGTACATAAAATTATTCCGTATTCTAATTATGATTGAAATTAAAATATTGGAATATTGTTAAATGAGATGTTTTGCAATAGTATTTTATTCGTGTTAATTTGTTAACCGTGTCAGAATGTAGGGTGTATGGGATGTAACAGATGTTTCAAGTGGATCAGATAATTTCTCTTGTGGAACATTTAAACGGGGGTAGTGTCGCGGGGGGTTGAAATGTTTTTGTTAAAACTTCTTACTACACCATCGCGCGCGCGATCTTTCCCCAAGTTCACATGAGTTATAACTCTAATAATAACAGACTACGTGAATGCATCATCTTTTCTTTTGGGCCGTCACTCCCCCTTTATATAGTACGGGATAATCCGGGAAGAGTTCGCGCCTGGAATCTCTGATCGGGCATCCCTTTTCATACCCCCCTCGACTATTTTAACAAAACCGGCTGGGATACGGATGAGCAGAAACTCAGCCGCAAAATATAACACATACTCCATGCATGTGTAACACATATATACAGACGCTTTTCTCTAACCTTTTATAGTGATTTATTTCATGCTCCAGTTTCAAATGAAATACTGCATACTTTTTAAGCCCTGATGCTTATATTGGTTCAAAATAATTAAACAAAAAATTTAAATAAAACTATTTTATTCAATGGTGAATATACTTATATTAACAAAAGAGTATTCTCAAACAGTTTAGTTTAAAGAGTTCTAAAACTTACATTGGATATGTACATTGCTTTGTATAATTGTGCATATAATCTTATTACGTTATCTGTTATTTCTTAACATTTAATTTCTTACTGCGCAATTGATAATTGTAACATTATTTATTGAAAATGCTAATAACATTTTTTTTTTCGTTTTCATAAAAAGTAGGTACTTTTCAGGAAAAACTTATTTTGGTAATAGTATACAAAATTATAGGTTTAAGTGCAACATAATATGTTATCAAATTTGTGTGTTGTTACTCTTCCTTCTCCGCATCATTTTTCTTCAACAATTGTTCTATTTTAATTACTACAAGTTGCGTAATGTTTTAAAAAGTTTCCGCAACTTGTTTTCTGCGTGGGTGTAGGATGTTTAATTCTGTTTGGTTGAAGGTAACATAAACTAATATATGTTGTAGTTTTGTTAATATTTTTGTAAAACAATTCTGAGTACATGTATAAAGCTCTACTGGAAAAATGTTTTGTGAATAATTTGGAATATATCATTTATCATATTTATTAAACATTTAGAACTATGGATACATAACTTATCTCAAAACATTTCTTTCTTTTTTCTATTTTTTAAACTTCAAAACTTTAGTAGTAAAAAGACTTATATGGCCATGTATGATCAAGTGTACGCAATGAAAATTTGTTTTTGCTCAAACCACTGAAAATGCTTTCTTCTACATGAATCCTGATTATGTAAATTTTTTCAGATTTTTGCAATGTGCCATTTTCGAGTAATAAACAATCAAAACTTGAAAAAATCGAGGTTTTTGAGTTATTTTACATTTTTTTATCATTTGTAACTTTTCAGGATTGCATTTTTATAAAAAAAATGTTTTCAAAATTGTCCAAAAAATAAGTTTTTATAGCCAATTTTGTTTTCCTTAAATTTTGAAAATTTTGCATAACTTCAAAGGACTGTATTTCTAAAAAATGATGACAAGTATTTTTTTTTTTTCAAATATGGATAAAAAAGTGCTTTTATATGTGCAAAAAATAACCTGTTTGTTCTGTTGTTATATCCTTTTTTATTAATTTAAAAATTAATTATTTTGGAGATAAAATAATAATTAAACTATTTGCTTGAGTAGTAGGTGTATAAAATTGGTTTAAATTCATACGCCTAATTTAACATAATCTCAACTTAATTGACTTGATGTAACTTTGTTAAAAGTCATACTAGACAACTCAAAATATTATTTTGATGCAAATTGGTACCAACATACTTTACTATCTTGAATACCAGCTTTGTAAAGTTGGTCTAAATCTATACGCTCAATTTGACAAAACTCAACTTAATTGACTTGACGTAACTTTATTACAAATCACACTAAACAACTAAAAAAATCATTACTCAAAAATGATGCATTGAATTTTAATGCAAACTGGTACCAATATACTTTACTATCTTAAGTACCAACTGTGAAAAATTGGTTTAAATTTATACGCCCAATTTGACATAACTTCAACTTAATTGAATCAAAGTAACTTTATAAAAAGTCACATTAGAAAACTCAAAAAATTATTACTCAAAAATTATGCATTGGATTTTGATGCAAACTGGTGCCAACATACCTTTATATCATAAGTACCATATGTGTAAATTTAATCAAAATCCATACGCTTTAATTTACATAACCTCAACTGTATTGACTTTCCTTATTTAAAGCAAGAAACGACTAAGACTCAGGTGAGTGGGTGGGCTACTTTAATCCAAAGTACTGATTCGTTATTATAATATGGAGTAACCTATTCACCCACTAAAGTGTTTGTTATCAAGAAATTAAAAGTTTGACTTTTCTGGAAACGTCAGAAGTCACTTAATCACAAGAGAAGGTTGTGATCTAACTTTCTGATAACTAACACTTGGGTGAGCGGGTGGGCCACTCCAATCTAAAGTACCGACTTGTTATCATGGTATAGAGTAACCCACCCACCCACCCAAGTGTTTGTTATCAAAAGATTAAATGTTGGACCACTCTGAAAACGTCAAAAGTCACATAATCACAAGAAAAAGTTGTAATCTAACCTTTTGATAAGTAACACTTGGGTGGGTGGGTGGGCCATTAAAATCCAAACTACCAACTTGTTATCAAGGTATAGAGTAACCCACTCACCAACCCAGGTGTTTGTTACCAAGAGATTAAAAGAATGACCTCTCTGGAAACGTCAGAAGTCACTTAACCACAAAAGAAGGTCGTGATCTAACTTTTTGATAACTAACACTTGGGTGGGCAAGTGGGCCGCTTCAATCCAAACTACTGACTTGTTATCATGGTATGGAGTAACCTACCCATCTACCCAAAAATTTGTTATCAAAAGTTTGACCTAAGAACGTTAGAAGTTTCTTAATCACAAAAAAGGTCGTAATATAATTTTTTGATAACTAACATTTGGGTAGGTGGGTGGGCTCCTCCAATCTAAACTATCAACTTGTTATCATAGTCTAGAGTAACCCACTCACCCATCTAAGTGTTTGTTATCAAAAGAATAAAACTTTGACCTTTTTGGGAACGTCAGAAGACACTTAATCACAAGAGAAGATCGTAATCTAACCTTTTGATCACTACTACTTAGGTGGGCTAGTGGGTCACTCCAATCCAAACTACCAACTTGTTATCAAAATAAGGAGTAACCCCCCACCCGCCCAAGTGTTTGTTATCAAAAGATTAAAAGTTTGGCCACTCTGAGAACGTCAAAAGTCACTTAATCACAAGAGAAGGTCGTAATCTAACCTTTTGATAACTAACATTTGGGTGGGTGGGTGGGCTATTTCAATCCAAATTACCGATTTGTTTTCATAGAATAGAGTAACTCACCCACCCACCCAAGTGTTTGTTATCAAAAGATTGAAAGTTTGACCTCTCTGGTAACGTCAGAAGTCACTTAATTACAAGAGAAGGTCGTGATCTAATTTTTTGATAACTAACACTTGGGTGGGCGGGTGGGCCACTTCAATCTAAACTACCAACTTGTTATCATGGTATAGAGTAACCCACTTACTCAACTAAGTGTTTGTTATCAAAAGATTCAAAGTTTGACCTTTCTGGAAATGTCAGAAGCCACTTAATCACAAGAGAAGGTCGTAATCTAACCTTTTGATAACTAACATTTGGGTAGGTGGGTGGGTGGGCTACTTAAATCCAAACTACTGATTTGTTATCATAGTATAGAGTAACACACCCACCCGCCCAAGTGTTAGTCATCAAAAAACTGGAAGTTTGACCTCTCAGGGAACGTCAGTCATTTAATCACGAGAGAAGGTCGTAGTCTAACCTTTTAATAATTAACACTTGGGTGGGTGGGTTGGCCACTCCAATCCAAACTACCAACTTGTTATCATGGTATAGAGTAACCCAACTACCCACTCAAGTGTTTCTTATCAAAAGATTTACAAGAGAAGCTTGTGATCTAACCTTTTGATAACTAACACTTAGGTGGGTGGGCCATTCCAAACCAAACTACCAACTTGTTATTATGGTATGGAGTAAACCACCCACCTAACTGTTTGTTATCAAAAAAATTAAAGTTTTACCTCTCTGGGAACGTCAGAAGTCACTTAATTACAAGAGGAGGTTGTGATCTAACCTTTTGATAACAAACACTTGGGTGGGTGGGTGGGCCACTCTAATCTAAACTACCAACTTGTTATCATAGTATAGAGTAACCCACCACCAGATTGCAGGAAAAAACTTGATACAAACTGCCAAAGACAGGGAAACATAGAAAAATTTAGAAAAGGCTTACATCCAGGAGTGGATAGATAAGAGCTAAGAAGAAGAAGTAGAGTTATTTTCTAGATACTTGCGTTTAAACTTTTAATTTGTTCTTTAGTTTCTTTTTGTCCTTAGTTTTTTAAGTTTAAACTTTGCATCGGCCACAACCGGATTATGGTCTCACAAAGCATCGGCTCCACGATAAGTTTTAACTAATGTAATTACATTTTTATAGCGCTTTCTAATTAGGATTTAATTTCTAATTATTTTGTTGTTGGTATAAGCTGGCAATGTTCATGTATATAGTCGACGCAGCGCGGTGGTAATTTGTAGTGTGTATTTGTTATTACCAGATCTTTTTATTGACAGAATTCTAGTAGTTAGTTGCTCTTATCTAGGACAACCATAGTCACCCACAAGGTCTTTAACTCTGCCTTTGCCAATTTTTGCGTTTAGATTTTTTTATAATGATTGTGACGTCGTGTTTGTTTGTAACGTTTAACACGCTCTGCAATTGGCTATAAAAATCTTCATTTTTTTATCCGGTTTGTCAGCAGTTGGTACATATACTTGTATGACATTTATTTTTTTTTATATTAATTAAACATTTAAAATTTTGAAAACATTTAGAAAACGTTGGTTACATGATTAATTCTTTTTAAAACTTCAAAACTGTTCTAAATGTTTTGGGCACACTTTTAAATTTTTGGGAATATTTTTAAAGTTTTGTAAACATTTTGAAACTTTTTAAAAGCTTTGAGAACATTGTCAAAGATTTATTATAGTTTTGAATAATTCACAGAACATTCTGAAAGCTCTGAGTACATGTTAAAAACTTAACAAATGTTTAAAAAAAATTATAATTTTTTTCAAAACTTTGACGTTTTAGTTTAATTATAATTATTAAACATTTAAAGCTTTGGAAACATTTAAAAAACTGTGAGTGCATGATCTATTTTAAAACCTAGTTCTTTAAAGCTTGTTTATTAAATTTTTAAATGCTCTAAAATTATTTTGAAAGCTTTGAGCATATGTTTAAGCAAACATTTGGAAAGTTTGGACTATTTTAAAGCTTTCTTTGTTCTATTAGATTTGGAATAAAATTTACTAAGTTTTTAAAGTTAAAAAATGGACATGTTTAAAGTTTTAAAATATGTTCAAAACTTTGTAAACATTTTGAAACCTTTATGAACATTGTCTTAAAGTTTCAAGAACATTCTAAAAGCTCTAAATACTGAAACTATACGAATGTTTTTTGTTTGTTTTTTTTAAGTTTTTTTTTTGTTTCTGGGTATAGGCTTTTTTCATCGTTTTCTATATGGTTCTATTCCGGGCAGATTAGTGCCAGTTTCTTCTAGCAATTTGTTTTATATAATCTAGTATTTTTTTTTTGTTTTTTTTATGTTCTTCTTTGTTAGTTGTAGAGTTCTTATAGTCCACTTATTATAACCTTGTCTTTCTACATCTCCCACCTATTTTTACTTGAGTTTAGTTATATGCTTTATCATATTTTTCACTTTTGTTTGCTTACTAACTTCAGTGTTGTATTTCCATAATTTTTTGTGAAAAAAATGTTTGAATAGAAAATTTGTGATAATATTTATTAAAAGTTTGTACAAGTGTGACAGTAGACTTATTGGCCAGTAGTTTTTTTATATTGGCTTTATCACCTTTTTTAAAAGCAAAATAACTTTAACATATATAACATATTCATCTTTTTATTTGTTATTATATCTTTACCAAACAATTTCCTGTTTTTTATTTGCCTGGGCTAACATTAGTTTTTGATTAATATTAGAGATTTTCTTGGATTTCACATTGAACAACCTTGTTGTTGTTGTTGGTTTTTATATTTTTGAACTATTGTCTAACTATAAATTTTAAACTACTTTTTTTTGTTCTTACATATCTTGCTTTGCCCGGCAACAGCTTAGATGGCAGTAACTTAATATTTATGTTATTTTTTTTTGTATTTTGTTTTAGAACTTCCTTGCGGTTTTGTTTTGTAATAGTTAGTTATATTTGTTTGATTTTTTGCTTATCTATTAGCTTAGTTGTGTCTGGTTTGATTTTACCGTTTTGTTAATCATTTTTAAGCTTTAGTATTTTAGTGTTATCATAATTATTATTTGTTAAAACATTTGAAAAGCTTTAAGTACATCTGTTTTAAAGTTCTGTTTCTAATACTGCAAAGCAAAATTTGTTGATTTTAAAATAGCTTTAAAATTGTTCTGGGCACATGTCTAAAGCTGTAAAAAAGTTCTGTAAACATTTTCAAACTTGTATAAAATTTTCTAAAGTTTTGAGAACATTGTCAAAGCTTTATTGCAAAAATGAGTAGAGAATAAACCAGCTACTTGATACTATTCAACACAACTACTCATAGGACATGGTACCTAGTAGTAAGTATTTACAAAAAGAATACACGCATGACGACGTAGAACATACGCTAGTAGAGTGCGATGCGTAGGAAGAAGATAGGAAAGAGTTAGAAAAGGTAATGGAAAACAAAATTAACAAATCCACAATTATTAATACATGCTTAAGTGACAAAAACAAATGGAGAATATTAAGAAACTATGCAACAACAGTACTGTGGAAAAAAGAAAGATGGATGTCAGTGTAGGAAGTAGGACAAAAATAGGGGGTATAAGGAAAGATAGGCCGGAGACGGCATGTGTTGCCGCAGCAAACTGTGTAAATTTTGCAAGGCCGAAACCAGTTCATTTTAAACTAGTACCACATTAGTGACAATGACAAGGACGAATTAAGAGCCGTACTAACACAGAGAAGAATACCAAAAGGTATTGCCATGCGCTAGTCATTTACAAGGTTACTTGTTGAGGCAAACACCTTACTACGTTCTAAAAAAAACTGATTTTTGTCTACATTCTGTTGACTCCTCATTTTGCCTTTTTTTAACTTTTATTATTAGACTCTTTTTTCTAGTTTTTTTTTTTTGGTTATTCTATTTACATTTTGTTTAGTTTGTCTACTTTTGTTTAATTTTATTTACTTTTTGATTACTTACAGTTCACTTGGTTTAGTTTTTGTTTATTTAATCTACCCATTTTCACAATTTTTGTTTTATTTCAATGGATTTATCATTGCAAACCAAATAAGTAACTCAAGCATCAGCAGAAAAATTATACCCTACTAATTAAAACACTGTAAACACCATACAGCACTTGTATAAACAATTAGACAAATAAAAATTATTGCAAAAATGATAGTTAGAACCCAAAAAGAATGCTTACAAAGAAAATGATCAAAAAATATCAAATATTGCTAACATACTTTGGAAACTGCGCCACTATTAATCAGATCTACAATATTGAATTAGCTAGAATGGCAAACTATTTTGAACTGTTGTAATGACAGTAGTTCAGTAGGCAAACCATAACGCACTGATACTTATTAGGAAACCAAAATTGCACCTCTGAGAAGAACTTACATCCTGCAAAAAAATTAAAATTTTCTAAACAATTTAATTTTTGGAACTTGTGTAGAAATTTTTATTTTCAATACAAATTATAATAGTTATTATGACTATCTAATACAAAATATTATTAATATTGCAAGTTTTTATAAAGTTAAAAATCGCACAGTTGTGTATCACGTAAGTGCTGACCTAATTCTAGCCGACTGACTGTTAAACCACCTAGCCGGGTCGCACTCACCCGAGTTTAAATCTCTGTTGATTTCACATTTACTGCATCAAACAAAGTTACGTTTGTTGTCTAGCCGTGAGTGAATAGTTTCGCGCCCGCCGTTCTCTCATGCCTAATTAGAAATCATAAATCTAATTAACGCCCCCCTTTCCCAGTCGTCCATGGAGGTTAGTTTAGGTTAGGTTAGGTAACAACCGCAGCCGTCCCGACTCGCTAATTAATATTTATTACCGCATAAACACATACATATCGCAGGCAAAACATTACAAACTACTCACACGGTTAGCAGCTAGCAGTCTCCTTAATACACAACACGGATTATTAATCAGGCTTATATATTTATATAAAATTTCATAACAATAACAACGTAGGTTTAATTAGTCGCCTGGTAACAAGCGACATGAGAAAAAGAAAGGAAAATAATAATGAATAATTTCCGCTCGCGCGCGATAAGTAATTTAAGTAAAACACGGCAGCGAACAAAATGGAGCAAGGGATAAGGCGACATTAACAAAAGTACTAAATTGAAATAATTAGAAACGGCAATAATTTCTAATTTAAAGGATTACGTTTTTGCTGGTGCTGCGGCTTGGATGATGATGGGGCGGAAATGTTGTTCTGTTTAGGGACTGTAGCATGGGATGGGGGAGTAAAAGACCAAGAAACTCCGAATACTGCGGAGATCGGTCATGCAATTTGCAAAAGTAATTTGTCAGCGGAAGTTGCACCGCGCTACACCGTCCTGCCAAACATTTAAAATATTAAGATGGCGAGAAATTAAGAAGTTTCTAATTTACGACCGAGGATGGTTCAAATTTATTATGTATATTTATTTATATTGCAAAAGTGGTTTACTTAGATATGGGAATTACAGGACAATTTGATTTGAAATATAATTAAAATCGTTTAGATATTTGCTGTTGCTTAACTTTTTTATTTTTTTTACGACTAACACTGCGTCTTCAATAGCAATGTCCTTTGGCAGCGCTGGTGTCTCAACCACTGCAAGCTTATTACATTACTATTAAAAATATTGACATTTAGTGTTACTTTGCGATAGACAGTTCTGGAAAATAGTAAAGTTGCCATTATTGTGTTACATGTTAATATGTAACAATTTACGTTACTCGTCTTTTTTTTATCAATTTATTAACGATCATAAAATTGATGAAAGCTGTTTGGAGTCAAAAAATGTATGGTCTTCCCTTGAACAAATTGTTGGTCTCTTATGACTTATTTTCTGGTTAGCAACGCTATTAGGTTAGGTTAGGTTATTTTTGAAAAAACTGCTAAGACTACTATGACATGACAGCTGTTACAAAGATTGCTTTTTAGCATAAGAAAACAGAGATATCAATAAAAAATCAATGATTTATTGAGAATATGAGAAAACAAAAAACTATCTGCAATTACACCAAAAAAGATCTAAAATGACCTACAAAAAAAAAACAAAGAAGAGGACTATTTAGTACTAATAAACAATAACTTGTTTTACTGTAAAGTTAGCTATGCATTATCTTTACAGTGAAACGAGCGTTGAATGAAAAAACATCCTCAACTAGAGTTAATCATAAACAAAGGGGAGATAAAACCGGGAAAAAACGTTATGCTCTATAACAAAAACTGGCTTTATCTCTGAGAAAAAAAAAACAAAAAGCAGAAAAAAACTTGTTTATAACCGCCATAAGAAAGTTAGTAAAAGTTTTGCAAATTTTCATAAACTGCTTAGCTGGGTAAAAGAAATTGCCATAGAGACTGAAGAGACGACATTCAAGAATATGCCAGAATACGTATTTGGAAACACAAGAATCGTAATTGAAATAGACAGAAAAGTAAGGTTAAAAAATAAGATGCCTGCAAAGACGGGTCGGAACAAAGAAAAAAATCAAATTCACTAAGATCAAACATAAAAAATTCTTTATTATAATAACTTTAAAAAAAGAATATAAAAAACCAAATAGAAGCAAAAAAAATCTTAGTGGACAGCATCACATAGACAGAAAGTGGAAAATTTATTCTAAAACTAAAATCAAAACACAGACAATATCAAAACAGACAAGCGTCAAGATCCTTGATATAGATGACAACATACTGATGTTAGAAAGACACTCAAAGAAGAGTTAGAAACAACAGTTGGCAGAATAATTTTATTACCAGGTAAGAAACTGACAAGTACACTTCGAAAGCGATTCACGAGTGCGCAGCCTGGAAATAAATGTAATTTTAATTGCAGAAAACAAAAACTACAATCAATGACTTTCTTGGTCTTTTTTTTTTGTTTGTTTTTGTTTTTATATATTTTTTTTTTTTTTTTAAGGACGTAGTAAGGTCTTGGCCTTAGCAAGTGGCTCTTGAGAATAGCTAACGCAGGGCAATACCTTTCGGTTTTTTTCCGTACGTTAGTTCTGTTGTCATTTTGTCCTTATTATGTCTGTCTCTAGTCTATTATTAGTTTGAGATGAGCTGGTTTCGGTTTTGTGGGATTCACACAGACTGCTGCGGCAACACATGCTGTCCCCGGCTCATCTCTCCCTATACCTTATTTGTTGTCTGTCTTATACTGACGTTCATCTCTCCTTTCTGCCATTCTAATGTTATTCAGCCTAATTGTTTGATTTGTCCTTAGATGTCTTCTTAGTTTCTCTTAGTCTTCATTTACTTTTTTGTCGGCCTATCTTTTCTCTTTCATGAATATTTTGTGGAGCTCCATTAGGAGTACCTCCTTTGGTAATCCTAGATTTGCCAATTTAACTTCTAAGGATATTCTTAAGTCTCTATTTAAAATTATTTCTTCGTGTCCCCTGGTTGCCAAATATACTCTGACCATTTTAAAGGTTACATTGTAACCTCAAAATAGCGTATCTACCGTTTAAATATTCTCTGGTCAGTTCCGTCAGTTTGCTTTCTTTGAGCAGCTCTTTTCTTTTTTTCCTTATTTCTGCAATTTTGGTTGGTACTAATGTTTTATTGTATATTCTTTTTTTGTCTACTTTCTCCTCTTCCATTCCTTGGTAGGCATAGTTGTCTTGACTTTCTTTGTATTTTTTCTCTTCATTGCTTTTTTCTATGTTTTTTTGTTTCCACTTAGCGATTCTTTCCTCTTTCCTTTGTCTTCTGTGACTTTTGATGTGTGTGTTTATTTCTATTTTTGTTTATCTAGATCTTGAGTTTTCCAACTCTTCTATATTTTTTCTCATTACTGCCGTTGCATAGTTTCTTAATGCTCTCCATTTGTTTCCGTCATTCAGGCAAATATTAATTATTGAAGATTTATCAATTTTGTTTTCCAATACATTTTCTAACTCTTTCCTATCATTCTCCCACGCTTTGCACTCTATTAGCGTATGTTCTGCTTCGTCATACGTGTCTTCTTGGCAGAATATACATTTTACTTCTTTCTCTATTTTATTTATATTTTGTAAATACTTTCCAAAGGCTCCATGTCCGGTGGTAGTTGTGTTGTATAGTAACACGTCTCCGGTTTATTCTCTACCTACTCCTTTATTTTTGGTATTAACTCTCTTGTCCATTCACCTTTTTCTCCGTCTTTCCACTTTGTCTGCCATTTTTTCATTGTATTATCTCTCTCTCTCTTTTGTCTTTTTGCTTCTTGTTTACTATTTTCTTCACTTACTAGTTTCTTTATGTTTAATCTTTCATCTACCATCAAGTCAGCGGGTAGTGTCGCCGCGATTACCTCTAGCGCTTCTTGCGACACCGTTCTGTATGCCCTACATATCCTTAACGAGCTTGCTCTAGTGGCTCCTCTTATTTCTTTTCTGTTTTTTTTTTGTCTTTAAGGCATCTTTCCATGTTTCTGGGCGTACAACAGTTTACTTTTGGCCGCCGTTGCTATTAACCTTCTTGCCTCTTGTCCTGGTCTTCCCTTGTTTGGCATAAGCCTACTAAGCATTCCTTCCATTTTCTTTGTTCCTCTTATTGCTTCTTTATTCTGTTTGTTCCATCCTTTTGCTTCCAGTGTAACTCCAAGTTATTTAATCTTCTTCCCTATGGTTATTATTTGTTCACCTATCTGTATTTTTCCGGTTCTTCTATTTGTCCTCTTTGTCGATAACCATGCCGCTTCCGTTTTCTGCGGTGCAAATTCTATCTGTTTACTTTTCATCCATCTCTTTATCATACTAATTGCCAACTCTAGCCTTTCCTTTAGTACTTCTATGTCTGCATCCCTACCTACTAAAGCTAAATCGTCAGCAAATGCCGTTATCGTCACTCTGTCTGGCAGCCGCATTCCGAGAAGCTCATTATATACTAGGTTCTATAATTTGGGTCGTAGTGCTGAGCCTTGTGGAACCCCTCTGGTCAGTCTAAATTTACTCTTTTTGGTTACTAAGTTTTTTCCTTGTAGATAACTCCATATTATCTTGATCGTATTCTTTGTCAATTCTTTCTTTTTTGCTGCATCTATAATTGTTTCCCATAGTACGCTATTAAACGCGTTTTGTATATCCAACGCTATTATGATGCAATACTGTCATTTCCTGTGTGGGCCGCTGTTTGCTTCTTTTGCTACCGCTTTTACCTTCTTGATAGCTCCTAGCGTCAATTTCCTTTTGGTAAATCCGTATTGTTCACTTTTCCATCCACCCTTTTCTTCAATTTCTTTCTTTATTTTTCTCACAATAACTTTTTTCATTATCTTTGCTAATGTATTGATTAAACAAATCGGTCTATACGTCTTTAATTTACTTGCTTCTTTCTTCTTCTCAATCAGCACTAAGTTTGCCTCTTTCTAACATTTCGGGAATGTTCCTTCATTTAGACATCTGTTTATTATTTGTGTTAGTTCTATTTTGTTTCCTTCTAATGCTGCTTTCACTATCTCCGCTGTTATCTTGTCCAGACCTGGTGCTTTATTGTTAGGTAGTTCTCTGATGATCTGTTTTATCTCCTCCACTGTTGTCATATCTGCTTTCTCTTCTTTACTTGTCTCTGTTGGTTCTTTTACCGCTCTCCCTTTGGGGAACAATTTTTCAATTATTTTTTCTTTCCCTTCTTCCTCCTTTAAGCACACTCCCTTTGATCTTCCTCTCAGTTTATTCATTGCAATTTTGTACGGCTTTCCCCAGGGGTCCCTATCTATGGAATCTATCATTTTTTTCCAGCATCTCTTCTTGCTGTTTTTTATCGCTTTTCTCAGTGCTTTTCTGTCTATTTTAAATTTTTCTTCTGTCTCTGCAGTGTCTTTCTCTTTTCGTTTCTGTCTTTTGATCTTTCTTTCGGTTTGTATTGCTTTTTTCCTGCTTTCCTTTATCTCATTGCACCACCAGTACTTCCCCTTTCTTCCTCCTTCCCTATACATGGGGATTGCTTTTTCCGCTGCATGTCTCAGTTTTTCCGAGTACTGTTTGCATCTTTCCTCTATGTTTTTGCTTTCTGTTACTTCTTCTACCACCATGGCTCTTTTTATTTTCTCTCTGTCCATCCTTCGCACGTTTCATCTTCCTTTTTTTGTGTCTTTTTTTTCCCCTTTTCTGATCATGTTGTATTTTATATATTTATGTAGGCTCAGCGATTCTTCATGTGTCACGTTCTAGCTGCCCACTACTCCTGCTGTTTCCCACGTTGCTATGGTAATATCGATATGAGACTTAGATCTTCCTCTTACAAATGTTGGTCAGTCGCCATGGTTGCATTTCGTTAGATTTACTGTAGCAATCATGTCTTCTGGAATTTGTCCTCTCCTATCGCTCTTTGTCCCTCCCCACCTGGGTGATTTTGCGTTGAAATCTCCTCCTATTAGGATTTTCTTGCTCTTCTGTTTTCTTAAGCTATTTTCTAGCTCTTTAATCCACTCTCGATAATATTCTATACCGCTGTTTGGACTGATGTAGCAGCTGTATACTAACATACCTCCTATATCACACTATTCCTTCTTTGGGAGTTCCCTACCTTTCCACCTTGTCTTTACACTTCCCACTTGCTAGGATGGTCGTGTCTGATTCTCTATATTTGATCCATTCCCCGCTTAACTTTTTTTTATTTGGTTTGCTCACTATCACTATGTCGATTTTTTCTCTCATCGCAGTTGCTACCAGTAGGTCATGTGCCTCTCTTCCCCTCCCTATATTTGTTTGGATGATGTTATGCATTTTCGGTTATAGGTTCCCTTCCCTGTTGATTCCAACTTTCTGGGTTGTTGTCCTTTATATTCTTTCTTGGTCTTCCAGTTTCTCTTCTAATTGTAGCGGGGCATCTTCTCCCTCCAGTTTGATGGCCTAACACCTTACACTCTATGCAATTTTCTCTGGTCTTGGAGTTCGCTATTTTGTGTCCTTCTTTTCCGCATTTTATGCACAACGACAATCTGTCTTCCCCTCTTCATTCCGCCGCTACGTGTCCCTTTATTCAACATTTATAGCATTAGCTCTCATTTGCTTTTGCTCTTTCCGTTCTGAATTTTATGAGTCTTATGTTTACACTTCCTATTTTTATTATATTTTTCGCGGAGTTTTTGTCCATCTTGATTATGGCCGTTTGTATTTCCCTGTACCCTTTCTTTAGAGATACAATCACGAATTCTATATTGTCCACTTTCCTTTAATTTCTTCAATCAGCTCCTCTCTGCTGATCTCTGGACTTATATCTTTAATCATAACCAGTTCTCCTGTTAGCTCTTTGCTTGCTTTTCTTATATTAAATCCTTCCATTCCTTCTCTTATCTTTTCTATTTCTTTTTTGGTCTCATTTGCGTTTGTTACTAATAGCAACTCTCCTTTCTTTGTTTCTCTTATTTCTTTAAATGTCGTACCTTTTATATGAATTTTTGTCTGTTTTAATAGATCTGCATATGTTACACCTTCTTTGCTCACCACTATAGCTCCTGTTTCAGGCCTCTTTTCCCCAGTTATTTGCGCAGTTTGTAGTTGTGGCGGCATGCACATTTTCATTTTTGTCTTTGTTCTTCTTCTCGCTATTTCCATAAATTTTCTCGCTTCTCTTGATGGAATTCCATTTGGTATGGGAATATTAATTTTCTCGATGTTCAGCTCATTTGCTTTATTCAGTACTTTTTCAATAGCGTCTAGCATATTTATAGCCGCTTTTTTTCACGTTTCGTACTTCTGTTTGATTATATGCACCTTTCCCACTTTTTTTCCGCTTAGGTTTTTTATGATTTCTACGTATGGTGTTTCGCTGTTTTTATTTTCTTCTTGTTTTTCCATCAACTTCGGATATTTTTCCTTTACCTGTTTTAGAATTCCTTTCTCTTTTCCTATTTTGTCTAAACTGATGAGTACCGCTGTGTCGGTTTCCCTTCCCATCATTGGGTTTCTTTTTTCTATTTTTACATGGTCGTAATCTTTTTCACGCCATTCCTTGTTCCCTCATAAATTTCCCTCATCTCCTGTTCGTTCACAAACATATTGGCTTCCAACTGGTTTGTCTGTGTTGACGTTTCTACCATTATTTTATTTTCCTTATTTTCGTTTTCTCTTTTTTGATTTTCTTCATACTCCAGTTTTTAAAATACTGCTACTATTTGGTTTGTTATTTTTTTAATTTCAACTTTTGTATTGACGCACTCTGTCGTTAATTCTTTTAATTGTCTCAGCATTACCTCCAATTTATGCATTGTTGTTTGGGCGTTTATTCTTTTTGTCTCTTGGGTCTTTCCTGGTGAGTTTATCTCTCTCCCTCTTTTCTTCTCTACTTGATTTTTTTCATCTGTTTTGATCCTCCTCTCCTCCGGTGGTGAATGTTGTATTTTGTCACTTTTAAGAAATAGTATCATTTTTTCTTGACCCCGCTCGTGTAGCCTACTTATTTATTTTATTTTCGTAATTGTGCTTATTCAGCACCTGTTTGTCCGGTCACTGCTCCACTTAAACAGCACGTATCGCGCAATTGCAAAACGAGTTAATTGTTCACTACTATCGTCGCTGCGTATCATGTCCGCACTCTATCGAACTCGAGCCGCGACTTGACTTCATTGGTCTGAACCGCCTGGATCTCACCAAGCTTCTATTTAAACTGAAAGTCATCTTTAAAAAGATTAGTAGCAGCGAAGCCGCCTTCAATGCGGCATTGATTTCTTTTATTGCCAAGAACGTCACGGAACTCTCCATGACATTGGAAGAGTCCAGCCAAAAACCCGATTGACTCCAGCATTGTTGAGAATGATGAACCTTTACCCGGGCTTTTAAGTCAAGCGCATTATTTAGCGCCAAAAGGGCAATCAACCAACAAGGTCAAAAGTTTTTCCTCCATAAATACTAGGCGTTTACTTTTAGATAGCCTGCTACCTCCTTAGACTCTTCTACAAACCAGAACACGGGATAAAACGCGTTTCTTGGGTTGTTGGCGTTGATTAAAGGTATGAACATTATCATCAATCGCGACAAACGTGGAAGTTGGCATTTGAATGCATTCCCTGTTGTATGTGCAATGATGTGATTTATTACACATTTCAGTTAGGGTCCAAAAAAACATTAAAGCATCTCTTAAGGAACGTTCTCAAATGCATTGAGGCTGAAACGGTGCAAACAGAGCTTATAGCTTTCAAATACGTTAATTTATCAGTCAAGCGCATGAGAAGGTAGGGAAACCTCTTTCCAATGTGTTACGTCTAACTACAGCAGGACTCACAAAATCGAGAATTATTTTGAAATTGTGCGATCTACGGGTCTGGGTAGAATACAAACAAGACAGATGACATTTTACAATGCCACCGTTGCCAACGCTAGAGCCCATTCCAGCTCCAGTTGCATCAAGACCAAGGAATCAGAATATTTAGCAACATGCGCCACTTGCAAAAAGTTGCACACAGCATATTACAAGGACTGCCCGGTTTATATCAAACTGAAAGTAAGCCTAACTTTGTCAATCCAATGAACTTGCCTCTCAACGGCAACGTTTCCTACGTTCCCCAGAAGCACACTCAATGCAAACAAGGAGAAATCTTATGCCACCGCAACGGGAAATTAGGCACAATGCACATTTTTTTCTGGCAAAGTTAATTTTAAGAAGATAATAAAAAAAAATTAAATCTTGTAATTAATAACTTTATCTCAATACGATCAACATTAGTTAGACAGAAAAGTTTATGGTCAAATAGGTGCCAAAATTCTGTTTTTTCATGCCGGAGAAAAGGCCAACAGTTATTACCACACGTGCTTGAGGGTATTGCACCAGCCGCCCTTGTTTACGCATTTTAAAACGGTAATTTTACCGGGCATAGAACCGTATCAACGTTGTTTGACTAGGAGTTTTCGAACCCCGAAGGGGTTTGACTAGCAGGTTTATAGTGTGGACTTGATAGGCGTTTTCTTGGCGTCACCGCACTTGATGTCGGGAAGCCAATCGACACTGCTCCCAGGTCACTTCACACCTGCAAGTCATTCCAAAAAGATTAATTTTGACGGTGACTTAAAAGGTCTAACTCATTAGACGTTGAATGACGCACACATGCAGGCAAGTAACTACTCCAAGTTGAGTGCTTGTACATTAAGCAGAAACAAACCTTATTTTTTTGTGTTAAGGTTTTTAGAATCAAATTTTAGAACTATTGAAGTTTATATGTTAAAAGTTTGATGCAGATACGCGGACAAATGTATTTGTTTTGGTCTTAGCTTGTTGTAGGCGGTGATTGACAATATTGCCGCAGGGAGTAGAATCGATGGGGCAGTGGTTACAAGGTCTTAGCGGAGGTTGTTGAAATTGCACTCTTAGTTGAACTTTCGGGAACAAGCTTATTGCGGCAGCTAGTTGCATTTTAGTAGTGTGTACAGCAAAGTTTTGGCAAAAGTTGTTGGAAATACTTTTCATAGAATAGGTGATCTTGACCTGTGGCGACCGGTAGAGGTCTGTCAGAACTATATATCTTTCTTGGTTTGTGGAACCAGCAAAGTTATTGTAGATCTAGCTTGCAAGATTTTACCAACCGTGCTAAAATGTTTAAACTTTAATTTTTGCAACATCTGAGAGTTACGTCTGAAACTTTTACTATTAGTTTAGTTATGGTTTGACTCACTATTGTTTGCACGTGGTTTACTTTAGACAAACCCGCAACCTTGTTTAATGCCAAAGCAAAATTTTAGTATTCGGATTACTGAATGTAAGTCTGTTCTAGATATTAGCATAAATGCTGCTTGTTTTAATTGAAAACAAGTGTATATAAAGGTGTAGACCAGCTTGCAATTTGATTTGATGCTAAGGCAAAATTTTGCTGAAATGTTTATATTTTGATACACTCATGGACTGTAAGCCTGAGATTGTTGCACGTTGTTTGCAAGAGTTGTAGGTTGGCCTATTTTAATTTGCAGTTGGGTATGACAGAATAAAGCGGATGCAGTGAGTTTTAAGCAAGAAGACACACAATTTACAAATGCCAGTATAGTTTACGACGATTGTGTACAAGATTTGCGTGAAGAAGAGTAGATTGCACAATCTAATTCTTTTGATCTAGTATTTACCAACGGACTCTTCTAAGTCAATGATAAGTTGTCAAACCGGCAGACAGTGTTGAAATAATTGACGTATTGTAAAACAGACAGATTAAGTTTGACCAACACCCAGATTACATTTTTTTAAATTTAAGTCATTCAACACATAACCGTAACTTTATTTGTTAATAGTCATCTGTAAGTAGTTAAATAACATAACTGTCAATTAACAGATTTTTAAATTTATAAAACAAAATATTTTTAGGTTATGTTGTTAAGTTGTTGTTTTTAGGTTATATGCTCACAGTAACTAGATAATCACAAAAACTACAAAACAGCAAACTAAATATAAACATTTAAAAATTAAGTATTGTTTATATCAAGGTTAAATATTTGTAGTTTATGTGTAAATCATGACACATTAATTACAAATATAAAACTGCAAAACAATAGATTCAATTATTTTGAGTCAAAACTATTAATTGTAAGAGACAGTTGTTAATACTTTATGCCGGTTATGACAAAATAATGTAAATTCTAACAATTTTTGTTATTATAAGCAATAATTTTGATATTTTCTTGTAAAGCGACAGTTAATTGTCAGCAACTTTTATGTTATGTAAGTGCCGTGACACACTTCACTCATCACGAAAAAATCATTTCTTTCCAAATTTCTTGTTTACTACACATATATTGTTTTCATGCTTATAACTGCGCGAAGAATACTTTAATAATAAAATGGTTTCATTTTGATGAACTTTTTATACAAGTTCCTGTTAGTATTAATAATGAAGTGTTGTTCAAAAATATTGATACACAATGTTGTGGATTCTTTGTTGAAATATGACACAGACAAAAAATGCCTCCGCAACAGCGCTTCATAATAATTTACTTTATTGATAAAGTGGTACAAGTGGTACGTTCTCTTCCCCTTACATAAAATATCGCGAAGGCGAAAGCGTTGTGTAGCAGGTGTGCAGAATGCTCGTGTGAGCAGACAATTGTCTGCCGGCGTCTTTCTCCGCCACCACCACCCTTCCCCCACACTCCGTATGAATATTGTTGAGTTATATATCAGCAGGAATGAGTCCTTATCTTTTTCAAGCCCTCTCTAACAATGTTATCTTGTTGATATATAACTGAATTCACCGCCGAGTCTCCTCTATCTCCTCTATCGCTTCCAAGATCGACTCACTTTAACTTAACTCCCCGGATTCTCATTTCGATTGCCGCAATTCGAGCTAAATTTATTATTTGAGAATGCTCCCCCCGGCTATGCTGCTTCCGCCACAACCAACCATCCATCTACTTTTATTTAAATAATTTTACAATTATAATCATTATAAAAAGTAACCCCAGTTTAATGTGTATATGTGTGTGGCGAATATTCAGGGATAATTTGTTTGTAAGTGCGGTGGTAAACTGAAAGCTCTTACATAAGCAATGTAACTAGGTTAAGCTTTTAGTTAGGAGTTGGACAAGACGAGTTTAAAAGCTATTTAGGGATTTCCATAATAAAGGCAGTGGACTGGTAAGATTCCGAAGAGTCTTCGGTATTTACTGCCCCCCTATTCTGCGCGCACACACACATAATACGTCCCCCTTCTTCAAACTATAATAACAGTTTCTGTTTTATCTTTTATGTCTACTCCCCCTCTAACACATCCTCTCTCCACACGAATAACTATATGTATCTTGGACTTTGCTAACTAATAATTATACTTATACGAGACATTATTACTTGTTTATCTACAGTCTGTTAAGCTCGTAAAACTGCATCGGGGATTATTGCTTTAATATTATCCGGCTGCTCCAGTATCTAATAATTAAATCGCTCCATACATTTTGTTTGCTTTAATCCCTTTGGTATTTAATAATCGACTATATTACATAATTAAATTGTTTAAATCAATATACTTTTATTTAAATCATTTTTGTCATCAGCGTGCATACACAAGCTTAACTTTCAGATATTAAATAAAGTATTAATCAAAGCTCAATAAACCTAAGTTAAGTGTTATTTCATTAGTAGATAACATTATTTACTAATAAAATAACACTTAACTTGGGTTTATTTATTATATTTTTTTTACATTTCAACTTGACATTGGTTTTTTGAAACAGATTTTTGTTGATTCAGTTTCTTATTAATATTATTTATATTTAAATTTATTTAATTTGAATTTTGTCATTGTTACAGGCCCATTTTATCTATCTACAGTTGCAGCTGGTAAAGTTGAAGATGTTCTATAAGTTTTTCTTTCAGATTGTCAGGCAACAATGGCAGCTATTGGTGTTAATAGTTTTTTAAAAGAATGATAGAAATAAAAAGTTGTAGATAAAATTCGTTTTGTTAGAAATGCAGGAGTGGTTCTGCAAGAGCTTTTTAAATGCAGTAGTAGCTATAGCTAATTTTTGATTGTATGGTTTTCAAATTTGTTGCTGCAAATTCCAAAGTTGTACATAGGTTGATGTGTTTAAAAGTAAACGCTAACGCGTTGTAGGTCTACATTTGTGGATGTTGTAGAAGTAGCTGTTTCCTAATTCTGCACGCTGTAGTGTGCGTGTGAAGAGTTTATATTGCATATTGTGTTTAAATTTAGCTCTAAAGGCAACTTGAAAGGTGTAAGTTTAAATATTTAGTAGTCAATACTTTGTCTTTGTTTTTTGGAGTTTGTCTGAGAAGATCAGCTTTAAAAGCAAAGCTTTAATTGCTTATATTGAGGTGGCAGAATAAGTTTTGGCGTAGGTCGGTGTCAGCAGTGGTTGGGTGTTGAAGCTGGTTGCCTAAAATCTGTTGTAGATGGCAGCAGTGCGGTAAGGCTAGCGGTTATTGCTAGCGCAATTGCATCTAACAATTTTGGTTCTAGGCTTCTTTTATTTACAATGTCACTGCTTGGCTCAGAATGAAACTGGAACATGTTTTTTTATTAAAAGACTGCATGCAGAATGAAAATGGTTTTTAGTTTATCCAAGCCTTTGTGCTTGCAACGATTTATTCTTTTCACGTATTAGAACTTGAGGCAGTATAGTGAGATGACGTCTGCAAAGTGATTGGTTGTCTTTTTTGTAAAGGTTACTGTAATCTAGTTGTTTACAAAGGATCTTTGGTTAGGTTAGGTTATGTTAGGTTAGGTTAAGTTAGGTTAGGTTAGATTAATTCCTGTAAAGAAACAGGACACAGAATCGAGTCCATGGCGTGCCCTGTATACAGGGAAATGGTCAAAAATTTAAAAAACGGGAATAGGGTGGCTCCACATACCACCGCATGATAAGTGTCATCCAGGTAAACCTCAACAGGTCGGCCGCGGCTACTGACCTTGCGATGCAACTGGGTGCGGAGATTGGGGCGGGCATTGCCTTAATCTCCGAGCCCAACCTGCGAGCGGCAAGGGGTAGCGCCTGGGCACTGGATGACAGGCAAGACGCCGCGGTGGTTATATTAAATAGTAATTTAGGGATAGGGAAGCGGGGAAAGGGTGAGGGTTTTGTGTGGTTGCAACTGGGCGGGAGGTTCTACGCTTCCTGTTACGCTTCACCAAACAGGACGCTGCGGGACCTAGAAGCTGTGTTGGAAGGCCTAGAGCAACAGCTGGGGGGGGATATCAAAGACGCCGTAATTGGGGGGGACTTCAACGCTAAATGCCCTTTATGGGGTGGTAGCGTTGAAGACGGGAGAGGCCGCCTGCTTGCCGAGTGGGCCGCCTGCAAAGATCTTTCTCCACTTAACGATGGGGTGACACCCACGTTTTGGAGGCGGGGAGCGCAATCATATATTGATGTGACCTTATGTGGTGCAAAGGTGTTGGGTCTGGTAGCAGGGTGGCAGGTGCTGGAGGATGAAAACCTTAGCGATCACAGAACAATTAAATTTCAAGTTGGGGTTACGACTACGGCAGCGCCAGCAGTTGATAAAAAAGGGTGGGTAGTTTCAAGGGAAGGGTTAGAAAGCATAATTAGGAATTTTGAGGTTATGGCAATAGGGGCGGGAGACAGCCCGACAGCACTGTGTAAAGGCATAGGCCGTCTCTGCGACGTACATCTTACCAGGAAAGGTCGTTTGCAAAGCAAACGCGCAAAGTACTGGTGGAATGACGAAATCGAAGAGACGCGGGCGCGGTGCAACCGGGCTCGAAGGGCGGTTACCAGAGGCAACACCACGGGGAGGGAAAATATAAAAACAATATTAGAATACAAGGGGTTGCGAAAAAAGTTAGGGGGTCTAATCAAATCCGCCAAGAGGAGTAAGTGGAACCTCTTGGTGGAGGAGGTAGACGGGGACATATGGGGTAGAGGGTACAAAATAGTAATGGGGAAAATTGAGAAAACACCGCCAAGAGTATCGGCAGAAATGCAAAAAACAGTTGTGGGGGAACTCTTTCCAAAACAGGAGGAAAGAGTACGTAGAGAGTAGCTAGTAGAAGCGAATGAGGTTCGTCCTTTTTCGGAAAAACGAGCTCCGAGAAGCTTCGCAAAAAATACGTTGTGGGAAGGCACCAGGGCCTGACGGGATCCCCGCAGAAATCGTCAAAGCTCTGGTGGAACAATACCCCCAGGTGTGGCTAACGGCAGCCAACAAATGTATTAAAAACGGAGACTTCCCGGGAGTTTGGAAAAGGGCGAGCCTTGTTCTTCTAGACAAGGGTAAAGGTGGGGTAGGTGCAAGAGCTTTTCGGCCCATATGTCTTTTAGACGTAGCCGGAAAGCTTCTTGAGCACCTAATAGTGGGAAGGCTGCTGGAGGCACTTCAGGGTGACCAAGCACTCAGTGAGCGCCAGTACGGGTTTAGGAAAGGCCGGTCAACCCTGAGTGCGCTTGCTGAGGTGAAAGCAGCTGTGGTAGCTGCTAAAAAATACAGCTACACACATCGGAAGGCATGCGTCTTGGTTGCCTTGGACGTAAAGAACGCCTTCAACACGGCAAACTGGGGAGGGATTCTGAAGGCTTTGGAGGGCAGGGGTGTTCCCAAATACCTGCTAAATATCATTAGCAGCTATTTGTGGGACAGGGTTTTGCTAGTGGGAGAGGGTCGGGATAGGGAGGAAGTAATTTTAACGGGGGGGGTGCCACAGGGATCAGTTCTAGGCCTCACGTTGTGGAACGTCCTCTACGACGACGTGGTAGGCCTGGAATTGCCCCTGGGTGTTGAAAGGGTAGCTTCCGCTGACGACTTGGCGGTAATAATTACAAAACGCTCTAGGGGGGAACTGGAGGAAACGGGAAACCGCGCTCTTGCCCTCATAGAGCGTAGAATTAACGAGCTGGGCCTTGAATTGGCGCCAGAAAAAACGGAACTTGTGGTGCTCTCCTGTTCAAGAAGAGTGCCACAAGTGGAGATGACCGTATCGGGAATTACCGTCAAGACACAAAGTAAGTTAAAGTACCTGGGTGTGACGCTAGGTACTAACCTAGCGTGGGGAATGCATGTGAGAGAAGTGTGTGAGAGAGCGGAGAAGGCGGCTCGGTCCTTAGCAGGGCTAATGCCAAACCTGGGGGGAGCGAGATCTTCCACCAGGCGCCTGATGTGCTCGGTAGTCTCCTTCATAGTGCTCTATGGGGCCGAAATATGGGGGGATGCCGTGTGCAACAACGAAAGGCATAAGGAGTTAGTTCTGCGGACTCAGAGGAGGTGTTGCCAAAGGGTCTGCAGCGCATACAGAACAGCGCCGACGGCGGGCTTTTTGGTTGTGGCAGGCACGAAGCCGTTAGATCTTGTGGTGCAAGTGAAGACGGCGGTCTGGGAGGGTCGCCTTACAAAGTGTGAAGCGGAAGAATGGATGTGGGGGGAATGGCAGAATAGTTGGGAGGAATGCGTGTCGAGTGGGGGTGGTAGTGAACCGGCATGGTCCAGACGGCTCATCGCAGACGTGAACGTTGGGTGGGTCGGGGCCATGGTGAGGTAAACTACTACCTCACGCAGGTACTAACGGGACATGGTTGCTTCCGGGCGTACTTGCATTGGATGAAATTGATTGAAAGTAATGAATGTCTGTACTGTGGGCAAAGGGATACGGTTGAGCACACCGTGTACCATTGCGAGAGATGGTTGGAAACGCGTGAAAGAGCAAGAATAAAACTGATGGGAGAGAGCTTGAACCCGGATAACATGGTGGTAGTAATGTTGTCTTCAGTGTCCAATTGGGACATTGTGGCCACCATGATAGGGTCCATGCTACGTATGAAAGAAGAAGAAGAGAGGGAGCTTGCTCCATGGTGTGGTGTGAATGAAGTAGGGAGGGGAGTAGGGAGTAGTCGTGCTACAAAAAAAATGTTGTGATGTTATTATTGAACTGTGTGCGCACCTGAAATCGGTCGCGCGGGACTCTCCACCTTGATGAAATACTTAAATGCAATCCCGAGGTGGAGAAAGATCGTCATTCCCGCAAGAAGAGGGGGAGGTGGTTTTAGTCAGTAAGAATCTGACACTACCCTTCGGGGTGTCTTATGAAAGATTTACACCTCCTCAGGAAAAAAAAAAAAAAAAAAAAAAAAAAAAAAGGTTAGATTAATTTAGGTAGTTTTGGATTTTGGTGGATGAAGATTGGTTTTACCATCTTTGGAACTTGTAGTCTTTAATTAGGAGCTTGCAATTTTGCCAAAGTTAAACTTTTTGTTTCGGTATTCAAGCGCGAGAATCTTTACTTGCCTTATTTTCTGGATTTTGTCAGCGTTAAAAAATAACTTTGATGTATTTTGGACGCAAATAGGTCGTTTTTGGGAAAAAATATCTATGTACTAAGAGTACCAGTTTTAATGCTATTTGAAGTTTTTTTGTTCTTTTGTTTGTTTAGAGTTCTGTCAAGTGAGTGAGCAAAAGAGTTAGTATAGATGGGTTTGATTGACTTGTTACTATTATTTTTAATTTCCAGTCTATACTATAAGTTTTTTTAGTTGTAGTCGGAAACGCGTATTTGACCATATGATACAAAACGCTAACTGAGAGGACCTCTTGTTATTTATGCTTTTTTCTGCAACGATAAGAATTGAGTTGTGTATGCGGTGATTGATGTATTGTGCTGTTTACGCATAGTACAATAGGCGCAATCTGATGTCTTTTGAGTCACCGTTTTTGTGATCAGAATATAATTGTTGCTGGTTGAGGATGATGGCGGTAAGGTTGGTAATGTTGCTGTTGCATGAAGCTGTCGATCTATCGTTTTCTGGGGCGCTCAACGTCTCTTCGTCTCAGTGGAAACTTGTCGCGAGCAATTTTTACGAGTCTGCGGTCATCTATCCTGCTTATGTGTTTGTTCTATACCTTCTTCCTGTATGTTACCCAGTCGTTAATGTTTTTGACCTTACATGTTGTTCAGATAGACTCGCTTCTTATTCTATCCAACAGTGTCTTTCCAGTCATTCCACGGAGTATCTTTATCTTTGATGTTTCTAGGAACATTTCGGTTCAGTCATTTCACAGAGTATCTTTATCTTAGATGTTTCTAGGAACATTTTGGTTTTTATTGTTTCTGGCCTGTGTCATTACCGGCCTTACCACGGTTTTATAGATCTTAGATTTAGTGTCCGCTCTCATACTTTTATTGCATCATATTTTGTTCAGGCAGCCTGCTATTCTAATTGCTTTGGTTGTTTGGTCTCTCACGTCTGCTCTTTAATATCACCAAAGCCAAAAAGTTCTATACACAGGTACTTAAATTTTATTTTTTGCTTGATTACTTTACCGTCGAGTTCAAGTTTGCATCTTGATTTGGTCAATGATATTTCTATATTTAAAAACTTGGCTGTTAAGTTAAATGAGTGTAATAACCTTTGCAAGTCATCCTCATTTACTGCACTAAGAGCGGCATCGTCAGCATAGGACAATATTTTAATTTCTGCATTCCCATTTTATATCTCTTTTGTCCTCGGACATTTTGAATAATTTCTTTTATTATTAAATTGAAGAGGGTAGGGCTTATGGAGTCCCCTTGACAAATACCGCTGCTTGCTTGGTATTGGTTCGGTAAGGTTACTTTCTATTTGTGCTCAAATTTTATTGTTTGTATATATCTTTTTTATGGTTTTGATAAGATTGTAAGGGATTTGCCTGTTGTAGAAGAAATACTTAACCTCTTTTAGCTCTGGTTAAATCAACAAAACATACAAATCGCTGGCCTGTTGTACTAGATTTTTCTGTTATTTGTCTTCAGACGAACACGGCGTTTGTGCAAGATCTTTCCAATCTAAATCTCTGTTGTTCATCCGCCAACAATGTAAGACTGTTGATTTTGTTGATAAATACCTTAACTGTGTTAGAAAATTGGTAATAGCGGAAAAGTTGGTAATGTCTCTTTGTTTTCTTAGCCCAGAATTTTATATTCTACTACGAGAAACAGCTACTTGAGTCATGTTGATTGTGCAAAAAAATGCTAGAAAGGTTGATTTGGTGTTAAAATAATCCAAGTGTGAGGCAGAATTTTTTTGGGATCTAGATGTTTTACACTTAGTGAAGATGTCAATGATGGTTTTTGGATTTTTGATAAGACTAGCCAACTTTGATTCTACTGCGTGGTACAGCTATTTGAGTTATGTTGATTGTGTTAGCAAATTAGTAATACCAACAAGGTTGGTTATCTTTTATTTTTGTCTACTTTGGTGTCGTAGTGATTTGAATGTGAGGCAAAACTTTTTTGAATCTAAAAGTTTTGCACTTAGTGCAGATGTTAGTGGTTGTTTTTGGGTTTTTGCAAACAAAAAACTTTATTTTACTTGAATCATGTTGATTATGCTTGAAAATTAATAATGGCGGTAAGGTTAGTGGTGTTCTACTTTCTTCTACTTTGATATCATGAAGCAAAATTTTTTTGGGGTTTACAAGTTTTGAATTTAGTTGAAATGTCAGTGGTAGTAATTGTGTTCTTTATAAGCTAAGAAACTTTTATTTTACCGCAAAAAACGTTAAATTGGATTGGCATCTTAGTTGTGTGCCAGAAAATTGGTAATGGTGGGAAGGCTGGTGATGTTTCTTTTTCTTCCATCCCGGTGTCATAGTAATCTGAAATTAAATCAAAATCTTTTTAGAGTTTAGAGGTTTTGCACTTAGTGTAGATGTCAGTGGTGTTAAATAAGTTTTTTTGTCAAAAAGAATAGCTAAGAGATTCCTATTTTACTAAAAATAAGTTGGTTTAATGGATGGTTGTGCCAACAAATTGGATTGAGTTGAGACGTTTTGGTTTTTACCAGGTTTTTAAGAAGCGTTTTCAGAATGTTTTATTTTGCTTTTGGATTGTATTGTGATGTTTCTTAATTTTTCTTAGTTTTTTTTTTGGCTTCTTATAAATCTGCTTGCGTTTGGTTGTTTTTTTTTTAACGTGTTTGTGGTTTATGTTTTGCTAACGTTTGTGGACAGTTCTTTATACTATGCAAATGATAGTTGTAAGAGTTTAGGGTTAGGGTATGCTTAAGTTGCATAGGATGTGAAATGAAGTTTGCGAATGTTTTTTGTTTTTCTAGTTTGATGACGCTTTTTAGAGTTATTCTTTTTAAAGTTGACCAGTGGTTGCTTGGTTTTAGTGCCAGTTTGAGTTTGGTTAGAATTTAAGTATGTACTCTTAGCCCATGAGCTACTACGGTTACAGAAAAAAGTTGTTTAAGTTGTAGACATAGTTCTGCATTTGTATGAGCATGTGTTAATGACACGGTTGCCAAAAGTGCTACTTGATTAATTTCTGTTTATATGGTTACTCCTTTTAAGCCTGTCAAGCTGTTAAAATTTGTAGTAGATCTGTGGTAAAAAAAAATGTTACAAGTAAATCTTTTTTGGACGATTCATCCAGGTTTTATTTAATAGTCACTTCAGGTTGATGTTTTTGGTTGCAGCAAATACAATTTATTTTAGTAATGCAGGTTGCGGGCTAAGCACTATTGTCGTGTTTGATACGTCTGTGCCGTTGGCATTCGTGGGAAAAAAATTAAACATTAAACTAGAGCGTCCGGGTTATCAGTTTGGGGTGTCGATTTCAAGTCGTTGAAATGGAGTATTATTATTAGGGCTATGCAAGTGATCTTCTACTGAGATGCAGCTGTAAGTGGTTTGCCGTTGTTTTGCTTTTGGAGTTAATAATCTTTGGTTTTTGAGTCTTTGTAAACGACGGCTTGTGCTAAGTTTTAAACCGGATTCTGCAATATTTGGTGGCCGCATTAGTGCTTCGTTAAAACTTGAATATGATTAAAATTAGCAGTTTTTTTGGTTTTCTGAAGGGATTTTCTATTAAAAAGCTACGTTGCACTTGGAGTTGTTTTAAAGGGTTATAGGGGGTAGTGTGCATTTTTATTGAGTTATAGTTTTTTAGAACATTTTAATTCACATTTTTTGATAAATTTAGCGCTTTCTAAATCTTTTTTTCTTTTAGAGTTGCAGTAGCAAATTTTTCATTGTTTGGATGCTAAAACTAGTTTTAGTAAAGTTTCTTGTTTTCTTGTGTTATCTTGTACGTGCGTTTCCTGATAATGTCGAGAAAGGTCTGCAGGTTAAAAAAGTAGTTGACAAAATTGAAGATGTTATTTGGACTTGTTTTAGTGTAAAGCAGCTATGGGTTTTGATTTTAGGATTAGAAAAAGATGCCTAGATGTTGACATAAAACGGTTTTAAAATTGTGTGCTTTAAATGATGTCCAAAAGCTGCAAAATAAGTGTTTTTGTGTGTTTAAAATATTGTCAGTTGTTGCAAAATTAAATTTACATTTTTTTGGACTTTGGTAATTGTAGTTTTGGCGTGTTTGATTTGAACAAAGTGGAATGGCTTAAAAGTACGTTGTGAGTGGTGTTTATCGTCATGTCTGTTTCAAACTATCTCCTTAGGCTGGCTTTATTAAAAAAAAAAAAATCATTTTTGAAAAAAAGCTGTTTAGATTTTTTTTTTTAATTTTTAAATTTTATGAATCAACTTATTGCTAATATTCTAAATTTTAGATACAAACTTAATAAATTTTGAACAAACTAAGATTTTGGAAATTTGAAAAATCAGTTTTTTTAATTGGAAATTTATTGCCAATGTAAATTTCAGATGAAAGGTTAAAAAATGTTTACCAAAAAGTCAATTTTGGTGAAACATAATTTGTTCTTAGTTTAGGAAATTAAAAAAAAAAATGGATTTTAAGAAAAAAAGGAAATTTTTGAAATTTTTGATGCTACTTATTGCTAATGTGATTTGAAAATTTCAGATAAAATAATTTTGATAAAAAAATTAGGTTTTGTGAATCATAATGTTCTAATTTCTGTAAATCTATTAAACAACTTCAAACCAATGTGTTTTATAAATTTCTAATAAATATTTAAAAAACTCGGTTCAATTTTTTTTTTTAATAAAAAGCAGTTTACATTTTTTTGAGTTTACAATTTTAGAAATCTTTAAATCAGCTTAGTAATCAATGAGTTTTTTTAATTTTAAACAAAAATTTAAAAAAAATGTACTAAAAAGTTAATTTTACCTGTCATAAAAAAAAAATGTTTTTAAAGTTTGGAAATTTATTTAGCAACTTAATGCCAATGTACAAAAAAAAATTAAAAGTTAATTTTAGTAAAACAATTTGTTTCAAGTTTTGAAAATTTTGAAAAACTGTTAAATGTTTTTTAATTTTTAAATTTTAGAATTTTATTTAACAACTTATTGCAAATACATGTTTTTTTTTAATAAAAGTTAAATTTTTTTATTAAAAAATAATAAATTTTAGTGAATTATAGTTTGTTCTTAGTTTTGGATATTTAAAAAAGCTCAGAGTTAAGAAAAAAAATAATTTTTAAATTTTTTAAAGCTTCATATTGCCAATGTGATTTGTAAAGTAAATTTTACTAAAAAATAATTTTGAAAATGAAAAAAAAAATTTTAAAGTTTGGAAATTTATTTAACAACTAAATGTCAATTTACAAAAAAAAATATAAGACTAAAAAGTTAATTTTAGTGAAACATAATTTGTTTCAAATTTTAAAAGATTGTAAAAGCTGTTAAATTTCTTTTTTTAATTTTCAAGTTTTTGAATTTTATTCAACAACTGCAAATGCATGCTTTTTTACATAAAACCTAATTTGAAAAATTAGAAAAAATCTTTAGATCAATTTAAAACTTTGGAAACTTATTACTAAAATAAGAGTTAAAAAAAATATGACTCCAAAGTCAATTTTCTTTTAAATTTTGAAATTATTGAAATTGTGTATTTGTTTAAGTTTTCGAAATGTGAACTAGATTTACCATACGGTCATAATCTTTAGTAATTTTTGTTTAGGTATTATTGGATAGCAGTTTTCTTTTTTAGAAAAAAATTTGCTTTTTTGTTGGTAGTCGTTAAACTTAGAGATCAACTGGTGATGGCTGCATATAGGAGTTGGATTTGGTGGCGTTTTTTTAATAACTTTTTGAAAATGGAGCAAAATGTAGATTATAATTTTGCTCAAGTGGTATTTTGTGTAACCCGCTCACCAGCTCAAGTGTTTGTGACTCAATAAAAATGGAATTTTATACTAGTTTTGATGTTTTCTCATATAAAAGAATGTATGTCAGTTGTCATTAAACTTATTAGCATTTTTTTAATAATCATTTTTTTGATAACAAATACTTGAGTAGGTGTGCGGATTACTTACATTGTGATTTTGTGCGCTTAGTTGTAATTGCTGGAGAATTGCCAAATACCCAATTTTTAGATCACCAACAGGTCACATAAATTGTGCTTTTAGGTTTGTTGATTCTACTAGTGTAAAGTTTTTGAACTAAGTAATTAGACGTTTTTACTAGTTTTGAAATAAAAAAAATGTATGCCAGTTGTGAATGACAAACATTAAAGCAAATAATCGGGTCACAAAGATTATGCGTTTGCACGTCCAGCTCCAGAAAATCCAAAATCATCTAATAGAACAGGACAAGAAACTTAATGGATTAAAGAAATTTATGGTCGCTTTGTTCAAAGAAGATCTCAAACAGATCAGGTTGAACCACTTTTTCTTTCAACTGCGTAAAGACATCTTACAGAAATTAATAAAAGTAAAGCCACTACAGCGGTTGTAATGTCGTTGTTTGTCAGGCAGACTACCCTGTTACTCAAGTTTTTGGAAAAACTAATTTTTGTCTTGACTTCATTCAAAAAGATTCCGAAAACCCTAGCTTATTTTTTAGCAGCTGCAGCTCGGCCCAAACATCCTACAAGAGATTCGTTAAAACTCCGGATCTACTCTCTGACAAAAAGTGATGGTAGACATCAATCGACAAGTCCAATCACAAAAACGCTTTTATATAGAATAGAGTTAGCAAAGTAGTAAATAAAAAGTCGAAGGTGATAAAGATAAAAAAGTAAAAAGATTCTGTTTTTATGTGTCACTGTAGAACACAAACACAAGACTGTTGAGATTAAACAATGCTACTGTTGCCAACTTGCCAAAGTTACGGCTACAAGATATTCATGTGTAACTTGTCATATGTGGTTGTTAAATGCGCTGGAGCACATTCTAGTTTCGAATACAAAATAATTAAGAAATTCCGGCATGTTGCGCGTGTTACAAAGGCTGCTCAGTTTATATCAAACTAAAAGCCAAAATAATAGCCAGGTTGATGGTAAGGTACCTACTTCTTATGCAGATTTCCGCTTCATCTTGGTGCTACTATACAAAACGTTTACCCTAAAAAAGCAGACACAAACAGACTGGCGGCATTTGAACGATAGTGCTATAGAAGAATACTGAAGATACCGTGGATAGACAGAGTCACAAACATAGAATTGCTTAAAAAGATCAATAAAAAAGAAGAAATAATAAAACTATCAAAAAACGTAAACTACAGTACATGGGTCATGTTATGAGAAAAAAAGAAACAACTTCTGGTTTTTTAATTTGAGGAAATGGTTCAACCTTACTTCAAATGAACTATTCCGAACAGTGGTTAATAAAGTCAAAATTGCTGCGATGATTTCCAACCGCCGATAGGAGACGGAACTTTAAGAAAATTGTTTTCTGTATTTGTTTCGGTGTTTACTTTTCCGCTCTCACACACAGCCAACCCATATGATAATTTTTTTATTCTGACGTAGAAGTCTATTTTTGGCTTAATAAGCAAAATTGCTATATTTAGGGTAAAGAACAACCAAAAGAGGTCCAAGTGGTGACATTGCATTTAGACAAAACAATGGTTTGGTGTAGTTAATGGGCTAGTGGAATTTATCTATACTTTATCAAAAATGAGGTTGGCCCAAAAGTAACTGTGAATGACGCTTGTTATTACGCCATTATAATGAAGTATTTACTGCCTGTATTGGAAGACCGTAATCTTGACGGCATTTAGTTACAACATGACGGCGCACTAGCCACACAGCAAGTGAAACCATGGCATTATTGTGAGAACAATTTGGTGAACAGGCCGGTAAATAGGCTGCGTACGTTATGCAATATCACACTTCTAGATTTTTTGGACTACGTTTAAGGTTTACTGCTGCAGCCAAAGAAAAAAAGTCAAAGAAAGATATAGACAAACCACGGGACAAGCCCAGTACAAGCGCTAGGGAGGCAGTCTTAGCCTATCAAGTACAAAGGATCAAGGGACAGATGGCCACCATGGCTTCCAACATCAATAACATAAACCAGAAGATTATGGAGATATTCTCTGTCTTTAGATCATGGCAAAGACCAAAGCAACCACGGCTCCCACTGCCAACGTAGAAGATCAGAAGAAATTTCTACTGGACTTTCGCTGAACAAAGAGGAAATAATTTTTTCTTGAGTTGATATTTGACAAGACCTAGCCACGCCCACTTTGTAACCCTGTTTCCATTCACCATTCACCATTCACGCTAGAGATGAGAAAGGTTGGCCTATAAGGCGACTCCTAAACAACCTCCTACATACACATTTCCAAACGGAAGGTGCATGAGCCAAAAGGTCTCGAACTTCCAGGCAATTCCCAGATGGGTAGGGTTTAGTCGGTAGGCAGGGAACGAAGTCTATAGAAGATTCCCCATCTACGCCTATAAAAAAAAAAAAAGATAAGAAAGGCCCAGACGCAAAAAGCTTTTTTGTGCTAAAAAGTCAGCTGTGGAAAGAAAAAGTACCGAGGGTGAATCTAATATTTCTACTAAATAGCCTTCAGTTAAGATTGAAACAAAGAAACGCGGTGGATTCTACAAGTGTCAGAAGTTGAAGTTCACACATAGTTATGTCTGACGTATCTGTTCGGGGCCCCACCAAGCGATGGCCTGCTTAAAAGAAACACAGTCTAAGTGCGCACTGTCTTCTAGCCCGCATCCCGCCAATTTTAAAAAATGTAAAGCCTACCAGAGGATGTAAGGCAAGTTAGCAAGACGACAACTAAGCCCGATAAAGATCCGGTTTGTTTACTTTACAATCCACAGATCCCCGCAAACCTACTGAGATTAATGCAAACAAATCATTTGCAAATGTTGTTTTGCCATCGATTCGTATCAATATTTTTTATCAAAAAATCATGTTCGCTCTACTTTTACAATAATGGTTTTTACACTAGAAGCGTTGCTTATCGTATGTTTTTAGAATGCTAACGACATTTCAGCTGAGATGGCTAAAGTGGAGGAGTTCTTAATCCATTAGAACATTAACGTAGTGTTGGTGTCTTCAAAACCACCAAGACTTTCCAACACTTTCATGTATTTGAAAACGTCTGGGGTGAGTGTCGTTGGAATCAAATGCGATCGTTGCAATTGTGAACGGGTTAGGTGCAATCAAGATTGCATAGGGCTACATCAGCCCGTGCAACCGAATCAAAACGGCAAATTTTGATTCGGTCTTAACAAATCCTTTTCCCACTATCTACGCTGGGAACTTTAACGCAAAGCACCGGGCGTAGAGCTTTTTTAAAAAATAAGGGTAAGGTGCTGCTCGACTATGTTGAACAAATAGGATTTCAAGTAGTGAAAATAAAAATATGTAGAGGTGTGCGGCAAGAGTGTGTGCTCTTGCCTATGCTTTTCAATATATACTCGGAAGAAATTTTTAAAGAAGCACTGCAAAGAGTGTATTATAGTCAACGGTGAACTTCTCAATAACATTTGATATGCGGAAAACTCCGTTATAATGGCTAGTAGTGCCGAAAAACTCCAACTTATAATGGAAAAGATCAAATGCACTAGCGAGAAACACCAAATCTTTTTAAATATTAAAAAAAACAAATGCATGGTATTCACCAAAAATAATACAAAACCGGTAAACCTGACCCTCGACAACATACCTATTGAACAGGTTGACAAATACCTCTACCTAGGCACTAACAGTGAGACTATTCTAGTGATATAAAATGCAGAATTGAGAGAGCAAGAGCTGCATTCACACAAATGAGTAAAATATTCACCAGTTCAGATCTGACTCTGCAACTTAAAATTAAAATGATACGATGCTATGTTTTCTCCACTATGCTGTACGGCGCAAAATCCTGAACACTAACAAAGAACTTGGAAAGCAGGCTAGAAGCTTTCGAGTTGTGGACATACAGACGTATACTGAAGATTGAGTGACAAATAAGGAAGTTCTTGGGAGAATTGGAAAGGATTTTGAAATAATTATGACCATGAAAACCAGAAAACTAGAATACCTTGGACATATTATGAGACACAAAAAAAAGTATAGAGTACTCCAACTTATTCTGGAAGGAAAGGAGCTGGGAAATAGAGGTTCCGGGAAAAGAAGAATATCCTGGTTTAAAAATCTGCGCCAGTGGTTTGGAGTGACCTCATTCTAACTGTTTAGAAAATTCTTCAACAAGGTTAAGATAGCCATGATGATCGTCAGTATCCACAGTGGATAAAGCACGTAAAGAAGAAGAAGAAGACTATATCTCAGGTTTCTAAAAAGACATTCTGGACGTAGCGATACTAAAGAACGTCAACTTCCAACACAACATCAAAGTAATTAGTGACCTAGGCTTGGACCACAACCTAGTAATACTAAAGAAAGAGGATCAACTAAAGAAAAAAGAAAATTTGTTACGCATACGGATTGGCCTTTCTTCTTACGGTTCCTGGAATTGAGCAACATCCCAAAATTTGAAAAAAGCCAAAAATGTCTGCAAAACTACCGACCTATCAGTTTACTATGCACCTTAATTAAGGTTATAGAGAGGGTAAGTTTTGATATAATTTAGAATCATGAGTACTCTAACAATCTTCTTCATTTGCACTACCATAGGTTTAAAAAGAGACATTCAGCAGTCCATCCATTAAATTGTGTGACCAATAAAATTATTGAGAGATGTCAAAAAAACCTTAAACAAAATCTGTCACAAGAAACTTGTTGTTCTAAAATCAAATTCATCTTTGCCATATCCTTTCAAATTTGGTAGACAGTTGCAAACGCGTATTTTGATAAACTCAAGTCAAAGTCCTATTTTTATCTTACTCAAAATGGAAGGTTTATAAGCCAGTAAGTTTTAACTTCCAGCAGGGATTCAACATTGGAGGTTGAGTCTTTAAAAGACCTTCTTAAACCAGCAAAAAATGCACCTTTAAATGATTTTTTCATTAAAAATATGTAAGCATTAAACGTGTGTAAATTTATTTACAAACATGCTATTTACTTATGTAATTATATATGTATCTTTTTTACATTTAATAAACAACATAACATAACATAACCTCTCGTATTAATTTTTTTCTATTCTTCAAGAAATCAAATCGTTAGAAGCCTTCCAGTCGTACTTCTTTCGTGCTTTCCACCTTAACTTGTTTTTTGTCTAGCCTCTTATCTGAAAAATATATTTATTTATGGTTAGTTGCACTTTCTTCATCTGCTTCAAGCACGTCACATTTATAAAAAATCTGAGTTCTCCCTAACACATGTTGGACGATTATTATTTTAGGATAAAATTGTCAGTAGCATTTTGGTTTGTTTCCGCACAGGTAACGACTTTTGTTGTTGCAACCCAACTTTTCAGTAATCTTCTAAATTATGAGCATCATGTCTGGTTTGACTCATTAGATCATTCACAAAGCTTAGGTACACCTGCCAAAAAGCGGAAAAAATACTCAACTAATTCAAGACTTAGAAAACAGCCCTCTAGAATTAAGACAATAGTTTAGAACATTATGCTTGCAATAGGCAAGCTTCAGTTTTAAGCTATCTTGACAAACGCAAGGATTATAATTTCTTAAAGCGTAATTTGGCAACATATTCTTTTAAAGGTAATTATATTATATATTTATGTATTCATTTTGTGTTTATTAAACTACAATAATTAAAATGACAAAATTTGTTTAAATTTTATTATTAGTTCTGCTAGGCTAACGTAAATATTTTTTGTGGACTAATGCTTAGTTAATTGTTCATCAATAAATGCCGGAATAATAGCAATATTTCAAATTCCTGTTCGTCGGTTAACAGTACATTTTGTAATGCAATACATCGGTCTATGGAATGCAACTTCATAATCGTGCATGGAAGTTTAAACGGTATTAATGTGAAGACAGATACAGTAGCAACCAATTACACCGCACGTGCCGACAATGCTACTGTAAATAATGATACACCAACTGTAATTGCTAAAACGCTCCAAGTAAACCAGAATCGCTTGCATATTATACACAATTCCAAAAATATATAAACCCATCAAAAGAAATCATTGTAAATTATAATACTATTCAGTCAAAGAACAAGTGTGAACAGGACTAAATTCTTTTTTTTTATTTTACAAATAGGAAGAAGCGTTTTTTTTTTCATCTTTTCTGTCCTATCCGGATAATGATAAAATATTACCCAAACAGATAAAAAAGAGTGTTCGTTTTCCCCCTTTTAGAATCTCGTGTCACGTACTCAAATGCAATATAAAAACTAAGATTTTATCCCGGGGGGGTCGAAAAAAGCTTAATCGATACACTCTGCGGACGGAATAATCGTCCGGCGATATAATTAAGCGTCGTTCAACATTTTAGATATAAAATATCAACCGTTTAAAATTTTTCTTAGAAATTAAAAAAAAGTTGCTTAATTTTTATACAACCCATTTTATATTGTATTTATTATTGATTTCTATTGAAAATAAATAATATATTAATTTATCTAGAATATTACTACGTTGCTAGGAATCTATTAATATACGTGAGTCCGAAGCAGTTAACTCGTGTATTTTTTTTATTGTGCTTGCGTTATCATAAAGGTTACGGACCTATACAACCGAATGCTTGTTGGTTTTAGATGAAGCCATAATCACCGTGTCGACAAGAGTGTTCATGAAAAGCAATCTTAAAGAAATTGTATTAATTATTTTAAAACCAACGCGAAAAGTTTTGTTTGATTTTCTTTAAGTTTTAATTAATTTTCTGATGGATAAGATGCATTATCGATTGAAATTAATTCTGTAGTTAATGATGATTTGTGTAATATTTAAAAATATGATAAATTCCCTTTAATACTTCTCCGTTCTAATTTGAGTTGAGTAAATAAATGATACCTTGATACATCTGCGTCCCGAGATTTCCGTTAGGGCGACTGTCCCATAGGAATAAAATTCTGAAATATATATGAATTTTCGAGCCCGATTGTGCTCCATCTTCACTCATCTCTCGTTTCGTTTTGTTCCGGCGAGCGAAATGATTTTTAATTTGTTCCACTGACGTATTAAATAAATTTTGGAAGCTAAATTTATCGTCGTATATTATTCATACTGTAAGCTCCTCTACTGGTAAGATTTAGATGCCGTTTTCTTGTTTAAAGGATGGTATTGTAGACGCATCCAACGACGCGTCCGCAAACTGTAATTAATAATTGAGGCAGGGGCTTTACGAATGAAATTTTTATATGTGCTCCAGGGTTTTGTGTACGCGGTCGGGGATATTTGCATATAAAATGTGTGATCTGTCTTGCTGTTGTTGGCTGAAAAAAGGAAGACATTTATATCTGGATTTATGTAGAACATTTTTTATTTGTAAATATTTTTTTATAGAACAATTTCAACTTTAATCAAAAGCTCAGCGACAATTTACATTTTTATAAGTAATAACTGTATACCTAACGGTTACTAAAATGCATATTTGTTATGTAAATTGTTTAATAAACCTAATGTAATGGACAGTTACAAATTTAATTACAAACTGCAAGAATTGTTTGCATTGTTGACATTTTGTAATTAATCATTAAGGCGTTGAGTATTTTAAAGATGACCGCGAATACTACAATATTTATTTTAGAGATGGTTGATCACAAAGCAACAGATATTTAGCTTATTTGTGATGTTTAAATTTATTTAATATAATAGATTGATTGTCTGGATTAAGGATTGGTACTACATGGGACTTTTTTCATATTTTTTTTAAGATAGCATTTATGGCTTTTATATTTACTAAAGTATTACTAAAATCTTCAAAGTTATTAGAAGTAAGCTTAGAATACACGTTTTTCATAGATTAAAAGGCCTATCAAGTACGCTTTCTCTAGCGTTGAATAACTGGAAGTTTGAGACCGTAAAACTTATGTATTTTTTTTTGGACATGAAATTTTAAAAGATGATTGAATTGGACTACTTTAGGTTGTTAATTGGTTGACCGGTTTTCTATAGCAGTATTCTTCCATGTCAGACTCAGAAAGTCAAAAAAACAACTTCAATTATTTGTAAATCAGTTTTATTAAAAGATTGACAACTTTTTCAATGTCCAAAATCGTTCTTAGGCTAGTTTTTCTATACGTTTTCCAGGTATCTTGAGGAAAGAAACTAATCCAAATAGGTAACAAATTTTTTACTATTTGATTGCTTTTTTGTAGAATTTTAGTAATACTAAGTGTTGGAGTTTAGGTCATTTAATTTTGTAATCTTAACTTGCAACTTGACGTCTTTGAGTAATGCTACGTCAAAGACGTTTTCTCGATGATCATCAAAACTGTAATACGTGGTAATTAATACTTTTAACTCAACGTAGTCTTGCTATGCTTGACCTTTGGCGTTGGTTGTGGCACTGTTTTATGCTAGGTTCTTGGAATTAAAATCCTCAGCAATTTTGGTAAGAGAAAACCGTTTTGAAATCCGCAGTTTTGATGAAGTTAGTTGGGTTGATGTATCCAGATGCAAGCTTGAATGTGCTCAGCCTTAGTGTCTTGCGACAATTGCATTTGTTTTAAGCGTTAGAGTGTAAGGAGTGTCTACTTTAGAATAGTTCAGCAATCTTTTTGGAAAGATTATTGTCTCACGTCTTTGATTTACTTCTAACATTTTTGGGATTTCAATGTCTAAGTTGTAGTTCGACTTAACCACTAACATAACGTTGATATTCTGGTAAAAAAAAACTATTTTTTTTGCCTATTTTATCTGGAGTGTTTTTTGTATTCTAGAAGCAGTTGGTGTACTTGGCAAAATGACTGGTTTGTTTTGTGTTTGTCGTTTTTAGTAATGGTGGGGCAAAAATGTTAGCAAACAATTTGTTTGCTATAACAGCACAGCAGCACCAGATTTGCAAAAACTTAAGCTTTGAGAAGAATACTGAACCAGGGATGACACAGGCTTGCGCGCCGGTTTGGCAACTTTTTATAATTTTTGGTTTAAGCTGTAATCATTTGTTTTGTTTTTTGGTTCAACTTTAACCTTTAGATTTGGAATTTTTGTAAATTTTATAATTTCTATGTTTTTTGTTTTTATTGTGCAATGTGCGGACAACATTGGGAAGCAATTAAATTTGTTTTTCATACACCGTACATTATATGGAGTAAAACCTAGCAATTCTAATGCCTATTTTACATATTTTTCAGTAAGGTAGAGCGGCATATGCCAGATTATTACTTTGAGGCAACGCTTTTTAGGAATTGACTATGTGAAAAAGTTGGTAGTATTAGATTTAAGGAAAACAATTACCTTTCTATGATTGGTATTTGTAGCCAAAATTACTCAAATATTATGGTGGGAATTGAGGTCCGAGATAATGAATATATTGTTATTGTTGAAATTATTGGAAGAAGCCTGGGAAGAGATGCTTAGCGGCTAGAACAAGCTGGTGAGCGAGAGGTTGAAATAGGATTTTGTGGAGGTTCTGAGGTGCTGTTGTCAACTGACTTTGTTAAATGTTTTTTTCTTCTTTTTTTAGTGGTGGCGGTGCTATTTTTGGGATTAAAAGCCTTAGTAGTCTGATGGATTAGCAGTTGTATATACTAATGGTTTTAGTACAGTTGCTGTGGGCAAAAGTTTGGGTGTGGCTGAAAGCACATTTGTATTTGCATTTTTAGTAGTCAGAGGGTGGAACTCACTTTTTTTTTATGTTTCCGTCAAACGTTTGTATAAAGTTTTTTCTGCAGACACTTGGTAATAAAAGATGCAGTTTTTTTTTATTTTCCGAAGTAGAGTCTGCGGCTAGGCGGTTATGGTTGAGGAAGTGGGCTACTTTTTAGTTTTTTTTTTCTATTAACTTTATTTTCTTGTTGGTGATAGGGGTAGGAATAAAGGCGGTAAGGGCTTACAAATTGATAGATGTTACCAGTTCCTAGGTAGTGGCATTTAGAGCCTAAATTTGAAGTTATAATTTAAAAATTAATTTTTTTATCTTTCTTATCTCCTCTTGCACTTGATGGTCTAGGACTGTCGTCTTTGACTCATATTTTTATTTTTAAAAAACTCAACGGTTTGCGGGTCTTTTAGAAGGTTTTGGTATTGCTGGCTTTTTGAAAAGATGAGGGCTGTTGGCTGTGGATTATGCAGTTACTGTTTGATGTTGCTGCTTCTCTTTTTTTCAATAATTATTTTAGTTTTTTGAGGTAAAACTTTAAAGCCTGCCACTACTTATTTATTTTTAAATGGAACAGAAAGTTGCTTTTACAAACCACCATGGCCAGGTCATCTAAATAGCCAATTAGGCTAATTTTGTATAGTTTCAGCATGTGTTATACAAAACCAGAAAGCTGGGTTTTGTGGGACACTGCATGATTCAAGCGTTCTCTTTTAGCCGGTAATAATTTTTCTTTTTGTTAAAGTAGCGGTGTATTACGTTTATTTAAGCATTATTTTGCCTTTATTCTGCCTTACCATGGGGCTGTTTTAGAAGCGTTTCTTACATTAAAAGTCACCAGGACTACATATTTGCCGTAGTTTTTGCTCGAGGAATGGTTTCAGCAGCGTCTGTTATGGATTTGTTCTTTCAGAACCCTGGTAAGTCCTTGGTGTTTGTAATGCTTTCTATGATTTTAAAAGTAACAATCTGTTTGCAAAGCTTGAAGGTTGAGATTTAGAGCCAAATAAGTGTGGGCAATGGTTTGTACATGTTTACTTGTTTGCTGATAAGTTTGACTCCTGTTACAATAAAATTAAAAGCAGCAGTTGCATAACCATCTACAACGGACGTTAATTATGGCACATAGGTTTTGAATTACGACTACTTAAGCTTTGGACTTGTAATGCTAATCACAATTGGTTTTGAAAAAGTCAATGAAAACAAAAATCAAAAATGCAGAAGAAGCAGTTTTAATCCTGTGTTTATAAGCAACAGACTTCATCCGGAAGAAACTTCGATTGCCTTTAGTTATGCCGTCAGATGCACACATTTAGAACTGTAACGGGCGTTAATTATGCTACACAAGCTTTAAACTACGACTTTTTAAGCTTTAAGTTTAAATTGTTGAACCAATTTTGAAAAAATCAAAGAAAACCAAGAATTTAAACCCAACTTGAGCTCTACCACGTCACAGCCCTGAGAATAAAAATTAGACAAATTTAATCTTTTGGTTTTTAAATGTTGAAGTAAGAAAAGGTAAAACACTAACTAAGCGCCTTTTAAGTAAAGGATAAGGATTGCACTTGAAAACTAATACCATTGCACGGTAGACCTGTTACGATAATAAAACCAATGCTATTTTTGTTTCTTTTTTTCTTTGAACATAGATTAGACTATTTTTAGCAACTGACTCTATTAGGTCTTGAGGGCCAAAAAGACAAACTACTTATACTTTTATATAATTCTTCTATCTGGATACTTAATGACGACTATACGTATACAAAAAACGGTTACAAACCTTGCCAAAAAGAAAAAAAATATTGTTGAACTAGACTGCCAAGAAAATGAAGGAGGCTTAAAAGAAAGGGCGTTTAAAAACTAACTTAACTGCATACTTTAACAAATTAAGGCACAAGAATCTTTAGTTGCCAAATTTTTTAAGCCAAATAAAACTTTGTTGGGAATAAGTTTCTACGCCAAACAGATTAGCAGGAGGATATAAAGACTTGGTTATACAAATGTTTAACTTTAAAAAAAACATAGCATAGACGACAAACAGCACTTGAAAATTGCTATCTTAAAAAAGAAGTTAGAGAAAATAACGCCCATAAACAGAAACATAATTTTTTTTGTGCATTTTACAGCTATTTTACATTGACTTAGAAGTCTTACCATTTATTTGAAGAGGTTTGATGACACTAATTATGTGACTTTTACAAAAAAACTCTATGGATTTTATTATTATTTTAGTTACTACATTAAAAAATGCATTCTAACCTATTAAAGGCTCCAAAATTTGTTGTTATACTGTCAAAGAGTCAATAGATTTCAAATTAATTTTAGAATTAAGAAAGAGATTGAAAGAGTTATTTGTATGCGTTATGAGCAAGGAGAGTATTGCAAAAAAAAAAAGCATAATATTTTAAAAACTTTATATATAAATGCTTTTTGAAAACTATTAATTAAAAAAAATCAAAACTATGGAGAGAAACAACAATACTCAAACCAATAAAGACTAAAAGCAGTTTGAAAAGTATTGTCAATAGATTTACACACAATTTTGATTATTACATTGTAGAGATTGATTAAAATTCTTTGACTGTTGACAATCAAAAACTAAAAAAATTGGAAACGTAATGAGATTTCTACAATACTTTCGTGGACATTGCACCAAATGAAAATTATTTTTTTAAACTATACGCAGACATCGACAAACTTTTTGAACTATACTTATAAGTTATAAGCTCAGGCAAATCCTGTAGTGTTTTGTTCTTATTTTGTTGTAGTATAATTTTTGTTGTATATCTAAATAACTGTGTCTCTGCTTCTATCTTTTATTTATAGGCTCCAGAATACTATGTTCTTATTAGGCTTGGATACTATACATTACATATACCCTGTTTTCAAGGGCCGTCTTAAGCAGTAGGTCCATTGCTGCTCTATTTCTGCTAATGTTTCATTGTAGTAATTTTATTTTTGGTGTTGTTATTGTCTGTCGTTTCTTACCAAAATTCGTACTCTTTTTGTTTACTTTCTTTACTTCTGCTATTTTTGATAATTGTTTTGCAATTTCTTTTGCTTGCTTATAGAACCTGTTAGAATACCGAGCAGTTGCTTGTGCCTACTTTATGGTTAGATTCCTGGCATAGTGGACACTTTTCACTGTTATTGCGTTGGTCTATAGTGTGACCTCTTTTACCACATTTGAAGCACAGTTTGGTCTTGTCTGTACCGTTGCACTTATTGGCTTGATGATTGTACATCCAGCACTTGTAGCATTTTTTAATTTCTTTTTTTTTTTCTGAGTGCAGTTTGTGTAGCCAATTTTGATCGTTCCATTCTTTAGCAGTTTGTTTGCCTCTTCTTTGGCCAAAGTCACCGTTGTTGTTTGGGTACTTCTATCGTTTTCTTTGAATGTACCAATTTAATGAGATTTTTTGTTATCTTCCACAATTGCCTGTATGGCCTACGAGTGGTCATTGCATTTCAGGTCTCTTATGACTATGGTTTCCATTTCCTTTTCTTCCAGTTTTCTTGTAGTTATTGTTTTGTCGCTTTTTTCGATCGCTTTTTTGATGTTTTTTGCGTCCTTTTCCACGGTGATAATCATTTTGCTTTTTTTGTTTGTTTTTTTAGGTTTGTGACTGCTTTTCTGTCTGGGTTCTCATTGAAGTTTGCTTTAACCTGTTAAAGAAGAGTTTTATGGTTTTTCGGTTTTTCGTCCGTTTTTTGACAATTAGTGCATACAAAAAAGAAAGGAACACTTCTTTTCTTTTTTGTATTCATTGGGTTTATCTTTTTGCGCCCTCTTGGTATAAGCCGCTACCTTAGTGTCTGTATATTTGTATACGCACTCTGCCGTTTTTCTTAAAGTTGGTAGATTTACAGTGTCAATCTTATGTAAGACAACTTGCTTGTCACCAGCAGTCTCTTCTTTCAATGTGTTTAATTTGGTCCATAAGTCTTCTGGTTGGCCATCAAGTCTTATTAGAATAATTTTGCCAGTTTTGCATTTTTGTGCTCTGGTGCGCACCCGTGTTGTTTGCTCTACTATCTTAAAGCTTTCTGTACATGTAGCAAGCACAGGGTATTGGTCCCGATACATCTTCTGGATGTTTTTTTCTATTTTGGTTTTTTCTACCTTCACTATTTTGGTCTGAGCATATGTATTGTTAATAGGGTTGCCACTTATGATTTTGTTCCATCTAAAGTTATCTATTGTCCTGTTTTTTTTTTTCTTCTTTTGCCTTTTGGGACTGTCTTGTTTTTTCTAACTGCTGCTTTTAATTTCTCCACTCCCTTTTTTGTTTCAACTTTTGTGTTTTGCGCAACTTCTCTGGCTATATCTTTTGTGCACTTAACAATATCCTCAACTTGTTGGTCCATAAGGTTTTTTGCATCGACATTTCAAAGACGTTTTTTTTTTTCCTTTTTGTCTTTTCAGGGATTTTGCTTTCCTCCCTGGCTCTTTTTTTCTGCTCTACGCATATCTTTTCTACAGTATAATTTTTTTGCAATTGCAACATTTGTAGCCATTAAAATACTTCCGGCTAGACCATCAGGTTTAGTAAAATCCAAGATTGAGTGTCTGCTTATAGGCAATCTGAGTACTTTGCCCAAAGGTTTCTTTCATTTCATGGTTCTTTGTCATTTCTATAACAATTCCGTTTTCATTGAGTCTTTAGTAAGTACATTTGTCGAGCTATTTTTGTTGTAGGTCTTGCGGTTGCTGGTTGACGATTGAAGTGTGTTTTCTTGTTTACACTTATCTTTGACCGCGGCTGAGGTATCCCTTTTCTGCTTTGTATACTTGTTTGTATTGTTTGTGTGTTGCATTGTTTCAAAAATTGTTTTTCTTGCATTTTATACCTCCTGCCAGGTTTGTGTTTGTTATAGTGTTTCCAGTCTGGTGTGAAAAAAAAAATGAAGATGATTGATAATAAAAGGAAAAGAAAAAAAAAATGTTTTGGTTCCCTAGCCCTCATAACCTAATAGCATAAGTTGCCGAAAAATGATCCAGAGTAGATCCAAAAGTTTGACCAAGAGATGCCGACAGTTCAAAGTAAAAAGAGAAGAGGAAAAAGGTAGTCTTATACGCATGGCTACTGTGCAATGGTGTTGGCCCGCGTGTGCAATCCTTTATCCGCTCCTCGGGGACGCTCCTGGAATGGGTTTTACCTTACTTTGCCCTCAAAATCTGGGGTCTTAACTTAACCTAATCTAACCTAACCTAACCTAACCTAACCCGGGCACAATTGCAACGATCGTGTTTGAGTCCAACGACACTCACCTCCAACAATTTCAAATAAGTGAAAGTGTTGGGGAGTCTCAGCGCTTGAGAAGAATTGTAGATCGAATCAGACATTGATGTTCTGACGGATGAAAAACTCCTCCACTTTACCCATCTCAGCTAAAATGCTATTAGAATTCTAAAAACAAATTTTAAGCAACGTTTCTAGTTTATAAGCCATTTATGTGGAAGTAAAGCGGACATAATATTTTTATAAAAATTATTGATGTCGTTGAGAAGAGGAGCTTCAAATCTTTTTCAATTTTTTGAACTATTTTCAGTGTCTTCGTTATGTTAAAAAATGTTTGAGTGGTGTTCTAGGTCTTCCAAAAATGTTTTTTGGAAAGGTTTTTAGTGCTTGGGATATGTTCTCTAAAGTTTGAGTAACATTTTTTCATTTTTTTGTTTTCAGTGTTTTTGATCTGTTTCTAAATACTTGAGTAGTGTTTTAGGTCTTCTACAGATCTATTAAGTTTACTGGAAAGGTTTTTAGTGCTTGTGATATGTTTTCAAAAGTTTGAATATTATTTTAGGAGCTTTAAAAGTTCTTTAATTTTAGGAAATGTTTTCAGTGTCTTTGATATGTTTTCAAACGTTTGAGTAGTGTTTTTAGGAATGGTTTTCAGTGTTTGGGATATGTTCTCAAAAGTTTGAGTAACATTTTAAGAGCTTCAAAAGTTTTTTAATTTTTAGATTTGTTTTCAGTGTTTTTGATCTGTTTCCAAATATTTGAGTAGTGTTTTATGTCTTCTAAAGAAGTTTAACGTTTTCTGGATCGGTTTTTGGTGCTTGGGATATGCTTTTAAAAGTTTGAGTAACGTTTTAGAAGCTTTCAAAGTTTTTCAATTTTTGAAAATGTTCTCAGTGTCTTTGATATTTTCTCAAATGTTTGAATAGTGTCCTAAATTTTCTAAAGATGTTTTACGTTTTCTGAAAAGATTTTTGGTGCTTGGGATATGTTTTTAAAAATTTGAGAAACCTTTTAGAAGCTTCAACAATTATTCAATTTTTAAAAATGTTTTCAGTGTCTTTAATATTTTTTTAAATGTTTGAGTAGTAGTTTAGATGTTCTAAAGATGTTTTACGTTTTCTGAAAAGGTTTTTGATACTTATTATTTTTTTTTATTATTATTATTATATTATACTGATTTGTTCTCAAAAGTTTGAGTAATATTTTAGTAGCTTCAAAAAATCTTCAATTTTTAGAAATGTTCTCAGTGTCTTTGATATTTTCTCAAATGTTTGAGTAGTGTATTTTAGGTGTTCTAAAGATGTTTTACGTTTTTTGGAAAAGTTTTTGATGCTTCGGATATGTTTTCAAAAGTTTGAGTAACATTTTAGAAGCTTCAAAAGTTTTTAAATTTTTGGAAATGTTCTCAATGTCTTTGATATTTTCTCAAAAGTTTAAGTAGTATTTTTTAGGTGTTCTAAAGATGTTTTACGTTTTTTGGAAAGGTTTTCGATGCTTGGGATATGTTTTCAAAAGTTTGAGTAACATTTTAGAAGCTTCAAAAGTTTTTACATTTTTGGAAATGTTCTCAATGTCTTTGATATTTTCTCAAACGTTTGAGTAGTGTTTTTTAGGTGTTCTAAAGATGTTTTACGTTTTTTGGAAAAGTTTTTGATGCTTGAGATATGTTTTTAAAAGTTTGAGTAACATTTTAAAAGCTTCAAAAGTTTTTAAATTTTTGGAAATGTTCTCACTGTCTCTGATATTTTCTCAAAAGTTTAAGTAGTGTTTTTTAGGTGTTCTAAAGATGTTTTACGTTTTTTGGAAAGGTTTTCGATGCTTGGGATATGTTCTCAAAAGTTTTAGTAATATTTTAGGAGCTTTAAAGTTTTTCAATTTTTGGAAATGTTCTCAGTGTCTTTGATGTTTTCTCAAATGTTTGAGTAGTGTCTTAGGTCTTCTAAAGATGGTTTACGTTTTTCTGGAAAGGTTTTTGGTGCTTGGGATATGTTTTAAAAAGTTTGAGTAACATTTTAAGAGTTTCAAAGTTATTCAATTTTTGGAACTGTTTTTAGTTATTTTGATATTTTCCCAAATGTTTGAGTAGTGTTCTATGTCTTCTAAAGAAGTTTCACGTTTTCTGAAAAGGTTTTTGGTGCTTGAGATATGCTTTCAAAAGTTTGATATGACCTCAGGAGGTCGTCGTCATCGGATGGTAAAAAGTTTATTTCTTCTTGGTTTAGCGGAGGTCTATTAGAGGTTTCTCTTGGTCCTCTACGTTGGCAGTGGGAGCCTTGGTTGCCTTGGTCTTTGCCATGATCTGAAGTCGGAGTATATCACATGATATTCTGGTTTAAGTTATTCATGGTGGCAATCTGTCCCTTTATCCTTGTACTTGATGTGATAAGACTGCCACCTTGGCTTGTACTGGGTTTGTCCCGTGGCTTGTTCATTTTTTTCTTTGATTTTTTTTTGGCTGCTGGAGTTTTTTGGAATTATTCACAATCTCCTTGCTGATGGTGACTGTAGGCTGCTGCTTTGGCATGGATGCTATTGCAGAACGGTTTTTACTTTATAAATTTGTTTGAAAACCAAATTGAAAACAAAGGCCGTTTATATATTTGGTCACGTGTGTGTATAAAAAATTAAAATCGTTAATAATATAAACAAATACAACCGCTTAAAACCAAGAAAACATTGTGACAATGTTTCCTTTAAATATCTTATAAAGCTAATGAAAAGAAAGCATGTAGTAATTGCAAATTACAACAAAATTGTCGAATTTAATTGAGGCAATAAACGAGGAGAATTTAATTAATTTCTCTACGCCACTGCCGGCGAGTAGCAATTTCCTCCAAATATTTACGACCAACCCCCGACTTTATTTCCGAACTTGCAAGACAATAATACCCTTAAATCTCCGAATAGATATATGAATGTTATGATTGCCAAAAAATGTGTGTTTCCCATTCTATTTCATCCTACCATTGTCGCGTCTAGTTAAATGACCCGTGAAACGCGACCTCCCTACTATTTCCATATATGAAAAAAGTAGCTGTTAAAATAATAATGAGGCATTTTCGAAGAATTTCGAAGGCGCATAAATCATGACGCATGAAATATGAATAATTTCCTTTATAAACACACCGCGGACCACTTATTTCTGCGTCTACGGCCGGATTTATTGCCGCGCGGCTGCTGGAAAAAAAAAAGGAAAGAAAGAGCAAAAAAATATGAATACATATAAAAAAGAGTGTATAAGAGGCGAAGTTTGCTGTGTGCGATAAAGTTGCGGAGGAATAATAAATATTTGGATTCGCGGTTTGCACAACCCTTGAGTGGAATTTTCTTATAATTACATTGCGACCGCAATTTTTCCTCCTCATTAATAATATAATATTTGAATTGCAAAGTTTGATATTGATTTTATTATATTATATAAAAAATACCTTGAAATATAAAAACGAATTGATAAAGGACACACGTGTGATTTAATAACACATTCCTTCATTTTTCTTTCATGCACAGAGAAAAAAATAACTGTCCCATCCCATCAAAAATATTTCATTTCCTTCCGACCTTTATATATAAGGGATAAAGCGGTTGTATCTCAGGTCGCTACGCCGTGTGCATCTCTTTATTGGCGATATTTACGAGGGCGCAAATCCACGAATAAACATAACCCTAACCCTAATCCGCGCCTACAAATAACAGATATTCCTTTCCCTTCCACATAACAAAACGCCGTAAAAGGATCTCTAGCATAAAAGAATGATGAGAAATAATAGCAATAATCGAATGCAGCATTGTTTTAACGGTTGGGTTGGATGGAGGAGGTGTTATAAAGGGGGGACTATAAACTTCCTGTGATAAATCAGTCTACTCTATGATAAAATATCGCAGGTAGTTGCCGTGGCAGTTTGGAAATTTGACGGGCGCATCACGCTTCTAGTTAATTTATGTCTCGCGAATTTTAGAAAGGGATGATTAAGGGGATGAAATATGGAGAATTTAGTGTTTCCGAAATACAAAGCTTACAATTAAAACTTAATAAAGTTAGCTTTTCAATATCAATTCTATGTGGTTGTTGTAAGTGCAATATTATATAATTTTAAATAATGATAGAATGTCACCAAACAACAAAAAGAAATGCTGTAAGAAGTATGTTCTCAACTAGAAAAATGTATGTCAATAGAACCAAAACAAGAATAAGTAGGAAAAACAAAATTGAATCATGTTGAGATTACTGTCTACTAATCAATAAACTTGCACCAAATATTCCTGGCACATCAAAGCAAAAACCTCCACTAACTGCAGAGACATTTCAGCTAACAAGCAGCGGGGATGATGCACCGCTAATTCTTGGCTGCGATGACAATAGCTAGGGGACATAAACCTTAGAGGTGAAAAACTCCTAGAATTTATAGTAGAATACAATCACACACAATATTATAAATATAGATAATGCGCCAACGTTTTGCAAGACATCTCCTAACAAGGTTATTGACTTCATTAACACATCATAAAACAAGTGATCAGAAAGTGGCAAGTGTCGGACGAGCTTACCTTGTCAGATCATGCACACACCCGGTTCAATATTGAATTAGAAAAATCGCTTTTTTCTGAATACAGAACTTGCGCCCCCCTCAAAAAAAAACTGGGATCTATACTAAAAAACACTAATCAAATCAAGATTTGTCTAAAGGCAGCAAAACACAATCTGGAGGTAATGTCAAATAGATTTGTCAATTTTATTAAATACTTGAACAAAATCACTTGGTAAACAGGGAGAATGACAAGGCAAGAGCAAATAGCCTATTATTTAAAAAAAAAAATAGAATTGTGGAAGAGATACTGTGAGAACGTTCTAACGGTTCTACCTGCTTTAATTTAGGTTTAAGGGAACATTCTTTAGAGAAAAATAAACAGAGTTGGTCGCAAACACTCTGCGAGAGTTGCTGCCGACAAGCTTTTTGAACTTTACGACAAACGCGACAAATTACAAAAAACTAACCTAACTAAACGCGACAAATCTTGTATGTATTATTTTGATCACACGTAAGCGTGCAAGAATATTTTTTTACATAAAAATCACAAAAAAATCAACCGTCAATTTTATCTATATGCGTTGTTAGGCTACACCTAGCTTGACAAATAACAAAAAACTAACCTAACCAGACCTAGGCAAACCTAACCTAACGCGACAAATTACGTAAACCTTATTTTGGCCGCCCGTAAGCGTGCGGCAAAAAAACTTTTATAAAAAAATCACAAAAAAATTAAACTTCAATTTCATCTATTAACCTAACCTGACCTAACCTAACCTAACCTAACGCGACAATATACGTAAAACTTATTTTAACCGCCTGTAAGCATTGTTGAGTTACGGCCACACCTAACGCGACATAATTCGAAAAACTTACTTAACCTAACCTAACCCAACCAAACGCGACAAATCTTGTAAATATTATTATTTCGATCTTACGTAAGCGTGCGGCAAAATTTTTTTTACATAAAAATCACAAAAAAATCAACCGTCAATTTTATATATATGCATTGTTAAGCTACGGCCACACCTAGCTTGACAAATAACAAAAAACTAACCTAACCAGACCTAGCCTAACCTAACCTAACGCGACAAATTAAGTAAATTTTTTTTCGGTCGCCCGTAAGCGTTCGGCAAAAAAAAATTTACAAAAAATTACAAAAAAATCAGCTTTCAATTTCATCTATATGCATAGTTGAGTTACAGCCACACGAAAAACAAACCTAACCTAACCAAACCTAACCAAACGCAACAAATCTTGTAAATCTTATTATTTCGACCACCCGTAAGCGTGCGGCAAATATTTTTTTACCAATAAATCGCAAAAAAATTATGCTTTAATTTTATCTATATGCATTATTGAGCTACGGCTACACCTAACAAAACAAATAACAAAAAACTAACCAAACCTGACCTAACCTAACCTAACTTAACGCGACAAATTTTGTAAAACCTATTTTGGCCGCCCGTAAGCGTGCGGCAAATATTTTTTTACCAAAAAATCACAAAAAAATCAGCCTTCAATTTCATCTATATGCATTGTTAAGCTACTGCCACACCTAACGCAACAAATAACAAAAAACTAACCTAACTTAACCTAACCTAACCTAAACTTTTTTTTTTTTTTTTTTACCGAAGGAGAAAAATCTTCAACTAAGACACTGTCTGCTCTGGCTGACAGTAGTGTCGGGTTCTTACCGGCTAACAACCCCCTTCTCTTTACCAGTGTAATGCGGGATCACCTCTCGGTATTACTTTACATTACACTGGAGTCAATGCAACAAATAACAAAAAACTAACCTAACCTAACCTTTTTTTTTTTCCTGAGGAGGTGGAAAATCTGTCATAAGACACCCCGAAGGGTAGTGTCAGATTCTTACTGACTAAAAACACCTCCTCCTTTTCTTGCGGGAATAACGATCTTTCTCCACCTCGGAATTGCATTTAAGTATTACGTCGAGGTGAAGGTTCCCGCGCGCCAGTCTTCAGGCACAATTAACACACATTTACATAAATTTGACACCACTATTTTTTTTTTTTTTTTCATTTAAGTTTGCGCACTTTTTTTTTGTGGTCTTGGTTTTTGCCCAGTTTTGGACGCGCACATTTTTTACATATTTTTGACAAAACAGTTTACAAAACATACATAAGAACTAAATTTACAATTACAAATTACATTAACGAGTAGCTACGGCCCCATCCCCCTTCCCTCTTCATTCACACCACACCATGGAGCTAACTCCCTCTCTTCTTTCTCTTTCATACGTAGCATGGACCCTATCATGGTGGCCACAATGTCCCAATTGAACTCCGAAGACAGCATTACTACCACCATGTTATCCGGGTTCAAGCTCTCTCCCATCAGTTTCACTCTTGCTCTTTCACGTGTCTCCAACCATCTCTCGCAATGGAACACGGTGTGCTCAACCGTATCTCTTTGCCCACAGTACAGACATTCATCACTTTCAATCAATTTTATCCAATGCAGGTACGCCCGGAAACAACTATGTTCCGTTAGTACCTGCGTGAGATAGTAGTTTATTTCACCATGGCCCCGACCCACCCAACGGCTCACGTCTGCGATGAGCCGTCTGGACCATGCCGGTTCGCTACCACCTCCACTTGACACGCATTTCTCCCAACTCTTCTGCCATTCCCCCCACATCCATTCTTCCGCTTCACACTTAGTAAAGCGACCTTCCCAGACCGCCGTCTTCACTTGCATTACAAGATCTAACGGCTTTGTGCCTGCCACGACCAGAAGGCGCTGTCCTGTATGCGCTGCAAACCCTTTGGCAACACCTCCTCTGAGTCCGCAGAACTATTTCCCTGTGCCTTCTGTTGTTGCACACGGCATTCCCCCATATTTCGGCCCCATAGAGCACTATGGAGGAGACCGAGCACATCAGGCGCCTGTTGAAAGATTTTGCTCCCGCCAGGTTCGGCATTAGCCCTGCTAAGGACCGAGCCGCCTTCTCCGCTTTCTCACTCACTTCTCTTACATGCACACCCCACTCTAAGTTTGTGCTCAACAAAATTCCCAAGTATTTTACGCTCTTCTTAGACCTGACGGTAATCCCCGAGACGGTCATTTCCACTTGCGGTACTCTTCTTGGGCAGGAGAGCACCACAAGTTCCGTCTTTTCTGGGGCCAGTTCCAACCCCAGCTCCGTGATTTTTCGCTCTATGAGGGCAAGAGCGCGGTTCCCCGTCTCCTCCAGTTCCCCCCTAGAGCGTTTTGTAACGATGACCGCCAGGTCGTCAGCGTACGCCACCCTTTCTACTCCTAGAGGTAGCTCTAAGCTTACCACGTCGTCATACAAAATGTTCCACAACGTGGGGCCCAGAACTGATCCCTGTGGTACCCCCCCTAGTTAAAATTACTTTTTCCCTTTTTCCACTATCTCCCACTAACAAAACCTTGTCCCACAAATAACTACTAATAATATTCAGCAGGTATTTGGGAACACCTCTGCCCTCCAAAGCCCTTAAAATCCCACCAAACCTGACCTAACCTAACGCGACAAATTTTGTAAAACCTAATTCGGCCGCCCGTAAGCGTGCGGCAAAAAAAACTAATTTAACCTAATCTAACCTAACCTAATCTAACCTTAACCTAACGCGACAAAAAACGTAAAACTCATTTTGGCTGCCCGTAAGCGTGCGGCAAAAAAACTTTTATAAAAAAATCATAAAAAAATCGGCCTTTAATTTCATCTATATGCATAGTTGAGTTACAGCCACACGAAAAACAAACCTAACCTAACCTAACCTAACCAAACGCGACAAATTTTGTAAATCTTATTATCTCGACCACCCGTAAGCGTGCGGCAAATAACTTATTACCAAAAAATTGCAAAAAAGCCTTCATCTATATGCATTGTTGAGTTACGGCTACACGAAAAACAAACCTAACCTAACCTAACTAAACGGGACAATACTTGTAAATCTTATTATCTCAACTACCCGTAAGCGTTCGGCAAATATTTTTTTACGAAAAAATCAGGCGTCAATTTTATCTATATGCATTGTTAAGCTCATCTAACCTAACTTAACCTAACGCAAAAACTTACGTAAAATTTATTTTGGCCGCCCGTAAGCGGGTTGCAAGAAAAAATTTACAATATGATCACAAAAAAAATTAGCCTTCAATTTCATCTATATGCATTGTTGAAATACAGCCACACCTAACGCAACAAATTTTGAAAAACTAACCTAACCTAACCTATCCAAACGCGTCAAATCTTGTAAAGCTTATTATTTCGACCACCCGTAAGCGTGCGGCAAATATTTTTTTACCAAAACATCGGAAAAAAGCCTTCAATTTCATCTATATGTATAGTTAAGTTGCAGCCACACAAAAATCGAACCTAACGTAACCTAACCAAACGCGACAAATCTTGGTAATCTTTTTATCTCGATCACCCGTAAGCGTGCGGCAAATATTTTTTGATCAAAAAATCGCAAAAAAATTATGCGTTATTTTTATCTATATGCATTGTTAAACTACGGCCACACCTAACAAAACAAATAACAAAAAACGAACCTAACCTAACCTAACCTAACCTAACCAAACGCGACAAATCTTGAAATTCTTATTATTTTGACCTCTCGTAAGCGTGCGGGAAATATTTTTTTACCAAAAAATCGCAAAAAAATCAGCCGTCAGTTTTATCTATATGCATTGTTAAGCTACGGCCACACCTAACGCGACAAATAACAAAAAAATAACTTAACCTGACCTAATTTAACCTAACGCGACAAATTACGTAAAACTTATTTTGGCCGCCCGTAAGCGTGCGGCAAAAAATTTTACTAAAACATCTTTTGTTTGTTGGGATTGCATCTTCAGTCTCTCTGTGAACGTCAAAATATCTTAATCACAAGAGAATGTTGTGGTCCAACTTATTGACAACTAACACTTGGGTACGTGGGTGGGTGGGTCACTTCAATCCAAACTATTGTCTTGTTATGTTGTTCTGGAGTGATCCACCCACCTACACAAGTGTTCGTCCTCAAGAAATTGCATTTTTGGCCTCTCTGCAAACGTCAGAAGATACTGATTCACAAGAGTAAGTTATGGTCCAATTTATTGACAACTAATCCAAATTATTGACTTGTTATTTTGTTCTGGAGTACGACTCAAAGTTTCGGATTTACTCTCTTAAAGAGAACGCCTACTGACTAAACCCTTAATTTTTGAGTACTTGGAAGTTTGAGCTGTAAGGATCTTGTTTTTCTTTTTGTTGATAGAATGGGAAGAAGGAGGAGTTTTTTGTCTAAAGATTGGTTGCTCTTATCTAGAAATTACATTAGTCATTTAAGAAAAAAGTGACATCCATTTTTAGGTTACTAACACTTAGGCATGTGGTTATATTAATCCAACTAAAATAGCAAACATATATTTGTAACATACTTTTTAAAAATTAAATTAAATTAATTATTAAATAATAATAATAATAATAATTTCAATACCAGGATATCAAGTTGCTCTTATCGCTTGATGACTCTAGAAGATTTCAGTTAATTAATTTGAGATTGGTTAAATTTTTTTAACTAACCTTATCTAACTCTTCTATTCGAGTACTAACAAACAATTAAATAACAATTAAAACCTTCAACGTTATTGATAATGATTACACAGTAACAAAATTTGCAAATGTAATAGTAATCTGTAGCGTTCCTCTACCGGTAAAAAAATTCTTCTCGCTCACAATTCTAATTAAATATGGGAAATGGCTCTATTTGTCTCGAAATTAAATTGAGCATTTAATGACTGCATTATTTAGATTTGTATGTCTCCATTGTAAGATATCGTGTCTGGGACTATCCCCACTTGTAAAGATGTTGCACTCCTCTTGCAAAGCGGCTGCGTTTTAGCGGCGTCGGAATTTAATGAAATGGTAATTAGCATACTTAATAGTTACCTGAACTAATTATGTAAAGCGTTATCAGATTGAAAAAATTATATTGTTTCTAAAAGACAATTGATTTCCAATGTGAATGCCTTTACTTAATTGATTTTTTTGTGTGCTAGAATTTTTGAAATAATAAAAGTTTGATTGTTTCATTATATTTCCAACTGATTGTTTGCGTTAATCAACAAAGCAAATTCGACAATGCGCACACACTGTTTAAATAATACGAGGCAATTTGTAATGTTTTAATTGAAAAAGATGGGCATACATCCCCCCACATATATACACACCGAGAGAACAACAAAACCACCTCCCCACAAATGTGCGATGCGATGAATGCGGGGTAATTGACACGTAAATATTAACATCACATCGGTATGTGACATTCATCATTACGCCCGAGGGGTATAGCCGCGCGAACCATAACCAATCCACCCTCAGTCAATACCAATAAAACGGGCGGCTTTACGGTTAGACACAAATTGTGTTATTTTCACATCTGTGCAGGCCATGATGTTGCTGCAATAAGAGTAAAGCGATGTGGGGTGAAATTGGGGATGGGTTGGTTTTTGGGGGGAGGGAATGATGTTTCACAGCAATACACTGGGCCGCTCGGCCCCCTCAGTAATTGTGTAATGGATCGAGTAAAACGAGCCAGAGACGGACTAATGTGTACACTTAGGGGACGGCAATTAAATTTATATACCTTTATATCATATTAATAGATAAATGTCTGTCCTTTAGTGATAGCGTACACCATAATACTATTATTATGTCGCTTAAGATTTTAAATTCAAATTAATGCTCATTTGTTGTTTAGATTTTATAAATCAAACTGTTTTTGTCACTGAATCACAAAGATAATAATTATTGTAGATGAAATATATTTGATTATTGTTTATTAATTATATATTGATTGAATTTATTTTTTCAGTTATCAGAAAAATTTATTTTTTTGAACAGATTTTGTAGAGGCCTTATTGTAAAAATTGCTAAATCAGGTTGAAACGAGGGGATGCAGTCGCTTCTGTCGCAAACAACAGTGCTGGTGAAAGCTCTGTCAAAGCGTAAGTCCGAAGGGCTTGTTGTTTTTTTCTTTTGGTGATCAAATAAAAGTTTAGTTTTATAAAAATCAAGGGGTACTGTTGCCATTTTTAACAAGTTAAATTTAAAAAAAAACATTTTTGGTTTCCGACGTTTAAATTTTAATTCAGTAAGCCCACTAGTTTCAGTTTTTGGTTTGTTTTTGGACTTTGGAGACAAGAACAAGTAAGATTGTTTGTAACTATATAGACTATATTGCTATAAATGCTTGATACAAAAATACAATTAAAGCAGACATGGTCTATCTAGGCTTTGATGTATATACTAATGCTTAGTGCTAGCACATCTGCTTAATAAGTTTAAAAAACTGAAGAAGTTAACAAAGTTAAAAAAACGTGTAGTTTGCACAGAAAATATCTGAAATGGTGGAAAGCCAACCAATCCTAACCCAACCTAACTTTTTTTTTTTAGAAGGAGTTAAATATTCAACTAAGACACCGCCAGCCTGTGCTGCACAATAGAACCGGATTTCTACCGGCTAAATTGTGGTGGAGAATTCCGGACGGCAGTTAATCTTTTCTGCCGCTTTCTCTTTTTATTAAAACAAGTTTAATACCACCTCCACTCGATTTGCACTTTTTCCACCTTATCTATTCTTTCCACACCCATTCAATTCCTTTGCTCTTTGAAAGACGCCTTTCACAAACTTCAGTCTTCATACGGGTTACAAGGTCCAGTGGCCTTGTTCCCGCAACTACTAGAAGAGCTGCAGTTGACGCTGTCCTGTAGGCGCTGCAAATCTTCTGGCAGCACCTCCTTTGAGTTTGCAAGACTTCCTCCATTTGCCTCTTGTTACTGCGCAAGGTGTCTTCCTATATTTTTGCACCGTTCAGCACTATGGGGGAAACAACCGAACACAGCAGACCCGCCAACAACCTAGCCGCCTTTTCTCCTCTCATGCACACTTTCCGTACTTGCCCGCCTTATGCCATGTTGCTGGACAGTATAACCCTTAGGTAAATTAGCTGCATTGTAAACCTCACAGTAGTCCCCGTGACATTTAGTTGTACTTGTGGTACCCTCTTTGAGCATAAAAGTACCACAAGCTCTGTCTTCTCTGGAGCCAATTTCAGCCTTAGCTCGCTTATTTTAAGTTCTATTAGGTGGACGGCGTGGTTACCTGCCTTTTCTACATTGAACCTAAACCGCCAGATTGTCCGCGTATGCCATTACCTTTACCCCCTCCAGGCTTACCACGCTATACAGAACGTTCCACAGCGTAGGTCCCAAAACCGACCCCTGTGGCACACTTCCCGACAGCTTTACTTCTTTTCTTTGCTTTCCTTTGCCCAGCAACAAAATCCTTCCTACAGGTAACTGCTGATTAAATTTAGCAAATAACCTGGTATCCCCTGCTTTTAAGCGCCCCCCAAATCCTGCAGTGTTGAAGGCGTTTATCACGTCCAAGGTGATTAACACGCACGCCTTTTTGTGCGAGTAGCTGAAACGCTTTGCAGCAACTACCGCCGCCTTTACCTCCGCAAGCGCGTTTAAGGTTGAAAAGCCCTCTCTAAATCTGTACTGAAGTTTGCAGAGGGCCGCGTCATCTTGGAACACCTCCAAAAGCCTTCTCACTAACAGATGTTTGAGGATTTTCTTTCCCACGTCTAAGAGACATACAAGACAATACGCCCTAGCTTCTATACCTTTTCCCTTATCCAGCAGAACTTGGTTTGCCTTTTTCCACATTTCCGGAAAACTTCTTTCAACTAGGCACCAATTATAGACTCTAAACCAGGCCCGATAAGGCCTTTGACAAGTTTCGTAGGGAACCCGTTAGGCCCTGGTGCTTTCCCTAGTCTAATCTTTGTCGTAGTTTTAAAAGTTCTCTTTTCGTATAGAGTCGGAAGCACCCAGCCTGTACTGGCCACTTTTTGAAAATCCTCTTTACCTGCGCTGGAAAAAGCTTTTCTATCACCTCTCTCTGGACCTCCATATCCACCTTTGGGCGGTCTTTTGCCCACTTTTCCTATCATAATTCTAAAACACTTGCCCTATACGTCAGCATCAACTTTGTCGACTAAGAGTTTTCACTTCTTCCTCTTGGCCGACTTGATAAGACCTTCCAGTCTCTTCTTTAACCCCTTATATTCCCCGACTATAATCTCATTACTTTTCCCCGTGGCGTTGGCCCTGGTGAGCTCTTTGCGTGCTCTGTTGCAGAGCATCCTTGCCCCCGCGATCTTCTCATTCCACCAGTATTTCGCACGTCTTCCAATTTGATGCCTTTTTCTGATGAAATAAAGATTGGAAAGATGCCTTATGCTTTTGTACAACTGCGCCGCGTTTTCTACCTCCCTCACCCTGTGTTCCCCAAACTCCCTACAAATCTTCTCTAACCCTCACAACGTCATTACCCACCCGCTTTGATCCGCGTCCCACGCGCTCAACGAAGCCGTCTGTCTAACACCAAACCTGATGGAACGATGGTTGCTGAGACACTTCTTTTTCATAACCTCTCACCCCATCGCCAACCCCACTACTCTTGTCCCGCAGAAGGTCACGTTGATGTTTGAGCGTGTTTCTCCCCTCCAGAACGTGGGCGCTGTTCCATTGTTCATTGGAGTCAAATCGTTCCGCCTGCAAACAACTTTTCCCGTCCTTCACGTTCCCTATGGCATCTCTGATCCCCACACTCAGTTGAGACCTTACGCATTCCAGTATGTCTTCCAGATCTTGCAGTGCCTTATTGGGCTAGGCTTAGCAAGACACTTAAAATCTCCCTTCCACTTGAGCCCAAAGAAAGCTTTCCTCTTTCCCGCGTTTCCCGATTCCCAACCCACTGTTTAACACGGCCAGCGTTGCGTCCTCCCTGTCGTCCATAAACCAGGCGTTTTTCTTTGCCGTGGGTTCGGAGATCAACGCGATATCCGCCCCGATTTTTGCGCACAGCTGCATCACGAGGTTGCTAGATGCGACCGATCTGTTCAGGTTTATTTGAACAACGGTCAGCATCTCGACACAGACGGCGCCTCCTTTCCCACCCCCTTCTTCCGTTCTGCCATCTCTTTAAGTTTTGGGCAAGCTATGGATGAAGCTTTCCCTCCGCTGTCTCTAACCAGACGCCCCAGCTGTCCGCACTTATGGCAGCTCTTGCCCACTTTCTTGGCCGTACATCCTGCTGTGATGTGACCGAGCTCTTGGCAATTGAAGCAGCGGTCCACTTTAGCGAAGGCCTCCACCCTGCAACTTGCTTACTCTACGTTTACCCTTCCTAAGTCTAGAAAGTCCGCGCGTAGACCGCTGTGCAGCGAGACCACGGCGTACTGGTCTTGCCGACCCCACCTGTTTTTTTGGCTCCTGAGGCTGTCAACCTTGCAACCCATCTCTTTTAAGTTGCCAACAATTTTGTTGATAGCAGTGCATATCTTACCCTGTGTAATTGTCTCATATAACCCCACACCAGTACCTTCCCTCTTCTGTTTAATGCCTTCACATCCAACTTGAAACTTTCATGATCCTTGTTGAAGGCTTTCCCAAAGGCATCAACAGATTTCTTCTCTCTCCACTGTAGCCTGAGCCTTATTTTCCCTGAGGCCATCTCCCTGGCGTTGAGGACCTTAATTCCAGCAAGACTTCCCTACCCGCGTTTTAATTGCCTTGAGGCGTTTGGCGTAATTAGCCTCTAAGGTCTTTCTCTCCACCCGGAGGTCCGTCGTCTTTCGGCTTTTACCCCTTCTTACGATTTTACTCCAGATGTCTTTTCTTTCTGTTTGAACTCTCCCTTCCGCGCTCTTTGGACGGGAAGTGTAAATGGTCATCTCCAACTCCGTTCCTTCCGAAGCCCATACCTTCCTCACACTCTCCGTTTTCCTTCCCGAGGCCAACACCACCGTGAGGATTGTTATGTTCCTCTCCTCCAGAAATTCTTCCCCCTGACCTCCAGGTCTTTGCCAGCACCCAACAGGAAGGTAAAACTCCTGTCTATGGCCATCTGTTCCCCGTCTAGAAAAGCGCTTGCTTATTAAGCTACGCAAGCTAGTTTTCCCCTATCCAGTTTACATCTTGTTAACAAATCTTTTATAGTTGCCCCCTTTTTCCTGTACAACTTTGTAATGGGGTTTTTGGTCGCATTTCTCACGTCGACTATAACAAACGCGTTGTCCTCTTTTTTTGGGACCCTTACTACTACCTTTGTTTGTCTAAAGACCTTTTTTGGGCACTCCTCTCTCATAAATTTAAAAAAAACCTCCCCTGACTTCCTTCTTTCTCTACCCATTCTTTCCTACATTTTAGTCAACAAAGCATCCTCTGCATCCTTCTGCGTATTTCACTTATTCACATTTACACTTTTAACACATATACCTATGCACCCGCACCCTTTACAACTCACCCTTATCATCGGTAGCTGGACCATACATCTACCTGCTTTTCATCCATCACATTATTTTTTTTCTGCTACTTTCTTGAGCGCTGCAATCTTGCCAGTGAGTTCCGAGATCCGCCCTCGGAGCTGTTTCTCTTTGTTTGCTTCTAGCCATTCTAGTTTTTTGTAGTGGCTCTCTTTCTCTTTTCCTGCTCCAAGCATGTGAGGCTTTGTAACATTTCTTCTACAAAATCGAAAAAACCGTCCCTTTTTAGTTTATTCGCTTTTTGCTGCAGTTTTAAAGACTCCTCCTTAATCTCCTTCTTGGTATTTGAGTTTTCCAAGACTAGCTTTACCAGAGTGCATATGCTCTTGAGCATGTTTTTAACAAGGCTCTTTCTTGAGGATAATTCTACAACGGCTTTCTTTATTAAGATGGCCGTTTCTTCTTGCGGCCGTTTTGCGTCTGGAGGAGTTTCCACCCTTTTCCTTTTTGTTTCTTGGCCCACGCTGCCTTTTGCGGCTTGTTCTGGCAGCGATTTCTGCGTTAAGCAAGTTCCTCTCCCAAAGGGGTTTGTGTTAAAATGTGCAAGCATTCTTGCAACAAAAAAAAAACTAAATTCCTACATCCAGAACTGCTAAACAATTAAAAAATAAAAATAATAACTAAATAATTGATTAACCAACATTAAGGGAATTTGAGGGTAGAAATTGGTTAAAATTTTGGTTCTGATTAAGAAACCCTGAAAGAATATTTTACCTCTAAAGTCCCGAGAACCTAAACAACGTCTGGAAGAAGACTCTGAGCTAGAATGCTTAAAGTTATACTTCCGCAAGTTTGAGAAGTGACTAACTAACTACACTGAGCACTTTCCACGAATTTGAGACTTGCAAAGCACCTTGTTGGTTAGACTCAAACGGTAAAGACTCCAACAAAGATATTATTATATCTTTGCATTTCTGTTGTGACATTAATTAGTCTTCTTGCATTTGTTTTCTCAAAGATAGTCTTTGCTCTGCTTTCTCATTTGAGAGATGCACATCTGCCATGATGATTGTTTTGTGAAGGTTGCTTTCCACATCGCAGTCTCAGAGCCGTTTGAGCTATTTACTGTGCCTCTGAGTGTTTAATGTTGAGCCGGTCCGGGATCTATCTGGCTACACGTATTTAGTTTAGATGGCAATGCAGTTCCTTAAAGTATGGCGCGTAAAGTCATAAGTACAAGTTTGGTACTTTTGATGACTAATATTTGCTTACATTCTTCTGTCTATGATATTTGAAATCATCATTGACATTGGGGTGAACAAACAGACTTTAGGCAAACCTACAATTCAGACCTTAAAAGTTTAATGAAAGCTTTTAAAAAAACTTGCTATGTAAAGATATTGACTATAACGCTCTCAGACAGTGGCAGAAAAACTGTTGCCATGTCACATAGAAACTGAGTGAACAAACACAAGAGGCAATCTGCTAAAAACAGGCAAGGCGGCAAGTCCGGACGGCATCTTACCAAAAATTGTCAAGGTTCTTGCAGAACGTAATATAAAGTTACTGTGCGCTTTTTTTTGACAGATTGACTATTAAAGGCATATAAGGTAGCCAAGTAAATGTTAATTACAGATAAAAAACATGGCGGCACAATAGATTATGTTCACTTCAAATTTATAATTTCATGGCACAAACTGAATGCGTCAAAGATACCATTAGGTCTGTCAGGATAATTCTAGACCCGCACTACATCTGCGGTAAAGTCTCAAAGCTACATGCCATGGACACCAGGTATTTGAACAAGATCAACTAAACTACGCCAACATTTGCGTTTTTTCAGAGGAGACTAAAGAAGTCCAAATATACGTGCAGGATCCGGCCAAAAAGACAAAGCAACTAGCAAACTTAAATGCTAAACAGTCACTAACAGCAGTGACATCACTAAACAAAACGATTAAAAAAACGATTAACAATTTGAAGACATCGGAAGAAATACAAACGAGCATTCCGTCTAAATTTGAACCCGGCCAGCAGTTGAGCGCGCCAAAACCCCAAACGTAACAAGTGAAGCCCATGCATATCTCACTAACATTGCCGCTCCTGTTCATTACGACGAAGAATCCAACTTTGGCAGATAGTGTGCTCTGGCACAGGCAAGCCAAACTAGCAGAGGGGTGCACGACATCTTGCACATAGTAGATGAACACGTGAGGAAGAACAGGAAGAAAGCCGACCAATAACCAACGTGGGTCTCATGCGCAGTATGACTACCACGTCGTGTCGCACGACTTAATGCGCAAGAGGTGGCACCGGATACCGCCAAAACGATGGCCAAAACCCGGAACAAACATTTTGTACAATCACAAGTGTAAGACAATTTGAGGCCGCGCTACCAAATTATGATTTATTTTACAGACTACTCGTTTCAGCAATGGCATTTTGGGTATTGACTTTAAGATCGTCAATCTTTGCTGGATCGTTGGTATAACAACGTTCTTTAACGGCACCCCAGAGATAAAAGTCCATGGGCGTCAAATTGCAGCTCCTTGCTGGCCAATTCTCATCTCCACGACGGCTGATTACACGATTTTTGAACTTTGACCGCAATAAGTCGATAGTTTTGTTGCTAGTGTAGCATGTCGCCCTATCTTTTTGGAACCACATGTTGCCCACATCTAAACCAACAATTTGCTCCTAAAAAAAGTTTGTTATTATGGTCCTATAACGGTTTTCGTTGACCGTTTTGCCAGATAAAAAAAAATGGGCTAATGATGCCGCCGGTTCTTAATCCGCACCATACAGTCACTTGTTCGGGATGCATTGGCTGCTCAATCATCACGTGTGGGTTTTTTGATGCCCAAATCCTGCAGTTTTGCTTGTTTACATAGCTCCGAGATAAAAATGCGCTTTATCGGAAAAGATATTTAATTGACAAAATTCACCATTGGCTTCCAGCTGCTCTAAGACCCAATTAGCAAAGTTTTATCAAAGTGGATGGTCAACTCTCTTCATCTGCTGCATTATTTGGACCTTATAGGCGAATAAACAGATGTTTTTATGCAAAATACGCTTTAAGGTAGTGCGACTGTTCAATTGCTGAGAGCAATGACGAGTCAATGTTCTCGGATTGGCTTGCATACTACAAGCTACAGCAACAATATTTTTGGGTGTACGAACCGGACAAGCATGTGGAACTTTAGTACGGTTCACCAGTATACCAGTTTCACAAACTTTGTGCACAAATTTCTTTAAAACACTTTAAAATTTTGTACGCAATTTTTGCACTAATTCTGCAATACACGAATTGCATTCAAAGTAAATTTTTAACATTTCCCAACGTTCATCGAGCGTATAGCGTGCCATTTTGTTAACCGGGTGTTGTATACTGAAGAACTGTCATACATCAGATGTCAAATATCTTTACAGTAAAAATAAAGTGGTAGTTCAAAAAGATTCTAAGAGATGGCCCACTCTTTATTAGAACTGTTTGCAAAGGCGCAGAGAAAAACAGCTTTAAAAGTAACTTTTGCCTTTATTTAAGTAGTACAGGTGTCATTCAAATGCACTTACTAGCAAAAGTTAGATTGTTTACAACGGATCCAAACAAGACCAAGCACAAAATTAAGGTCAGGAAAAGAGAGAAACCTGCCTGAAAACACAGGAGAATAAACGGAAATTACATAGCAACTGTCAGTGAGAAAAGTGCGTTGAATATCTACGATAAATTTTACTTATTTTAACTGAATTTTGGGATCGATACGGAACAAAATTGAAAGAAAATCCAGGTGTATTAATAATTTTAATATATTACTCAAGCTATCATCATCAAGTGATTAAATAAAATGGATGATTTAAAGTAAACTAGAAAGTCAAAATTATAGTATTGACAAATTTGACAAATTAAATTTGAATATTTAAACAGCACCACAGCGTCTGACCCAGACTGGGCGGCTGTAAACATACGAACGACTGCCGGGATAAGCAGTCTCCCCTAACTGGCCAACAGCTCCAGGTGGATGAGCCAGAAAGAGTAAGAGCACTCTTTTGTCCTTAGGCAGTGAACGGCATGAGAATGCAGAAGGCAATCGGAAAACCACTGCATTAAAGACTACATAGTGGTATTCCCTGCATTATCATCATGACTAAAGTCAGAACTAAATATAATACCGGAGTAAGTCCGCCGATCGGATCTTTGGTTAAAACAGTTGTGACTAATATGAGGAACCCAACAGACACAAAAAATACCCTGCAACAAAAATCAATCAGAATTGAAACATAGAATGTACAAAGCATGTACAACTTAGGAAAAAGCCACAACATAATCTTGGAAATGAATAGACTAAACATCAAAATAATGGAAATCAGTGAAGCTTGCTGGATAAACTGCGGTCAGAGTAGACTTTAAGACAAAACCATCTACTACTCAGGAAGTAATGACAGTCAACATCGTCATGGATTTGCGGCTATACAAAACTCTTAGGAGATCTGTGACCCTTATCTCCTCGTGTTTTGCTTTTACAACTCCAGACATACTGTGGAACACTCAACCTAATTTAAGTGTACGCCCCGAAAACGGATAAAAATGACGAAGAATTGGAATCCTTCTACAAAGACATTGATGAAGTCATGAAATTGACTAAGAACAAAGATGTCACTATACTCCTGGAGGACCTAAATGCAAAGATTGCACAAGGTTCATATGACAAGTGGATTGGGCCGTACGGATTGGGCAAACGAAATGAACGAGGATATTGTCTTCTACAATTCTGTCAAGAAAAATCCAGGGTAATAACTAATACCTTTTTCAAATTACCAAAACGTTGCCTGTACACTTGGAAATCGCCACGAAACAATGAAGAACGTATAGTCAGGAATCAAATCGATTATATTCTCGTCAATCAGAGATACAGAAATGGAGTGAAAAGTGCCAAATCAAACCCAGGAGCAGATATAGGCTTAGATCATAATCTTCTTGTTGCGGAGATTATGGTGAAACTTAAGAAGCTGAAAGTCTCGTCAAACCAAAAACCTATTGATACCAGCTTACTAAAAAATAATAACGTAAAAGCGAAGGTGCACCAGAAGATAAATGAAAACTTAAATAAATTAATAAACACCCGTTCGACAACTCAGAATCAACCTGAAAACATGTGGCAAAATTTAAAGTCAACCATCATAGAATCTTGTAAGAAACATTTGAAAGCTGAGAAAAGAACAAACCAAAAAGATTGGATGACCAACAAAATATTAAGGTTTATAGAAGAAAATAGAAACCTAAAGGTTTCAGACACACAAAAGTATAAAGAAGTACAGAAGGAGATCAAATATAAATGTCGACAAGCTAAGGAAGAGTGGCTGAAAGAGAAATGTACGGAGATAGAAAATCTGCAGAAACTGCACGACTCTCATAACATGCATAAGAAAATAAAAAAGTTCACTGGAATTGGTCGGAAACAAAGATCATACATCCATACAAATGAAGAAGGAATCATTGTCCTGGATATTGAAGATCAACTGACACTATGGGAAAATTACGTCAAATCCTGTTTCAATGATCAAAGAGAAGAAACAACTACCAACAGTATGAATGACACTGAAATACCTATTTTAAAAGAAGAAGTACAAGCAGCAATAAAATCAGCCAAAGATGGAAAAGCTCCTGGCCCTGACGATCGGCCTGCAGATGTGCTTAAGATGATTGAAGAGCAATATTTTGATGCTATAACTTTCCTATTTAATAAGATCTATAAAACAGGAATAATGTCACAAGAATGGCTTCAGTCAACGTTTGTCACAATTCCTAAGATGCATAATGCCAAAAAATGCAAAGAACACCGTACGATTAGCCTAATGAGCCACACTCTAAAGATCTTTCTCAAAGTCATCCACCGTAGGATTTACAAGAAACTGGAAGAAGGAATAGAAAATACCCAGTTTGGCTTTAGAAAAGGAGTTGGAACAAGGGAAGCCTTGTTTGCCTACAACGTCTTGATGCAGCGGTGTCTGGATGTCAACCAAAAGATATACGCCTGTTTTATAGATTATAACAAAGCATTTGATAAAGTGAGACACAAACAACTAATAGAAGCACTTGAACGAAAAAACCTCGACACAAGAGATATACAAATTATAGTAAAACTGTACCTAAACCAAAGTGCGTCCGTTTGCGTCCAATCCAAACTAACAAAAGCCGATGAGATCAAAAAGAGTCAGACAAGGGTGTGTTTTCTCTCCACTCCTCTCCACTCCTCTTTAACATCTATTCAAAAGAAATCTTCACAGAGGCCCTCAAAAGAGAGGACGGCGGAATACGTGTTAACGGCACCCCACTGAACAACTTGCGTTACGCTGACGATACAGTACTTCTTGCCGAAAACATGCAAGACCTTCAAAATATGCTGAATAACGTCGTCACAGTTAGTCGAGAATATGGGCTGACACTCAATGTTAAAAAAACCAAATACATGATTGTCACCAAAACTGAAGCACCAAATGAACATCTGTATGCGGAAGGCAAAAGGCTGGAAAGAATCGAGAGGTATAACTATCTAGGTACAAACGTCGACGGCGCCTTGGACTACTGTGCAGAAATAAGGATTCGCATTGAGAAAGCCCGTGCATCCTTTGTGAAGATTAAAAAACTGCTCTGTAGTTGCGACTTGAGCCTGGAACTCAGAACTCAGAATGCTCAAATGTTACGTATTCCCAGTCCTTTTATATAGTGTGGAAGCTTGGACCCTCAACGTGTATTGTGAAAGGAAAAAAAAAAAAACTGCAATATCTCGGCCACATCATGAGAGGTCCGAAATATGAAATTCTCCGACTCATAATCCAAGGAAAAATCGTGGGAAAAAGATCTATCGGAGCAAGAAGAATGTCTTGGCTTAGTAATGTGAGAAAATGGTTTAAGGTCACGTCAGCTGATCTGTTTAGGGCGGCAGTTTCTAAAATTAAAGTAGTAATGATGTTAGCCAACCTCCGGAATGGAGACGGCACATGAAAAAGAATAAGAAGGGAGTTAGTTATTTAGAAGCCGTTGCTGGGTAAAAAAATTTCAAATACTGCAGTGAAAACTGAGAGTAAGGTTTTAAGGAGATTTGTTAGCTCTTACGGTTCCGCATGGTCCAAAGGTGTCTGTAACAGGATAGCAATAAAAAAATAAAAAAGTCAAAACTACAATTTATTTTAAAAATTTGTAATGATTTATTTAAACAGTATTCTATTATATTATTATAATACAATTTGTGCACAATACTAAAAAATTTTAATAATATTCTGTAGCTTTACATTCCAATTAGTAAAAAATATTATTTTTCTAATTATAAATGCCACACACTTTGAACGTTCTCAAGTTCTGCGCATTAGTAGGTTGTAGTTTTCTTAACAAACAGCATCATTCCACTTTATATTTAATTAAACTTAATTAAACTCTCGTTTGTAGCATTCAAACATTTATTTTTAAGCAGTTTTGTTGTGGATTGAGCTTAATTGATTTTAAAGTTTAATTATTTCAATAAAATAATTAAAACATTAATTTGATTATTAATAGCATTATATGTGTAAATATATAATGATTATTAAAATTATGATTTATTTCATATTTGATAAAATATGAATTAGTAATCTATAAACATATTAATGTATAAATGATATTATTGTGTATGTATTCAATCATATAAACATTAAATAAATTGCTTTTAATTCAATATTATATGAATATTGTGCTTGATTTTGACTCGTTTAAATCAAAATATAATTTGTAACAAAAATTATTTTTTAACAATTTTTTTTTCATTATAGCCCTTGCAAGTTTTCTCATTTTTTCTGCTTTTAACACAAGCTACAGTTAGATGGGAAATGTACGTGTATCTTCGTTAGTTTATTTGTGACGACCTGGTGGGTCACATGTTTTTTGTTCAGGGTACTCTATGAAAAGTTTTTTGTATTTTATCATTTGCTTAATTTAATTATTATTGTATAAATTAAGTAAGTAGTACACAATATAATATAAGCGTGTGTGATATACAGAATAAATTTTCCTCATAAACATATATCTCCAGATGTTCTGAAAACAAAATGAAAGTGGAAAAATACCTTTATCAATAAAGAGATATTTCGAAGAAATATGATGAAATAACCCCCTCACACACAAAGCGCATCAAAAAGAATTAAAATAAAAAGATTTATGCTCGCAGAAGGGGGGGCCACCCACGATGCGATAAATAAAGCGGGAGCGCGCGATGCGCTGAGACTCCTCCGGCCGACATATATTCCGGTATTCCGGGTTACTCCGCCTTGCTGTTCTGTCCCGGAAACGGATCCGGACGTCGAAACCACTCCGGTGCTACTCCCGGCATTGTTATCGGATCCATTCGATATAATGGAAAAATTATTTCACATAACCGATACACACACACAGAGAGAGAAAAGAGAACCATGCTAAGAGTAAAGGGGAGTTTTATTGTTCCAGCAATAAAAGTGTAATTACATTTTAGATCGATTCGTTTAAGAATGGATGAATCAGTGGCGGCGCTGAGTGGTACTTTAGAGAAAATTGTAAACATTAATATAGAAGGAAAATTATTTATTTTGAGTTTATATAAGTTAGTATTGACAATAATATTTAATAAATAAACCATCAAGTATGAAATATTGAGTGCTCAAGTTAAACGAATTAATGAGAAATCTAACAAATTTCTAGAAAGAAACCGGTAAAGTTGTAAATACAATTTTTGTTAACATTGAAAATAAGAAACTGCTGCTTTTGTTTACCATCTTGGTTATACTCAAAGCCACCGAGAAACTACATTGATTCTTCAAGAGCCACAGCAAAAGCATTAAAAATTGATACAAGTTCGCAGAGTTATGAGAACATAATCATCAATAAAATACACGCAACAAATGAAAACAAAACAAAACTTTTTAAAGAAAAACATAAACACGGCGATCACTAAGTATTAAAATATGAGTAACCCATCAATTAGCAATTAAGTCTTTAATTAATATTTTACACCAATTATTCAATTTTATTATAAAAATTTAATTAAACAAAACCTCTCCCATAAGCACTGACATGAAAATATCAATCCGGACAGCCAGCAATATTTCCCCCGACATATAAATAATCCGATTTCAATGTTACTGCACTGTACTACGAGCGCAAAAATCTATTTATTATTTGAACAAAACTGCAAACGGGAAATTTAATATTACCAGCCGTTATTATTATTCAATATTTATGCGCCTTTCAATCGACATGATATCACAATGTTAGTTTTTACATATTTTTGTTTTCATTAACGCATTTCGATTGTTGTTTTTGATGGTATTACATGTTAACAAACCAAACCGAATTGAAGTTTATATATTTTTTTAATTAAAAATATTTATACAACGTGTACATTAAAGAAAGATTTTCCCTTGGGAGTTTAATATATGCTGGTATTAATAAAATAAAAATTTACACGTCTGGGATTAACTCGGATAAATTGAGATGGGTATAATTCGGTTACTGTTGGGATTATATTATTATTTCTCATTTGAAATATTTTTCATGTATAAATTACACCTTTGCTTAAAATATTTTACATTGTTAATAAAATATGATTTATTTGTATTAGGTAGGGAAAAGAATAAAAAATGTTTTTTATTTTGCAATGTCAATATGATGCGCAAAGTGCATTCAAATCATTTGTCAAATTTTTATTAAAATCTAATGTTACCAACTAGAAATAATTATTAATTTAAAAAAAAATTGTTTAAAGCTACAGTAAATAGGTTTGAGCAAGTTATCTTTAAACGTAGCGTATCAATTTTGATTAAATGTTCATAAAATTGGTAACAAATTTTATTAAGTCTAATGATACCAACTTTACATATTCAAAATTTATTAGATTGAACCAAAATATAAAACAAATTTATCTAAAATTGGTGTAAATGGGTAATTCTATTACTTTTCGACTAATTTGAAAAAGTCGACCTCTTTGATGTTGCTCAAATTTTCAGGGATCGAAATATTGATAAAAAAAATAAGATTTCCAAAAATTTAGACCTTAGAGTATTACTCCAGAGCAAGGTGACGGTCAATAGTTTCATGTGGAGTTGCCCACCCACCCGCCCAAGTGTTTGTTATCAAAAGATTAGTTTACAAACATTCGGGCGAGTAACTTCAGAGCATGTTGACAATCAATAATTTTAACTAGAGTTTTTCATCCATCCGCCTGAATGTTGTAAGGCTACTCCAAAGAATGATGAAGGTTAACAGTTTCAACTGGAGTTGCCTACTCACCCGCCCAAGTGTTTGTTATCACAAGATTAGTATACAAACACTCGGGCGGGTAACTTTAGAGCATGTTGACAATCAATAATTTTAACTGGAGTTTCTCATTCATTTGCCTGAGTGTTTGTAAATAAGTTCTTTGGTAACAAACACCTAGGCGGGTGAAAAGGCTGAACCAGAGCATGATGAAGATTAACAGTTTTAACTGAAATTGCCAACGAACCCGCCCGAGTATTTGTTATCAAAAGATTAGTTTATAAACACTTGGGCGGGTAACTTCAGAGCATGTTGACAATCAATAGTTTTAACTGGAGTTTTCCATCCATCCGCCTGAATGTTTATAAATAATTTTTTTGATAACAAACACTTGGGCGGGTGGGTGGGCTACTAGAAAGCATAATGACAATCAATAATTTTAACTGGAGTTGCCCACCCACTTGCCCGAGTGTTTTTTATCAAAAGATTAGTTTACAAACACTCGGGCGAGTAACTTCAGAGCATGTTGACAATCAATAGTTTCAACTGTAGTTTTCCATCCACCCGCCTGAATTTTTGTAAATAATTTTTTTGATAACAAACACTTGGGCGGGTGGGTGGGCTACTCCAGAGCATGATGAAAATTAACAGTTTTAACTGGAGTTGCCTACCTACCCGCCCGAGTGTTTGTTATCAAAAAATTAGTTTACAAACACTCGGGCGGGTAACGTTAGAGCATGTTGACAACCAATAGTTTTAACTGGAGTTTTTCATCCATCCGCCTGAATGATTGTAAATAAATTTTTTGATAACAAACACTTGCGCGGGTGGGTGGGCTACTCCAAAGCATGATGAAGATTAACAGTTTTAACTAAAGTTGCCTACCTACCCGCCCGAGTGTTTGTTATCAAAGGATTAGTTTACAAACACTCCGGCGAGTAACTTCTGAGCATGTTGACAATCAATAGTTTTAACTGGAGTTTTCCATCCATTTGCCTGAGTGTTTGTAAACAATTGTTTTGATAACAAACAGTTGGGCGGGTGGGTGGGATACTTCAAAGCATGAAGACGGTCAATAGTTTTAACTAGAGTTGCCCACTCACCCGCGCAAGTGTTTGTTATCAAACGATTAGTTTACAAACATTCGGGCCGGTAACTTCAGAGCATGATGATAATCAATAATTTTAACTGGGGTTTTCCACCCACCCGCCTGAGTGTTTGTAAATAATTTTTTTGATAACAAACATTTGGGCGGGTGGGTGGGCTATTCCAGAGCATGATGAAGGTTAACAGTTTTAACTGGAGTTGCCCATCCACCCGCCCAAGTGTTTGTTATCAAAAGATTAGTTTACAAACACTTGAGCGGGTAACATCTGAGCATGTTGACAATCAATAATTTTAACTAGTTTTCTAGTACTTAAAAACTCTAATTTGCATTAAAAAAAAACATAATTTTTGACGTAGAACAAAAAATGTTCATGATTTTTTTTTTTAAGTTTTAGTTTGGTCTTGGTGCTTAAAATATTTACATGTATTTTAAAACCCATATTTTTATGTTATGTTATGATATACTATTTCTCATATAGATAACTTTTTTTGTGTTCTAAAGAGTATTTACTGAAATTTTGACTAAAATCGACATAGGGTAACATCGCTTTTTCGGGACCTAAAAATTACAAGTTTTGAAGATCGCAAAAATATGAGCAACTTCTTGCATCAAAATAGTGGTGTATGCGTATTGATTCTATAAGTCTTGTGTAGTCACTTTAAAAAGAAATTAAACACAAAGAAATCTAGACTTTGTGAATCAAATTTTGTTATGATTTTACAAATTTAGGTTTAAAAAAGGCAAAATTTTGCAATTTTGCTAAAATTACGGTTTTTTTAGGAATAAAGTTTAAAGCTTAATAAATCAAAATGACTGCCACAATATTAAACATAAAATTATGGGTTTTAAAGTACATGTAATATTTTTCCAGAAACCCAAAAGTTGAGATACAAAATAAGCTAAAAAGACGTTTTATTGTAAAATTTCTGACCTTCAAATGTGTGTCATTTTGAACACGCGATATTCTAAGGTCCAAAATTTGGAAAATTTTATTTTTTTAATCCAAATTTTGATCCCTGATAATTTGAGCAAAATCAAAGAAGTCGACTTTTTCAAATTAGTCGAAAAGTAATGGAATTACCCATATATATATATATATATATATATATATATATATATATCTTTATTGAATTTTGATTAAATTTAGCTGAGATGAAGTTTTAGGTTTATAGTAAAATTAGTGCTAATTAGAACCAAATCGATACAATCAAATCTTCTACAAATTTGAATAAAAAAGATCCAAAATTGATGCAGCTTGCAAATAAATTTATATATCTTAGAAACAAACCATCAGATTTTGATAAAATTTTGCTCTAATGAAGCTTTAGGTTGGTAGTATAACTAGTAATAATTAGAACTAAATTGATACAACCAATTCTACAACCTAGATTAACCAATTCTTTTACAGATTAGATCAAAATTTAAAATAAATTGTTCAAAAATTTATGCAGTTTGCAAATGAAGTTAAATATCTTTAAAACAAATTATTAAATTTTGATAAAATTTAGCTCAATTAAAGCTTTAGATTAGTAGTATAGTTGGTGCTAATTAAAACTAAATTGATACGACCAATTCTTCTATAGATTAGATCAAAATATAAAACAAATTCATTTAAAATTGATGCAAACTGTAAATGAAAAAGACTATTGGATTTTGATCAATTTTGCATCTGTTGGAGCTTTAGGTTAGTAGTATATTTGGTGCTTATTAAAACTTGGGGATGTAAGGGGTAGTAAACAATGATGCCCAAATGACAACCTCACTTGCACGCGGTTGACCCTGCTAGATAACTAACAAGGCTCTGTCGACCGAGTAACTACCGGTATAAGTAGTTGCCACTAGATGGTCAACAGCTACGGGTGGACAAACTAACTAGTGGAACGGCACTCCTTTGTCTTAGGATTGAGAAATCGGCTTTAAAAACGGATGATAAAGAATACGTAAGGCAACAAGAAACCAACGTATTAAAAATCCAAACGGATAATCTCTAGTAACAATCATCATGGCTCTAATCAAAAATAAATTATCCAGAGCAATTAGTCCCTCAATCGAATCTCCGGGGGGGACACTTTTGACCAAAGATATAATAAAAGAGATACAAATAAGTACCGAGCTCATAATAGGCAAATAGGAAAAATCAATAATGCCAAACAAGAGATGGAAAAGATGAAGATTAGGATAATAAGAAATGTGAAATGCGCTGAATAAAAAATTTTGATATCAACGAACACAGAATATATTACTCAAGCAGAACAAATGGACAACAAAAATATGGAGTAGGGGTTGTTGTAGACAAACAAGTCGCAAAAAGTGTTAAAAATTTCGTACTATTATTGGAAAGAATTATGATACTACAGATAAATGCCAGCTCAGAACAAATGAACATCATTCAAGTATATACCCCAACAACAGAACACAGCAATGAAGAAGTAAAAGAATTCTACTCTCAGATTATGTATATACTAAGAAAAATAATAATAAAAAATTTTAACGCAAAAGTGGAAAAAGGGACACAGAGCAAATCTATAGGTGCCATTGGGTTCGGAGAAAGGAATGAAAAATGAGATATGCTGAGCATGTTTGCAGAAAAACAAGAATATATAGTAACAAATACATTTTTTACACTTCTACCAAAAAGGCTATATACGTAAGTATAACCAAAAGACTCACCTGAAAATAGAATAAGAAACCAGATTGATTATGTTTTTGTAAACAAAAGGTATAGAAATAGACATTATTAAAGACTTACCCAGAAGCTGATATACAATAATCCTGTAGTATGCGTCTTTAGAGCAAGAATGAAAAAGGTGCACAAGAAAAATAACAAGAGATATGACCTACAAAGAATGAAGAAACGAAGAATTGAGAATTGGGCCTGAGGATTCGGGCACAAAACTAGATAAACTAAACACAATCGTCGGAAATATCAAAAAGAAGTTTCTAAAACCAAATGTTAACAAGAAGAGACCATAGATTACTAACAAAATTCTACAAATGATAGAAAAGAGGAAAAGTGTAAAAAATAACTTAAGTGAATATAAAATCATACACAAGAAAGTTGGAAAATAAATAAGAAAAGCAAAAGAAAAACAAACCAAAGAAACATGCGATGATATAGAGACCTTGCAACAAAAATACGATAATTTTAATGTTTATAGAAAAATCAGAGAAAATACAGAAATAAATAGAAGAAGAACCGTTAACAAATTAGTAGACAATGAAGAACAAATCATTATTAACCAAGAGATTAAGAAAACATGTGTAACAACTATTTCAAGACAACAGACCTAATCTTCCACAGACAAGAATAGGAACTGGATTGAGCATTACAATAGGAAAGCTTCAATCTGCGATAAAAGCAATAAAAAACAGCAAAGTTAACAATAATGAACAACCGATGTGATGAAGCTCCTTGATAAAGAAAATGTAAAATGGCTAACATCACTGTTTAATAGTGTTTAACAATATATTCAACTCGGGTACAATTCCCAACAAATGGCTACAATCGGAATTTATCATTTTGCCTAAAAACCTGGAGCCGGGTCGTGTAGTAATTAAAGAAAGATAAGCTTTATAAGCCATTTAGTCAAATTTTTACTCAAAATTATCCACCGAAAAATATATAAAATATGTGAAGAACAAGTATCACCCACACAGTTTAGTTTCAGGAATGCAGTAGGCGCACGAGAAGCCATTTTCAGCATCCAAGTGCTATTTCAAAGATGTAGAAATATGACTTGTGATATCTATGCATGTTTATTTGACTACCAAAAAACCTTTGACAGGGTTAAACATTATAGAATGGTGCAAATATTACAAGACATCAGACTAGACAAAAAAGATCTAAAAATAGTCAAAAATTTCTACTGGAACCAAATTGATTTTGTAAGACTGGACGGAGGGAACACGGAAGAGACAAAGATTCTACGTGGAGTGTATATTGTCTTTGGTGTTGTTTAATATATACTGGGAATAGATCATTAAAAATGCTCTAAAAGACATAGACGTAGGAACTGCGTTAAACGGAGAAAGACTAAATAACATCTGCTATGCAGACGACACTGTGATAATAATAAATAAAGTGACAAAAATCACAAACTAATGGTCATTAGCAAAAACAATATCACAAGATGCAAAATATTAATCAACCACCAACCCATTGAATACAGAAAAATGTATATCTCGGTACCACAATAAATAATCAGTGGGACCATTTGCATGAGGTACAGGTCCGCATCGCAAAAGCCAGTGCTGTTCTTAATAGAATGAGTTCTATGTTTAAAAGTCACAACTTGACAATACAAACTAAAATAAGATTTTTGCAATGCTTGTGTTTTCTGTTTTTTTTTTTATGGGGTTGACGCTTAGACATTAACGAAAGCTACAAGCAAGAAATTAAAAGCATTTGAGATGTGGCTTTATCAGAGATTGCTGAGAATGCCATGGATAGACCGGGTTACAAATATCAAAATTCATTGTAGAATGAAAAAAGACTTAGCCATTGTAAAAGTAAGAAAGCTCGAATACCTAAGCCATATTATAAGAAAAAAATATCATCTGTTACAGAGAAAAGTGCTAGGAAAAAGAGCTACAGAAAGAAAAAAAATTTGTGGCTGAAGAACTTATAAACCTGGTTTGTCAAGACAACAATCGAATTATCCAAAGCAGTAGTGAAAAAGTGATTATAGCTAGGATGGTTGCCAACGTCCAAAACGACTAAAAACCGCAAGAAGAAAAAGAAGAACTAAATCAATACAACCAGTTCTTTTACAGGTTAAAGCAAAATATATAAACAAGTCTATCAAAAATTGATGCAAACAGTAAATGAATGTATACAGGGTTAGTTAAAATTACAAAAACACCTAAATAATTTTTAACTGTTAAAAATGGATCAATTGCAAATTATGTTATATAAAAAAAAAGTTTTTGCAAATTCTAATTCTTAAAATTATTGAGCAGTTTTGTAAGAGGCGGCAAATGTTGTTTTGGGATTGATTGTATGCTTCAAAAAATGAGGAATAGTAATATAGGTTGTGCAGTCTTAGCATTTTTTTTTCTGGAGCCAAAACTGGGTAGTCACCTTTTAGTGTTACCTCGAAGTCACTGAGCGCAGTTTGTTGGAGATAAAGAACTATCTTGACCTGTTGGCGCAACTGTAATACAGTTTGGTAGACTGCAATGTTTTGGTGAAGGTTGGTAACAACTTCTATCAGAGGATGAATTGTCCTGGAACAGGTGTGTTAGCCCATTGCGATTGGTGGATGCAGCTTGGCAGTTTTTTATGTAAAATTTAAAAAAAAATATACTATTGATCACAATATCTTGTTGATCAAGCTTAGTACTTTTGAAATTGCATCAAAAATTTTGAGTTTTTTTTTCTTATCTTGATAGTAGAACAAGTATGGTTTCTTACAATGGTTTTAAATCATGCAGTTTTATGTCTACTTCTGATGTATCTCAAGGTTCAAACTTAAAGCCTATATTATTTGTTTTATTTATAGAAATTTTGATCACACATGTGATCAATGTCCTGTTCTGGCATATGCTGGCGACCTAAAAATATATCAAGTTATTAATTGTATAAATGATACTAATTCTCTACAACAAAACCTTAATCTTATAGTCAATGGTGCGCTGCAAACAAGCTTACTTTAAATATAGGTAAATGTTGCTTTGTCAGTTATACTCAAAAACTTGTTCCTATTTTAACAAATTATGATATTGATACTACTTTTTCAAAAACAACAATCTAAAACAAGGGATCTTAGAGTATTATTTGACTTACTTTCTCTAACAATATAAATACAATTGTGTCATCGGTTTTAAAATTACTTGAATTTCTAATACAATCAAGTAAAGAATGTTCAGACTTAGATGTATTGAAAGTATTATACTTTGTCTTGGTTTGCAGTAAACTTGAGTATGCATCCATCACCTAGTATCCTATCTATGTAAATCCTTCTTTTGCTTTAGAAAAAGTTTAGAGGCGCTTCAAAACTGAAAGAATATACCCTATCAGATTTTGTGATTATAGTGAACTGCTTGAAAAGCATAGATTTGTTTTGCTGTCAGATTGCAGAGATTTATGTAGTGCAACATTTTTATATAAATTGCTTCATAATAACATTGATTTTTCTGAATTAGTTGCTAAAATACAGTTTTATGTATCACGGCTAGCATCACGCCACTTTAACATTTTTTTTTTGTCAAGACTGCACAAACATATTATGCAACTCACCAATTCCACACATGTCTCAAAATGGCAATACACATTTTGACGATTTTAGTTTGTTTGTGCACTCAATATGTAGTTGTTTTGTACATATAATTTTGTTTATAATTATTGCACTTTTTATATTATTATTTTTTATATCTATTTTATATTATTTTATTTTATTATATTTTTTCCTTATTGGATTTCTGTTGGGCAAATAAAAAAAGATGTTGTTTTCTTTAGTGATGCGGTAAAACTGGTTAGTGAAGATTTTTGCGAAGGAGTGTTGTGCATTTTATGTAAAGACTACAATCTGGTAACAATCTATCCCACACTTTAGTGATTCTGCTTTTGTTTTTTTTAATTTTTTTGGGTTTACTGGAGGCAGTGCGCTCTTCTGCTAAGCACTATTGTCTGTTGCATTTTTCTTGGAGATTAATTCTAATCTTTTTGGAGTTTTAAGGTAGCATCACGTGTTGTTGAGCACATTTGTTTATACATTATCTATTTCTCCAATAGTCACTATTAGTAATGTTACATCTGGGATTTGGTCGTGGTTTGATATGGCAATATACTAAGACCAACAAATATGATCACAACGATTATACGTCTGCAACAGGCATATGAGAATGAGAGCCATAGCCAATTTAGGGTGGATCGTGCACAACATGGGTGACAGACTGAACTGGCTGCGAGTAAAAAACTAGTTGCAATACGCAGACACGAACAACATTATCAAAGAGACCAAAGAAAAAGAACTTACTTTAAGGGACAGTACTACAAAGATCTCTTACATTTGAGCTCTACCCTCCAAACACTAGTGTCGCCATTGAACGAGACAAACCAAAAGGAAGCCGCTTTACGACCGACTAAAAAAAAAACCATCCATTGCGACAAAGTTGACAACTGCGGTATACAGTCAATCAAAACAATCTGACCTTAATTAATTGGCTTTGCAAAGGGATACCTGACGTCCTGCACGTGCTACATGAACGTGTGACGAAGAAGTAAAAGAAAGTTACTTTCATCGACCAACAGCTTAGGTGGATCTTGTGCGCCGTAAACCTACCGCGTAGTGTTCCACAACCTATTGCGCAAGAGGTTGCAGAAACAATTTATATGCCACCCCAGTGAACATTTTGAACAAACCCGTACCGCAAGTGTTTAGACAACTTAAGTTTGCGCCTTCAGACTAATAGTGAAACATTAGTAGACACTTCTGCTAATATTTTTACATACTACTCTCGTCCTGAACCATAGTGCTTAAAACCAGACCATCAACAATATCTAGACAACATTACTATCAGAAGAAATTGGAAGCTCAGACTAAAAGGTTGTGGGAATTGTTGCCGCGAGTAGGCGGAGCCAAGCTCTATCAGCCGATGGGCGCTTGCGTTTTCCTAAATATCCAGAATTTTGCTCCCAAACCTTTATCAAAGCAGTAACATCCAGGAGAAAACTTTACTTAGCTATTCACCGCCACTGCAGCTTTTGTACAACATTTTTAGTATTGTCGACCACCAAGTAGTAACCTCCAGCATATTTTGGGGCAACTACTACCACGCAGTATAACTGCACAATATTAACATCCTGTACTTGTCACCCCGCTAGGGTTTTAGGACTGCCACTGATAGCTGCTACGGCACTTTTACGCCAATCTTTCAAATCTATAGTCTTAGTGGGCCTGCACGCTGTGTGTGTGCGTAGAAGTACATGTTATATATGTGGACTCCGGCGTTCTGCGTGAACCTTTGTTTAAAACCATATAAAAACAAAGTACAAACACGACATGTACGACCTCAACGCCTGCAACGCACCAAAGAACACCTTTAGAACAAATCTTGAACTGAAACCATGCTTCTAATGGTCATCACGGACTCCAACCGGTATCACATTTTTCTTTCAGTGCTTTATCCGCTGTGGATATTAGCGATCATCATGGTTATCTTTACCATGTCAACGGATCTTCTAAACAGTTGGATTGAGGTCACTCTAAACCACTGGCGCAGGTTTTTAAGCCAAGATATTTTTTTCTTCTTTGGACTTTTTTTTAGCACCTTTTTTTCCAGAATAAGTTGGAATATTCTATATCTTTCTTTGTGTTTTATAATATGTTCAAGGTATTCTAGTTTTCTGGTTTTTATGGTCATAATTATTTCAAGATCCTCTTCAAAGAACCTCCTCATTTGTCACTCGATCCATGTAATTTTCAGTATGCGTCTGTACGTTTAAAGCTTCTAGTCTGCTTTACGAGTTTTTTGTTAGTGTCTAGGATTCAGCGCCATCCAGTAGAGTGAAGAAAACATAGCATAGTATCATTCTGATTTTAAGTTGCAGAGTTAGATCTGAACTGGTGAATGTTTTACTCATTTGTGTGAATACAGCTTTTGCTCTCTCAAGTCTGCAATTTTACTTCTTTAAAATGCTCCCACTGTTGGTTTATGCAGGTGCCTAGGTAGGGGTACTTGTCAACCTGTTTGACAGGTATGTTGTCAAGGATCAGGTGGATTGTTTTTGGTGACTACCATGCATTTGGTCTTTTTTATATTTAAACAAATTCCGTGTTTCTTGCTAGTAAATTTGATCTTTTCCATTATAAGTTGGAGACTTTTGGCACTATTGGCCATTTTAACGGATTTGTCTGCATAACTGATGTTATTAAAAAGTTTACTGTTGACTATGATTTTCTCTACCACTCCATCCAGTGCTTCTTTGAAAATTTCTTCCGAGTATGTATTAAAAACCATAGGCAAGAGCACACACCCCTGCCGCACACCTCTACATATTTTTATTTTCTTTGTATTATGGTCTTCTACTTTTACTTTTGCTGTTTGTTGCTAATTTAGTTTTGCAATAATGCGAATGTTTTTGTCGTCAACTCCCGTTTTCTTAAATATCCTGATTAGTTTTACCTTGTCAAAAGCTTTACTGTTTTAGTGCTTATAAATCTCTCCCAACGCAAGTCATTTTCTGAAAAGCTCAACAATTAGATTATGTAAAGTCATTAAAGCAATCTTTATCTTTAATATCCTTTAATCTTTTTTGGATTCAAAAGGTATGATTTGTGTAGGTAAAAGGGTCCACTAATTGCAACACTTGTCTGATAAAAAAAAAATTTGGTAATTTCCGGTAATCAGTTCATTGCCGTCGTTTCCGACTTTTTCATATTGGACCGTAGTTACTTTTGTACAATTTTAGAGAGAAATTTTAGATTACATCAGAACAAAACCTTGTTGGTGTTTCACCAATGCATAGATTGTTTTTGTTTATCTTTTAATTTAACAGTAACAATAATGGGAAATCTCTTTTTTTTTGCATTTAACTATCAGCGCCACTCTATATGACTGGAATTGACTATAGTGGTCCCTTTATGATTAAGAATCGCAAAGGAATAGAATCAAAAACATTAAAATTATATTTATATCTTTCTATTTGTTTCAGTACAAGGGCAGTGCACCTCTCATTAGTAACTGATTTTTCTACCGCAACATTCTTAATGGTTTTTTGTTGGTTTGTAACTCGTCTTGTGCCAACGCAGAACTTTGTGAATTAGCTTCATTTTTAAAGAAAGAAACCGTTTCTATAACCAAAGCGGTCACAAGCGTTGGTTAAAATTGGCATTTTATTTTTGCATATAGTACACAACGCTACATTAACCTATGAAGAACTATGTACTTTGCTTACTCAAGTTCAATCTTCTTTAAATTTTTGTTTTTAATCATTAACTCCTGCTTACTTTAATGTGGAACCCGGATGTGACTGTAATCTTAGAATCTAGTTTATCTAAACTCTAAAAAGTGCAGCAATTTTATCAGCACTTAAGAAACAGATAAAGTAAAGATTACGATATTGTAATGAAGTGGTGGATCAACTATTCAGATCTTTAAGCAAGAGCTCTAGTTTATGTTAAAGAGAATAACTCCTTACCAATGCAATGGAAATTTAGCTAAATCTTAGATCTTCTTAAAGGCAAAGGCGGCATAAATTAAGTGGCTTCCGTAAAGACATCAACTTTGTGGATTTTTAGCCAAGTTTTGCTTATTTCCAATAGTATTTGCAAGTGAGTGAAGTGCGTTTAGCCTGGTATATTTGTACTTTTTGCAAACTATGCATATTTTTGTATGTTACAATAATTGTTCCAAGACCGTATTTCTAAAATGATGTATACATTTACCACTAACTTCAGAGCTGCCAACAAGATGTCAGAAATTAGGTAACTTTTAAAATTAAAATTTTAATGTTGCAAGACTACAGTAAGCAAGTCTCAGCAACCAAGTAATCCTGCCTGAAATATATGTTTTATTATACTGCAACTAATTATTTTTGTAAAATATATTGTTTTCTACTGTAAACTTTTTAATATGCATGCCGTATACAAGTTATAAAGATTACTATAATTTACACAAATCAATACAGCTATAAGTTCCATTAACTATTAAATTCATCCACTTAAATTTACAATATACTTGAAATTTGATTTAAATAAATATAATCCGGTTTCACAAACTAAAAATATAAACTATTTTTTAAATAAAATGATTTACTTTAATTGAACAATTATTTAAAAGTTTTCCGACGTAAATCTTTGGTATGTATGAGACAGAAGTAAAGCCATTGCGGATTTATGGCGCGCATAAAGTCTGCATATATGTAGTAAATATAGGTGGATAATGCATCCTGACTTGTAGCTAGAAAATATAACAAGTTGGTTTTGGCGAACAGCTGGATGTACTCTGTACATGGAGATTATATTAAGTTTATCATAACTTTGCGCATAACTCTTGTGCGATGTTGGAAGCAATGGATTCGGGTTAAAGTAAAAGGGACATATTGACGGCATCCCCGGAATCCATTTCACGACTGGCGTGCGCTATAATCCGAAAAGTGACTTAGTTTTAGTCTTGTAATCTGGACTTACAAGACACAGATCAATTATCTGCTATTTTACCTTTGAAGTTTGGATGCATACAGCATATAATGCTGTATTATCATTCCACCAGTATAATATATACGCGGGTTGCCTTTTCATTACCGCATCATTATATTATCTCTTCTTCGTAGCGGCTTTACATTCTTAACTATATTTGTATTAAATTATTACCTGACGTCGCTATTTACTTTGCATGCAAATGTGTTATCTAGGTTAAATTTGAATAAATTTAACTAAATTACATCATATCGATATCGATCATCAAGAAAAACTTTGTAAAGTAAAAATTACCATATATGAATTGAATAGAGATTTTCCAATACTTGACCAGTGCATCTAAAATTTAACTCGATAAAGTTATCGCCTATAAATTCAGTGGGCTTTGTTTGCGACTTACCAAATAATCCAAATGTCTGAATAGAATTATCTTCATGTCTGCTAAATCATGCAGATTATTGATTACATTAAGTTAAATTTATTGCTGCGGAAGAAATTTAGTAAATTTATAGTGTGCGGATAATTGTATTTTAAAGTTATGCTTCTATGAATAATACAAATTATTATCTGTAAAGATTTTAATATACATTTTCTAACACCCAATTATCTTATAGATTTAACTTTAACTATCAACGTTTCTATACGTTTAGAAAGTAGTATTTGCCTAGTAAACCTCTCTAGTAGTGTGGTTTGGATTCCACATTAAACTGTAGCTCCCGCATGTTTGTGCAACCTTGTTCAAAGTATATAGCAGACTGATAGAGCGGTAGTTTTGAAGAAACTTTCAGTTTTCTTCCGGTTTGGAAATGTTGATGAAATACGACCTTTTCCAGGTTTTTGGGAAACGACCGGTTTGAAGGATTGCGATTATTATGTTAGCGACCGTCATAATAAAGAATTTTGGAGAGTATGTTTTAATAGCTTTATTTAGAATACTGCCCGGTTCCGGTTTTAGTCGCAAAATTATTTGCTTTCTAGTAGTACAATTGATGCAATTTGCCAATCGGTTGAACACTTCTCGGTGAATCTTTTCTAAATATTCCAAATTTTGTTCTCCAGATTTAAAGCGCATTGCAGATCTAGACTGTTGGCAAAAGTTTTAGCTTTTCTGTCTAACGCGTACTCTAGCTCGTTTTTGCCGTGGATTGCTGGTAGCGGTTTTGCTGGATTGCGGTGGGCTTAAGTAATGCACCACATTTTTTTTGCAAGTTTGTCAGCTCGAATGAGGTATGTATTGGTTATTTTGTTTGTCAGATTTGTGACGACATTTTCTAGTTCTGTTATGTTGCAAGATTTTGGTAGTTTATGTAAACTTTTGTTTAGCAATCGAGAGAAAAGAGGAACATTTATTTTATAGACAATTCTTACTTTCCCACCCAAATTCTTTACAAAAATCTTGAGAATTACCGAGTTGTGATCTGAACTTAGATTGTTTACAACCTTTTTCTTTAATGACCTGCCCTGTAGTAGTGTGTAGGTTTGTCCGGCGTTAGAACCTGAAAAACATTTTGGTGTGTACTTAAATAGTCTCTAAGCTACTCTACTCAGAATGTTTTGTATTAAAGTTACCAGCAATTATAGTTGGCAATTGGAGTTGAAGTAAGCTTGCGTTAGGTTTCAGCGTGACGGTGTCTGGCGTGGCAATTTCTAAGTGGTTCAACAATCTTTTGACAAAGATTGCCGTTCCACGCTTCCTCTCCACGTTACTGCTTCCCAGATACGTAAAAGTATTTAGAAACTAAAGAAAGTACTACGTTTAAAGATTATTTTCTGTTCTGTTGGTTGAAGAAGAATTCTGTAACTTTTTTATTTTATTTGGCGTGCTATTTGAATTCTAGAATCCTATTCAAATTATGACGTCAATAAGTTTGTTGTCTATTATTGTCTGAGGTTTGATATATCATTTTGACCTAAAACTTGGCCATTTTGTTGTAAAGCTCTGCGTCTATGTCATCCCGTGGCTTGCACAAAAAAATTGTGTGCAAAGACTTTTTTGCGAGAGTCAAAAGTCTTTGGAGGTTTTGGCTGAGAGACTTTGGTTGCCTCTGGTTGTAAGTTTTGCCCGTAGTCTCTGGTCGGGCAAAGCACAAGGCACACTTTGGTTGTGTTCCCTTGTGGCACAGCTTTGGTGGTGTTTAAGGGGGCGGTAGCGTCGCTGTCTACTTTATAGATAGTGCGTGTTTGTCAGCTAGAGTATTTCTGTCTGATTGCTTCTGCTACTAAGGATTTGCAGGTTGGAGTTTTGTGTAAAATAGCTCAATTTAATGTAGATTCACGTGCTTAGTTCTAAGTTTTAGAGTAAAACACATAAAATTCTCAGAAAGTGGCACTTTTGGTGCAAATGATGTAACTGTGTCTGTTGTAAAGATATTGAAACTCAACGCAGCAAACTGAAATTAGATTTAAAATATGCGCATATCTATGTAGATTTAAGTGTCTTGCTTGGTTTATGTTGAACATATTTATGTAAATTGCAACAAATTTTTTTTTAAGTAACATTTTGGTTGCTAATTTTTTGTCCATAACTGTCGTGAAGATAAAACTAATCCCAAAACATGCACAATTTAATGTAGATTTACTAGTTTAAATTGGCTTATATAGGCACAGTTTTAAGATTTTGAGTAAAATGCAAAAAACTGTTAAAAAGTGACAACTTTGGTGTGAATACTGTGTTTATATCTGTCGTGAAGATACTAATACCCAACGCAACAAATTTGAACTAATTCCAAAACATGCGTTATTTAATATAGATTTAGGTGCTTAACTTGATTTATGCAGGTCTAAAAAAAATTAACAGGCAGGTAGGACTAGCAATCCGCATCAAACGCCTCACACGTCAAGCTCCGGACCAACATTGCACTTAGTTGGTTAAACACAGATTTATAAATGAGCTACATCAGCAAAGATAATCAAGCCAAAATTTTCCATCTATACCAAAATAATGGTAATTATGCAGATGCCCGATCTTATAACATTTGATTTGATTAACCTAGGAAAGCACTTGGGAACTGAATCTAAACCACCGCCATTGGCTTTCAGGTTTGAAGAAACCTTATAACATTAACTTGCCTAAGGCTTAGGTGGCTACTTTTGAAAAGAATTACGTACTTTATACCAAAAAACTAACTCAAGGCAAAATTGAGCAGTAATCAACACCAACTAAACAACGCAGACCATAAACTTGAATTCAAGCACGCCCAAAGATGTAAGGGGCAAAGGCAAAAAAAGCATAAGCCTGTCCAAATGTCAATCTCATCTGCAAAAGCAATGACTACTCATCCGGTACTTCCTGCAGGATATCAAACTCTGACGACCGAATCACGGCGGAATAACCGTTCCAACTAAAAGACAAAAACTCTCACCGCTCACTCGCCAACACGCTAGACAAACGTAGCGTTTCAATTGCCATAAACCTTTCACGTATACATGTAAAAATGTCAAATTTAAAGAAAATACCCCAAGTGAGTATCGCAAAACACGTAAAACCTCACACTGACACCGAGTCAGTCTGTCTCAAATCGGATTCTTGGGGAAGCAAAAATTCGAATCTAAATCAAATCAATCAAAACAAACAAAATTTGAGTAGAACAAAAATCCAAATAGCAACATACAACATCAAAACAATGAGGACACCAAAAACCTCATCAGACCAAAAGAAGAACGTAGACAAATTAAATGGGACATATTGGGGCTATGCCGAACAAAACTACTAAGAGAAAACTCCACCGTCTTGGAGTCAGGCCATACACTATACCAAAATAACAGCAAAAACAAAACCGGACAGAAAAGCGTAGCTTTCCTGGTAAACAAAAAAGTGAGACACTTAATAACCAAGTTCCACTCCATTTCTAACAGTCATCTACATTAAAATTAAACTCAACAAGAGATATAGTGCTTAGATCATTCAAGGGTACGCACCGACAAGCACAGCGGAGAACAAAGAGATGGAAATATTCTTCGAAGACATATCAAAAGCAGCAGAATTAGAGAAATGCCAATACAAAATAATCAACGGGAACTTTAATGCCAAAATTGGTCAGAAAAGCAAAACAGACACAGAGAATATTGGAAACTTTGGCTTAGGCATCAAGAACCAACGAGGGGACATGTTAGAAAACTACTTAAGCAAAAAAAAATGTGTACGTCTCAACACATTCTTTAAGAAATCGGAGCAAAGAAGATGGACATGAGCAAGCCCGGATGGAAAAACTGAGAACGAGATTGATTAAGTACTGTCAAATAACAAAAAAAATCTGCAAAAATGTCTCAACACTAAACCGGTTTGATACAAGAAGTGACCACAGATTGGTAAAAGCAAGATTTACATTCAACCTGAAAATTGAAAGAAACAAAGTAATACACAAATCATTTTTTCCATCTTTGAGGAGCTGGATCGAAATAAGGACAAATATTAAGAAGAATTAAAGATAAAATAGAAATGAATGAACTATGTAGAAAAATCACCTCAGACATTTAGACTGCTATCAGGAAGACCTGAAGCAAAATCAGGTGTAAAAAAAAGATTGTAAACTACAACCAGACACGTTAAAACTTATTGAACAAAAAAAGAAAATAGAAAGAGGCACAACAGATTACCAAGAACTAAATAAGAAAATCAGTAAAGGAATCCAAAAGGATATTCAAACATTTAACACCGGAATAATCAAAAACATCATAAAAGACAACTCAAACATGAAAGTCCTAAAGTCAAGACTCTCCATAAGCAGACACAAAATTACAAAAATAAAAGATCAACACAACACCGTAATCACCCACAGGGAGAACATCGCTACGCATAATGAAAAATTTTACAACCAACTCTACTCCTTGACGATACCAGATCCGAAAACATCTAAAACGCTTATCCAAAACATAGGTTCAGAAGAGAAAAAACAACAAAAGCCCAGTAATAAACAAATTTACAAGATGCTAAAAAAAAGAGGAACCATTATAGAAGAGACACTACAGCTGCTTCTCAACAGATGCCTTGAGGAAGGCAAAATACCAAACACATGAAAAAATGCGCCAATATAGAGAATTATTGTCTTATCAGCCTCCTCTCACACTTGTATAAACTTTTAACCAAGATCATCACTAATAGACTCGCAAACAAATTCGGCTCATATCAGCTGGTAGGGCAAGCGGGTTTTAGGAAAGGGTACGGCACAGTTGACCACCTACAGACAATCCCTACGCGCTGATAGAAAAAACAACGAAATACAACATACTTCTTCACCTAGCTTTCGTAGACTTTTACAAAGACTTCAACAGCCTAGAAACTTGAGCATTCTTACAAGCAATGGATCAAGGTAGAATTGACTCTCGATACTCTATCCTTCTCAAATACATATACGCAAACGCCACATTTTAGGTCAAAATTAACAAAGACTTTGTAACTAACAAAATCCTAATTAACCCTTTAGCTACTAGTATATATTTGCAAATATGTCTGTCTAAACGCAAAACAAAAATAAAATAAAAGTTTTACAAATGCCGATACATTTATTTTTTATTTATATGTGATGATTTATGTACATAAGAATGGCAAATTAGAGGGGATAAACAGGGTAATTAACTCCCTTCTTTTAATAATATTTCACTTATTTATTATTTAATTTTCTTAGCAATGGTATGTTTGCTAAGAAAATTAGTTCTTCTAAACTTGTTGTCTGTTTTTATTTATTACAATTTTTTTTTTGTAAAAAGTTGTTTTTTAGATGGGGTTGAATGTAACAAAAATACAAAATTCAAACTATACTTCGAAAGGATGGGCCATTTTTAAGTTAAAATTTTAAACATATTGGATAAAGAACAAACGGCTTGTTTTTTGATTAGTTTAATTTTATTTCAAAGAGTTTTTATTCCAATTAAGTATGGAATATGATTTCATAGCGGCAGGCTATTTTCAAGGACCAATTATTGAGTATTTGCGCCAGTATTTTCAGCGGTATTTCGGCGATAGCTTTGCAAATGTTTTGAAGCAGAACGTTCGCAAAGTGGTCAATTGTTTGTGGATTGTCAGCATACACCTTTTCCTTCAATGTGCCCAAAAAAATCCAGCGGTGTCCAGTCCAGCTGCAAGGTAGTCAGTTCACATTGCTGAAACGGCTGGTAACGCGGTTGTTGAATTTGGTGCGCAGAAGATTGATCGTGGGATGTGCAGTGTGGGTAGGTGGTTGTTTGTTTCAACAAAGTGGGACGACCACCTTGTTGAAACAAACAACCTCCGGTAACAGTAACATTGGCTCCGTCATTGTTTTCAAAGAAAAATGGCCCAATATTGTTACAACTCCAAAATCTGCAGTAAATGGTAACTTAAAATGAATGCATTGGTTTCTCAACTATGGCGTGTAGATTGTTTATTCCCCAAATACGGCAGCTATGTTTGTTTGGTTTTTGGGTCAACATTCAATTTAACGGGCACCAAAATTGGCCATTTTAATTTCTTGAATGAGTTGCACTTTGTAAGCAAACATACCAAGGTCTTTGTAAAGAATCCGCCTCAGAGTAGTTTGTCAAATATTGAGTTGCTGACTGCTGTGCCAAGTTGATATTCTTGTGATTTTGCGTACACTATCAAGCCACAAGAGCGACAATTTTGGCAAAACGCTTTGGATGAGTATGCTTGAAGCGCGCATTGTCTACCAGCGTTCCAGTTTCACGCACTTTTTTCATAAACTTATGTATTTTTTTGATCAATAGCGCTTTATTTCTTTCAAAAAAACTTACGCAATTTTTGCTCTGTTGCAAACAAATAAAAGCAATTTTCAAAACAAATTTTTAGTATTTCAAAACAATGCTCCAAAGTAAAGCAATGCATCTTTTGTCTGCGGAGGTATCTAACTACACTTTTCTCATGTAATTTTCAGGCAAAAATTGTCAGCGTCGGTAGAAACATGTGATTCAAAATTCAATCAAAAGATGGCGCACCTTTTATAACAAATTATATTTATATACATATAATTAGGTACTCCCAAAATGGTAAACTTTATCTATGAAAAAACTCAACTTTTTATTGTTTCAAAATCAAAATCCGATGTATCATCAGTACCAAATATTTACCAAAACAACAAATCCATATCTAAATATTTTTCTATTTGTCTTCTAGGGGTTACAATCTCACATAATCTCTTTTGGAATAATCATGTTGTTGACATAGCTTCAAAAGTATCTAGAAAACTAGGGTTTCTTAGATGTAAACAATACTTTTTTACTTCTGTTCAGCTTTTGCATTTATATAAAACATTCGTTCTTGTATTGAATATTGTTCTCAAGTATGGGAGAGAGCATCTAAAACTTTTAAATTCTATTCAAAAACGAGCTATTTGGATCATTGCTGACTCAAACAGGACTAATGAGTGAGATACTTTACAACACCGGCGTAATGTTGCAAATCTTTGCATATTCTATATATATTTCTTTAGACATTGTTCAATCATAGAAAACATATTGCTATCTAAAAAAATATTTACCTTAGTACAAAGCTTGCTAGGAATTCTAATAAATATTCAATGTCAGATTTTTAACCGTAATTTCAACACATGGAATAAACCAACAGGCCACAAATATTTAAGGTCAATGTTCACAGACTGCTAAAATCTAGTCTTCAATAGTGGTAGTTTCAACAAGTGTGGTTCTACTAGTTGAAATTTAAATATTTTTTTATGTTTTTGTGCCATATTCAAACATTTATAAATATCACTTTTTGAAAAAAAAAATAGCAAATTATAGATAATAAATTAATTATACATATAAGAAACGTGTTTTCTGAGTTTCAACTTTCCTGATAAAGATTCATATGTCAGTCAAAACGTTTAGAAAAGAGAAAACACAGTTTGATACACAAAAAAAAAAAAAAGTTTTATACATTAGAACAATTAGAAACATCAATATTTTAGAAATCATATTTCTGCTGATGCTTAGTATTTCAAATAACATATGTTAAGGCAATTAGGAAAATATTGAACTTTATTTACTAAGTATAAACATAAGAAAATATTTTAATAAAGCAAAAAACTCAAAACTACAATTAGAGTGGATGTTCTATAAAAACGTTCAAATATACATGGAAAACTTTTTGCAAGGATGTTGAAAATACTTCCCATACCGCAAGGCTAAAAATGTTTTTATCAAAAGACCCCCAACAACTAACTCGATTGCCAAAAATACTCAAACGGTATATACACCAGCCATCTTATCAAAAACAACTAAAATACTTTTGGAAATTCAATTCTCAAGCCATACCACCTTGACACAAGATTGATTTGACGCTACAACCCTGCCTCTATTAGGAGATTATTAGAAAGCTGCACACAACCTTGTAGAATACACACATATAACCTGAGTAATCAGAAATTTCTCAGCTTGCAAGGCACCAGGACTGGACGGAATTTTCTTGGTTTTTTTGGAATGAGGATATCAATCTAGTCCACTTGGTAAAAATCTATAAGCATGTATTGTTTTTTGCTACATTTCCATAGCACAAAGAAAAGTAAAAATTGTATTTATACCAAAATTAGGTCGCTGTGAGTGACACTCTGACAGAATTTTATTGCTTGATAAATTTTACGTCTTTTCTTCTAAAAACACTTGAAAAACTGTGCAACAAATTAATTCTGGAAACGGCACTTTTGACGCATGGTGTTAATCCAACAGTCAGTGGATAGATAAAACTACTCTTAAGAAATAGACCTTTCAATATCTTTACCAGTAGAGACACTTACGACTAGCCTGCATGCCAAAATAGCTGGATTAACCCAAGGGATAATGATAAAAGTAGCCCAATAAATATATGATAGAAACGAGAAAATTTTAACGGAAAGCAAAGCAGTAAATTTAGCTATAAAAAACCTAAAATTACATCAAGGCAAATACTAGAATGCTATAGAGCTCTCACATTGACCGCTTATGCAAATAGCATTAAATTGTGATGGGTAAAAAGACACTCTAACATAATAAGTAACATTAAGGCTAATAGATTTGTATACAAAGAATCAACCCTTAAAATGTGTGGAGTTGAAGCCCAAACCGCACTACTACTAAAAAGCCATAATACTATACTAAAAACATAAAACGCATAAAATACGATTGTATAACAACCCGGGCTGTAGGCAGGCAAAGGAGGCAATAATTGCTTCAAATCCCAAACCAGCCGACTACTACTTGCAACTGTCTAGAAGGAACCTGCAAACAAGAGTCCTGACAGGTCACTCTTAATTAAGAAAACACATACATACAATGGGCATTGTAAACAGACTGATGTGTAAAGGATGTGAATGGACAACAAAATTACCAAGCACGTCTTATGTATCAGCTCGGCGCTCTCTTACGCAAGAAAGTTCATGTTAGAGAATTGCTGGCTTGACATAGCCAGATTAAAAAACCCTTCTATGCAATATTTTAGCATACATAAAGTACATAGGTTAGCTGTCTGCTTGGACAAAAGAGTGAAGTTAACTACTAAAAGCGGTACAAAAGACGTAATCAGCCCTAAGTGAAATGAAAATGGTTTTACATGTCTATTCAAATTCAAAATCTAAAACATACCTATAAGTAAATAAACAAAAACTCATACCTAAATAAATTTATAATAACAAAATATCAAATTGAAACAAAATCATGTAATTTTTTTTTATCAAAATGTTTTTCTGGTGTGATCAATTTTGTAGCATTCACTTATACAAAGTCTAACTTTACACTTAGCACAGTATTTGAAGATACGTGGCAAATTCTTTGCCCCTATCGTCTACTCCCAGTAGGTGGAACATTTGCAAAGAAATGTCTTTCTATGAAATTCACTGCAGTTAACTGATCTATTAATTCTATACTTTGTTTCCCCGGTCTAGTAGCAGTCAGAGTTCCATGTTTTTTTTTTTTTAATTTGTTGCATTATTTTTCTTATGAATATATTCAAGCGTATTGAAGTTTTTCCTGTCTTTACAAGGAACATAATATAAGAATTTAGCATGGCAACATCAACCAGGTAAAAAAATAGTTATTTATACCACTTGATTGATTTTCGGACACATTCTACTGTAGCTAATTGCATGTCATATTTATCAATCATGCGCATGTTTTGTGTATAACCTAATACACAGTCTGGTTTCCAAATATGCTCACCTGTTTTATGATCAAATTTTCCGCTATTCTTCATTACTCCTTGATGTAATGTTGAAAGCATCAACACATTACGTTTATTTTTCAATCTAACAGCCAACATTTCTGCACTTTTTCCGTTCGCAGGTTCCGCGTGCCACCCGATGTAAAAAAATTGTTTTTTTATTTTTTTTATTGCACCACATAAACCGGTTTTCTGCTGATCTAAGTAAATTGCCAGTTTAGGGCTAGTATACCAATTATCAGTATATAATGCCCATTTTGTTCATAGTTGACCATTTGTTTTTTTATTACTGCACCTGAAACACCTAACGGATCATTTCGAGGAATGTCAATTTCAGATCCGGTGTACACTAACAATTTCAAAACAATTCCCGTCTTGCAATTACACAACACAAACATTTTAATTCCAAATCAATGTCTTTTTGATGGGATAAATTGCTTGAAGTGCAGCCTGCCTTTGAACAATATCAGAGATTTATCGATGACGAAATATTGAAAAGGATTGAAAAATGTTTTTATTCCATTTTTCAAATATAGTTTGTATTTTCAACAATTTATTATTGTTGCCTGCAGGCAAAATGTTGTTATTGTTAGCAAAATGTATATAACGCAACAGTTGTATAAATCTGTCTCTTGTCATGTACTTGCTAATAAAAAGACTAGCAATAATGGGATCTGTTGATTTATATGTGGCATCAATAAAATTATTGCTAAAAAGTTATACATGTTATTTACATTAGTGGATGGGTAACCATGATTTTTTTTTTAGCATGGTTGTTTTTGGCACTGTACTCGTCGTATCTATTAGTTTTGTCCACCAATGTCATCATATATCATAAATTATTTGTATAAGCTATTTTTTTTTTGTATGTTGTCTTGTATTTGGGAATTGTTTTCTGTAGGACAATAAATACCTATTATTATTATTATTATTATCATATCTTCATCAAAATATTTTACAAAATACTCGTACTCGTTATCTTCATTTTCAAATTCAAACGCTCCTAAAATTCCAGAATTTTTATCGTCAAAGTGGTTTTATCACTATCACTATTTGAATAATGGTCGCTTTTACTATCATCACTTGGGCTATCTTGGCTACTAAGTGAAAGAATTTCTTCTTCATCACTATATATCATTGTCGTTCAATACTGTTTTTGAACGCTTTGAATCGCAGCAAGTAAAAAAATATTTTAGAAAATCAAATATAAAATGCAGCTAAACCCACAAAATATAACTGCTAAACTGCAGTGACGCCCGTTATTGGCATAATGTATCAAATCGCTTATTGACGACGGCCGTATCTCAAGAAAGTTTTGTATCGTTATCTTTTAACATATTATGGCATACAAAGTGGTATTTATTATGCGTCTAATATTGCGTACACACTTGCAACAATCTGCCGCACCGCAACACCGTCGCGTAACATTTTCTTTGATCCGACGGCAGAAAACCGACAAGCAATGGGACGCTGTTGCGAGGTGATGTTGCGCGAGGATGTTACGCGACGGTGTTGCGGTACGGCAGATTGTTGCAAGTGTGTACGCAGTATAATACGCAACATACAAAACATAAACACTCTATACACTTGTTTTATTGACGCAATATCAATAAAATAAATAAAATTCAATAAACAATACCCGTTTCCGGAATAATTTTATCAAATCGCTTATTGACGACAGCCGTATCTCACAAAAGTTTTGCACCGTCGTCTATTGACGACAGCCGTAGTTAAAGGGTTAAAAGAGGGACATTACCTGTCCAAAACTTCTTACCCTGCGCTCAAAAACATTTTCAAATCACTGTCGTGGAAAACTAAAGGTATCAACATCAATAGAACCTACCTAAACATTAAAATAGGCAAAGAAAATCAGACAACTGAGATAAAGCGTAGAGTAAAACTAACATGGACAGCCTTTAGAATATTAAAGCACATACTAAATATAATAGGGATAAACCAATAAATCTCAATCAAACAGTTTTTAACTCATGCATTATACCAGTAGCGACCTATGGCCTAGAAACCATGTCAGTGACAAAAAAGTACGCAAACTATCTAAGGGTGATGCAGAGAGTGCAAGAACAAACGATGCTTAATATTAGTTTACGGGATAAAATCAGAAACAAGGAAATCTGACAAAGAACAAAGGTTGTCGACATAATAACAAACGTCGCAGAGCTCAAGTGGCAACAAGTGGGCCATGTAGCCAGGTAAAGCCAAGGCAGATGGACTTTTAAAATAACACACTGGTGACTAAGACAAACAAATCGCAGCACAGGCAGGCCACTTAAAAAATGGATAGAAGGTGTCAAAGCAGTAGCAGGGAAGAGATGGTTTGATACAGCACAAGACCGAGAAACATGGAAAAGGATAAAAGAGGCTTACGTTTAGCAGTGGACAACTGACGGTTGAAGATGAAAAAGAAGACGCCCAAGGCTCAGTGGTAAGTAAACCGTGTGCTAACTTTAATAAGTCAAATCACATTTAATTCAGACAATTCTGGAAGTGATTTTTAGACTTAACATAAGTGTAAGGCGGAACTAAGCCACACATGTGTGATTCAATTTGGGGCGTGATTTATAGAAAGATTGACATTTTAGGTATTATATTTATCCGGGCAAAGCAATGACATTAAGGCATATTATAAGAACGCACAATCTTCTGTCAAATCTTCTAGCAGAGTCGGCAAAGTAGATTGTTGCGGGCACATAATTCACAAGGGATGTGGTCTTAATGTTAACACAACTCTGCCATGCTAGAATTTGCTAACCAGTTTTACTGTTAAATTTGAAGCAACAACTGCCAAGAAACATCTACCGGTTGATCTAGGATGCACAATTCTTGGAATTTGCATTTGGCAATCTTTGTCAGGCTTTTTGAGTGTCCATCACTAAATTGCATTTATCGGCTACAATTGTTTAGCCTTTGAATCATAACTAGGAAAGCATCTCTGACGTCCTATGCCAAAAACCTAGTGGCTTAATTTAAATTTTTGAAAAAATAGTTTCTAGATGTGTTTCTACCTTTTTTGCATTTTCTAGGAGGAAACAAAAACTAGAACCACAAACTAATTTTTTAGGCATAACATTAGTACAAAAACCGCCTCCAATAAACCGTACCAAGTAACATCAAAGTCAACAAAACCCCGCCATGCCAGAACTAGACGGCTAGTTTTTAAGTCACAATATTAACTCTGAGATTATTAACGCCAAAAATATCTACCTGTTTCAGAACGCCCATTTTCTAAAAATATTCGTTAAGCACTCCCACTGAAAAACATCTACCAGCCACGATGTTTAAAATCTCCTACTACTAAACGTTTGAACTTGGAAAAAATTTCCGTTAACCTCTGCCATGACTTAGAGAGTAACCAGTGCCTTATCTCTAAGACGTAATTTTTTGACTAAAAAACAGTTACTTCCTGCAACCGTTTCTACTTGCTGCGGTAATTCCCAAGAGGAAAAAAAAGCGGGTGACAACTCCGAGCAAACTTTGAGGTTGCAAAAAGTAACGATCTTGAATTAGTCTAACTAAGTATCCGTTATGAAAATCAACTTTAGAGGTCGTAGGTGTAACAGAATCAAGGGCTTGCACATCAGGTTTTGGATAAATGTCCGCGTTCTTAGGTGCCTCTTCTAGGGCAAAGTAAAACTAAACATAAATGCAAAAAAAATGTAGTTAATTTTATTAAACGATAGATTTTCAAAATAACTACAACGATAATATGTATACTAGAAGACAACAAAACAATGCAGTTCAACTAGCTCCTGTTAAGGAAAAGCTTCAGTAAAAAGAAAAAATTACTGTAATTCTATAATTTTGCAAAACTTTTAATATAAGTTATTCAGAGCAGCAGCATAACGAGTCTATATCCTTAATAAAAAAAGTAGGTGTAAGCTAACACTTCTCATTTTAAATATTTCCATACATTAGTTTTTTAATAAAAAACTTTTAACAAGCATTTCCTAAAGCGCTATATCAACATGTAGGAAGCAATTATTTCTATAGAAAAGAATAACAAACACGCAACATGCTTTTTTATAAGCTCTGACAAATGTTACCCTCTCTTCCAAATAGAATAAAAAAATTACATAATAAAACATATTAAAAAAGAAAATAGCGCCATTCGGAATTCAATATAAAAAAAAGATATATATCATGTAGAACAGCAGTTTTCTTTTTATTTATAGCTATATTAGATATTGGAATCCTTTTTTTTATTTAATATATACAAGAATTATGTCCTGCTGCTACATCTCCTCAGTGTAGATAATTAAGGTGAATTCCGTTTAAGCAATATTAGGCTACCCTAATCATCCTTTGTGGGTGGGGAGATGAATACACAAAGAAACCCGCCTGTGGGACACAAACACAACAATACATTAGATGCTGATAATTGGTGCAAACATTAATTACACCCTTGATTGATCGCACGCAATATCACCGAACAATGTCGGCCTCCCGTGGGGGATAACAAATTCTGTTATAACATATAAGTTAGTTCTGATTAAAAAAAAAATCGTACGCATCAATCACAGTTATAATGTTGTCGCAACAACTAATTTTACTAATAGTATACAAATCGGCATTAAAGTGGCTTCCATTTAAATAAATATCTTTGCCGCAAATGAATAATGCAATTCGATTCATGAATTATTGATAAATTAAGATTTTATTGTGTCTGAAGGGTCGGGCGAAATATGCTGGGCTTGCATAATGAGTATTTATTTGCAAAACTGAATATTAACGCTTGGTTACACTTTCAGATAAACAAATATTAAATTATTAAAAATAACACCATTAATATTTATACCAGAATAATTTATTATTAATTTTTACCTTGACATATAAATCTTCTACCAGGTGCGCTTTTCCACCCCTCAATTAATCTTTACACGGAAAGCCGAAGAAAAATTCACTGAAACATAAGTTAATAATTCTTTCAGGCGAGTTAATTAAAAAACATTGGGGCGAATGAATCCGACCTGCTTCCAGATTTTGGAGGCGCCACCATGCGAAACAATAAGGCGAATAGAGTTGGAGGGAAATAAAGATATAAAAGGGAACGAGTTTATAAATAGCATGTTGTATGTTTATTTCATATGCGACCCAAGTGCGCTATAACCGCCCTATAAGTTTACACACGCCTGCCCTAAAGAAAACCGACATTTGTTTAACATAAGCGTTTGATAATCATCCAGTTCGTTTTTATAATAGTTTATAAATATTTTTGTTTTATTTTTTATAAATATTTTAAGCAAACGTTGATTTGATTTGATTTATCTGTTGGTAACAGCTATGCATAATACTTTTGCAATATTATATACTGTGGTTGTTGATGGAGGTTTGATAAAGTTTATTTTGCTGGATGGGGTCAATGCAACTAACTCCCGATTGGTTCGTACGATTAATATTTGGTTCTACTTGGTTTGGTCAAAATGACAAGGTTTAAAAGTCAGTAATCCTTGAAAAGGTGCAACAGGATACAATGACGATTGAGGTAAGTGACAGATGAAAAATGGTTTGTCGGTATGTGCGTTATACGAGGTGATACAACACGGTTAAATTATTTGGTAGACAGTTTAATAGTTCTCCTGCTCTCTGTATAAGTTACATCAACTTATATAGAAGGTATCGTTATAGAAAGCACTAGAAGCAGAACTGTCTACACAGGGATAGAGTGCGGAGTTATATCATACTAAAATCATTTTGATAGATATATACTGTTAAAGATTTTAGTTATACTGTGGTAGTTTAAAGTTTTAAAACTTTTTACACTGATTTATAGCTACCTAGTGAAGAATATACTAAAAGTTCTGACAAAAATGACACGAGCTATAACATTCAAAACCAATTTGGTCAAAACATTGTAACTATGCATGTTAAGGGATGTTTGCTTGTGAGGTGCATTGTACAATGCTACAAATATTTTGTTTTTAGCTTCAGTCAGATTCATGGGATAAACTTGGGCTGTTGAATACATCAGTAATACTTTGCAGTGTAGCTCGCTTCTTCAAACAAATTGAAACAGACAAGTTTTTCTTTTTAATATGCAGCGGAAGTTGTATATGCAGTCTTTTATTCTGTCTATTATTTATTCTTTCTACTTTGCTGTGGCTTGGTTTAACAAATAATATTTGTTGTTCAGATGGAGTTAAAGCTATAAGGAAGAAAATAAGATCAACTATTGTTTTGTCACTAGTTAAGGATTTTATCTCCTGTTTGGATGATGTATCAGCGTCACTAGATGCTTGTTCTGTTTTAATTCTATAGTTGTGAAGGGCAGTTAAGAGAAATGAAATAAGTCTGGATTTATTGTGTAGATTAAAAAAAAATCATCCTATTTGACTGTATTTAAAGTTGATGACAACTGATATATTTAGCTTGTACCTATAGTTCTATTTAGTTTTCTTTGTACTGGATAATGCTGCTAAATAACTATCAAACACAAAGGTACAGCTCTTACCGGCATAATGCTTAAAAACATAGGTACTTATGAGCCACACCACCTTGTGAAACAGTAATCCTCTATCCAAAACAATGTCAAAATTGAGGAGATTGGCTTTTTCTTCTAGTACAAAAAAGTTTTCTCAATTAAAAATAAAGGGTAAGATGCAAGCTCATGCTGTAAGTAGTTCTTCAAGTTTTTATCAATTTGCTTGTTGATAGCTATCTTTTGAAACATTTTTAAAGGGTTGATTACTGCATTTTCTCTATGAACGTTGACTGAATTGGTCATGCTTACCAAAAGGAATGTTCGTGATTTTAATGACATCTTAACTACTGAAAAAGTTTGTCCAACTACTTTGGTCATTCCTTACATGTCAATTTACATTACTAATAATTGAAATTTAGTTGTTTGTTATAGGAAAAGGAAGACAACTTTCAAACCATTAAGAAAGTTTTGCAGTATCAGCTGAATCTTCATGCTGTTTACTTCTAGAAAACAAAATTCCTGTAAACTCTTCAAGTGATACATTTTATAAGTTGCAGATATTTTTAGTACCCATCTGGCTAAAACACTGTCCGTAAACCCGCGCCCTCGTATCAAACTACTTACGCTCTTTATGCTACGCATGAGAGTTATTTCTATAGTCATATCCGACAAAACTGTCCACTGCTGGACATAGGTTTCCCTTATCTGTTTCTATGTTGACTTGTTCTGTGCTGTTTGGTGCCATTGTTTTTCTGAAATTTTCTTAATATTGTCCAACCATCTTTTTTGTGGTCTTCCTATGCCTCTTTTAGTTGTTCTTGGGCTCCAATGATCTGTTCTGATTGTCCATCTTAATGAATCTTGTCTAGCGACATGTCCTACCCAGTTCCACTTTAGGTTAGCGATGCGATGGATGACATCGGTGATTTTACTTTGCTTTCGTATTTCTTCGTTCCATATTCTGTCCCTTAGGCTTAGACCAAGCATAGTACGTTCCATTGCTCGTTGTGTAACCCTAAGTTTTTTGGCGCTTGCTATGGTTAGTGCTATTGATGCCATGCCGTACGTTGTGACTGGCAACACACATAACTTTTTACGTTTTAATGATTGAGGTATTTCCGGGTTCTTCAGGATATGCCCTAACTTTCCAAATGCAGCCCAGCTTTGTCTAATACGCCTTGTGATTTCTGCCGTTTGATTGTTTTTGCCCAGTGTAATGAGCTGGCCCAGGTGTATATATTATTGTACTGATTTTACTTGTTTATTGTGAATTGTGATTGGTCGGTTGTCAAGGCACATTACCTTGGTTTTTGAGAAATTCATCATAAGACCAACATTTTCTGATTCTCTCTTTACATCTTCTAGCATGGATTTTAGGACGTCTTCATTATCACTAATTAGAACAACGTCGTCTGCAAATCTTAGGTGGTTCAAGTATATTTCATCAATTTTTATTCCTTTTGTTTCCCAATTAATAATCTTGAAAATGTCTTTCATTGCGAGGGTGAATAACTTTGGTGATATGGGGTCACCCTGCCGTACTTCTCTTAGAATTGGTATGATTTTGGTGATCATATCCTCTTCAATTTTTACTTGTAATGTAGCGTTATTGCAGATGTTCTTTAGTAAGGTGGAATATCTGGAATTAATTCTAGCTGCGTTTAGAGCTCTCATTATGGCCCACATCTCTAGGGTATCAAAAGCTTTTTTATAGTCTATAAAAGCCAGATATAGAGTGATATTGTATTCGGCACTTTTTTCTATAACATTACGTATTGTTTGTATGTGGTCCATTGTATTATAACTTTTTCGGAATCCTGCTTGTTCTACTGGATGGTAGAAATCTAGTTTCTTCGTAAGGCGATTAGTAATTATTTTTGAAATTAGTTTATATAACTGTGACAGCAGGTTTATTGGTCTGTAGTTTTTAATGTTGGTGTTATCTCCTTTCTTAAAGATTAAGATGACCTTTGCATTTTGCCATGTAATTGGTATTCTGCTTTCTTGTAAACACTTGTTTAGTAGTACTCTAGCAGCTTCTAAAAGGGTTTCTCCACCAAGTTTGATCATTTAGATGATGACTTGATCTTCTCCTGGTGCTCGCTTGTTTTTCATTTGATTTAGAGCGTTTTTAATTTCAATTGTATCTATATCCGGCATCTCCTCTAAACCAGCATTAATCACTATCGGCTCATTGTCGTTAGGGGCTGGGCTGATTGATTTATATAGGTTTTTATAAAAGTTTTCTATTATTTGGATTACTTCCCACTTGCTCGTTTCTGTATGTCCTTGTTCGTTGTTAATTTTAATGATCCTCACCTTTCCATTCCGTAACTTCGATCGTAATACTAGCATATTGTTGTTTTCTTCAATTGTGTATTATACAATCGTATGTCTTTTCGTACTTGTTTTGATATTTGTTTGTTTAGCTTTAAATATCTTGGTGAATTTCTGTTCGTAGTTTTCCTTTGTTCTATTAGTTTGAGAGTGCCCGCGGTTAGTCGCTTGTCTTTGTGCAATTTAGCCTTTGTACAAATCTTTTTGGTACATACCCTGATGTCTTGTGTTATTTTCTCCGCTATCTGGTTTAATTTCATACCCTCTAGTTGTTCAATATTATTTAGTTTGCTAGCCAATTCTTCTTGATATTTGGATTTGTTCTGTTTCAAATCTTCCGATGTACTGTAACTCTTCTTTTAGATAAGCTTGTTTTTGGCGCTATTGATGTTTATATCCAGGGTGGCCCTGACGAGCCTATAATTGCTGCCCGTATGGATTCTATTTAGCACAGCAACGTTTTTTATTATTTCTATGTTGTTTGAGATTATAAAGTCTATCTCATTTTTTGTTTTACCATCCGGACTTGCCCAAGTCCACTTTCGTTGTAGTGGTTTTTTGAAGAAGGTGTTCATACAGTATAGGTGTTCGTTTTGTAAATAATTTAGCATTGTCTTGCTCCTTGTATTTCTTAAGCCTATGCCAAATTTTACCATTCCGGTTATTTTTTCATCGTCTTTTTTGCCAATCTTTGCGTTAAAATTGCCCATCAATATAGAGTCAATCGTTTTCTCTGATCTTCTGGCCGTTGTTATGTCTTTGTACAATTGTGTTATTGCCTCATCGTCTGATGTATTTGTAGGTGCATATACTTGAATGATTTGGAGCTGGTATCGTTTTGAAAGTTTCAATATTATGTATATAACTCTGTCTGAGATAGCTTTGATTTCTGTTATTTAATGGATGGTATTTTTATTAATAAGAAATCCCACTCCACCTATGTGTGAGTTGGTGTCTGAATTTCGTTGATATAGAACATGCTCAGATTTTAGTGTCGGGCATTTTCGCCAAAAAGTCTTATCTCGCATAGTCCTAAAATGTTCCATTTTATGTGCTGTAGGGCATCTTCTAGTTCCTCCAGCAGCTCTTCCTTTCTTATGGATTGATTGTTATAAGTAGCTATGTGTAGCTTATTGTTATGTCGTCTTTTGGGTTTCTTGGTTGTTCTTATCAAATATCTGCCTCCCCAGAATCCGCGAGGCTGACCTGTATATAGATGTGGGAGTCTGGACTTATCGTCGTACCCACTTGGGGTATATTTAATATATTCGACATTTTGTTTTCATAATCCCCCTGGATTAGCATTTAAATTGACAATTACCAATTATTTACTTCCTCTTATAATTGCTTTTGGATAGTCCCACTTGCACATTTTGTTACTAATTTTTAAAATGTTTGTCAAAATTAATAACAAAATTGTAATTACTTATGAAACAAAAAAAAAAAAATTTAAAAAAAATTTTGCCGCTAGATAAGTTTTTCAACTCTCCAGATCTGGCGGAATTCCTCTGTTCTGGCACGTGAACGCTATGTGGAAAGAAAAGAAGGTAGTTGGGAGAAAAGGGTTAGACCGTCAAGATGAACGAAAAGGGAAAGAGGGTAGGAATGTGTACATAAAAATAACTTTGCACCAAACAAAAAACTTTTGGCTCATAACAATACAAAAAAAATTCTATATTTTAGCGCTTTTTGTAACCGCTGAGAATACAAGAAAAACATATATATATACATATATATATATATATATATAATCATTTTTATTGCAAATTTAATCAGCTTTCATTATGTATAGAATCAACCTCCGACCTACAGTTCTCGAAATATTAACAAATAACCAAAATAAGTGCCTTGTTTTTGGTCATTGCCGCTAAAGTTTTTGTTAAATTTATCAGGATTTTTAGTATGTTTATTAGGTAAAAAATTATTAGTATAAAATTTTTCAAAATTTTTCAAATTTTTAGTGGTGAAATCAATGTTTGAACATGTTTGACTAGACTACTGTGTTTGTTAAGGCTGTAAGTAATCTTATCAACTTTGTTTTGTTTTTCTAAATTACTATAATTTGAGTAATGTTTCTGTTAGGGACAACCTTGTATGCTTTATTTCCTAACAATGTTTTTCACAAATTGAAAAGTTTACAACGGATTATTGTTTTACAGGTCTTGTATGGAATTCCAAAAGCAGGTTTAAGTCTTTTTTGGCAAGCTAGAGCGCTTTAAGATTACTTTACTATAACTTAATTCTTTGGTATTTAGATCAGGCAAATTCTGTTGTGTTTAATGCTTCCCGATTGGTTATATAGTCCTATATCAGTTTGAATTTTATATATACGATAATCCAATACTGTTGAAGTATTGTTCCAATTTAATCATGTTGTTAGCTCCGGTTTTGATACTATTGTAATTTTTTGTTCCATATGTATACCTAATAGTTCCTTTAGTTGCATCCGGGTATTTTTTATCCGGTTATTTATTTTGCGACGGTTTTAACATATCAAACAACTTTTGTATGCAATAATCTTTTACGAAGCTTGATCTTATCTTTAATAACTCTTTTAACACATTTTGTTTTTTTGTTTTAATTTGTTTTCCAAGATATATTACAATATCTTCTTTTTCTTCTTCTCAGCCATTATTTATCCACTCCTGGATGTATGCCTCCTCCACGTTTTTTCCTGCAATATTTTTGATGTTATCTTGTCATCTTTTCTGGGGTCTGCCAGCACTTTGTTTGGTCTCTCTTGGACGCCAAGTTGTGATCTTCATTGTGCACCTGTCCGGATCCTGCCTTGCCACTTAAACTGCGTTACCATATTAAGTATCTCTGTCACACCGGTTCTATTTTGGATTTCTGCATTCCAAACTCTGTCCCTCAAAGTAATTCCGAGCATAGACTTCTCTATTGCTCTCTGTTTGGTTTTGCAGTCTGCTACATGTTTTTCGAGTCATGGACATTGTCTTGAGGCCGTAAGTGAGCACAGGCATCACGCAGGATTTGAATACCTTCCTTTTGAGGTTTATAGAGAACTTCTTGGATTTGAGAATATGGTTTAATTTACCAAAAGCCGTCCAATAAAAACCTATTCTTCTTGAGATTTTGGAAATCTAATTTTCTTTACCAAGTTGAATTTTATGGCCAAGATAAATGTATGTAGATATTTGTTCAATGGATTGATTATTAATTGTTACCTGGATATATCCTGGGCTCATGACTTTGGTTTTTAACACATTTATTTTAAGTTAAATTTTTACTGATTCTTGTAATTATCCTGTGTTATAAAGCTATAAAGCTTTTTATAGAAGTCCTGAACAACATCTGTGATCTATTTCCGATTACTGACTATGATGCCATCTTTGTTTCTAATTTTGGTCATTTTTGATATTCCATTTGATAGCTTGGGTTTGAAAACTTTTATACTTTTGTTGTCTTCAATTGTATTTCTTATCAGTTTATGATATTTTTGCTAATGTTTTTATTAATTTTTTTATAGCCTTTTGCTTCCCGATCCATTTGTTTTCTTACTTCCATTAAGTTTTTTGTGTTTGTGCTAATTTTCTTTGAGCTTTCTTTGTGTTTTGTGCAAATCCTTTTTGTTGCAACTTGAATGCTCTTTGCGATGTGCGAAGTTTGGTGTTTAGAGTACGTTGGAATGCGACATTCTGGCATAAATCCTTTCTGTAAGTTATGATGTAATCAATTTTGTTTTACACGGTACCATTTGGATTTTTCCAGGTCCATCTTGATAAGCATTTCTTTTCTATTGTTCATATGACCAAGACCAAATTGTTTAACGTTTTGGATATCCTCGTCTGTGTTTTGCCCAATTTTTGAATTAAAGTTTCTAATAATTGTAACGAACTTGTCGTTTTTGGCATTGGTTATATCTTTGTATAGCTGTTCCGCTGTACTTGTTGTTAATTTGTATCATGATGTATATGACTCAATTTGATAAAGATTTTGCTTAAGTAACTTGATTCATCAGACGCTTGTTTATCATCAGAGCAACTCATCCTATGTGATAGTTAGTTTCTGTGCTGCATTAGTAAAGTAGGTGACTTTAGAGATGATGTTAGTTCTCCTTTTAATCTAGTTTTGCTTATGCCTAGAAAATCCTATTTTATATGTTGAAGTTCTTGCTCTAATCTTTCCATATGTTCTTCAAGTCTTAGCGTTTGGATGTTGTAGGTTGCAATGAAGAGTTTCTTTTTTTCTTTTTGGTTTTGGTCGTTGTCTATATTTCCTTGTCAAATTTGTGTCTTCTTCCATTCTGGGTACAGACGCTGTTGACAGCCGTCCAATCTGGGTCAGACGCTATCGGTGTTCGCTTGCAGCCGTTCAATTTGAGACAGACGCTGCGCTGCTGTGCTAGTTTTGTGAAGCGACCGACGAGGGACTAGGAACCCTGAGGTTTATTACAAAGTATCCACAAAAATAATTAAAATTTAATTTTTTTTTGCTGTTTTTAAGTATTTTTGAGTATCTCAAAGCGTAGTGCACAGCATTTCTTAAATTTTTTAAGGTTACTTTAGCACATATAAAAGCAAGTTTTTATCCATATTTAAGAAAAAAAGAAAAAACTGTTATTTAAATTTTCTTAAAATAAATATTTTTTTTTTCAAATATGAAGAAAAACATGCTTTTATATGTGCAAAGATACCACAAAAATTTCAAGAAGTACCGTGCACTCTGAGTAAGTATTTCTGTTTATACACTGTAAGATATCTTGGAGCGTAGCTCACGGCGCTTTCTGAAACGTACAGTTATCTGTATGGTTTAGCCTGTTCAACATCAACATCAAAATAAAAAGAAGAATAATATTCTTCTATTTATTTTGATGTTGTGATTAAGTTTTTCTCTTGCAATTATTATGGTTTTTGTTTTTTTATAGTTTATTTTTATGTATATTTTTTTCAGTTGTTCCTTTAATATTTCCATGTTGTATTGAAGCTTTTATTTTGTTTTTACAATTACTTCTATATTGTCTGCAAATAGCAGTTCTGTTGTTTTTGTTACTTCTATCTTTCAATATCATATTTTTAACATTTTTATCTTTTTATTTGCTCGTTTTATAGCCTTATCTAAAACAATTGAAAACAGCAACGTGCTTAGAATGCATTTTTGCTTTGCCTTTTTTTTGTTTGGAATTCTTTTGATTCCTCGTTGTTTATTCTTACTACGTTTGTATTTTTTGAGTATTGTTTTAAATTATATTTAAGATTTCTCCATATACATATCATCTCTATTAATCCTGTCAAATAATTTTTTAAGGTTAACAATGCATTTGTGCATTATTCTATTTGTCTTAATATAAATATTAGATTTTGTGTGCTTTTTTCTCTTCTAAATCTACATTAGTTGTCTTTTATTGTTGTTTCTAATTTGTCATTTATCTTTTTTCTATAACTCTTGTTAATATCTTGTTTGGTATGCTTGTTGGTGTGATTCTTACATAGTTTTAAGATTATTTTTACTTATACATAAAAAAAGATTAAAAGAAATGTAAAAAAATATATAAGAAAAAAACGCCAAGGGATTGGATAACAGGAATAAATTTTTATTCTTTTTCTTTGGCGTTTTTCCATTTCTGATTATGCCATTTATTAATTCCGTTATTTATGCAATTCCCTCTTCTCCAATGCATTTCATCGTTTTCGGCTTTATTTCATCTGTTCCTAGTGCTTTTCCATTTTTTTTTCTGAGTAATTCTACGATAATTGGAACAAACGTCCCCACATCGATATCTCCGATTTTGCTCAAATGTACACATGTTTATGGTATCAAAATATGACGATTCCTAAAGTTTTATATCTCTAGGTGCAAGACAGTGTAAATAGCAGTCATTTTCATTTTTAAGGAGTATTTTATAAGCAAAAAATAGTCAAAAATCATATTCAAAAGAGTGTATCTTATAGGAAAATTTTTGTAGATCGTTTCCTACGGAAGTTGAAAGTTGAAGGTATCTTTTTTTTTTTTTTTTTTCATCTTTTTTTGACTTTCTTTGTTTACCAATTATTTTTTTTATTTTTTTATATTTTTTGTTTTTTGTTCCACACTTCTCTTTTGCAGCTATTAGAATGATTTGTTTTCCATTTTCTTTAAAAATTTTTCTTTTTTTTTTAAATAGAAAAAAATTTGTTATACATATTTATCCATATTTGAGAAAAATTAAAATATCTATCATCATTTTTTTTATGAATAATTATCAAAATTCAAAGAAAAAAAAACATTTGTCTATGAAAACTTATTCTTTAGACAATTTGAAAAAAAAAATCAATTTTTTTATAATAATGCTATCCTGAGATGTTACAAACAATCAAAAGATGCAAATTTAAAGTTTAAACCTTTTTTCGCTATTTTAAGTATTTCTTGTGGATACATTGTAAGATGTATCAGAACGTAACACACGGCACTTCTTGAAATTTTTAAGGGTCTAGTATAAAAATATTATCTAAAAGTACTAAAATTCACCATAAACTATTAGAAAGTAAACATTCCATTTATAAAAATTTAAAAATAGCAAAATTTGATCATAAAATAATAAAATATTCAAATCAAAATCCGGCCAAAAACGGTAGAAAAGTGCAAAATTTTATTCATAAAATGTCAAAAATAGCAGCATCAAATCTTGAAAGATCAAAATATTGTTAGAAAACACCAATACCTGGCTATAAACTGTTAAAATCTTTAAAATTCTACATAAAATGCCAATAATAGAAAATTCGGGCTTAAAAGATAAAAATAGTGTTAGAGAGTAACAAAATCCAGCTATAAACTGATAAAATGTGCAAAGTTCTGTTCATAAAAAATCAGAAGTGGATAAATCCAGCTATAAAATATTAAATTATTGTATCAAGAAACCAACATTTAAGCATAAACAATGCAAAACTATGTTTATAAAAAAATATGGCAAAATCGGTCAAAAAATGTAATAGTTTTTATCAAAAATAGCAAAATCAGGCTGTGAATAATCAAAATGGATAATATTCAACATTATACACCAAAATCCTGCTTTAAAACATCAAAATATTGTAAAAAACACCTTTATCCGGCCATAAACTGTTAAAAAATACAAAATTCTTTTCATAAAATGTAAAAAATCCTGCTTAAAAATGATATTATTGTCAGAAGCAACAAAATTTACATTTAAAGAGTGCAAAATATTTATAGAAACTCAAAAACAACTATATCTGTGCATAAAACATTAAAATATTGTTAGAAGCACCAAAATTTGGCCAAATTTTTTTATAAAATTCTAAAACTAGCAAAATTTGGTCTAAAAACTGTTGAAATTGCAAAATGTTGTTTAAAAAGTCAAAGACAGCAAAATTCGGTTATAAAATCATAAAATATTGTCAGAAAGTACAAAAAACAACTAAAAAATGGAATATTTTATTTATAAAAAATCAAAAACTATAAAATAATAAAATATTTTTCGAAAAAAATGCTAAATTTAATTCATAGAAAGTCAAAAATAGCAAAATCTGGACATAAGTATGAAGATATTTTCAGAGAAAACACCAAAATATAACATAAACTTTTAAAAAATGCAAAATTCCATTTATGAAGTCAAAATTGGTAAAATCCGGTTAAAAAATATTTTCAAAAAGAACAAAAATTAGGCCAAAAACGTTTAACAACTTAAAAATTTTGTGCAGTAAATGTTAAAAATAGCAAAACCTTGCATAAACTGTTTAACAGTGCCAAATCCGGCCACACATATAAAAGCACGTTCATATCTATATTTTCTTTAAAATTTTGCAAAATTTTCAAAATTTAAGGAAAAAAAATTTTGGCTATGAAATTTATTCTTTGGACAGTTTTGAAAAAAAAAGTTTTATAATTTGTTTTTAAATGCAATCCTGATAAGTTACAGATCATCAAAAGTTGTAAAAAAACTCAAGAACTTTAATTTTTTCAAATTTTGATTGCTTATTACTCGGAAATGGCTCACTGAAAAAATATTAAAAAAATCACATAATCAGAATTTATATAGAGGAAGACATTTTCAGTAGTTTTAGCAAAAACAAATTTTTATTCCGTACACTTGACTCATACATGGCCATATGTATATAAAATATATAAATATATTTATATTTGAGTTTGTATTGAATATTGTCTATGTATGGGGAGAAGCTTGACAATGTAGAAATTAATATACTTCAATAGGATGTAGAGCAACAATTGTTATTTCAATTTACCACGTAAACTTCTAAAAAAACATTTTTTGACAACTTTTGCCATCTACTTGTTGGTACCAGCTCTAATCTGAATAGCATTAATAGTCTTCTTAGGCTGATACGCCAAAAATCTAATCTAAATAGAACGTAAACGTTAGTGCAATTTCCAGAAAAATTCATTTTTAAAGCAGCACACAAACTTTGAACCCATTAAATAATGTTATTTCAAGTATACCAAACTCAAATCCACGCTGAACTAAAAGTATATAAACAAAACCGCGGGTTTGATTGGTCGTCAGCATCAGGTTTGGCTGCTCAATTTAGACCTCATTAAATAAGGTTTTATTTATTCTGCTGTGCACATGAACAACGCGTGTATTTGTATACTTTTAGTCCAGCGTGGATTTGAATTTAGTATCGTAACTTTAATCTCAGGACCACTTACACCGTCTCTACTTCAACTACCAAAATTCCTCAACATAAACATAAATTACAGTCTGCAACAAACAAACCACTATCAAAACTATCAACCAAAAGATATGATATAGGTAAAAAGCCAAACAAAAAAATGTATGTTAAATGTGTGAATTAGCAATAGTAAACTTAAACAATCTACAATCAGTGCTTCTACTAATAACATTGCAAAAAAAAAACAACCGGTTTTTAATAATATAGTTTCTGCTTAAAAAAAGTATTTACCATCAACTGCTAACGCACTTCAATAGCGACAAAGACAGATAATTAAAAGAATAAATAATTTCTGAAATCTATCGCCACTTTCTAACATTACCACACCACATACATTCCCACATTCTTTTCAGGAAACTTTCAAGTATCTATGGAACTCATGTCTGACGCAGCCGTATTTTACATGATGTCCGTAAAAAAATATTACGGCGCGTTGCTAAACGGAAACACCACAAAAAAACAATTATTCAAGCATTTTACCATGCTTTTTGAACCACAATCTCAACCATCAAAAAATCTAATTTCTATTTTTAACAAGCGTTTATAAGGATATTTTAAAAGCAAACTTAAATAGTACCTGTTTTGTATCAACTTTGCACAATCTACATTATTTTAAACTAAAATGTTATGGTCTTCTAGTTAAAAACGCAAAAGCTACTGCAACTATTTTTTAAAAAAACAACAAAATGGCGTATCTGGATGCATAAAGAAACATTGTTGTTTGCCTAACGCAATTATTTCAAAACTAATTTAGTTTTGTTTATGTTTTGGTACTTCAAATTGGATAAGATTAGAATGTGTGCGCTGCACGGTGTGTAGATATTTAATCCAGTAAAATTGTTTTTACTTAACTAAACCTAACCTATAACGCAAGCATTAATTGTTAATATTATGAATTGTAAAACTTATTAATTGTTGTGCACTTTTTGGTCCTTCAAACCAGATAACATTTGAGATAAAGTCGTGTATGTGTTTGTGTGTGTGCGTGCAGTTTTGTTGTCACTTAATCTAACCTAACGCTGGCATTAATTTTTAATTTTATGTATTGTAAAATCAGATCAGTTTTGTTACTTTTTAGTTTTTTAAACCAAATAAAAGTTAAGATATGTGTGTTTGGTTCAATTGTTGCTTATTTTAAAGGTATAAATAATCATCGTATTGTCGATATTATAAATGTTTTGAATAAAAAACAAACACAGACCGATGCTGCATACAATTAACATTTCCAATCAATTTAAAACTAAATTGATTCATTATAGAATATAATTAATATATAAATTATAATTATATATTTAATTTTACATCCAAGCAACAAATTTGCAAAAAATTGTGAAACTTTAATAATCAACAAGTCTTTTATTTAAAACTTAAAACAACATTTTTGTCTATTGGATTTTTTTCAATTTAAACAATTAATTCAAATAAATTAAAGCAATTTTATTCAAAATTTTTATTAGGGCTTTTAGATCATCTCATCATTTTCAATTAGCATAAAATTACATTGTTTTCAAAGCTAAACATTTTCTTTGTGTGAGGTGCAGTGTTATATGCAATAAATTTCACTATTATAATCTTCAAAAATATCTAAGATTAACACAAAATTAAGTTTGAGCATTATTAATTTTGTGCTTTTTATAAGGCTTCTGTCGTAAGTTAAATGTGTTAAGATTATCCTTTTTTAGTATCTGTAAATAGGTTGTGTGTTAAAAAAATTCAAAGCACTTGACCGCCCCCCGCCCATCCATCTAGCTGATGGAAACAGTGAAAAGAATCCCGCTGGAAACTTAAAGATTACTTCAAAGGAAATGTCCTTTGTCCTGACAAAGGGCGCGCATCAGCATTTTTTTCACACTGGCGCGTTCTTATTTTTAACACCAGCCCAGCACTAGCGTATAAATTTTACGGGCTAGATGCGCATTTTTATAGTCTTTATCTAAATATCTTCACTAATTAAAGACATTTACAAATTGTGACATATTCTATTAATAGATCCCTTATGATTTTATTTGACAATAATAATTTCATATCTAAAAATGCACAAAAAAAGATTCTCCAATATTAGTTGTGGCAAAATTGGAATAATGTTTGTAAAAAAAAGATAAGCCGGATAATCTATAGGTGCATCGACTTTTGCTGGTTTATGTTCTGAAAAAGGTTCGTATTTTTTTTAGGTTGTATATGTGTGAGCGCAAGATACACATCAAACGCTTTTAATATCAGGAACGTTTACCGTGAAGCTTAATAATCCGACGGAGAGCGAAAACGATGATGCGATGACACCCCGTGAAGTATTAAACTATATCACACGCAGGGGGCAGATATTAAATAGATATATGTAGGGGTTGTATAGGGAATAGGCCTTCTAAAAGGTTAATATTCGATATTAAATGTTTCGGTAAAATGGGGATATAGATATATTGGTATCTTATATATTGCATCAAAGTCACAACTAAGAAGTTAACTAAAGACGGATGATTTTATTGAAAATAAATCAAAAAATAATCATGAATTTGAGTTTTAATTATAAAAATGATTAAAAAACTAAAATTTTTTTGTAGAAAATATGATTATTTGCAATTTTTGTGTAGGGATTTACTATTGAAGTATTTTTTAAGGTCAATCTGTTAATTAGATATAATTGAATCTGCCACAAAAGCGTAAGAGACTATGCTTTAACAAAAAAAAACTGCAAAAAAGCAAAAAGCATAATTAGTCAGAGAAACTTGATATGGAGAATCAATCAATACATTTAAACCATTCAAATTGCAAGGATTTATTAGAAATTATCCCATCATGCATTTTTACAACTTGACATTTGTAAAGCAGAAATTATTAGAAACAATAGTCGACGGGGGTATTCAACAATACTTTGTACAACAATAGGTCAATTCTATGCTTAAGAATCGGACTGTAACCATAACATTATATGGAAAAATTGTAGAAGCCAAAGTCGCCGGCAGGTGCCTACATGGGGATGTACTTTTACCTCTACTGTGGTGCTTAGTTATAAATGATTTTCTACATATACTTGACGACATCTCACTACTTTTAAACAAGAGAACTTTGGGGCAATCGACTCAAACATGATGCAAAGTGCACTAAATACCGTAGAAAAATTGTGACAAAAAAGCAAAACAACTATTGTACCGTTCACAAGACGGCAAACCTCTAATGACCTTTAAAATCTAATGATGAACTAAAGCCACTCTCCCAAAGTCAAAAATGAAGTAAAACATCTGAGACACACCTGACTGATATTGTTACCAGTTGAATTCCGTAGTTGAAGGCGGAGGCAGCTGGTCTAGATCTAGGAGTTGTCCTGGTTGTTGTCTCCGGAGCGTCGGAAATTGTTGTGAAGAGACTTGGCATTTTTATATACAAATTAAAGTCTACTAACACTTTTACCTAAAGACTACATACACACTTACACAGAGCGGACTGCAAAACTTTGTTTTTGGGGAGCGACGTGGCAGCGCTCGCGTAGCTTTCATTGTAGATCTACAGTTGACTGCGTATACGATATCACTGTTTCATCAGTAGACTTGCTTGTTTTTTCATATTTTTTTCTTCGTAAGGACGCTGTTACAAGTTTTTACTAAAATCATGTCAGGGACTGTGTGTGTAAAAGACTCCTGTTTGATTGCTTTGGCAAAATTGCTTACCAGTTTATCCGCCTGTACGGGTTTGAAATGCCGGCTTCTTTTACTAGTAGAGCAATCTTTTATTGCTTTTGTTTGGGTTTTGACTTCTATATTAATTGTTTTGAGGAAATTGAGGTTTTTCTCCGTGCTCACTTCTCACATTTGTATAAACTTGGCCAGATTTGCTGTGCACAAGATTACGTCGATGTACGACGTGCCGTCTGCCCTTTTAAAAGTTGGTTGATGCTTTTGTTTAGGACAACATGGTTGTGTTTGGTCACTTTGCAAGTTTGCTACCTTTGTGGTTTTTAGTTGATGGAACTTTGCATTGAAGTTGCTTCCAATTAAGATTGCTTTTGAGTGCTTCTTTAGATTCTTGCCAAAAGCTACTAGGATGCTAAAAAAGTCGCCTGTTTGGGTTGTAGGTGAAAAGTAGCATGAGTAAAAAACGGTATTTTTGTTCTCCACTTATACGTATCTTTTTCCACTGCCCGTCTTGTAAACCTTGATGTAGGTATGCGTCCGCGTTTTGGTTTGTCAACCATCATGCTCTGGTCCTTGCAATGTTTTGTGTTGGCTCCGAGATTAGAGCAAAGGCAGCATTTTCTTTGGTGCATTTGTTCATTACAGATCTATAGCCCTCTTACTCCTACTTAGCTTTACTTGCACAATTTTTGTGGGCATGTTAGTCGACTGGCTTCTCTTTCTCCTACGCTTTGACAAGAGCTCTGTATGCAGGGCAGCGCATCGTTTTAGTCTTATGCTCCTCTTTGTTGCAGAGATAGCATTTTTGGGGGTTAGAGCAGTCTTTTAGTTTGTGACCTTTTTTTCTACACTTTTAACAGGTTTTTTTTTTATAAATTTCTTTGTCATGTGCCCTACACAGTGGCATTTGAAGCATTTCTGTAAAGCTTTTAGTTCTTTCACGAGTCATCTGTTCCAGCTTTTACCAATAATCTTTTTTGCCCTAAACAATATGGCCGTGCTTTTGGAGACGTCACAAAGGCATGTTTGACCTTATTTTTATTTGTATTATTTCTAAATCTTAAGGATTTTTCTTCCAGTAGGGTGTCAAGTCTAACAAGCGTTTTTTCTATTTCATATTTTCTCTTTAACCATTTTTGTCTGTGTTGTTTTATCTATGTTTAGAAGCATAAAAGTTTTTGGGTCTCATCTCATCACATCTTATTTTACATATCTTTTATGTTTTTGATGAGCGCTTTTTATCGTTTCCTTTTATGGTTTTACCCAGTTTTTGCTGGTTTTGTTTATTTTTGCTACTTAACTTAACCTAACCTAACCTTTCCTTTTTTTTAAGTAAACTCTAATGCTCCCCGAGCACCTGGTTTAATGAGTCTGAGAGTGTGGGACTTACACCCACTAAAAAACCTATGTTCTTCGCACCGGTTAGACGGAATACCCTAGACCTAACCTAACCTAACCTAACCTAACCTAACCTAACCTTTTCTTTTTTTTTTTAAATAAACTCTAATGCTCCCCGAGCTCCTGGTTTAATGAGCCTGAGAGTGTGGGACTTACACCCACTAAAAAAACCTATGTTCTTTGCACCGGTTAGGCGGAATACCCTAGAAAAGAATTTTTAATCGCCCAACCAGCTGGACACTTTCTCGTTATTTAAATTTTATTTACTTTTTTTTGCCTTGCCTTTTCTTTCACTTTTTTGCGTTTCATAGTGTTTGTCACAAAATGTGTGACCAGTTAATCTCAGATTCAATCATCAGGTCCATCAGGCTATCCACCCTTAAATTTTCTCTTAAAACCGCTTGTTTCCCTTCGCCCGACTTGCCAACGTTTGCAGAAGAAAATTGTATGTTTGGGAGAATGTTGCTCCTTGTAGTAGTGGCAGGAGTCGTCAGCAGTCTTTTCAATTTTTTTTGTGTATGTTCCAAAGTTGCCGTGGCTAGACAAAAATTGGGTCAAAAAATAGTCCGTGGTTCTACAACCACTCCACCTTTGTAACAAGCCTTTTTGTCTATTGGGCGGTTTCCACAGTATCTTCCCAATGTTGCTGTCACGTCTCTTCCACGCTGTAGGCTGTGTCCGCCATGCTTTTCTGGCCTTGTACTTTTTTAATTTTAGCATTTTAATATCTATTGGTGGGACATCACTGTTTTCTTAGCCTTCACTTCCTCTCCTCTAAGCGTAAAAACCAACTTGTCTTTTCATCTTGCTCCCTTCACTATAAAAGCTTCAGTCTTCTTGGGGGCAACCTCTAACCCGTTTTTGGCCATCCAACCGTCTACCGCCGCCAAGGCTTCGTTTGCTGCTTCCTGGAGCCTTGCAGCACCAATTGCCCTAACCACTACCGCACTCCACTCTCTTGCAAGAAACTCCATGATCTTACTCCACCTGGCCAGTATTGAAAGCGTTTCTAACGTCCAAGATGATAATTGCCGTCCACGCGCTGTTTCGGTCTTTGCACAATATTTTGGCTTCCATGATAGCGTCTACAGTCGTACGCCTCTTCTTAAAACCGTGTTAGACGTCCGATATTGCCCCTTTCTCTTCTAGCTTTTCTTCAAGCCTCTTCTTTAAGAGATGCTTATAAGTTTTTCCAAGCACACTTAGGAGGTTAATTGCCCAAAATTTGTTTGCTTTTTCTTTTGGGATTAGCACCACCTTTGCCTTTTTCCAGTTATTTGGAAACACTCGACTTGCCAGGACACAGTTAAACGCTGCACGTAGTACATCAGGAATTTCTTCTTGGGCCAGTTTTATTATTTCTTTAGATCAAGCTTTGCAATGGCTACCTTCATCTTTTCTTTTGTATATAGAAGAAAAGTGTTCGGATTTTTAAGGGTCGGCAAGCGTGCCAACGGGTCGTTGACGTCTGGGAAGAGTTCTACTATCAGCCTTTGTGATCTGTTATCCCTGACCAAAAGGGTCCTTTTTCAGATCATTTAAAAGGTTGTTCCACTTCTCTTTTTTGTTTTTTTTAATTGCGTCTTTATATGCCTTCTTGGTAGTCTTACTTTCATTTTTCAGGTCTACATTAACTTTGCCGCAAGCCCTGACTCTCGTAAGCCTTTTCTTGATATCAATGCTTGTGTTCCGTTCTTTTTCAATATCGTCGTTCAACCAATATGGCATGTTTTTGCTTTCCTTATCGCTCAGCTTGTAACTGGCCCACCCTGTTCATTTTTACTCTTATTTTTTTAATCTCCTCTTTTGTTTTTGCTCACCAAGCCCCAGGCTAGAGATTTAGCGTTGAAATCTCCCTTGAGCAGAAGGGTTCTAATCCGGTCTATGATGAAGTCAACCTTTGCCTTGTTCGCCTTCAAGATGTTGGGCAAAACATACGCGTTTATTTATTACAAACATGTCTAAGATCTCACAGATCTGGAAACCGTCTTTGGCTTAGCGCCCCTTAAACTCTGCCTTTTTTGTGACCTGGAACACCGCCACAGTACTTCGCAGTTCTTGTTAGGTTTTTGCAGCAGCACCAAGTTTGCTCCGACTCTCCTCGCCTGTACCTCCGCGGCGTCGTGTGCGATACTAACCTAACCTAACCTAACCTAACTTAACCTAACCTAACCTAACCTAACCTAACTTAACCTAACCTAACCTAACCTAACCTCACCTAACCTAACCTTTTTTTTTATTGTGATTTAGGGGGAGCTCTTCCAGCCAGAGTGTGGGGCTCTCACCCACTAAACCCCCCTCCACTTGGCAAGATGTTGTATCTTCGGAATTGCAAAGCATATCTACAAAGATACAAGCTCGTTCGCTGAACGCACCCTATATGTCATCGTCTAATTTTTTTTTTGCTTAAGATTTCTTTAACGTATTTTTAGATAGCTTGCCAGCAATCTACAGTTTTCAGCATAATATCCGTCATGTTTTCCGGTGTTAGTGTTTCTTCTATCCCTTTTTCAAGATTCTCTTCCTTTTGACACACTTTTCACATCCTTTTCTCCGATATGTGAACACGACTGAGATAAGCTTTAAAGTCTCCGTGTCCACTCAAGACTTGAGTTAAAAAATAATTCGTTGCTCTATGCTTTCTGTTAGTCCATTTGGTTACATCTTTAATTAGCCTTTTCGTTAAATTTGCTTTGCCTGAGTCCTTATCCCAGTTATTGTGCCGTTATTAATTTCTCTGCTTTCAGAGTCGTTTTTTTATGTGTTCCGTGGTTTGCATGTTGTGGTCAAACCAGATTCCCAGATATTTAATTTCTTTTTTGGACTTAATCTTAGTGTTTCTTATTTGAACTTTAATCTTGCCAAGTATCCTACTTCCGTACAAAATAAGACATTTAGTTTTCTCCTCGGCTATCTCTAATACTAGGTCTTCAATTTTGGATTTAATTCTTAGCCATCGCCTTGTTAGTTTTTGTGACTATCTCATTTTTTTCTTTTCTTGTGATTACAATTCTGGTATTTTTTGCAAAGCATATCATTTTAGTGCTTTTTGGAAAGTTTACTTGTAGCACTCTGTCGTAGTATACTATCCACAACAGCGGTCTTAGTATTGATTCCTGTAGTACCCCACATGTGATCGTCATTTTTTCCGTTTTCCCTATTAGTAATTTTCTGTTTTCCAGATATCTGGTCAGCACCGTTATTAGGCTATGGCTTATTCCTTTTTTCTAAGCGCCTGCACAACTCTTTTCCACAGCACCGCTCCAAATGCATTTTTGATGTCCACGGTAGAGAGAACACACATTTTTTGTTTTTGTGGGCTTTTTCTTTTATTTTGTCAACAGACTCTACTATTACTTTCATTGCGTCTATTGTTGACATGCTTTTTTGGAAGCCAAATTGGTTTGCAGCAAGTTGGTTTCCACTTCATCTCTCAGTTTTTCTGCAATGAGGCGTTTGTACAATTTTCCAAAAGTTTTTAGCATGCATAGTGGCTTGTACTTTGTTTCTTCTTTGTTATTCTTTTTCGGTTTCTCTATGAGGAATTTAATTTCAGATATTTTTACGTTTCCTCTCTCTTTGTCCTTTTCTTTTGTAGCTTTTTTTATGCCTGTCCATATCTCCGCTTTCTCCGTTACTTTATGCAAATCTAAGATTAAAAACTACTTCTTCCTTGTAACCTTTACTGTCTTGTTCTCTTTTCCCAACTGTTTCTCTATTGTTTTCTGAAATTTATTTCGTCTTTTTTCCATTGAATATTATTTTTACATGTCTTTTTTTTGTTTCTTTTGTTTATTCAAATTTTTTTTACATGGATACCGGTGCCATCTAGTTTGATTTTTTTCTTTCATGTTTTTGAGGGTATCCGCATAAGAGTTACCTCCTTCTTCTGTTCTCTTCATCATGATTATTTCGTTCTTTCTGTGTTTCCTCTTTTGTACTTCCTAACTATTATTTTCTTTGTCTTGTGCTGTTTCCCTTCTTTCTCTATTTGTAGTTGCCATTTGTACGTTGCAGTTTTGAAGACTGCAATCTAACAATTTTTGAGTTATAGTTTCTTTTCCTTCTATATTTACCATGCAGATTACTTTCTTATTTTTGTTTCTTTCTTGTGTTTTGTTCAATTTGCTGTAAATCATTTCTGCGTTTTTCTCTGCTTCTATTATATAGAGATTTCCTTTTGAGCTTTTTACATTTTCTTGACCCTTTATTGTAATCTTCTGTTTGTTTTTTATTGTGATCATAACGCTTTTTTCTACCCTGTCAAAGACTTCTTTTAGTTGTGGTACCCTGTTTGTGAGCAGAACATTTCCAGCGTATTCAGTTTTTTGGGCAAGAGTTAGTACCACTGTGTCCATTCCTCTATTCACCCTTGCTTCTTTGAGTTTTATAAATTTGCTCCTATAAGCTCCTCTAGCCATTTAAATTCTATTATTTTCTTTATGTTACTTTTGTCTTTTATTTTATCCATTAGTTGTTTGATGGATGAGGCTACGTCGTCGCTTTCTGTTTTCGCTGCCTGTGTTTGTGCATTTTTAACCTGAATTTTCATTTGTGCAATCTCGTTATTTGTCTGTATTTTAATGTGGTTTATTTCTTTTAGGCGGCTTTCAATGCTTCCATTTCTTCTTTTATGAGCTTTATTTCTTCCTTTTGTTTTTGATAGATTTGTTTTTTGTAACCTGTCGGTCAAGCTTTTTTGATTGCTCTGCAGCAACCAGTGGGAGAATCCTAGCTACTTTGTCTATGGCCTTTTTTAAGTCTACCCTTGTATTTTGGCCTACCTCTTTCTTTACCTTCTTAATACATTTAGCAAGTGTCGCCATGTTTATTTTGATATTCTATGCCATAGTTCCTAAGCTGTTACGTCTTTTCTTCTGCCGGTTTTTCTTGGGGTCGTCTTCCCTCAGTCGTTTTTTTTTCTTTTGACTCTTTTTTTTTCTCTTTTACTTTCTGTTGTTTTGTCGTTGTTTTTATTAATTGTTCCGATTTTGTTTCTTCCGCAAGTGTTTTGGTTGGAGACTTCTTGATGCTCCTTCTCTCCTAGGTCGTAGTTCTGTTATGCGTGTCCGTTTTCGTTGCTTTGTCGTCATTTGTTTGGGGCTTAGATGTATTACCGAAGGTAAACTCCCCTTCTGGTAATTTGGTATCCGAGGTTGTGTCCTTTGTTGCTAACATATTCTTTTTTTTTATTCTTTACCGGCTTCTGGACAGCTTATAGGGTGCATACATTGCTTTGTGACCTACCGTTGGGAAGCTTAACTCTTTTCCAGAATTTGGCTACTGGCAGCAGCGCACTTTCATAATGTATTCTTTTGTCGGCGTTGAGTTAGCCCTCGATAGTGAAAAAAGGAAAGAGAAAAGATGTAGGAAAGATGTTTGGTTCCCTAGCCCTCGATACCTTATAGCATCGGCTACCAAAAAGTGATCAAGATTAGATCAAAGAATTTAGTAAAAAGAGGCCGATAGTTCAAAGTGGGAAAAGAAGAAGGAAAATGATAGTTTTATTGCTATGACAACGCTACCCTGCAATGGTGTTGGTCCGCTTGTGCAATTTCTTATCCGCCACCCGGGGACGCGCTTGGAATGGGTTTCACCTTCCCTCCAAAAACCTAACCTAACCTAACCTTTTTTTTTGCTAGTTTGGGTACCCATTTCTACAGTTATAGCCTTCTTGCCTTTGTTCTCTCTGTTTATAAGTTTCTCAAGAACCTCTGTAAGATTTTCTATAAAATCTAGTGCGGGAAGCGTTTTTATTGAGGCTCTGGATATCCTTCCTTTTATCTCCTTTATTTTTTTTTGGGTGTTGAAGACTTTCTTAAGTTGATCTACTAATTTTGCAATGTTTTTAGTAGGTCTGCGTATCAGGGTAACTGCGGTGTCGTAATTTGTTTTCATTTTTTTTAGAAAGTTGTTTGCTTCCAATGTTCCTTTCTCCAAAGTACCTACCTTCCTTTTCGTTGCGTTTTTTGTCTCGTTTGCATCGTTTGTTGTTCTGTGTTTGGCCACTTCTGCTGCTTTAAAATCGTTAGACTTTTACTTTCTACGGAGGTCCTTGTTGATTTAGTAGGTGACCTGATGGTGACTATTAATGCTCCTTCGTCTGCTATGGTTTTGCGTCAGTTCTAGATTGCTTTTGTAAGATCTTTTTTTTGCCAGTGGGAAGAGATACCTCGTGTTTGCGGGACCCCTGGGTATTAATTGAAATTAGATTTTTATTTCCATTTTGGGCTAATGGCAACAATATCTTTATTTTTTGATTAACTAGCAGTCGCGCACACTTATAGATATTTAAAGTGTTAGGTTCCACTGTCAAAAAAAAGATTTTAAAGATGTTTTGGTTACCAAGCTCTCGACACATAATAACGCTGCTAACCAGGAAAATGGGACTACGGAGACTGAAAAGTTGTCTAAGAGCGGATTACAGTTCGAAGAAAAAAAGACGAGGAAAGTAGTAGACTTATTACCGTGGTAATGGCTACCGTGCAATAGTGTTGGTCCACGTGTGCAATTCCTTATCCACCACCTGGGGACGCGTCTTGTAGGGATTTTACCTTCCCCCTTCTTTAACCTAGCACACACACACACATTGTGCTTCACCGTGCTACACCACAGATGCGGAAATAATAAAAGAAACTTCAAACTCTTGGTTAGTGCCTCTACCAACTAAGGGAACCCCTGAGATTCTTACTGAAACCCGGACTATAAGTGGTGTTTAAACTTCCTGTGCCAAATCAGAACCGGAAGCTTATTCTCGGAAGATGGGAGAACTGTTGCAGCTAATCAAAAGAAAACAAGCTACGGTACTGCCACTTTGCTCCCCAAATCAAAGTCAAGTTTTACGAAACTGCACCCTGTGAGGGTGAGTCAGTTGGCATTTTTTGTAAGTGTGTATGTGCTTTTTGAGTGAGAGTGTTAGTATACGAACTTTTAATTTGTACCCAAAATGCAAACTTATTACACCAACGTTTTTGACGTTCCGGAAATCACCAGCAAGACACTTCTTGAACTCGGACTAGCTGTTTCAGTCTTTAACCACCCAGCCGGTAACCGCCATTCAGGTGCTTTTTGCATCCAAAATGATAGTTGGACGTACATGGAGACTTCTTTTTCATTTTCTCAGCCTTTGTGAGTCCACTGCTGAACATAAACCTCTTCCAAATTTTTTCATATGTCCCGATCTATAAAAAAATTTGGGCAATGGGGATTAATACTTAATATAACCAAAACAACTTGTGTTTTGATTTAATACAATCAAGAATCATTATACCTAACCTAACCTAAGGTTTATCCAGTTCTGTGAACCAGAAATGAACAACTTTTTTTTATTGGCAATTAATAAAAATATAGATAAAGTATGTTTTTTATTTTTTTATGTCAAATTTGTCTAGTTCGAAAGACCAACAAATTTATTATTATGTTGACAAATCAACAAGAATCATTTTACTTAACCTAACTTAACGTTTATCCCATTCCAAAGATTCGAAATAAACATACTAAACTTGGTTTTATTTACAAATTGATAATAATATGTATAACTTATGTTTACAAATATATATATTTTTTTAATTTTAGATTAAAACAAAAATTAGTTTTCTAGTCTTATCTTACAATACGTTTAAAACATAATAGTTGTTGCTTTGTATTGATAACACAAATTTATTAATTTTATTTGTTTAATCATTCTTATTTGTTAAGTACAGAATTATTGATTTTACTTTGGTAATATTATGTTTAAGCTCTAATCTAACATCCTAAATGAACATTACATAATAAAACTATCCTTTCATTAGAACTGGTATTAGTCTCTTTGACGATATTCCAATCTCTACTCTACGTTCTACGTCCCGTATACGATATAAAGCTCAACATAAAGTGCACAATACAAAGCTATCTGAATGCAGGTTTATTTACTAATTCAAACTGATTACAATTAAAAGCTAAGTAAAATTGAAAAGAATTTAAATTGTAATTAAACATATTTGAATGCTACACATAAAATAGCTTCGGCAATTTGATCTGAAAAGATATTAAGGTTTAAAAAAATTGCAATCGGTTCCACATACACGTTTCCTGTGCGGTTGTAAATTCTCTCCTAATCTAAATCCGCATCGTCTAGAAAGAATGGCTAGCGATAAGTGCCGTGCTGGGAGGATACTATTGAGGGTGTGAATCTCCCATTGCGGCACGAGGTCCGGAACTCACTGACACGCGGTAATGGTGTCTGTGATTTCTCCGATAAATATTCCGCTGTGTCCAAATATTTAGAACTGTCAAGTTTTTTTTTTGAGCACAAAGTGTTGAGGGAAGTTTGCAATCGACACTTATTCCCTTGAGATATCCGACTATTTACACCGAACTGAAACTTTGTAAATATCTTGCGACGTTTTTGTGCTTTTATTGCATCTTGTTTTGTAGGTGGTTTTGAAAGTTTTTATTATCTGCTTGAATTTATGAAAATTAAATTTCAATACTAATTAGAGTGCAAATTGTTTTTAATAAAGTACGTAATCGCGATTGAAACTTCGAGGGCGTAAACTCCCCACAAGAGTTAAGTGTAATTTAATATAATGTGTATTAAGAGGGTTGTGTGTGCGGGTTGGATATTTGCATGTAGAGTGCATGTAGACTTTTATCTCTTGTAATTTTGATAATACAGTCTATGCTGCGGTGGTTGCTATTGCTACTACAGAGCTAGCAGCTAGTTGTTGGCTTGGATATTATGATGTTCGTCGGTTTAATTCCAGGCCCCCGCAGAGTTTGCTGACACAGAACTTTAGTTTACATACAATATGCTCCTCTTCGATATCTCATTTAACCTACATTAACTTAATATCGTTGCGGGGATGGAGTAAGTGCTGCTTGTTTTAGCTGTAACTTGAGATTCGCTCAGACTGTGCAAAACTCAAATACTACTCGTTAAGTGCTCACCCATCACCGGCGGCGGGTCCCTCGACGAGCCTTTCTGCCCGCCTAAAAATCAATCGGCACGTCTTGTTTGCAATCGCCTGCCCTTCGAATGGACCGAGAGGAATCCGCCCTTAGGGGAAAGTTAATATAATGTGCAGTGCGGTGGCTTCTCTGGAATGTTCTCAGACTGTAATATTGGGTTTCAATAGCTTGTGCATCTACATGTATGTGTGTTATAATATTCTTACCCATACCAATAAATGTTGATGCACTTAATTATGTTAAGATTTACAATCATAACTTTAATAGAATTTCTCAGATTATTTCACTTTTGCATGTGGTGACCGTTACTAGTTCATTTTAAGACAAATAAAACACATTTACTATAACTAAATCACGAATATATTTAAAATACCATAACATGTTTTAACTTTTACAAGGCCATCATTAGACGGTGTCTTAGAATATTTTATAATAGTTTCAAAACATCATCATTTTTGACATTTAAAGCAACTGAAAAAGATTATTAAACTATTCAGAAACATGTTCCTTAGTCTAAGAACATTTTATAACAGTTTGGGAAAATTTTGTGACAGTTGTTTATATTTTGAGACAGCTATCTGATAACTAATATAAAACAATTTAAGAACGTGTTTCTTAATAAGAGAACATTTTGGAATAGTATAGGAACATTTTGTGACAGTTGTGTATATTTTGAGACAGTTTAAAAACATACTAGTTATTATAATCCGTATCCATAAATATCAAAATCATGTTCCGTAAATGTCGGAATTATCTTCTCTATTGCGCGTTTTACAGCTATTTAACATTATCCCAGAAGTCTTGCGACTTGTTTGAAGGGGGTAGATGAGATCAACGCCATAATAGGTAACTTCCAAATCCCCCCTGGTGGATAAAGAGCAAGTTGTTATTATGTTGTACATGTCAAAATAATGTTCTATACAACGCAAAAACATTTTTAAAATATCAAAACTATTTTATAATCATCTTAAAATTATAAATTAAAATTGAAATGTTTTAGAAATGTTGGAACTATGTTTTAAAATGTCAAAATAATGTTTTAAAGTTCGATACAACGCAAGAATCCTTTTAAAAAGTCAAACTATGTCTTAATGTTCTTAAAATAGTCTAATGTTTAAGAAATGTCAAAACTATGTTCTGTAAATGTCAAAATAATGTTCTAAAGTTTTATACAACGCAGAAATAATTAAAAAAAGTCGAAACTATGTCGTAATGTTTTTGAAATATCAAATTTAAGTTATAATGTTAAAGAAACTTCAAAACTATGTTTTGTAAATGTTAAAATAATGTTTTAAAGTTTTTTACAACGCAAAAATATTTATATAATATATTAAAATGTCAAATCAGTCATAATATTTTTAAATAATCAAAATAAAATAGTAATGTTTAAGAAATGTCAAAACTATGTTCTGTAAATGTCGCAATAAGTTTCTAATGTTGAATACAAAGCAAAAATATTTAAAAAACTTAAAACTATGTCATAATGTTCTTAAAATATCAAATTAAAGTGATAGTGTTTAAGAAACGTCAAAACTATGTTCTGTAAATGTCAAAACAATGTTTTAATGTTCTAGATAATGCAATTTTTTTAAATTTCAAAACTATGTTCTTAAAGAATCAAAATAAAGTTCTAATGTTTAAAAAATAATAAACTTACGTTCTGTTAATGTCAAAATAATGTTGTAATGTTCTATATAACGCAAGAATAATTTAAAAACGTCAAATTATTGTCTTAATGTTCTTAAAATATCTAATCAAAGTCATAATGTTTTAAAAATGTCTAAACTGTGTTTCGTAAATCTCAAAACAATGTTCTAATGTTCTATAGAACGCAAAATAATTAAAAAAATTAAAACTATGTCGTAATGTTCTTAAAATATCAAATTAAAATTATATTGTTTCAAAAATGTCAAAACTATGTTTTGTAAATGTCAAAATAATGTTTTAATGTTCTATACAATGCAAGAATATTTAAAAAATGTCAAAGCTATTTCATAATGTTCTTAAAATATCAAGTAAAAATTATAATGTTTAAAAAACGTCAAAACTATGTTCTTTAAATGTTAAAAAAATGTTCTAATGTTTTATACAACGCAGAAATAATTTTATAATGTCAAAACTATGCCATAATGTTCTAAAAATATCAAATTAAAGTAATAATGGTTAAGAAATATCTAAACTATGTTCTGTAAATGTCAAAATCATGTTTTAAAGTTTTATATAACGCAAAAGTATTTAAAAATATTAAAATTTTCTTAAAATATTTTTAAAATATCAAATTAAAGTTATAATGTTTTAAAAACGTCAAAACTATGTTTTGAATATGACAAAATAATGTTCTAAGGTTTTATACAACGCAAGAGTATTTTTAAAATGTTAAAACTATGTCAAATTGTCTATATCAAATTAAAGTTATAGTGATTAAAAAATGTTAAAACTATGCTTTGTAAATATCAAAATAATGTTTCTATACAACACAAAAATGTTTTTAAAATATCAAAACTATGTCATATTTTTTTTAAATATTTTATTAAAATTATAATGTTTAAGAAACGTCAAAACTATGTTCTGTAAATGTCAAAAAATGTTCTACATACATACAATGCAAGACTAATTTTAAAATGTTGTCAAAACTATGTCACAATGTTTTTAAAATATTAATTAGACTTATAATATTTCAGAAATATCAAAATTATGTTTTGGTTCAACGCTTACGCTTTTCCTCAGCTCTTGAAAAAGCCGTAATTTCACTACATTGAGCAACAAAAAACATTGTGCTTTTGTGTTTTTTGATACAACACTCCAAAAAAAAAAACCCGGCAATAGTCTCTATTGCATGGAGTTGGCAGACTCAAAAAAAGAGAAGGATAAAGTTACCTCAACCAGAGGCAAATACTTATTCTTGGAAGACAAAGGCTACCCCACCAGGCACCTAAAAGTGCTTGTAGAAAAACATTACCGCAACATAACCTAACGCGATAAATCACGTGAAACTTATCTTGGCCGACCGTAAACATGCGGCAAAAAAAAATTTACCAAAAAAAAATCCACCCGTAAGCGTGCGGCAAAATTTAAAAAAAAATCAGCCGTCAATTTGATCTATAAGCAATGTTAAGCTACGACTACACTTAACGCGACAAATCACAAAAAACTTGAAAATCTCTGTCGCCTGTAAGCGTGCGGCAAAAAATTTTCTTACTAAAAAAACGCAAAAAAATTCACCGTCAAAGTCATCTATATGCATTGTTCAACTACGGCCACATCTAGCGCAACAATTTATAAAAAACTAACCTAACCTAACCTAACGTAACAAAGCACGTAAATCTTATTTTAGCTACCCGTAAGCGTGCGGCAAAAAATAACAAAAAAATCAGCCTTTAATTTCATCTATATGCATTGTTGAGCTACGGCCGCACCTAACGCGACAAATTACGAAAAACTAACTTTATCTAACCTAACCTAACCTAACGCGACAAGTCACGTATAACTTGTTTTGGCTGCCCGTAAGCTTGCGGCAAGAAAAAACTTTACCAAAAAATCTTAAAAAAATTAGATTTAATTTCAACTATATGCATTGTTGAACTACGGCCACACCTAACAAGACAAAATTCAAAAAACTAACCTAACCTAACCTAACCTAACCTAACCTAACGCGACAAATCTCGTAAATCTTATTATCTCGCCCGCTCGTTAGCGTACGGCAAAATTTTTTTAACAAAAAATTGCAAAAAAATCAGTCCTCAATTTCATTTATATGCACTGTTAAGCTACGGCTACATCTAACGCAACAAATTACAAATAATTAACCTAACCTAACCTAATGCAGCAAACTCCGTAAGCGTGCGGCAAAATTTTTATTATTATTTTTATTGTTGAGCTACGGTTACCTTAATCTAACTTAACCTAACCTAACCTAACGCGACAAATCACGTAAAACTTATTTTGGCCGCCCGTTAGCGTGCGGCAAAAAAATTTGTACAACAAAATCACAAAAAATTTAGCCGTGAATTTTATCTATATGCATTTTTGAGTTGCGGTTACACCTAACGGGACAAAGTACGGAAAACTAACTTAACCTAACACGACAAATCTCGTAAATCTTATTATCTCGCTCGCCCGTAAGCGTACGGCAAAATTTTTATATCAAAACTTAACAAAAAAATCAGCTTTTAATTTTATCTATATGCATTGTTGAGCTACAGCCACATCTAACGCAACAAATTACAAAAATGAACCTAACCTAACCTAACCTTACCAAACGCGACAAGTCACTTAAAACGTGACGTGCGGTAAAAAAACAATTACCTAAAAATCATAAAAAATTCAGCCTTCAATTTTATTTATATGCATTGTTGAGCTACCATGCCATTAAATGATGATGCACTTAATTATGTTAAGATTTACAATCATAATTTTAAAATATTTATATATTTCTCTAGTTTATTTTAAGACAAATAAAGCACATTTAAAATGACTATATCACGAATATATTTAAAATACCGTAACATGTTTCAACTTTTACAAGGCCTTCATTAGACAGTGCCTTAGAACATTTTATAATAGTTTGAAAACATTTTGTGACATCATTTTTGACATTTAAAGCAACTGAAAAAGATTTTAAAACTATTCAGAAACATGTTCCTTCTTAGTCTAAGAACATTTTATAACAGTTTGGAAAAAAATTGTGACAGTTGTTTATATTTTGAGACAGCTTTGGAATATATTAATTATCATTTTTGAGATTTAATGCAACTGATAACTAATATAAAACAATTCAAGAACGTATTTTGAGACAGTTCGAAAACATACTAGTTATTATAATCCGTATCCATAAATATCAAAATTAAGTTCCGTAAATGTTGGAATTATCTTTTCTATTGCCCGTTTTACAGCTATTTAACATTATCCCAGAAGTCTTACGACTTGTTTGAAGGGGGTAGATGACCAACGCCATAATAGGTAACTTCCAAATCAAATATTTAGAATATTTAAAAAAATCTCAAAACTATGTCATAATGTTCGCGACAAATCACGAGAAACTTACCTCGGCCGCCCGTAAGCGTGCAGCAAAAATATTTTCACCAAAAAATCACAAGAAAATAAGCCTTTAATCTTATCTATATGCATTGTTGAGCTACGGCCACACCTAACGCGACAAAGTACAAAAAACTAACCTAACCTATCCTAACTCGACAAGTCACGTAAAACTAATTTTGGCGGCCGGTAAGCTTGCGGCAAAAACATTTTTATCAAAAAATCCAAAAAAAATCAGCTACCATTTTCTACTATATGCATTGTTGAGCTACGGCTAAACCAAAAGCGACAAATTACAAAAAAACTAACCAAACCTAACCTAAACTAACGCGACACGTCACGTAAAATTTATTTAGCCACCCCTAAGCGTGCGGCAGGATGATTTTTACCAAAAAATGACAAAAAAATTAACCTTTAATTTCATCAATATGTACAAAAAACTAACCTAACCTAACATAACGCGATAAATCACGTAAAACTTATCTCGGTTGCTCGTATGCGTGCGGCAAAATAAAATGTTACCATAAAATCACAAAAATCACCTAACCTAACCTAACCTAACCTAACCTAACCTAACCTAACGCCACAAGTCACGTAAAACTTATTTTGGCTGCACGTAATCGTGCGGCAGATTGATTTTTACCAAAAAATCACAAAAAAAAAAACATTCAATTTCATCTATATGCATTATTGAGCTACGGCCATACCTAACGCGACTAAGTACAAAAAACTAACCTAACCTAACCTAACCTAACCTAACCTAACCTAACGCCACAAGTCACGTAAAACTTATTTTGGCTGCACATAAGCGTGCGGCAGATTGACTTTTACCAAAAAATCACAAAAAAATTAACCTTCAATTTCATCTATATGCATTATTGAGCTACGAATACACCTAACGCGACTAAGTACAAAAAACTAACCTTACCTAACCTAACCTAACCTAACGCCACAAGTCACGTAAAACTTATTTTGGCCGCCCGTAAGCGTGCGGCAGAATAATTTTTATCAAAAAATTACAAAAAAATTAACCTTCAATTTCATCTATATGCATTATAGAGCTACGGCCATACCTAACGCGACTAAGTACAAAAAACTAACCTAACCTAACCTAACCTAACGCCACAAGTCACGTAAAACTTATTTTGGCTGCACGTAAGCGTGCGGCAGATTGATTTTTACCAAAAAATCACAAAAAAATTAACCTTTAATTTCATCTATATGCATTATTGAGCTACGGCCATACCTAACGCGACTAAGTACAAAAAACTAACCTAACTTAACCTAACCTAACGCCACAAGTCACGTAAAACTTATTTTGGCTGCACGTAAGCGTGCGGCAGAATGATTTTTACCAAAAAATCACAAAAAAATTAATCTTCAATTTCATCTATATGCATTATTGAGCTACGGCTACACCTAACGCGACTAAGTACAAAAAACTAACCTAACCTAACCTAACCTAACGCCACAAGTCACGTAAAACTTATTTTGGCTGCACGTAAGCGTGCGGCAGAATGATTTTTACCAAAAAATCACAAAAAAATTAATCTTCGATTTCATCTATATGCATTATTAAGCTACGGCTACACCTAACGCGACTAAGTACAAAAAACTAACCTAACCTAACCTAACCTAACCTAACGCCTCAAGTCACGAAAAACTTATTTCGGCCGCCCGTAAGCGTGCGGCAGAATAATTTTTACCAAAAAATTACAAAAAAATTAACCTTCAATTTCATCTATATGCATTATTGAGCTAAGGCCATACCTAACGCGACTAAGTACAAAAAACTAACCTAACCTAACCTAACCTAACGCCACAAGTCACGTAAAACTTATTTTGGCTGCACGTAAGCGTGCGGCAGAATGATTTTTACCAAAAAATCACAAAAAAATTAATCTTCAATTTCATCTATATGCATTATTGAGCTACGGCCATACCTAACGCGACTAAGTACAAAAAACTAACCTAACCTAACCTAACCTAACCTAACGCCACAAGTCACGTAAAATATATTTTGGCTGCACGTAAGCGTGCGGTAGATTGACTTTTACCAAAAAATCACAAAAAAATTAACCTTCAATTTCATCTATATGCATTATTGAGCTACGGCCACACCTAACGCGACTAAGTACAAAAAACTAACCTATCCTAACCTAACCTTACGCCACAAGTCACGTTAAACTTATTTTGGCTGCACGTAAGCGTGCGGCAGATTGACTTTTACCAAAAAATCACAAAAAAATTAACCTTCAATTTCATCTATATGCATTATTGAGCTACGACCACACCTAACGCGACTAAGTACAAAAAACTAACCTAACCTAACCTAACCTAACGCCACAAGTCACGTAAAACTTATTTTGACTGCACTTAACGTGCGGCAGAATGATTTTTTCCAAAAAATTACAAAAAAATTAACCTTCAATTTCATCTATATGCATTATTGAGCTACGGCCACACCTAACGCGACTAAGTACAAAAAACTAACCTAACCTAACCTAACCTAACGCCACAAGTCACGTAAAACTTATTTTGACTGCACTTAACGTGCGGCAGAATGATTTTTACCAAAAAATCACAAAAAAATTAACCTTCAATTTCATCTATATGCATTATTGAGCTACGGCCACACCTAACGCGACTAAGTACAAAAAACTAACCTAACCTAACCTAACCTAACGCCACAAGTCACGTAAAACTTATTTTGGCTGCACTTAACGTGCGGCAGAATGATTTTTACCAAAAAATCACAAAAAAATTAATCTTCAATTTTATCTATATGCATTATTGAGCTATACGGCCACACCTAACGCAACTTAGTACAAAAAACTAACCTATCCTAACCTAACCTTACGCCACAAGTCACGTAAAACTTATTTTGGCTGCACGTAAGCGTGCGGCAGATTGACTTTTACCAAAAAATCACAAAAAAATTAACCTTCAAATTCATCTATATGCATTATTGAGCTACGGCCACACCTAACGCGACTAAGTACAAAAAACTAACCTATCCTAACCTAACCTAACGCCACAAGTCACGTAAAACTTATTTTGGCTGCACGTAAGCGTGCGGCAGAATGATTTTTACCAAAAAATCACAAAAAAATTAACCTTCAATTTCATCTATATGCATTATTGAGCTACGACCACACCTAACGCGACTAAGTACAAAAAACTAACCTAACCTAACCTAACCTAACGCCACAAGTCACGTAAAACTTATTTTGACTGCACTTAACGTGCGGCAGAATGATTTTTTCCAAAAAATTACAAAAAAATTAACCTTCAATTTCATCTATATGCATTATTGAGCTACGGCCACACCTAACGCGACTAAGTACAAAAAACTAACCTAACCTAACCTAACCTAACGCCACAAGTCACGTAAAACTTATTTTGACTGCACTTAACGTGCGGCAGAATGATTTTTACCAAAAAATCACAAAAAAATTAACCTTCAATTTCATCTATATGCATTATTGAGCTACGGCCACACCTAACGCGACTAAGTACAAAAAACTAACCTAACCTAACCTAACCTAACGCCACAAGTCACGTAAAACTTATTTTGGCTGCACTTAACGTGCGGCAGAATGATTTTTACCAAAAAATCACAAATAAATTAATCTTCAATTTTATCTATATGCATTATTGAGCTACGGCCACACCTAACGCCATTAAGTACAAAAAACTAACCTAACCTAACGCGACAAGTCACGTAAAACTTCATTCGGCTGCCCGTAAGCGTGCGGCAGAATAATTTTTACCAAAAAATCACAAAAAAATTAACCTTCAATTTCATCTATAAGCATTATTGAGCTACGGCTACACCTAACGCGAAAAAGTACAAAAAACTAACCAAACCTAACCTAGCGCCACAAGTCACGTAAAACTTATTTTGGCTGCACTTAACGTGCGGCAGAATGATTTTTATCAAAAAATCACAAAAAAATTAACCTTTAATTTCATCTATATGCATTATTGAGCTTCGGCCACACCTAACGCGACTAAATACAAAAAACTAACCTAACCTAACCTAACCTAACCTAACCTAACGCCACAAGTCACGTAAAACTTATTTTGGCTGCACGTAAGCGTGCGGCAGAATGATTTTTACCAAAAAATCACAAAAAAAATAACCTTTAATTTCATCTATAAGCATTATTGAGCTACGACCACACCTATCGCGAAAAAGTACAAAATACTAACCTAACCTAACCTAACCTAACCTAACGCGACAAGTTACGTAAAACTTATTTCGGCTGCCCGTAAGCGTGCGGCAGAATAATTTTTACCAAAAAATTACAAAAAAATTAACCTTCAATTTCATCTATATGCATTATTGAGCTACGGCCACACCTAACGCGACTAAGTACAAAAAACTAACCTAACCTAACCTAACGCCACAAGTCACGTAAAACTTATTTTGGCTGCACTTAACGTGCGGCAGAATGATTTTTATCAAAAAATCACAAAAAAATTAACCTTTAATTTCATCTATATGCATTATTGAGCTTCGGCCACACCTAACGCGACTAAATACAAAAAACTAACCTAACCTAACCTAACCTTTTTTTTTTTTTTTTTTTGGTGAGGCAAACGCTAATGCTCCCCGGATCATTGGGTCTAATAGATCCGGGAGTGTGGGACTTGCACCCACTAAAAAACCTCTCTCTTCTCACCGACTAGACGGCATACCCTTATAGGATTCTTCATCGCCCAGCCGGCTGGATCTTAATTTTGTCACTTATTTTGTTTGTTGGCTTTCTGCCGTGACCTTTCTTCACTTTCCTTACACTTCATGGTCTCCCTAATAAAGCTGCTAATACTGTTCCAGTTCTTCCTAGATCTCGTCATTTGGTCCATCAGGCTAACCACCATTAGACTTTCACCGGTTTCCGCCTCCGCTTCGCGTCTTCCAGCTTGCCACCGTTCACAAAAAAAAATTGTGTGCTCGGGAGAGTCGCTTTGCGCGCAGTAGTAGCAGGCATCATTTGGAGTCTTCCCAATTCTTTTGGTGTAGCTGCCAAAACTACCATGGCCCGACAAGAATTGGGTAAGGTAATAATCCGTCGATCTATGCGTGCATCTACACCAGCTTTCAATATTCGGTATCAGTTTCTTCGTCCATTGGGCTGTATCGTGCATGTTTTCCCACTCTTGCTGCCACGTCTTTACTACATTAAAGGTTGTCTCTTTCCCTGCTTTCCTGGCTTTATACCTGTCCTCTAGCTCCTGTACCTTCAGCTCGATTGGGGGGATTCCTGCTATGACGCACGCTGCATTTGCGCTGACTGTTCTATACCCACTGATGACTCTCAGAAGGACTCTTCTCTGAGTAGCTATCAGTGCATTTTTGTGCCGCTTGACTCCAAGTGCCCTTATCCACACCGGTGCAGCGTACGTCATAATGGACTGGACTACCGAGTGGTAAACCGTCCTCTTTCTGGACCTTTGGCCACTAACGTTCGGCACGATCTTTGTTAATGCCGTGATCGTTCTGTCGGTCTTTTTGATTGCGTTTACCACGTGCTGTCCGAAAGTCCAGTTAGCATCCAACCATACACCCAGGTATTTTACAGACTTTTTGGGTCTTATCTTGTTCCCTCTAATAGTGAAGATTACCTCATTTTTCCTCCTCGACCCTTTTACTACTAGGGCTTCGGTTTTTTCAGGGGCAACTTCCAGCCCGTTATTTCCCATCCAACGGTCTACGGCCGCCAAAGCCGCGTTTCCTGCTTTCTGGAGCCTTTCTGCCCCGCTTGCTCTAACCACTACCGCCAGGTCATCGGCGTATGCCACCATCTCACACTCCTTCGGGATGTCCAACCTTAAAACGGGGTCATACAGCACATTCCACAGGGTTGGCCCAAGAACCGAGCCCTGCGGAACGCCCTGCGTCAGCTCTAATTTTTCTCTTTTAGCTATGCGGAGCGATCTTTCGCTTAAGTAACTGTCTAAGATTGCCAGAAGGTATCTGGGCACCCCGATATCCTGAAGCCGCCCAATGATTTTACTCCACCTGGCAGTGTTAAAAGCGTTCTTTACATCGAGAAGAATGATCGCCGTCCATGCGCTGCTTCTATCTTCACACAGCTCCTTAGCTTTTATGATAGCATCCACCGTCGATCTCCCCTTCCTGAAGCCGTATTGGGCGTCGGAAATGGCTCCCTTTTCCTCCAATACTACCTCCAGTCTCCTCTTTATCAGGTGCTCATAGGTTTTCCCAATTACACTTAATAGACTGATTGCCCGGTATTTATCCTCCTTTTTTGGTATTAGGACCACCTTAGCTATCTTCCACTCCTTGGGAAAGGTTTCCCCTGCCAAGATCTTATTAAAAGCTCCCCGCAATTCCTCGGGGATTTCCTGCTGAGCCAGTTTAACTATCTGACCCTTTATTCCGTCCGGACCCGCAGCTTTTTTTGGTGCCAGCCTGGTGATAGCAGAAATCATCTCCTCTTCTGTGAATGGAGGGGGTACATCTGAGCTATCGCTCGTTTTTGAGCTTACCACAGGTTTATCTAAATCCAGGATGTCTGGGAAAAGCTCCAAAATAATCTTTTTCCTGTTCACCTCGTCCAAAACCACCTGTTTAGGTTTTATACCCAATCTTTTAACCATTATTTGGTAGCCCTGGCCAAAAGGGTCTCGCTCCAGGTCACTTAACATAAGCTGCCACCTTTCCCTTTTGCTTCTCTTAATGGCTTCTTTGTAACTGCCTTTGGCTGCCTTGCTTTCTTCCAGCAATTTCGCATCCAGCTTGTTTTTGGCCCTGCATCTTGTGAGCCGCCTCCTTATCAAAATACACGCCTTCCGTTTTTCTTGAATTTCATCGCTCCACCAGTACGGCATTCCCGAGCCTCTTTTTCCTTCAAGCCTGTACCTGGCCCAATCTTGCACCTTTTTTAGGGTTTTGAAAACGCACTGTTTTTTGTCAGCTTCTCTAAGAGCTCTCCTAGCCTTGCCGACGTCTAGGACCCACTGCCACTCCGAGGTTTCAGCTTGCTTGTCTTCTCCGCTCGCCACCTTGTAGGAGAGGTATCTATGGAGACTCAAAGACTCCTCGTCTTCGTCCACCTTCCAGTCTGTCAAGACCACGTTTCCAGTGGTCATCGTTAGGTCAATGAAAGAGTGGCTTGTTTTCCTGACAAAAGTAGGCAATTTCCCGTCGTTTGCTAACCCTAGATTTAAAGTTGCCATCCACTGCCCTAGATGTTCGCCTCTCTTATCCTCTTTGTCTGAACCCCACATTGGGGATTTGGCATTAAAATCACCCGCTATAACGACTCCTTTTGGGTGGAGTTCTTTGGTGTATTCCATTATCTTGTCCACTTTTCCTTTGTATTCCTCCAGAGGAATATTTGGGGAAATATATACGTTTATTAAGACAAGATCTTTCATCTCAATGATTTGAAAGCCAAATTCGGCCAGGTGCCTACTAATTACAACCCTGTTTGAGGCCTGTAGGACCGCAACATCCCCTCTCCGGTCTGTCAGCAGACCTTTCTTATTTGCCAGTATTTTATTCGGCTCCTGAAACAAAACCAAGTCTGCGTTTGTCCGCTTTGCCTGTGCCTCCGCGGCATCGTAGGCGGCCCTAGCGGTGCCAATATTAATTTGGATTATGTTAGGCATCTTGTGCTTTATCGAGCACCTCCCTGCTCTGCGCTAAATGTCTTCTAAAAACCCTACAGCTAGTTGAGTCGGACCTGTGTACGTCTTTGCAGTGGATGCAGAAAGCAGCTTCCTTGCATTCCTTGGCCTGATGGCCCGGCTTACAGCAATTTAAGCATCCGGGATTTTCATTGACGGGTTCTGTGCAAGCACCTCTGACGTGACCTATTTTGAGGCAGTTTGTGCACCTCGTAATGTGCACTCTTTCTCTTATTGTGCACCTCAGCCAGCCAACTTTTATTTTATCTGCTTTTATCAGCATGTCGGCTGCTTTTCCCTCTACAGCAAAAGTGGCAATTTGGTTCCCTCCTCTCGTAGGTCTTAGGTTTTTTATACTAACCTCCTGGTCTGTTACTCCCAGCTCCTTTAATTTTCCCGTTATGGCTTCTTCAATATCCTTCTTTTCCACATCCCCATCTATATTCGACATGTGCAGTGTCTTTTCTTGTCTCCTGTTCTGACTGAGGAGATATGCATTACCCATTTTTGCTTGAAGAATGTTTTTTAGGTTTCCTGCTCTGCCCTTATCGGTGACTATGAGTAAGTTCCCTTCTTTCGTCTCCCGGATGGATTTAACTCCGGCTCCTTCTTCATTTGGGTTTGCTTTTGTTTTGAATTGCTTTAATAGTTCCGCATAAGTACTGGCCTGTGCATTTGGCTTAACGATAATGGCTTCCGTATTTGACCCTTTTTTCTGTTGCGCTCTCGCTTGGACCATCTTTTTTGGCTCCGCTACTTGCCGACCACCCATAGGAACATATAACTCAGCCTTAATGCTAGTACCTCTGAAGAATAAACTCAACAGTTTTCTTAACTCCAACCAGCTTAGGCCCTCTGTGGCAGCCACGGCCAAAATTGGATTACTTGTCTTTCTACTCTCCATCTGCGTTCGGGTTTCCGCCAATGCCTTTGTTAGGGCCGTCAGATCATTTGCTTCCACCTGGGTGGCGTGAACGTTCTGCTCTCTTATACCCTTACTGGTTTTGGTAACATTTGACCCAGTTTCTAATCGCCCCTTCAGAGACCCATCCATTAGCATTTCTGTTAATTCCGGGTATCTGTCTCCGGTTATTTTGGCTAACCCAGACAGTTCTTGTTTGCCACCCTCCAGGAGAATTAACACATCTTCGGTGCCATTGAATGGGTTTCCTTTTCTGACTTGCGCCACCATCATGTCCTCAGGCCACCGCTCTCTCAGGACTTCTTTTAGCGAGTTTGCGTCCATTGTGAGAGGGTCCGCATCCTCGATTTTTTTACGAGCGCTAGCCTCTTTCTTCTCCTCCTCCTTAATCTGTCTCTTACATTTTTGACAAATTGTCTCTTTTTGGGGGACAGAATCACGTTTTTGCTGGGAATCCTGTGGATTACGGGTAGCTTGAGCTTTCTGGGTTTTTTCCTGGGCCGCCTGTGTTGATTGGTTGAGCTCTGCCATCGCTAACGTGCTTAGTTGCGCCGCTTTATCACTCAGGGTGCTGGACACAGCTCTAATGTCTTTGCTAGTGCTCATTTCTACGAACCCTTGTAGCTCTTTAGCAAGGATGTCAATAGACAGCATCAACTCCAGCATGCCCTCTCTCATAATGACACCCTGATTGTCTGTCTGTTTGGTTGTATCCTCTCTTTTCCTTTTCGCTATTTGTTCCGGAGAGGAATTTATGTCCATACAATTTATGATTTCTACTTGGCCAGCTGAAACCCCTTCAGTAACGTTCTCCTCTATTTGAGGAACCTGTAACGGCTGACCGTAATTTGGTCGATTACCGCCAGGAGGAGTCCTAATCGTTTTCTTACATATTCTCAGCTCATCTACGTTGTGTCCTGTAACATATTCGTTACTTCCTACACTTACGTCACTATCGTTTCCCCCCTTTTCTTGCTGGAAACCACCATTATCGTCCGATTCTGCGTCGGAATTTTCGCAATTCGCCATTTTAAGAAAAAAAAAAAAAAAAATCTTGGTGGAGGCGCCGGGCTCCAAAAAAATTTTTTGTCGAAAATTGTTAATTACCGGCAGACGATTTGCACTATCTGCTTCGCCTTGCCGACTTTGCAACTATTGTCAAATAAAATCTCGAACAATTTTGTCCGAACACCACGTAATTATCGAAAAGGTGGAAATGCCAAACTCCCACTCCCGAAAAATTTCGCACGCACCCAACGGGTGCTCCCACTCCCCTAGACTGGTCGCGCGCACGCAAGAAACTCTCCCACTTCACGCACACAAGTAACCAAAACGTCACAGTCCTACGTCACGAGTGGAAAATTTCCACCCGAGCCGAAAAGTAAATTGTTAATTACAAGAGTAATCAGCAAATTACCGCCACAACACCTTTTTTTTTTTTTTTTTTTTTTTTTTTTTTTTAACCTGGAGGAGGAGAGATCTTCAAAAGATACCTGCATTCTGCAGGCATGCCGGATTCGACTACTCCTGTAGCCTCCTACCGACTAAAACTCCTCCTCCCATTTCGCTGAGTGGCAACGGAACCGCGTGAGCATTACTTCATTACCTCCAGCATGTCTTTCTGTATCCTGTTTGTTATCTTTCCTCTCTTTGTCCTGTTCTTTCTTCTCTTTGTCTTGATCTTTCTTCATCCTCTTTGGTTTTTATTATTTTTGTTATCGTCTTTTCGATGGCTTCCCATTTATGTTTGGTCTCTAGCATCAGGTTTGTTAGATTTCCTACCGTGATCTGTTCTTGTAGCTCAGCCTCTAGCTCCATTCTCTCCACTGCCCATCTCGAACACTGAAACAGTGTATGTTCCGGCGTGTCCACTTCATTGCAGTATACGCAGGTATCTCGCTCTAGTAGGTTCATTCTCTTCAGGTATACCCCAAAGCAGCCGTGTCCAGTCAAAATCTGCGTTAGATAATAGTTAAGCCTACCATGCTTTCTGTCTACCCAGGGCCTGATGTCCGGGATGAGTTTTTGAGTCCAGGCAGCTGTCCCAGTATCCTTTCTCCATTCCTCAGCCCATGTCCTGAGTGATTCATCTCTAGCAGCTTTTTTGATTTGTTCCTTGTTTTCTCCTTTCTCATAGGATCTTTCCTTAACCATAAGGTGGATAGGTATTGTCTTTGTGATACCGAGAATTGCTTTTGTGGAAACCGTTCGATAGGCACTTGCTACCCCAATTGCCATAACTCTCCTTGCCCTTTCCAATATCCCCCTGTGCTTTTTATTTTCAGCGTACTCCTTCCAAATCGGCGCCCCATATAATAGCACAGAGTTCACTACCGCCAATAACGCTTTTCTTTTTTCCTCTTTCGCCCCTCCATTGTGTGGCATAATTCTTTTGAGCACCATTGTCAACTTTACGGCTTTTTGTGTCACCTCCTTTATGTGATGGTTCATATTCCAGTTTCGGCCTATTCTTATGCCCAGATATTTGACGCTATTCTGGGTTTCTATGACGCTACCTCCTACCATTATCCTCACTTTAAGGTCCTTCTTCCATCCTGCTAAGATTACGGCCTCAGTCTTGTGATGAGCCATCTTGAGACCTTTTTGGTCTAGCCATCGTTCCACCTTCTTTACTGCCCATTCCGCATCTTCTACCAGCTCTTCCATATTCCTGCCGCATACGACCAGCGCTACATCATCCGCATAGGCAATCATCTTCGTGTGTTCCGGCATCCGTTCCTTTAGCAGGGGATCGTAATATATGTTCCACAGGGTTGGTCCCAACACCGAGCCCTGTGGTACCCCGCAGCTCAGATCGACAGTATGGTTTTCCCCAACCTCAAGCGTCCTGTCCTGTAGATAGTTGCCTATTATTTTCCTCAGGTGTGGCGTAATCTTTCTTGCCTCTAATTCCTGCATTATACCACGCCATGGAACCGTGTTAAAGGCATTCTCGACGTCCATGGTGATCAGTATTGAGAACTTCAGCACTCTGTGCTTAACCACCATATTCCTGACCTCTTTCACACTTTGCACTGCATCTACCGTCGTATGTCCTCTTCTGAATCCATGTTGATTTTCCGATAAACCACCATTTTCATCAATTTGTTGCATCAATTTTTTGTTGATGACATGTTCGTAGAGCTTCGCCATTGTGTTCAGCAGACATATTGGCCTGTATTTAGCCTGGTTTTCCGTGCTGCCTGGTTTTTCGATGAGCGCAAGTTTTGCTCTCTTCCATTCCTCGGGAAACGCACCAGTCCTCAGGAGAGAGTTTATTGTTTCTGTCACACTCTCCGTGCATTGTCTTGTCAGCACTTTAACTACTTCCGCAGGAATCCCATCTGGTCCTGGTGCCTTTTTGGCCTTTATTTTGCTACCCAATGCTAAAATTTCCTCCTCTGTGCATTGTGGTATTTCATTTCCATCTGGCGTTATATTTGCCCATATGTTTTTTGTATGCTCAGGAAAGAGCGCCCTTGCTATTTCTATCTGTCTTTTTTCGGACAGCGTTGTCGGAGCTTTGATTCCAATTTTCTTAGTTACTATTTTATAGCCTAAACCAAATATGTCTGTGTTCACTTCCTCGCATATCTTTTTCCAGGCTATCCTTTTGGCTTCTTCGATGGCTTTCTTCAGCTCCTTCTTTTTTTGCTTGTATTGTCTGTGTGTTTCCTCTCTGAGCTCTTCATTTGCCGGATTTGTTTTATTTATCCTTGTCACTTTTCTTTTAGATCTTATGCATTCATTTCTTGCTTGAGCAGTTTCTGCACACCACCAGTACGTTGGGGTTCGTCTACTTGTTTTGCCTTTTTTGCGGTATGTGATGTCGCAAGCTTCTCTTATCGCCTTCATTAGTGTTTCTGCTGCCCCTCCTTCCCCTGCAGCGCCATTTAACGCCGTGAAGCACTGTGCTAATTCGTCATCATGGTCCTTGTTGTAGTACCATCCTTTAAAGTTGTTCATTTTTACTTGCTTTCTTGTACATACATTTATTTCCATGTAGATGTTATGATGGTCACTTAGATTCTCCTCATTTTCATTCACGTACCATCCCTTAACTTTACTGAACAAATTCGGACTAGCTATTGTCACATCTATGAAGGAGCTTTGATCTCTTCTACGGAAGGTCGGAGTGTTACCACTATTCACTATTTGAAGGTCTTGTTCGTAGATCCATTCTGTAAGTATGTCTCCTCTGCTATCATCTATGGGTGATCCCCATAGGGCTGATTTGGCATTAAAGTCTGCTCCTATTAGCACATCTTTTTTGTGTCTTTTAACGTCCCGGCTTATCTCTGTTAGGTGGTTCTCATATTCATTTTTTGTGATATTGGGTGACAGGTATGCAGCGTAGAGCACTTCCTCCTCAGTTTCTGCCCATATATATCCATTTCCTCTCCCTACATTTATTATGTCTACCCTATTTCCGTTTGTAATATATATTGCAGCATCTATCTGATTGTCAGTAATCCATCGATTCCTGTTGCAGGCTATAATTTTGTTGGGTTCTGATACTAGTGCAATATCAATGCCATTTTCTTTGCAGTTGTGTTCCAGCAAGTCCATTCCTTTTCTGCTTCTATTGAGGTTAACTTGGATTATTTTCATAATCGGTTTACTCGCACCTTTCTGCTCTCCTTAGCTTCTTGAACCAACCTCCTGTATTTGGGGCAGTTCATCGTCTCCGTCTTGTGTCCAGTTACTTTGCAGAGGTAGCAGGCCTTGTCTCCTGTACATTCTTTAGCCTTATGTCCTGCTTCACCGCAGTTTCTGCATGGTTCTCCATCTTCCGTTCTGCACTCTTTTGCAACGTGCCCTAACCTCTGGCATCTAAAGCATTTTGGTGGATCTATGACCTCTCTCACTCCCCACCTGTTCCATCCCGTACCTATCCTGTTCTTGCGTATTAGATGATCTGCTGCCTCATCATTGAGCCTCATAAAAGCGCTTCTCATTCCCTTCCAGTTTACTCCGCCTGAGAACTTGGTCATTTCCACTTTGCAGCTTATATTTTCGTTCTTTAGGATAAGCTCTACGCTTTTTCTAACATCTTCTTCCACTGTTTCTTCGTCTATATCCAAGATTCTTATTGTTTTGTTTTTCTCCTTTTTGCTTACGTCGGCCATGTTACTTATTTTGTTTTCTAGTTTCTTTCTAAATTCCGTTCTTGCGTTACCCTTCTTGCTTTTTATCACGAGTTTCATGTCCCCCTCTCTGGTTTTTGCTATGCTAGCTATGGTGACATCCCCTAGTTCAACTCCTCTTTTCATATTACCCATTACCTGTGCATAGGTACTTCCTTCTTTAGGTTTGATAATTAGGGTTTCTTGATTTTGATTTTTTCTTTCCGTGTTCTTCGTACCAGCATGCCTACCTTTACCTCTTTTCGTCCCATTCCAGTAGATATTAATCCTCATTTTGTCTCCCATGAAAACATATTCCATAATTTTCCTTGCAACATCCATCTCCAATTCAGCGGCGATGATGCAGTCGATTTCTTTTCTTTCTTTCAGTTTCACAATCTTTCTTATGTTTTGCATGGATCTTATTAGCCTATCTATACCTTTTTCCGTTCTTATGTTTTCCTTTACTCCCACTATAAATGAATACTTCTCCCTTGGATTTATCATTTCCCCCTCCTCCGTCACGGTTAGGTTTTTCGAGACCGTACATAGCGGTTTCTCCGGGTTTAGGCTATCTTGTTTAAACATATTTTCTACTTCCGGATTTTTTGTTATTGCCAGGTTTGTGACATATTTCTCGCCTCCTTCTTCAGCACTCATTACTATTATGGAGTCGTCTCTTTGATGCTCGTCGCTTACTTTTTGTGCAACTTTGCTTAATCTATACGTTTCATCTGGCCATACCAGATCGATGATCTCCACTAACTCAGTTATTCCCTTCTTTTCTTCCAGGCATTTTTTAATTCTTATGTCATCCTCCCTTTTTTTTATCTCTTCCGCAGTTTCTGTTTTGTGTCTCTCCTTCTGTCGTTTGTTTCTGTACTTCTTCGTCTTGGTTGGTGGATTGTCTCTTCAACCTTTCCACCTCTTCTCTTAGTTTAGCCAGGTTTCCAATCAGTTCTATCTCCCTGCTGCTCCTTTCTGCTTCCACTTCTTGTCTGGTTTCCTCTATCCTAGTCCACTCCCGTACTAATTCTTTTGTTATGTCTTTCACATACTTATGTACATTTTTGTTATCTTTATTAAATTTGGTGAGGCTATTAAGCTCTTCCTCCATCTTATTTCTGCACTTCTCCAATTTCTTTTTGTTTTTAACTGTCCTTTCAGACTCTTCCGGGAATAAGCTTGTGCATGTCGGCGACTCTGTTGCTTTCCTTTTATTTCGGTTTTGTAGAGGTGTGCAGGGTCTTTCCTGTGCATTCTCTATCACCGTTTTCTCGGCCTCTTCCTCACTTGACGATTCTAGGCTATTTATACTATTCCTGAACTGTGAATTCATACTTCCCGTCGAACTGCTGTTGCTGGTTTGGCTATTTTTTCTGACAGGGGATCTACTCGTGCTGTTCCGTCTGCTCTGTTTCTCCAGCATTTCCCTTTCAAACTGGATCCTCTCCTTCTCTGTGTCGTCCAGTATATCCATATTTTGTGTCGTGTCCGTTTTACTCGCAGGGTCGTCTTTTGGCAAATCAATCCCAGGGGTGGGTGCCACTCCACTCCCCGTCAGCTTATCCGAGGCTTCTTTATCCTTGTTTGACATTTTGCGATTTATAGCTGTCGCCAGCTTGCGTTTTAAAGCTAACCGCCAGCTATGTAGGGTGAATACGCCCCCTGCAACAGAGCCCTACCGGGTCACTACTAACTTCATGACCTACTAAAGGGGGGTTCATAATATCACATTCACACAATTTTCATTCATACAATAGAAGAAGAGAGATGTTTAGCTCCCTAGCCCTCGATACCTAATAGCATCGGAAGCTGAAAGGTGGTCAAGGTTAGACCGAAGAGTTGACCAAGGGAGGTCGACAGATCAAAGAAGGAAGAGTTAGAGGAAGTGGTAATCTCGTGCCGAGGCATGGTTACCGTGCAATGGTGTTGGTCCGCGTGTGCAATCCCCTATCCGCCACCCGGGGACGCGCCTGGAATGGGTTTCACCTTCCCTTGCCTCCAAAATCTGGAGTCCAGGACCGCCACAACACCTAACCTAACCTAACCTAACCTAACCTAACCTAACCTAACCTAACCTAACCTAACCTAACCTAACCTAACCTAACCTAACCTAACCTAACGCCACAAGTCACGTAAAACTTATTTTGGCTGCACGTAAGCGTGCGGCAGAATGATTTTTACCAAAAAATCACAAAAAAATTAACCTTTAATTTCATCTATAAGCATTATTGAGCTACGACCACACCTATCGCGAAAAAGTACAAAATACTAACCTAACCTAACCTAACGCGACAAGTTACGTAAAACTTATTTCGGCTGCCCGTAAGCGTGCGGCTGAATAATTTTTACCAAAAAATTACAAAAAAATTAACCTTCAATTTCATCTATATGCATTATTGAGCTACGGCCACACCTAACGCGACTAAGTACAAAAAACTAACCTAACCTAACCTAACGCCACAAGTCACGTAAAACTTATTTTGGCTGCACTTAACGTGCGGCAGAATGATTTTTACCAAAAAATCACAAAATAATTAACCTTCAATTTCATCTATATGCATTATTGAGCTTCGGCCACACCTAACGCAACTAAATACAAAAAACTAACCTAACCTAACCTAACCTAACCTAACGCCACAAGTCACGTAAAACTTATTTCGGCCGCCCGTAAGCGTGCGGCAGAATAATTTTTACCAAAAAATTACAAAAAAATTAACCTTCAATTTCATCTATATGCATTATTGAGCTACGGCCATACCTAACGCAAAAAAATACAAAAAATTAACCTAACCAACCTAACGCCACAAGTCACGTAAAATATATTTTGGCTGCACGTAAGCGTGCGGCAGATTGACTTTTACCAAAAAATCACAAAAAAATTAACCTTCAATTTCATCTATATGCATTATTGAGCTACGGCCACACCTAACGCGACTAAGTACAAAAAACTAACCTAACCTAACCTAACCTAACGCCACAAGTCACGTAAAATTTATTTTGGCTGCACTTAACGTGCGGCAGAATGATTTTTACCAAAAAATCACAAAAAAATTAACCTTCAATTTCATCTATATGCATTATTGAGCTTCGGAAACACCTAACGCGACTAAATACAAAAAACTAACCTAACCTAACCTAACGCCACAAGTCACGTAAAACTTATTTTGGCTGCACGAAAGCGTGCGGCAGAATGATTTTTACTAAAAAATCACAAAAAAATTAACCTTCAATTTCATCTATATGCATTATTGTGCTACGGCCACACCTAACGCGACTAAGTACAAAAAACTAACCTAACATAACCTAACCTAACGCCACAAGTCACGTAAAACTTGTTTTGGCTGCACTTAACGTGCGGCAGAATGATTTTTACCAAAAAATCACAAAAAAATTAACCTTCAATTTCATCTATATGCATTATTGAGCTACGGCCACACCTAACGCGAAAAAGTACAAAAAACTAACCTAACCTAACCTAACCTAACCTAACGCCACAAGTCACGTAAAATTTATTTTAGCTGCACTTAACGTGCGGCAGAATAATTTTTACCAAAAATCACAAAAAAATTAACCTTCAATTTCATCTATATGCATTATTGTGCTACGGCCACACCTAACGCGACTAAGTACAAAAAACTAACCTAACATAACCTAACCTAACGCCACAAGTCACGTAAAACTTGTTTTGGCTGCACTTAACGTGCGGCAGAATGATTTTTACCAAAAAATCACAAAAAAATTAACCTTCAATTTCATCTATATGCATTATTGAGCTACGGCCACACCTAACGCGAAAAAGTACAAAAAACTAACCTAACCTAACCTAACCTAACCTAACGCCACAAGTCACGTAAAATTTATTTTAGCTGCACTTAACGTGCGGCAGAATAATTTTTACCAAAAATCACAAAAAAATTAACCTTCAATTTCATCTATATGCATTATTAAGCTACGGCCACACCTAACGCGACTAAGTACAAAAAACTAACCTAACCTAACCTAACCTAACCTAACCTAACCTAACGCCACAAGTCACGTTAAACTTATTTTGGCTGCACTTAACGTGCGGCAGAATGATTTTACCAAAAAATCACAAAAAAATTAACCTTCAACTTCATCTATATGCATTATTGAGCTACGGCCACACCTAACGCGAAAAAGTACAAAAAACTAACCTAACCTAACCTAACCTAACATAACGCGACAAGTGACGTAAAACTTATTTCGTCTGCCCATAAGCGAGCGGCAGAATAATTTTTACCAAAAAATTACAAAAAAATTAACCTTCAATTTCATCTATAAGCATTATTGAGCTACGGCCACACCTAACGCGACTAAGTACAAAAAACTAACCTAACCTAACCTAACGCCACAAGTCACGTAAAACTTATTTTGGCTGCACTTAACGTGCGGCAGAATGATTTTTACCAAAAAATCACAAAATAATTAACCTTCAATTTCATCTATATGCATTATTGAGCTTCGGCCACACCTAACGCAACTAAATACAAAAAACTAACCTAACCTAACCTAACCTAACCTAACGCCACAAGTCACGTAAAACTTATTTCGGCCGCCCGTAAGCGTGCGGCAGAATAATTTTTACCAAAAAATTACAAAAAAATTAACCTTCAATTTCATCTATATGCATTATTGAGCTACGGCCATACCTAACGCAAAAAAATACAAAAAATTAACCTAACCTAACCTAACGCCACAAGTCACGTAAAATATATTTTGGCTGCACGTAAGCGTGCGGCAGATTGACTTTTACCAAAAAATCACAAAAAAATTAACCTTCAATTTCATCTATATGCATTATTGAGCTACGGCCACACCTAACGCGACTAAGTACAAAAAACTAACCTAACCTAACCTAACCTAACGCCACAAGTCACGTAAAATTTATTTTGGCTGCACTTAACGTGCGGCAGAATGATTTTTACCAAAAAATCACAAAAAAATTAACCTTCAATTTCATCTATATGCATTATTGAGCTTCGGAAACACCTAACGCGACTAAATACAAAAAACTAACCTAACCTAACCTAACGCCACAAGTCACGTAAAACTTATTTTGGCTGCACGAAAGCGTGCGGCAGAATGATTTTTACTAAAAAATCACAAAAAAATTAACCTTCAATTTCATCTATATGCATTATTGTGCTACGGCCACACCTAACGCGACTAAGTACAAAAAACTAACCTAACATAACCTAACCTAACGCCACAAGTCACGTAAAACTTGTTTTGGCTGCACTTAACGTGCGGCAGAATGATTTTTACCAAAAAATCACAAAAAAATTAACCTTCAATTTCATCTATATGCATTATTGAGCTACGGCCACACCTAACGCGAAAAAGTACAAAAAACTAACCTAACCTAACCTAACCTAACCTAACGCCACAAGTCACGTAAAATTTATTTTAGCTGCACTTAACGTGCGGCAGAATAATTTTTACCAAAAATCACAAAAAAATTAACCTTCAATTTCATCTATATGCATTATTGTGCTACGGCCACACCTAACGCGACTAAGTACAAAAAACTAACCTAACATAACCTAACCTAACGCCACAAGTCACGTAAAACTTGTTTTGGCTGCACTTAACGTGCGGCAGAATGATTTTTACCAAAAAATCACAAAAAAATTAACCTTCAATTTCATCTATATGCATTATTGAGCTACGGCCACACCTAACGCGAAAAAGTACAAAAAACTAACCTAACCTAACCTAACCTAACCTAACGCCACAAGTCACGTAAAATTTATTTTAGCTGCACTTAACGTGCGGCAGAATAATTTTTACCAAAAATCACAAAAAAATTAACCTTCAATTTCATCTATATGCATTATTAAGCTACGGCCACACCTAACGCGACTAAGTACAAAAAACTAACCTAACCTAACCTAACCTAACGCCACAAGTCACGTAAAACTTATTTTGGCTGCACTTAACGTGCGGCAGAATGATTTTTACTAAAAAATCACAAAAAAATTAACCTTCAATTTCATCTATATGCATTATTGAGCTACGGTTACACCTAACGCGAAAAAGTACAAAAAACTAACCTAACCAAACCTAACCTAACGCGACAAGTCACGTAAAACTTATTTCGGCTGCACGTAAGCGTGCGGCAAAATAATTTTTATCAAAAAATTACAAAAAAATTAACCTTCAATTTCATCTATATGCATTATTGAGCTACGGCCACACCTAACGCGACTAAGTACAAAAAACTAACCTAACCTAACCTAACGCTACAAGTCACGTAAAACTTATTTTGGCTGCATTTAACGTGCGGCAGAATGATTTTTACCAAAAAATCACAAAAAAATTAACCTTCAATTTCATCTATATGCATTATTGAGCTACGGCCACACCTAACGCGACTAAGTACAAAAAACTAACCTAACCTAACCTAACCTAACGCCACAATTCTCGTAAAATTTATTTTGGCCGCCCGTTAGCGTGCGGCAGAATGATTTTTTCCAAAAAATTACAAAAAAATTTACCTTCAATTTCATCTATATGTATTATTAAGCTACGGCCACACCAAACGCAAAAAAGTACAAAAAACTAACCTGACCTAACCTAACCTAACGTAACAAGTCAGGTAAAACTTATTTCGGCTGCCCGTAAGCGTGCGGCAGAATGATTTTTACCAAAAAATCACAAAAAAATTAACCTTTAATTTCATAAATAAGCATTATTGAGCTACGGCCACACCTAACGCGACTAAGTACAAAAAACTAACCTATCCTAACCTAACCTAACGCCACAAGTCACGTAAAACTTATTTTGGCTGCCCGTAAGCGTGCGGCAGAATGATTTTTGCCAAAAAATCACAAAAAAATTAACCTTCAATTTCATCTATATGCATTATTAAGCTACGGTTACACCTAACGCAAAAAAGTACGAATAACTAACCTAACCTAACGCGACAAGTCACGTAAAACTTATTTCGGCTGCCCGTAAGCGTGCGGCAGATTAATTTTTACCAAAAAATTACAAAAAAATTAACCTTTAATTTCATCTATAAGCATTATTGAGCTACGGCCACACCTAACGCAAAAAAGTACAAAAAACTAACTTTACCTTACCTAACCTAACGCCACAAGTCACGTAAAACTTATTTCGGCCGCTCGTAAGCGTGCGGCAAAAACATTTTTATCAAAATCCAAAAAATATCAGCCTCTATTTTCATCTATATGCAATGTTGAGCTACGGCTAAACCTAAAGCGACAAATTACAAAAAACTAACCTAACCTAACCTAACCTAACGCGACACGTCATGTAAAATTTATTCAGCCACCCCTAAGCGTGCGGCAGGATGATTTTTACCAAAATATCTCAAAAAAATTAACCTTTAATTTCATCAATATGTACAAAAAACTAACCTTACCTAACCTAACGCGATAAATCACGTAAAACTTATCTCGGTTGCTCGTAAGCGTGCGGCAAAATAAAATGTTACCAAAAAATCACAAAAAAATTAGCTTTTATCTTTATGCATTGTTGAGCTACATCTACACCTATCGCAACAAGATACAAAAACTAACCTAACCTATCGCGACAATTCTCGTAAAATTTATTTTGGCCGCCCGTAAGCGTGCGGCAGAATGATTTTTTCCAAAAAATTACAAAAAAATTTACCTTCAATTTCATCTATATGCATTATTAAGCTACGGCCACACCTAACGCGAAAAAGTACAAAAAACTAACCTAACCTAACCTAACCTAACCTAACCTAACGCGACAAGTCACGTAAAATTTATTTTGGTTGCACGTAAGCGTGCGGCAGAATGATTTTTACCAAAAAATCACAAAAAAATTAACCTTTAATTTCATCTATATGCATTATTGAGCTACGGCCACACCTAACGCAACAAAGTACAAAAAAACTAACTTAACCTAACCCAACGTAACAAGTTACGTAAAACCTATTTCGGCGGCCCGTAAGCGTGCGGCAAGAACATTTTCATCAAAAAATCCAAAAAAAATCAGCCTCCATTTTCATGTATATGCAATGTTAAGCTACGGCTAAACCTAAAGCGACAAATTACAAAAAAACTAACCTAACCTAACCTAACGGGACACGTCACGTAAAATTTATTTAGCCACTCCTTAGCGTGTGGCAGGATGATTTTTACCAAAAAATCACAAAAAAATTAACCTTTAATTTTATCTATTTGTACATAAAACTAACCTAACCTAACCTAACGCAATAAATCACGTAAAACTTATCTCGGTTGCTCGTAAGCGTGCGGCAAAAAAAATGTTACCAAAAAATCACAAAAAAATAGTTTTCATCTTTAAGCATTTTTAAGCTACATCTACACCTATCGCAACAAATTACAAAAACTAACCTAACTTAACCTAACGCGACAATTTTTGTAAAATTTATTTTGGCCGCCCGTAAGCGTGCGGCAGAATGATTTTTTCCAAAAAATTACAAAAAAATTAACCTTCAATTTCATCTAAATGCATTGTTGAGCTACGGCCACACCAAACGCGACAAAGTACAAAAAACTAACCTAACCTAACCTAACCTAACTCGACAAATCACAAAAAACTTATTTCGGCGGCCCGTAAGCGTGCGGCAAGAACATTTTTACCAAAAAATCCAAAAAAAATGAGCCTCCATTTTCATCTATATGCATTGTTGAGCTACGGCTAAACCTTACGCAACAAATTACAAAAAAACTTTCCTTACTTAACCTAACCTAACGCAACAAGTCACGTAAAACTTATTTTGGCCGCCCGTAAGCGTGCGCCAAAATGATTTTTACCAAAAAATCACAAAAAAATTAACTTTCAATTTATCTATATGCATTGTTGAGTTACGATCACACCTACATCAACAAAAGTCGTAAATCTTATTATCTCGCTGGCCCGTGAGCGTGCGGCAAAATTATTATTACTAAAAATTTGCAAAAAAATCAGCTGTCAATTTTATCTTTATGCATTGTTGAGCTACATCTACACCTATTGCAACAAATTACAAAAAATTAACCTAACCTAACCTAACCTAACGCGACAAGGCACGTAAAACTTATTTTGGCCGCACGTAAGCGTAAGGCAAAAAAATGTTTACCAAAAAATCTCAAAAAAATCAGCCTTCAATTTTATCTATATGCATTGTTGAACTACGGCCACACCTAACGCGACAAAGTACAATAAACTAACCTAACCTTACCTAACCTAACGCGATAAATCACGTAAGACTTATCTCGGTTGCTCGTAAGCGTGCGGCAAGAAAAAATTTATCAAAAAATTAAAAAAAAATCAGTTTTCTACGGCCACACCTAACGCGACAAAGTACAAAAAACTAACCTAACCTATTGCGACAAATCTATTAAATCTTTTTATCTCGCCCGCCCGTAAGCGTGCGGCAAAATTTTTATTACCAAACATTGCAAAAAAATCAAACGTTAATTTTATCTATATGCATTTTTGAGCTACGACCACACCTAACGCGACAACTAACAAAAAATAATCTTATTATCTTGCCCGCCTGTTAGCGTTAGGTTAGGTTAACTAACTGCACGTATTGTGGCCAACCGGCTACGGCAAAGCTAACGCTGCTGGAGTGCAATAGGTGGGACACGGAGAGAATAGATACCAAGAACGCCCTCAAAATTAAATTGAATATACAGAACATTATTGAACTAATGCTGGAAAGCGAAGACAATTGGTGCTTAATAAACAGTATAGTAGACAAAATTATGTCAAGGAAGGAAAAGGACAAAAGGGCCCAGGAAAAATTTAATTAAAAAAAGAAGAGAACAGACTAAAAAACAAAGTAGAAAGCAACAACAAAAACTTAGCTAAATGAAGAAATGCAAAAAGCGGATGCCATGAAGCTGGGGGAGATGAAAGAAAAGAGGGTTAGTGGGTAGGGTCCTTACTGAATTAGTCCCACATACCTCAGCATTGAAGAAATGGGGCATAAAGCATTATCTCTCTCTAAAAAAAAAAAGTTAGGTTAGGTTAGGTTAGTTTGTTGCGTAAGGTTTTTTGCAATTTTTTGTTATTACCAAAAAACTGCAAAAAAACGCTAATGCTCCTTGGGCTCTTGGCTCAATGAGTCCGAGAGTGTGGGACTTTCACCCACTAAAAAACCTCTGTTCTTCACACCGGTTGGACGGCATACGTTGGGAGGGTTTTTTATCGTTTAAGACGGCTGGACTCTCTATTGTCAATTGATTCTACTTGCGGCTTTGTGCCTTGCCCTTTCTTCTTCTTCTTTGCACTTTATGGACCGCCTAATGAAAGAATAGATGTGGCTCCAGTTGTTCTTTGAACCAGTCATTAAGGCTATCAGATTGTCCACTTCGAGGCTTTGTTCTATGACTGCTTCCGCTTCTCTCCTTCCGACTAGCCATTTATCGCCTAACCTAACCTAACCTAACCTAACCTAACCTAACCTAACTTAACCTAACGCATTAATTTTCGTAAATTTTAATATCTCGCCCGCTTGTAAGCGTACGGCAAATTTTTATTACCAAAAAGTTGCAAAAAAATCAGCCGTAAAATTTATCTATATGCCTTGTTGAGCTAAACTTCGAGCTAAACAAACAAAGTGCAAGTACAAAGGTACTTTTGGCTACACTAATTCTAGCCCAAAAAATCAAGAGAGAAAACAGGTGAATTCTCCCTCGTTACTTACTAACTACAACATTGAGTTACCAACAAGCAAACCAATTGACCTGATTGGGCTTCTCACCTGCGATTACCAACCTGTAGGTCACTTGAGTAACGCCACCAATCCAAACCTCTGGCAATTAATAAACGTTACAAACTTTATTACGACTAGTCTACAATTGTTAGATTGTACCTAAATATAGCCTTTGGCGGTGTACTCAACCGTCTGCAAGACGACCGTGGTCTTGAAAACTATACCGGACTTACCTGAAACCCACCAAGTAGTCGTCAACAAGATCAAGGACACTCTATTCAAAGAAACAAAGTGTTTCGGATTTTTGCTAACTACAGTCACCACCGTCTGCAAAACAACTAAACAAGACGCAGCTGATGGAAGCCGTTGCAGCTGAGCTTGGCTTAGCTCTCAGCATGATACGCGTGGTCAGTGGCGTAGCTAAGATTTGTAACCCCCCGCAAAATATTAAAATTTCTTTCTCACCCTCCCTCCCAGGTTTTGATAAACCGTGTCAGAGTCCCTTTGTAGGATTGAAGGCCTCTAAAAGTGTAATAATTGTAAAATTGTCCAACAATTAATAAAAAATGCTTAAAAATTGAATACAGTAACCTAATTTATAGCAAGAAACTTGTCAAAACTCATTTATTTCATGACAGTTGCGTCCGCATGAAATTCATTAATTTACTTTCATTTTTAATAGATTAACTTCACTACTGACACAGCAAATCTTGTTAACCCTAACGGACATACCGAGTCTTCATAAATCATTAACTAATTCACGAATTAACAAATGCCTACAAGATTAAGCATCGTTTACGTTTAACTTTAGTCTGTTCTACAAACCAATTTATTTAACCTAATTTTTTTTAAATATTTGAAAATAAATGTTGACATAAATGTGCATTTGCCATAACAAAATTTATTGCAATTTATTTTATTTTATCCGGAAAAAGCTTAAAAAAAACGTGAGTGTAAAGCAAACAAAACTATAATCAATAAAAACGCATTTATTGGATGAAACAAATATAAAAAAACCACTGAAAACAATTTAATTTCAAATATATAAAATTATGTTGCTTTAACTAAATACTGTAATTAAAATGTAATAAAAACGTTGCTTCGATCTGACACTGTTGAGCTTGTTGAGTTAATTAAGTTTCAGAAACAAACTAGCCATATTATTTTTGGTTGATATAAAAGTGATATAAATTAATCCAATTTCTTATCGAAATAATTGATTCAATAAAAGAAGAAAAACAGCAAAAATAGCTTCGTAACAAATGATTCCATTGCTCAGATTTATCACCACATTATCCCCTTGAGAATTAATCGAAAATTAATTCTCTCCATTTTATATATTTTTATTATCTCCGGAGCAAGATTATTTTTGCGTCAGTGGCCAACAAAATCCCGTATTAATTCGAGTGGATACTCTCAGTTCTCTGGTTATGACGAGTGGCGACAGCGAGATAATCGCCGAACAAGAACGGACCAGTCTACTAATATCAGCAAAGATAATGAAGGTTCCGGGACGATGTTTGGCTTCGCGCTTATTTGCCCCAAATTCCATGCCAGCTTCCCCCCGCATGTAGTAAACTTGTTATTCCCTCGCATAATGCTCCCAGATTCTGAATTAAATACACGTTATGACGTGTGTAATAGTTTGGATGGGGTTGGAAAGGGCCGAGTGGTTTATTAGTTCGTCGGCGTATGTCATGTCTATTCCACCCTGTTTTAATGTTATTCAGTATAATTACAGATTACACTATTACTCGCTCCTTAATTCTTAATAACATCTAGTTACGTCACTTAAGGTTCGTATTAATTATGAAAACGTAACAGGGTCATGAAAAATTAATGCGTTATGTAATTTACTCTTAACTGGTGCAATCTAATGAATTTAAACTATAATGTAACTGGAATCGGTCACGTGCTTTTCATCCCTTCACACCAACCACCTTTAGAAGCCTCCGCTCACGTATCGCAGTAGATAAGTGTTGGAAGGCTCTGCAGAGCTAATGAACTGATAACTGACCCAAATACCGGCAGAAAAAAATACCATCATAGATTCGGGAACAAACCTCTGTTACATGTTACACGTTATCTGGCAGCTAAACCCGGCAGCACGTGTTTCAGCCGGAATAAATTGCACGAAATATATTTCAGGCCAGAAAGAGTCATTACTTTTTTTAAATTTATATATGTAACTACTTAGATTCTACGCCTTTTTTTTAATAATAGCTTATTGAAGAAAGTATAATTTAGATTGAGTACTATATTATATATTCTTTGCACAAACATGTTTTTTACATTAGTTACAGTTGACTCTGCTATTATAATTTTTTGTCATTACGAAAAGACACAATTAGTATCTAAGACTGAAAATATTAAAAAAGCACATGTGCGGTAAGTAATTATATACATTAAAGTATTACTTAAATAAAACACTTACTACGACTATAACATGCAATGATTAACAATTTTTCAGTTTGATTAGTCTTTATATCTTTTTTTTAATGATTTGTAAAAAAATAATTATTTATTAGATAAGATAATATTTATAAACAAATTACTATTAGCTTATATCATAGGTTAGTTATTTAAATGCTTTTAATAATTAAATTATTTTTTGCCATTACTTTATAATCAAAATTTTTTCTCTAATTGAAGCGTTCTCAATAACAAACTAGAATGCCAAGCTGTAGCAAAGGTAGTAAATACAGAAAATGACAACCAATTTGAGAGTTGACAAAAAAACCTGAAGAAGACAAAAAAGTAAACTAAACGATACCACTACAGCATTACACCAAAAATTGAACAAACCAAATACAAGAAGTCTACTCCAGACTTTTGCCGCTGTAGTCTGACAAAATCAAAAAGAGTGTCTTCAGATGCCAGAAGTTCTCTGTCACTTTGTAGAGCTCTAAGAAGATGACTATTCAACTAAGGTAAAATGGACTACCGTCTGACAAAGACAAGACTTTTATCAAGACTATGAGAGAACTAGATCAGTTGAAAGTACCACCGGTGATGCAGCAGCACATCATCCAAAACCACTACGGGAAAAAGGCCGTGTCATCCTAGAAGTAAGGAATCGATCAAAGTTATCTTGAAAGCATGCTATTGGAATAAGGAAAAACGCCCAAAAATGCATCCAGAAGTATCTCAATTGAGCCGCTTCTAAAAGAAGAATCCTCCACATTTGACCAACAAGCTCTGGAAAAGAATTACCATTGACATTGTTAAACACTACGATGTCACCAGAAGCAAGTAAACAATCAAAGTTATCCTGAAGGCATGCTATTAGAGTAGGGATGAACGTTGTAAAATACATTTAAAAGTATCTCAACTAAACTGCTTCTAAGAAAAGAACCTTTCTCACTTGACCAACAAGCTCTGGAAAAAAATTACCATTGACATTATTAAACACTACGACATCACCAGTGGAGATAACCGATTTATCTTAAACATCCAGACTTTGTGAGCTTAACTCCTCTATCATTCTGTCCATCTTCTTCTTCTAGTATTCTTCTTATCGGAGATTTGCATTTACTATGGCAAACGCATTGCAATCATTGCGAATTAATTGCGATGTGATAATTAATCATGACAGAGTATCAGCCTTAAACATTAAAATGGAGAATTTTGGATTCATCTTGCGGAGAAAAAACTTAGGCAAACTCATCTTTTTAGAGCAAATTTGACGATCTACCTAAGACGACTTAAAAGTTCTAAGAAATTCATCACTGCTAAATTAAGAAATTCTTTTGTCGAAAGCACCTAAAAAGTACAA